>CM062820.1:1521661998-1522861998 GCA_031772625.1 Pinus tabuliformis | reverse complement strand
TCTATGTGGATGATCGTTTCCTAGAATATAATGTTTCCATTGCCGGTAGGCCTGCATAATGGAATGCATCTATTTTTCATAGGTGGGATACTTTCAGACTATGTCTGAAAGTGTCTCACCATGATATGCAACTGGATGTTTTTGTTGAGTAAGGACTACACCAGTAGCAGAGTCGGAGGCATCTGTCTCAATATCAAATGGTTGCTACAAGTCTGGTAATGTGAGCAATGGCACAGAGCAGAGGCGCTACTTCAACTCGACAAATGCCTTCTATTTGGATTCAGACCAAAATAACCTTGCTTTCTCTCCCCCCTTGGTGGCTTGACTCAAGGGCCAAGTGATATAAGAGAATCCCAACATGAACCTGCGGTAGAATTTGGCAAGACCCAGAAAGCTACAGATTTCTCTTAGAGTGGTTGGGGTTGGCCAATCCCGAATGACTTATATCTTGGTTAGGTCTACATGCACACCCTAGTCATCAATGATGTACCTAATATATTGAACCTGGGTCATACAAAAAGTGCATTTCTCTAAATTGGCACACAACTTGTGTTGTCGTAGGGTTTGGAGGACCCGTTGAATATGGTGGAGGTGCTCTTCCAAACTCTAGTTGAAGATAAGAATGTCATCCAAATACACCACCATGAATGAGTTGGTGAATGGTTGCAATATGTCGTCCATAAGCCTCATGAAGGTTGTAGGGGCAATCG
Organism: Pinus tabuliformis; assembly: GCA_031772625.1. Lineage (NCBI taxonomy): Eukaryota > Viridiplantae > Streptophyta > Pinopsida > Pinales > Pinaceae > Pinus > Pinus tabuliformis. Next base: position 1,522,861,288 of record CM062820.1, on the reverse strand, counting down.
TCAACCCGAAAGGCATGACCAACCATTAGAAAAGGCCCTCCTTGCATTTGAAGGTAATCTTCCACACATTAGAGGGTTTGATCGGTACCTGGTGATAACCAGAGTTCAAGTTAATGTTGCTGAAATATTTGGCCCCCTTAAGCTAGTTCAGAAAGTCATCAATCTGTGGGATTGGATACATGTTCTGGACAGTGATCTTGTTCAGCGCCCGAAAGTTAATACAGAGTCTCTAGGTCCCATCCTTCTTCTGTACCAACCCGATCAAGCTCCCATAGGGTGATGAACTTGGCCTCATGTGCCATTTCTGCAACAACTCCTGAATTTGCCTCTTGATTTCATCCTTCTCCAAAATAGAGCGTCGATAGATTGGTCCACTAGGTAGCGACACACTCGGGGTCAGATCGATAGAGTGCTTGACCTAACAGTGTAGAGGTACCCTTGTGGGTGAGGTGAAGATGTCCCTGTACTCCTCCACAACATTGTCCATCTGTCGCTGCCTTGAAGAGGAGCCCTTTTTGGAGGTCGTGACCACAATCTTCTTCTTTCCTTGAGGGAAAATGATAAGGAAAACAAATTTCCCCACTTGGGAAATGATCTTACTGAATTGCTTTGTAGTGATCAAAGAAATGGCAGTAGGCGGTGCTACCTCTGGTATCCTGTACAACTTATCACCCAATGTAATAATAATAGTGCGAGGCCTAGACTCATACAACATGTCACTTCCACAAGTATGGTTGTCTTAATAATACATTGCAAACTTCAAGAGTAGCATCATCACACAATACCTCATCCGTGAAGGGATTGATGCTGTAGGGAAGGTGACACTGTTGGCTGACATGGAGATCTCGCCCTTGGTGAAGCCACTCGATGGTGTACAATTGCGAGTGTGGTGTGGTTGGTAGGCCCATGCACTTCACAACCTCTGCTGAAATGAGGTTCCTTTGGCTCTCGCCGTCAACAATGAATTGAAACGAAGAAACCTTCACCCACATCTGTGGGTGGAAGAGTTGCTCCCCCTCCTGTGGATCTTCAGGCTCATCCTTCTGGATCTTAGCGGTGGTAATGGTCACACTAGGCTCCAAATCGATAATCTGCTTCCCTTTGCCATTCCCTTTTTCGATTTTGACTCAGAGTCAGAACATGCATTTGATTCGAAAGCCCTCAACTTGGCCACCAATGACTGCTTGGCTCAACACTCATTTGTCTTGTGAGTGGGGCTCTTATGGAACTCACCATTAGGGGATTTTTGAGGCCTAAAATGGGCCTCCTAAGGAAATTATAAAATAATAGTGGAAATAATAAAATAACATTAGATTACATCATCAAATTTTAGAGGGAAAAAATATAAAACTATTTTTTCAACACGTATTTTCAACTTATCTCCTAATGGGTTTACTCAAATTTTAAGCATAAACACTCATTAGATGCATAATTTGATTCCTCATTCAAAGAGTATGCATGTTGCATACTTTTGATGGACATTGCTACACAAAAAATGAGAAATACATGAAAAACGTGATTGCAATCACGTTTTTTCATGTATTGCTCATTTTTCATGTAGTAGGGTCCATCAAAAGTTTGCAATATGGGTATGCCTTGGATGAGGAATTAAATTTTGCATCCAACGAGTACTTCCACTCAAAATTTGAGTAAAAACTTAGGGAGATAAGTTGAAAATATGAGTTGAAAAAGTAGTTTTATTATTTTATTATTTTTTAATCTTTGTACTTTTTTACTCCAAAAATGGTGAATCATCCCTCATGGTTGGCATCATCATATTGAATCCTATTGGTTCTTATAAAGTTTATTTTGGTTGTACATTTTTCTTAGGAGGACCATTTTAGACCTCAAAATTCCCATAATGACCATTTCCCTATTTCCTTCTTTGTCTTTGTGGTGTTGTTCTTCGCTTGCGTCTTTGGCGAGTTGTCATAGGTCACCTGGCCTTGGATTTGTCTTTTGTTCTGCGGCTTGGAGGCACCTTTCCCTTGCTTCGTATTCGCAGATCCAAAGTCTTGCTTCTTTTGTTTAAATTTCTGCTCGATCTTGACAACTTATCAATAGATGACGCTAAGTGAGGAGATGTCCAGGAATTCCATCTCATCCTGTATGTACTTGTGTATACAATCATACTACTTGAGTACCAAATTTCATTCAAAATTATTGATACCCAACTTCGTGAGGAGGGTGTGGAAAACATTTGTGGTCCAATTTATGTATTTATTTTCATATCCCCCGATAGGGTAATATTATTCCTTGATGGTGTCTCAAAAAGAATTCCAAGTGGGTGCGGCTGAAAACAGTGAGGATTCCCTCTCGTCCTTTTGTTCACAATAGGTTTCCCACCAGTCCTTGACGTATGGGGTGACTTTGAGAAGTGAAAAGTAATATTTTCCTAATTGGAAAAGTCATGAACTGAACAATATCCTTCTAACAGATTTAACCATCTATCTACAACATCTGCATCTATTTGGACATAAAATATGGGAATATCAAAGTTAACTTGTACCTTAAAAGGAATTATGCCTCCAAAGTGGTTGTAGGATGAAGATGCATTGCTTGTGGGTAGCTGACGAAGGATCTAGGCAAAGTTATCCATCATCGGGTTCCTTTGTCGCTTGAGGGATTCCTCGAGAAATATTTTGAAAGGATCTCTTGCCCCCTCATCTTTCTTTTATTCTGCCATGGGAAGTCGTCGGGGTTTGCGAGGTTGGTCCTCCAAAGGTTCAACCAGTTCGAGCCCTAAATCCTTTTACCCTAACCTCGTTGGGGACAAGCAAAGAAAAAACAGAGAAAGAGCAGACTACTTTGATACCACTGATCAGGAACACAAAAAAATACATAAATATACATATACACATATATGAAACATAAATAAAGCTTCATTTCATTACTATCAAAGAACTGAAATATACTTACATACAAAAATGGAAATAAACTAGCTCGGGTGATGGTAGCTTATCTCATAGAAGAGAGGTGGCAACATCATGCCTTTGAATTGTGTTACAATGAGGCTCGAAGGGCTATTGATTATTGATAAATACTGAAAAACCTAAACATCCAAAAACCTAACCCTAGGAGATGAAGCGCCAAAACTATGGGCACCGTTAGGGTAAATTGGTACATCAACTTCCCAGGGTCGTAACTTTGGCATACGATCTCTGTTTGACATGCACAATACCTCACTATAAAGATCTATCCGAGGACTACAACTTTCGGCTTAGCTCGTTTTACAAAAAAATGTTGTTTAGGGCCTCAAAACGGCTCTGAAATTTCATGACTCGAAAAACTACCAAAAGTAGTAAACTGTGCTACAATTAAGGAAACCAAAAAACTAAAATAAACAATGGTGGGTCCAAGTGGAATAGGAGGGAGGCCACCAATATCCACCCGAATCATTCCTACACACTTAGGAAGTAATGGTCCCCATTACGTTGAGTGCCTCCATGGGATAGGGAAACTTTTCCTGAACTTGGTCCCTGGTGAGCCACTTGCCTTGGTGTAGGAGTTGGCGAGCTTTGACTACTAGATAAAGTTGGATCTCCTATTATTGAGTATTTTTGATATGTGTGTCCATGATCTGATCAGTTGTGGCTTGTTCCATGTAACCCGGGTTTAATTTTGTTGGCGTGAGTTGTTCTGCAATGTATGATGTGTCTAGTAATGGTCGAAAGTATGGTCAAAGGCGGCCCACATTGAACACAAGGTGCAGGCCAAGGAATGATGGCATGTTGAGCTCAAAAGCATTGTCCCCTACAACCTTAGTGATGGCGTAAGTCCCATATCAGAGCAGGCGAAGCTTGTTGTGGGGCCTAGCAAGGCACTCCTTTTGCAAATGTAACCAAAGTTTGTCACCCACTTAGAACTTGTCTCACACCTGATGCTCATCATGATGATGCTTATACTTAGCATTGGCTCTGTCCAATATGTCACAGAATTGTTGGCGAATGTGTTTAATGCGCTCAATGAAGCTGTTAGCCCTATCAACTTCATATTTGACATGAGCCGAATCTACCAGAGTATTCGTAAATGGTATGGCCACATTAATGGGACGCTAATTGGCTGGAATCCCAATCCCACCTTAAAAGGGCTGTGGCCAGTTGTGCTATGGAGAGCTCTGTTGTAGCTATGTTGTACATAGGGGAGGTTTTCATCCCATGTGCATGGATGCTTCGAGTTGTGCACGCGCAAAATGTGTACGATCATCCTGTTGACGACCTTTGTCTGGTCATCAGTTTGGAGGTGGAAATCCGTGGAATTAGTGAGCTTGGTATCCAACATCGACCAGAGACTTGACAAAAATGTACTTAGGAACTTGCTATCCCGATATGAGATAATGGACTGTGGGATCCTAAAGTGTACCCACACCTGTTCAAAGAAGAGCTTAGCAGTGGCTTCGACTGTGATACTCTTCTTGCAGGTTGCTAGAATGGCCATCTTAGAGAATCTATTGATGACCATGAAAACGCAATCATTTCCATGCTTAGTAGAAGGAAGGTCCGACATGTAATCCATGGAGATGGATTCCCAAGGTCGACTAGGAGTAGGCAAAGGAGTATATATGCCTTGATTCTTGATGGTCAGTTTGGCAATGGCACAGGAAGTGCAAGATATTATGTACTTTCCAACATCCTGTTGAAGGTTCAACCAATAAAAATACTTCTGCAACACTGTCATTGTTTTCTCTACCCTGAAATGTCCAGCAACTTGAATGTTGTGCGCCTCCCAAATCATCTTGGCACACTTACTTGAAGGAACACAAAGGTGTCCTAGGTGGCATAACAGTGCATCCTCGAGGGAAAAAATTGGAACTTGCTTTCCTTCCAGGAGCGTTTGATATGTCGAATTTTGGATCACTCTAGTAAAGATGTTGCCACTTTGCAGTCTCATGCCCACAAGAGTTGATCACAGTGGTCAACGCCATAACTGATGCTTGGTTTAGGAATTCTGCAACATTATTGGTGCTTCTGTTCTTGTACTTAATGCTCAAATGGAATCGTTGCAGGTATGCGGACCATTTTTGATTGCGATCATTCTGCAACTTCCCTTGTGTCTGTATGAACTGTAGGGGTTGGTGGTCTATGTGGATGACCATTTATTTCCCCATAATATAATGCTTCCATTGTCGGTAGACCTGCATAATGGAATGCATCTCTTTGTTATAGGTGGGATACTTTCAGACTGTGTCTTAAAGTGTCTCACTATGATATGCCACTGGATGCCCCTATTAAGTAAGAACTTAACCAATAGCATAGTCAGAGGCATCTGTCTCAATCTCAAATGGTTGTTTTAGGTCCGTAATGTGATAAATGGTGCAAAGTAGAGGCATTGCTTCAACTTGGAAAACGCCTTATTTTAGGATTCAGACCAAAAGAACTTTTCTTTCGCTCCTCCCTTGGTGACTTGACTCAAGGTCCAAGTGATATGAGAGAACCCCACCACGAACCTACGGTAGAAGTTGGCAACACCCAGAAATATGCGTAGTTATGTTAGAGTGGTTGGGGCTGGCCAATCCTTAATGACTTGTATCTTGGCTGAGTCCACATGCACACCCCGCTCATCAATGATGTACCCCAAATATTGAACCTGATTCATACCAAAAGTGCATTTCTCCAAATTGGCGCACAACGTTTGTTGTTGCAGGGTTTGGAGGACTTGCTGAATATCATGGAGGTGCTCTTCCCAACTCTAGCTGAAGATCAGAATGTCATCCAAATACACCACCACGAATGAATTGGTGAATGGTCACAAGATGTCATCTATCAACCTCATGAAGTTTGTGGGGGCATTGTCAACCCGAAAGGAATGACCACCCATTCAAAAAGGCCCTCCTTGGATTTGAAGGCAGTCTTCCACACATCGGAGGGTTCGATCGGTACCTGGTGATAACTAGACTTCAAGTCAATCTTGCTGAAATATTTGGCCCCCTTAAGCTGGTCCAGAAGGTCATTAATCCATGGGATTGGATACATGTTCTGGACAATGATCTTTTTTAGTGCCCGATAGTCAATACAGAGTCTCCAGGTCCCGTCCTTCTTCTGTACCAACATGATCGGGCTCCCATCGTGTGATGAAATTTGCCTCATGTGCCCTTTCTATAACATCTCCTGAATCTGCCCCTTGATTTCATCGTTCTCCATAACAGAGTGTTAATAGATTGATCTATTGGGTAGCGACACGCCCTGGGTCAGATCGGTGGAGTGCTTGACCTAACAATGTAGAGGTACCCCTATGGATGATGTGAAGATGTCCATGTACTCCTCCACAACATAGTCCATCTATTGCTTCCTTGCGGAGGATCCCTGCCTAGAGGCCGTGGCCACAATATTTTTCTTTCCTTGAGAGCAAGTCATAAGGAAAACACATTTCCATGTCTAGGAAATGATCTTATTGCATTGATTCGCAGTGATCAAAGAAATGGCGATAGGCGGTGCTACCTCCGGTATCCTATACAACTTATCACCCAAAGTAATAATAATAGTGCGAGACCTAGAATCATACACAACATGCCGCTTCCACAAGTATGGTTTGCCTAATAATACATCATAAAATTCAAAAGGAGAAACATCACACAGTACATCATCTGTGAAGAGCTTGATGTTCAGATAAAGTGACACTATTAGCTGGCGTAGAGATCTCACCCTTGGTCAAGCCACCCGATGGTGTACGACTATAGGTGTGGTGTGGTCGATAGGCCTAGCCGCTTCACAACCTCTACTGAAATGAGGTTATTTTGAATCCTGCAGTCGACAATGAACTATAACAGAGAACCCTTCACCCACATCTTTGAGTGGAAGAGCCCCTCCTCCTCCTCTGGATCTTCTAGCTCATCCTTCTAGATATTGGTGGTGGCAACAGTGGCACTTAGCTCCGCATCGATAATCTGCTTCTCTTTCTCATTCCCCTTGTTGGTTTCTGACTTAGAGTTAGAACATGCATTTGATTTAGAAGCCCTAAGCTTGACTACTAGTGACTGCTTCGATTGACACTTACTTTTTTTGTGAGTGGGGTTCTTATGGAACTCACACCATTTGCATGTGTCCTTCTTTGTCCTCGTGGTGTTGTTCTTCGCTTGCGTCTTCGGCGGGTTGTCCTGGGTCACCCTGCTTTGGCTTTGTCCTTTGTTCTACAGCTTGGGGGTACCTTTCCTTTACTTCGGATTCACAAATCCAAAGTCTCGCTTCTTCTGTTTAAATTTCTTCTCGATCTTGACAGTGTATCGATAGGCGACACCAAGCGAGGAGATGTCCAGGAATTCCAGATTGTCTTGTATGTACTTGCGTAGATAGCCGTGGTACTTGAGTACCAAATTTCGATCATAATCCTTGATACCTAGCTTCTTACGAAGGATATGGAAAACATTTGTGAACTCCGACACATCTTGGTCCCTTCCTTGCCACAGCATGGTCCACTTTATGTATTTATCTTCATAGCTCCCGACAAGGTAATATTGTTCGTTGATGGCGTCTCAGAAATAATTGCAAGTGGGTGTGTCTGAAAACAATGAGGATTACCTCTCGTCCTTTTGTTCATAACAGGTTCCCACCAGTCCTTGACGTGTGGGGTGGCTTTGAGAAGTGCAAAAGTAATATTTTCCCGATCGGAAAAGTCATGAACTGAAAAATATCCTTCCAACATATTTAACCATCTAACTATGACATCTGCATCTATCCAGCCCTTAAATATGGAAATATAAAAGTTAATTTGTACCTTAAAAAAGAGTGGCACCTCTAGAGTGGTTGCTGGATGAAGGTGTGTTGCCTATGGGTAGTCACTGAAGGATCTAGGAATGTTATCCATTATCGCGTTCCTTTGTAGCTCGAGGGCTTCCTTGAGCAATATTTTGAAAGGATATCCTGCCCCCTCTTCTTTCTTTTCTTCCTCCATGGGAAGCGATCGGGGTTTGCGAGACTGGTCCTGCAAAGGTTCAAGGAGTTCGAGCCCTAACTACTTATACCCTGACCTCGTTGGGGACATGCAAAGAAAAAACAGAGAAATAGTAGACCACTCTGATACAATTGATCTAGACTTATGCAAGAATGCGACAAAATACATAAATACACATATACACAAAGATGGAGCAAAAATAAAACTTGATTTCATTACTATCAAGGAATCGAAATATGCTTACATACAAAAATGGAAATAAACTATCTTAGGTGATGGTTGCTTATCTCTGAGAAGAGATGTGGTGGATACATGCCTATGAAATATGTTAAAATGAGGTTCAAAGGCCAATTGATTACTGAGAAATAATGGATAAACCCTAAACATCCAAAAACCTAACCTTAGGACATGAAGCGCCAAAACTATGGGCCCCGTTTGGGTAAATTGGTACATCAACTTCTTGGGGTTGTAACTTTGGCATACGATCTCTATTTGACGCACAAAATACCTCGTTAGAAATATCTATCCGAGGACTACGAATTTTGATTGCAAGCATGAGTTAAACACTCATGCTTGCTCGTTTTTCAAAAAAACGTCGTTTAAGGCCTCAAAACGGCTTTGGAAGTTTAGGACCCAAAAAACTGCTAAAAATAGTAAACTGTGCTACAATTTAGAAAACTGAAAAACTGAAAGAAACAGTGGTGGGGGTCCAAGTGGAATAGGCGGGTAGCCACTAATATCCACCTGGATCAAGGTCTGTCCAATATTGTAGTTTCCTAGGAACATTCACTTTTGGTCGACCTAGCCAAGTCCTTCTAGCTTCAAAAGTGAATGTATACATATTTTCTTGGTCAAAATCCTTTATGACCTGAACAAATCCTTTTTGGATTCCTCATAATTCCTTTCAATTAGGAAGACATCTAGCATCATACTAAGATTAATTTTGTCCACAAACTATTCATTTATGAATATATACTGGAGCTCTATTGCTCCTTTCTTCATCATGTCTCGAATGAAGTGATCTGGTCATTGCTTTATGCAAAGACTCACTTCATATACTGAGATATATCCAACATACATCATAAGTACAAATGTAACATATATGCATATTAACTTGAGGTGTTCAATTTCAATGTACTTCCAAAAAAATCCTTCATCTTTTTTTATGAGGTTAGCTTCCTTTTGAAGTTGAAGTAGACCTTCCATGTGGTGATCTTGGTTGCTCCCTATGAAAACAATTCTTCTACTATTCCCTTTCATAAGCAAGTCCTTTGTATTTATGCTACTCCCTTTTATTTGAGAGATTCTTTAAGTAATAAAATTTGCGTAGTATAAATTCTTTCAGAGTGTTCCTACAAACCTCATCATGGAAGAAACAATTATAATCAAATTACAAAGACATAAGGTTGTTGAAAAAATAAAATAAAATAAATCAGTGAAGAACATAAATTACTTATCTTTTAATTTAGAGTTTTCGATTCCTTGATCCTTGTTTCCTTACATAAATCCACTTGCAATCTTCATTAATTGTTGGGTTGTGTTATATTCTTTCCACGTAGTTAATAGGGGGTTTGAAGGGCACCCGTAACCCCACTTTATGGGGTCCGGGGCAGCGCCCCGGAAAATTTTGGTTTTGGACCATATGTTAGGTTGGGCGGACCCACCTATGGTTTTGTGCATGATTTTCGCACATGTTTTTTGGACGCGATGGTTTTCGGTCCATGGTATTGGACGCGATGGTTTTCGGTCCATGGTATTGGATGCTTCGGCATGTATAAATATGTATTGTAACATTGAAAGGAACATAATGAAAAATCAAGCTGGTAGTCTCGGTTTTGGGATCCAGGGAAAAATATCTGTGCATATGTGTTTTATGGGTTATGCTCTCGCATTGTTTATTTTCTTTGTTTAAGAATTCATATGCAGGTAATTTCTGTACAGGGTTAAAACCTACATTTGGTATCAGAGCTGTTTTGGCTTCAAGGGGACGCCTTTGTTGCTGAGGGGTTTCGCTCGGGCTTGTGGTAGACCTTGCTCAGTGGGAGATCTGCGAGATCGATTCTGGTGGTGAAAGAAGATGGCGAGCAGTGGAAAGATAGAGATTGAGAAGTTCAATGGTCAGAATTTTGAGTTGTGGAAACTCAAGATGGAGGATCTGTTGGTGGATAAAGATCAGTGGATCGTGGTAGATCCGGGTACTAAACCATCGGGAGTGACCGATGAAGAATGGAAGAAGTTGGATCGGAAGGCAAAGAGCACAATACGATTGTGTGTCTCGGATTTAGTATTGCTGAATGTATCAGGGGAAGCTACGGAAAAGGCTTTGTGGGTCAAGTTAGGGACTTTGTACCAATCTAAGTCTCTGGTGAATAAACTTTTCCTGCGGAAAAAGCTGTATAACCTGAGGATGAAAGATGGAGACTCGGTGACAGAGCATCTGAATGCGTTTAATACTGTGGTAAGTCAGTTATTATCTGTTGATATTAAAATTTCAGATGAAGATAAGTGCATCAGTCTGTTGTGTTCTCTACCAGATTCGTGGGATAGTCTGGTTATTGCAATAGGTAGCAATGCAACTGCTTTGCAGTTTGATGAAATAGTCTTAGCCTTGCTGACGGAGGAGATGAGACGGAAAAATATGGACAACCAGAATGGTGATGCCTTGTCTGTACGAGGACGGTCCCAGAACAGAAACAAAAATAAGTCATCGAGTGGGAGATCTAAATCTAGAGGGAGATCTAAATCTCCAGGAAAACCTACAAAGGTGGTGTGCTGGAAATGCAGAAAGGAAGGGCACTTTAGAAGGGATTGTAAATCTAAAGCTCCTGATAAAGGAAACGGATCTGATGATGCTCCTTCTGCAGAGGCGAAAACCACCTCAGATGAAGGTGGGGATGTGTACTTGGCTTCTTCAAGTACACATGTAGATCATGAGGCATGGTTGATTGACTCAGGTGCATCCTTTCACTTCACTCCCCATAGAGAGTGGTTCTGCGAGTATGAGAAATACGATGGTGGTGATGTCTTCTTAGGAGATGATAGGAAGGCTAGAATCATTGGTCGGGGAAAAGTAAAGTTGAAGTTGCAAGGTGGAAGGGTTAGAACACTTTCGGGTGTTCTACATATTCCTGCATTGGCCAGAAATCTGATTTCTGTAAGCAAGTTGGATGATGCAGGTGTAAAGACGGTGTTCGAGAAAGATACCTGCAAGATGGTTCGAGGAGCACTGATATTGATGCGGGGAGTTCGGATTGGAACTCTGTACAAGCTGCAAGGTAGCACTGTTGTTGATGGGTGCAATAGTTCTATGGTTCCTGAAAATGGAGTAGAAAATCTAGTGGTCTCTGGAGAGAAGACCATGTTGTGGCATCAAACGCTTGGACATATTGGAGAGAAGGGCCTTCGAATACTTCATGGTAAAGGTATGGTAGAAGGTATGAATGATAGCTCTCTGGATTTTGATTTCTGTGAAAATTGTGTGTATGGGAAGCAAAATCGGGTGAGTTTCCCCTCTGGTGGTAAGAGGACGAAACAGATATTAGAGCTTGTGCACAGTGATGTGTTTGGACCTGTGAAGGTTCCATCACTGGGTAAGTCTGTGTACTATGTATCATTTATAGATGACTTCTCAAGGAATACATGGATATATTTCCTTAAGAAGAAATCTGAAGTCTTTGACAGGTTTAAAGAATTTAAGGCTCTGGTGGAAAATCAGACAGAGAAGAAGATAAAGGTGTTGAGGACAGATAATGGTGGGGAATTTTGCAGCAAGGAATTTGAAGAATTCTGTAAGAAGTGTGGTATAGCACGGCAGAAGACTACTCCATATACACCTCAGCAAAATGGAGTCGCAGAAAGAATGAACAAGACGTTGATGGAAAGGGCAAGAAGCATGCTCAGTGGTGCTGGGTTAGGACAGGAATTCTGGGCAGAGGCGGTGGATACTGCATGTTACCTGGTCAACAGGTCACCTTCATCAGCGTTGGAGGATAAGACTCCACAAGAAGTATGGACTGGTAAGAAACCCTCTCTTTCACATCTGAGGGTATTTGGATGTGATGCATATGTAAATGTTCCAAAGGAGAAACGAACCAAGTTGGATAGTAAATCTGAAAAGTGCATCTTTATTGGGTATAAGGATGGTTTAAAGGGTTATAAGCTTTGGAAGCCAGTCACACGGAAGGTTGTGTACAGCCGAGATGTGGTGTTTAGAGAGGTAAAATATGTTATTCAACATGAAGTCCAACCAAAGGAACCTGAGAAGATAGAGTTTGAGCCAAAGGAGGAAGAATCAGACTCTGCAGCAGAGGAGGAATCAGAAGATGAAGAGCCACAAACTCCGGCTGTGAGAAGATCAGTTCAAGAAAGAAGGCAGCTAGAAAGGTATAGTCCATCTGCTTTCAGTTCAAATTTTTCTTTGTCTGTTACTGATAATGATCCCAGAACTGTGAAGGAAGCAGTGGATTCAGAGGATAGAAAACTCTGGAAAGAGGCCATGGTCGATGAAATGGAATCTTTGCACAAAAATGAGGCTTGGGATCTGGTGGAGTTGCCGGCTGGAAGGAAACCCATTGGCAGAAAATGGGCGTTCAAAAAGAAGACAAATGCAGAAGGAAAGGTGGAGAAATACAAAGCTCGGTTGGTAGCAAAAGGTTATTCCCAGGTGCCGGGAATTGATTTTGGTGATATTTTTTCTCCTGTTGCCAAGGTAACTTCTATTAGATTACTTTTATCTGTTGCTGCTGCTTTTGATTTTGAGGTAGAACAGATGGATGTGAAGACATCATTTCTTCACGGGGATTTGGAAGAGGAAATCTACATGAAGCAACCTGAAGGCTTTGCGGTGAAGGGTAAGAAAGAACTGGTATGCAAGTTAAAGAAGTCTCTGTATGGGTTAAAACAATCACCAAGGATGTGGTATCAGAAATTTGATACATTTATACGGGGACTTGGCTTCAACAGAAGCAAAGCAGATCATTGTGTGTATTTTAAATTAATTGGTGACAGTATTATTTATCTGGTCTTGTATGTGGATGATATGTTGCTGGTTGGAAATGACAAAGAAATTATCCAGGATTTGAAGACCCAATTTTCCTCCAAATTCGACATGAAAGATCTTGGTGCTGCAAACTATATTTTGGGCATGGAAATTAAAAGAGATCGGTCAAAGAGGAAGCTCTGGTTAAACCAGAGGAAGTATGTCGAGATAATACTCCAGAGGTTTAATATGCAGGATAGTAAACCGGTGAAGGTTCCTATTCCTGTAGGTGTGAGGTTATCTGCTGAACAGTGTCCCAAGACACAAGAAGAGGAAGAGGACATGTCCCGTGTTCCATATGCAAGTGCAGTGGGTAGCCTGATGTATGCAATGGTCTGTACTAGACCAGACATTGCACATGCAGTGGGAGTATTGAGCAGGTTTATGTCAAAACCTGGGAAGGAGCACTGGACAACAGTGAAGCAGGTTTTCAGGTATTTGCGTGGCACTAGTGATTATGGTTTGTGCTACCAAGGAAGACTAGGATTGGACAGAGTGTTGGATATTCATGGCTTTGTTGATGCAGACTGGGCTGGAGATCTGGATCAGAGAAGATCTACAAGTGGGTATGTGTTTAACCTATTTGGAGGTGCAGTCAGTTGGATGAGTAAGAAACAATCTGTAGTGGCACTATCAACTACAGAGGCAGAATACATGGCAGCCACTCATGCAAGCAAGGAAGCAGTTTGGTTGCATAGATTGTGTTCAAGTATGGGGTTAGTACAGGGAACTATAAGAATAGACTGTGACAGCCAAAGTGCAATTTTCTTGGCAAAGAACCCTGCTTATCATTCAAAGACAAAGCACATTGATGTTCAGTATCACTTTGTGAGGGATGTGATAGAAGACAGAAAGGTGTTGCTGGTAAAGGTGGACACTTCGAAGAATATTGCAGATGCATTGAAAAAATCTGTGAGCTCTGAGAAGTTCTCTTGGTGTAGAGAAGCAATGGGAATCTCATGGCTGAAAAAATGACTAAGCTCTCCTGTGGCCCCCTGTGGAAAGAAAACAACAAGTGGGAGATTGTTGGGTTGTGTTATATTCTTTCCACGTAGTTAATAGGGGGTTTGAAGGGCACCCGTAACCCCACTTTATGGGGTCTGGGGCAGCGCCCCGGAAAATTTTGGTTTTGGACCATATGTTAGGTTGGGCGGACCCACCTATGGTTTTGTGCATGATTTTCGCACATGTTTTTTGGACGCGATGGTTTTCGGTCCATGGTATTGGATGCTTTGGCATGTATAAATATGTATTGTAACATTGAAAGGAACATAATGAAAAATCAAGCTGGTAGTCTCGGTTTTGGGATCCAGGGAAAAATCTTTGTGCATATGTGTTTTATGGGTTATGCTCTCGCATTGTTTATTTTCTTTGTTTAAGAATTTGTATGCAGGTATTTTCTGTACAGGGTTAAAACCTACATTAATATTATGCAACTTCCTTATTAAGCATTCCAAATCCAGTTCTAAGGTAACCCATAAACCTTAGAATTTACAATAGGTTGTCTTTTGCCTCCAATGTCATTGTTGATATTAACCCATGTCATGGTCCTTGTAGGAAAATCCTTCTTACTACTATATAGATTTGTACTTTCTAATGCTGCCACATTGTAAATGGTAGTATTCACGAAGGTCTTCCTTTATAGGAAGGGTTTAAAATATAATTGTAAATAAAGTACCAAATCTATGCATACAATTTAAAAGAACAAGTGACTTGAATAGAGAAAAAATACTTATCTCTTGATTAAAATAATCCTTTTATTTCTTTTGAGGTGGCTAGTTATCCTCATCTTCGACATCAACTTCTAATGTATGATGCTTTTTGATCATCAATATCAAGTCATCCTTATGCTATTAAAGAGATGTATCACACCAACTTCACTTGCATCAACATTCTAGCTATTTCTCTAGGGTTTCATAGGACTTTCTCATCCAAGACTCATTTTTCTACTCCACCAAACTTGTCATGTGCAATTTTATTATGCTATAGTCATGGAATCAATCATTGTCCCTTTTTTTTTTTTTCACGGTTCCATTGTAATATGCTATGAAATAATCTCAAACCTTTAGAGGATATTGACCATTCATTCTCATTAAATATCCCACATGCTTTTGAGCTTCTTCATCTATCCTCATTATTTGAATTTCTTGCTTTATGTGAGAGAGGCTTTCTTCTGAGCTCCCTTTGTTTATGAAATAACTTCCCTAAATTAAAATTTAGAACTTCCCTCTAGTCTTGGTCAAGTTAGCTATATCTAACATGAGAAAGATGCCATCATTCATACTCAAATTAATACTAGTCAGATTTTTTTCCACCTTAAAATGCCTCAAAAAACTCAGAATTTGGATCAACTCCTTGGTTATGCCTTAATATTCTTTGGTGTATTTTAAAGGAGCCTCAAATAGGCCTAAAATGTGTCACAAAAGAGGGCTGAATGATGCCTCAAAAAACTATCCATATACCTTGCCAACCTTGCTTCAAGAACAACTAAGATATGTCTAGATTTGTCAGAGAGCATACAAAAATTCTGCAACAAAACTGCTTTGGACTTCAACGAAAACAATCATGTCAAACAATAAACTTTAATTCATCTTAGAACAGACTTGGCCTTCTACTAATATCACATTCTTCCCAGGCCTTAGAGCGAAAGATTTTTCAGATCATGAGTTTTTTTGTTTGATTGTACTCAATCTTATTATTAACAGGTTATTTTACTAAGCTTATTCTCACACAATTGTGTTCAACTCTAAGGCTTGGAGAAATTTGCCAAGAAATCAAGTACTTGTTGAACTCTTGTCTCTAGGAAAACCTTCAAATTTTCATGAATTCTCCAAGGTACTATAGTGGCTATTTTTCACCTAGACTCTAATACCATGTTGATTTTTCTTATAGAAACAAAACTTTCTAATATCATAATTACTTCCAATGATTTGTATTATCAAGTTATCTTATGTCACTTATATCATTAAGTAATTATATATAGAAAATATAAACTATAATGCAATAATAACCATAGGATCATAAAAATATAGCCAAACACAATAAGAGACATAAGATTACCCCGGGAAAACCCAATCTTGGGAAAAACAAACCAACTTTTCTTCTATGCCAATTTCCAAGAACTAATGCTAGTCAAACCCGATCAAAAGGAAAGAAAATCTGACATTCGTTAGCTTACTCAAATTTGCTCAACTATTGAATTTTGTTCCTTCTTCTTCTAGTCAACTGTAGTCAAAGGAGGTCGTATTTTGGCCCTACAACTTCCTCAAAGAAATTCAATCAAACTATGCAAGAATGAGCTCGGTCAACATTTTTCAAATGTAGCTCAGATCTAGTCAAATTTCACTTTCTTTCTTTCTATTGACTTCACACATGTAGATAAGAGATGTTGTTGTTCTTGTGAGTGATCCACTTCAAAGTGAGGAGGTTGAATTGTCTTATTTATAGTGGTCAAATAGATTGGTTTTACCAAGGGTCACACCCATTCATAAGGTGGGGCCAACTTGAATTTTGGGGCCTACATGGAGGCCAATAATAATAATTATTATTTTTCGTATTTAATATTTTCATTTTGTTGATTCATAAGACTCCTTGGCATGCATGAATACCTCCCAAATCTACAAAAATAGACAAATCTCTATTTTCCCATTGTATTGAGGATGATAAGATGTGTTGTGAGTCAACTAAGAACCGAAACAATAATATGTTCATTCCAATTTTTTCCAGTGAAAATAGGATTTATGTCACACACACTAATCTATGGGATTCCATTGATCTTTTGTACTATTTCCATGAATGCTTCTACTATTTCACTTGGTTTAAAAGGATGAGAAAGAGAGAAAAAATGGGCATGTTTTTTAATTTGATATACCACTACCATAATGACATTCTTTCCTTTATATTTGGGTATAAATGTAATAAATTCATTGAAAATTCTTCCCAACATTGGCTTGGTATGGTTAATGGTTGAAAGAGCCCTATGGTTTTGATTGTATCATCCTGATTTTGTTGTCTTATCTCACATTTATCCACAAAGTTTTTCACATATGCTTTAATACCTTCTTTAAAAAAATCTTTCTTGATCCTATGATATGTTTCAAGAACCCTGAATACCCTCTTGTAAGAGAAGTGTGTAATTCCAAAAGGACCTTCTGTTTTAGTTGAGAATCCTCACATAAGTATAAGCACTTTGATATCACAACAAATAATTCTGTCACTTAAATTTTTTAATTGCATCAGGGTCCTCCTCTAATTTTTGAATGATCTTGCATACTTTTGTAACAACCCTTTTTGCTGCGCACCATGTAAATGTCACTATTTATATTTTTTTATATGAATTTATGTGAAATGAAAGAAATGAATGCAATGGAGAAGTGGACACCTATTCATAGGTCTAAGGAGGAGGAGTTGTTTGTGATGTGTTTAAACCCAAACCCAATCCACTTCATTTACTTTCCCATCTATCTTCCTGATGAATTAATGGTTTTCTCAACAAGTATTAAAGTTGTGAATGGGTAGTATAAAGTGAAGGATAGAGCCCATGTTGTACCCATCCCTATGGGACATGTTGGAAAAGTTAACATGTAAGGGGGAGAGAAGAGGAAGGGAAGGAATATGACGAAAAGAGCACTACTATGGAAAAAAAGATGAGGGTGTGTGGGAGAAAATAGGAGCACGTCGAGGAGCAATGAGACACCCTCGGGAGAAAGTAGGAGCACGTAGAGGAGCAATGAGGAGAACACATCATAGAAGAGAAGATAAGAGAATGTAGCTATGAGCCAATGCCTATAATGAGACATTGTTACTTGTAACTTTGGTGTGGCCAATGTTATATATTCGTGTGTGATGGGCCAATGAAGACTCAATGGTGACAATGACTCACACAATCCTTGCTGATTAAGTTGATAAACCTCTAAGTGCTTGTCCTGGGGCTGATAAACCAATTAAAGGTTTCTGAATGGGCTAAGAAACCACTGGGGTGCTTGTCAGAATGTTGATAAACCACTTGATAGATTGAGATACCTAGGTGCTTGCTGAAAAAGGTTGATCAAATAATAAGTACTTTCCTTGGGGCTAATAAATCACTTATGTGCTTTCCTAGTAAGCTAATAAACCACCTAGAGTGGGTTTTGGACTTCTATAGTGTTTGCCTTGAAAATCCAACTAATAAACCACCCTTAAAGTGAGATCATCCTCCTGGATTATGCAAAACTTCAATGAGCCTTAGGTGAAACCCCATGATCTATTTTAGAGAGGTAGAAGAGTCACTTTGGTGCTAATTGTGTCAGGAAGTTGATAAACCATCGAGACAATGCACTCCCTCTCTTATCTAGCTAACTTGATATTGGTGTTAAATTCCCTTGAGCAATTTCCTCCTCAGACTCTAAATCCGACTTGAGGATGGTCAAATGGAAGAAAGATAACAATGTATCTAACCTATGGTTGGGTGGAGAGTTGAAGTCCCTCCTTCAGTTGCCAACACTGAAAGTTGAACATATAAGTAAAGCTATTTAAACTCATTGTGCTATGGATGATGAACAATGTCCAACATTTGATATTAATGTGTATTGTTTCACACTACTCATGAAGGAATGTTGATATCTATGTGTATCTATGATGACACATGCTTATACACTCTCAAGGTTATGAGAAACTTATCGATCTCTATGTCTACTACTCTGTATCTATGATGAACGTGTGCTTATACACTCTCAAGGTTATGAGAAACTTATGGATCTCTATGTCTACTACTTTGTATCTATGATGAACGTGAGCTTATACACTCTCAATGTTATGAGAAACTTATGGATCTCTATGTCTACTACTATCCCGATGCACTACTATGTCTACTACTATATATATATATATATATATAACAGATTGGTTCAATTTTTTCCATATCCTGAAACACCATTGAATCAATCCATTCTTTTTTTTGATGAAAACAAAATTGAAGCAATTTTTTTAATCAATTGACAGTTAGGGGATACATACTTATTCTCAACATCACTGATTGAATCCCATCATTTTTATTGAACCAATATCTTGTCCAATAGGATTTGAAACTATACCGAAGGTTTAGAAGACCTCTGTCGTATCCATTAGACGATTTGTGAGAATTTTCTTGAATGGAAAAAAAGGATCCCGTCTAGTACCCTTTCCATTTCATAAGTATCATGATCAAGTAGATGTTCAACCTTTTGTTTCCAAATAACATGATAAATTTTCTCACATGTGTTATTTCTAATATATCCATGTATCCATTTGTTTCGGTGTAAATAATAGCTATTTGTTCTTCTACTTTCAAAGGAGCCTACTAAGATTGCTGCTTGCACTGGCCATTTTGACATAAGGGATAAGTAGAAAAGAAGTAGGAACTACAAGTAACAATAGAACAACAATAAATGCAAGGGTATTTACTTCCATGATCTCCTTATTTTAACTTTGTTAAAAAATAGCTCGAGATTTGATACTTCATCACCATTTCGACAAATGAAATTGATCGATATGAATTGATTATATGATACGATGTAAGTAGCTATTAAAATAGTTGTTTCGACGTCTATAATATCTATAAAAAATATCGATAAGGTTCCCCTGGCTGGCTTCCCGAGTGGTTAATGAAGACAGACTGTAAATCCGTTGGAAATATGCCTACGCTAGTTGAAATCCATCTCGACCCAACCAATATCATCTCTAGCTAATGGTTCCAATGGATTCTGAGTATCATCAAGGCTCGACCAAACCATAAGGTAATATGTGGTACCTGTTGTACCTCTGAGATAGTAGTAGGTCAGCTACCAATGCCAGAGCATCTAAAATAATTGTTTTGGGTTTTTTGGTTTTAGTTTTGGAAGACCAATGAATGAAGACAGATGTAGAATTGAAGTAAGTAATCCTTTGGGTTGTATTAATATCTCAACAAAGGGTTGCTATAAAGCCTTACATAGTGATATAGGTCAAAAATAGTGGTGAGAGGAAGACATAAAATAATATGATTATCACAGTTTCCAGACTGTAAAACAGAACAATCATAAGTAGGAAAACCTTCTAAACTACGTTCCAAAGGTTCAAGGCAGTATACTTAAGCTTACACAAGATGCTGATAATTTATTGATTAGAGGGGATTAGCTAAACAAACAGTTCATGAATCCATTCTCTTAATAGATGATAACTTCAGGAGCTTATAGGAATAAATTGAGACACAATTCTTCCTACCTAGATATCTCTATAAGTCATAAGCATATGAAGAAAAACATAATGATTGATAACTGGAAAAACTTACAGGATAACACAAACTGTGTAAAACCAAATTCAGAATCCTCTGCTTTGTATTAAGGTTCCAGTAAGACTAAGTACATCAAGCATCTAGAAAAGCTTCCTTCAAAGGTGGCTTCTAGGTTCAAAGTAGAATTAATAGTCAAGACTTAACAAGCAATGAACAATGAATCTTGAACTTCGAACCCATAATAACTCGAGAAGAGAGTTATTTATACAATAATGAAACTAAGGAAATATCCTAAAACTGATTAAGATTTATTCTAGGAAAGGAAAGATCTTCATAGAAGAAGATAGGGGTAGCTGTTGAACTACTTCTTGCTGTCCCTTTTATTCAGGTTGTTGGCTTTATTGTTTGATATTTTTCCCCTTTAAGCTGCTTGATTGTTTATATCCTTTACATTGGTGAATTTCTCCATTTTGATCTTTCATATGATACTCTTTTAACTCTGTAAATATCCTTTGACCTTGCTGAGTAACCTTTACTGTGCATTTCAGGTTTTTACTGTGTTTTTCAACAATAAATCCCTTTATATTTGTCTTCAAACTGTATGCAGGATTTTACTGTGTAAGCCTGGAACAAAAGGCATGACCAAAAATTCATAATGACCCTCATGAATTCTAAATGCCGTTTTCGGAATGTCTTCAACCTTCATTCTGATTTGATGATATCCCGAACGAAGATCCAACTTGGTGAAGTAAATTGATCCATGCAATTCATCCAGTAATTCATCAATGACAGGAATGGGGAACTTATCTTTAATAGTGAGCTTGTTGAGCTCCCTATAATCTGGACACATGCGCCATGATCCATCCTTCTTGTGCACCAATACTACTGGAGCTAAGAAAGAACTTTGACTCGGTTGAATTATACCAGCATCTAGCATTTCTGCAACCATACGTTCAATTTCACTTTTTTGGACATAGGGATATCTGTATGGCCTGATGTTTGGAGGAAAACTTCCTGGAATCAGATGAATAGCATGATCATGATCACGCATAGGTGGGAGACCTTTGGGAGTCTCAAATACCTTGGAATGATTGTCCAGGACTTTTTGGAGATCTGGAGAAATAGATTATTCCAATGTGGAAACATCTAGTGAACATAATTGTGCAATTACACCTCTTTGCTCCTTTTTTAGAAGCTTTGTCATGCCATTAGAGCTGATTATCTTTCCTGGTTTCCCTGCAATACCCCTTAATTCAACTTCCTTTCCTTCCACAGAAAATTTCATGAAAAGTTCTTGAAAATTAAAAGCTATTGTACCCAAGGATTGTAGCCATTGGACTCCTAGTACAACATCAGCACCTCTCATTGGAATGGAAAGCATTGGGCTAGTCAATACATATTCTACCATGGATAGCTTGATATTATGGCACTTTCCAGAGCACTTTATTGTTCCTCCATTTGCAATCATCACTTGACACTCTGGTGCTGGATATAGGAAGCAATTCAATTCTTTTGCTACGCTACAACGAATAAAATTGTGGGTGCTTCTTGAATCAATCAACACTATTACCTTTTTCTTCTTGATTTGTCCATCTATCTTGATGGTTTGAGGAGTGGTAATTCCCGCCAATGCATTACAAGATATGGTTGGATTTATTTGTTCTTCATCTAGGCTTTGTTCCTGGAGTATATCCTCTTCTTTTGACCTTTCTTGCTCCTTTTCTTCTTCCTCTTCACAATCTATGTAGAATAATTTCTTCTCAGCACACTTATGACCTTTTGTGTATTTGCTATCACAATTGTAACAAAGCCCTTTTGCTCTTTTTTCTTCCAATTGTTGTGGTGTCAACCTTGTAGGTTGTGGAAGACTATGGGAAACAACACTTCCGTCTTTATAGTTGTGAATGGTATGCTTCCTAGTTGCCATAATTTTGCTTTCCATTTTTCTTGCTAACCTGAATGCCTTCTTTAATGAATCAGGTTCCCAAAGGCGAACATCATGTTGGATATTATCCTTTAAAGACCCTATGAACACATCAATCCTATGCTCCTCTGGAATATCTTTTACCCTTATGTTCAATTTTTGGAACTCCTCAATGTGCTCCATTACTGAACCCTTTTGTTTGAGACTTATCAATTAGCTAAAAAAAGTGTTGCTTTTTGTATCTTCATAATGTGCTATCAATTCTTCCGTAAAAATTTCCCAAGTGATAAATTTTTTACGAGAGCAAATCCATTGATACCATACAAACTGATTTGGTTCCAAATATACAGTTTCCATACGTACCTTTTGTGTGTTTTGCACATTATTGAGATCGAAGAACTGCTCCATCTGTAATATCCATGTGGCGGGATCCTTGCCATCAAACTTCCTCATATCGATTTTTGGAATATGGTGGGTCTTCGATCCAACATTAGCGTCTATGGAATCATGATTAACATTGCTTTTGTTCACATCATGAGTTTCCTTTACAACCTTTTCATCATTAGTAAGTATTTCTTGTAGAAAATTTGTCAAATCTGTCTTCAAATCTGCCATGTCTGTCTTCAAATCTGTCTTCAAATCTGCCATGTCTCTCTTCAAATCTATCTTCGAATCATCCATCTTAGCTTCCATGCCCTTTATCTTAGATTCCACGCCACTTATCTTAGCTTCTGTTAGCTTTTGTGAGCGTGACATTTGTTGCACTTGTTCTTGTAATTTTGATATATCATGTAGCATTTCTTCTTCTTCTTCATGAGTCATGCTAGAGCTTTCAGGTTCCTTACTAGGTGTTTGCATTTTCTTTCCTCGGGGCATCAGTTATCGATAATAATGCTTTACTCTGCCCTTTGAATTCCAGTAAACCAAGCTTACACAAAAATTAAAAAAAAAACTACACACCTTTTTTTCACTTTATACAAGCCTGATATTGAATCTGATGTATCTCTGTAATTTCGGATCATCCAGTTCTGAAATTGCTACCTGTAGTAGCCTTCTGCGTCCTCTTTCCAATGCCACAAGTCTGAGCCAAATCAGATTC
Organism: Pinus tabuliformis; assembly: GCA_031772625.1. Lineage (NCBI taxonomy): Eukaryota > Viridiplantae > Streptophyta > Pinopsida > Pinales > Pinaceae > Pinus > Pinus tabuliformis. The sequence goes on along the minus strand of CM062820.1, from coordinate 1,522,838,112 downwards.
TCCAAGGAAGATTTATGTGAAATCTCCCACAGTGACTTGCTTTTAGACTGGTTCAGTAGAGCGAACTTGTACGACGTGCCACGAGTCACTGTTTCAACATGTGAATCTGAAACACAAACACAAGAAACTACAGTCCGTCTTTTTTCTGTACCTTTTTATGAAATTTCAATCCGATCCTCAGAGAGAGAGAGTTATGGCGATTTCCCCAGGTCACCTGTTTTGAATGTAATTCAGGAGTCTGCAAAAAGGCCAACTTCCTCAGATCATATCTCCGAAAATATCGTGCAAAAAGCTCTGAAATTCGGATCCAAGGTTCAGTGCCAATTCTTCTCAAATGGGTTTTTTTTGCAACTTCTGAAACGCCATAGAAAAAAAGTTATACTGACAATTCCACGATGAACTGTTTGGAGCAGCGAAACCCTAGAATCCAAAGCTCTGATACCAAATGTTATGAAACCAGCTCACAAAAAGATAGAAAAGAGAGATCCACGCCTTAGAATTCAGCCTCTTCGAGGGGGCAACCTCCTTTACATTACATAAATGAACAATTCTTGGATGATACAAATGACAAAACCTCCTTTCTATATATAGGAGTCTAAGGAGTCACAATATAATCCAGCCGACCTAACAATAATTGTATAAAGCCACAAAAATAACAATAGAGGGATTCTATGGGGCACATAAATAACAATATGGGGGTAATAGGGGCACAAAAATATAAATAAGGGGTATAACTACAATAGTAATGGGGTAATCACTAGTATTATAGGGACCCAACAGTCTTTACCTGAAAAACATAGAAATTTTAAAAAAACCTAGGTGACATAGGAGTACATCAATGGATTTATTGAGCTCGAAAGGATATTTGGAAGGAGTCCAGAGTGTATCGGAAGGTAAAACAATGGCTTTATGGTCGCAGGGGCTTATGGAGGGTTTACTGTGAAAACAGCTTAAACAAAGGCAAATTAGTAATTTTTGCGTTTAAACGGAGAAACGAATTTCTTTTTGAAATATGGGGCAAATGAACAGTGGTCATTTTGTCGTTATGCGGGAGGTGGTTTTGGTTTTCTTCGCACCGCTTTATGAGGCACGGGTGGTTTTGGGAGGGGTCACTTGAAATAACCTGAGCCTGACACGTAACGAAGGGAGGTAAGTGGAATACTGCTTTTCGGGCGGGTAATGCTTGTACAAAGAACCAACCCGAAATCATTGAGGGTCGTTGGATTTGAATGCCTTAGATCAGATAGTGGTGGAGTGAAAGAGCAGCGCGGAGGGGCCTAATCGATTAATTATGGCGGAAATGGCTTTATTTATGGATTAAAATGGGATTAGCGGTTAAATGGAGGTTTTGTTTAATTCTTCATTTAAATCATAAAAAACATTTTAACGAAGAAATCCATCGAAAAACATGGTTTGCAAGATTTGAAAAAATATGAACGCGGGCGGATAAATGTCGTCCGGTCTGGTTTTATTGCATATTGCAATTGCAGTTTAGTGGAGGAAGGCCCATCACAAAGGAATGCGATAGGGGACGAATGTGACATGGAAATATATCATGGTTAATACTGTGATCGGGTCCGGGTACCCATCGCAATCGCATATCGCAATGGCAGAGGGTTATTGCTTCAGTCGGGACTTGCGATGAGGGGCAGATGCGATATGGGAATGAAATATGAAATATATTGCGTCGGGTCTGGGCCCATTGCAATCGGAGATCGCAACAGTGGGGAGAGTGGATGCACGTTGAAAGGGCTTGCGATCCGCCGATGTGATATTTTATTAAATATATAGTTTTTGTAATAAAACTAAGGGTTTCAGGGTATTTTATTAAAGGGAATTAATAATATAAAGGAAAAGGGACTTTTAAGGGTTTAATAATATAAGTTAGTGTTAATATGAAAAATGAGCGGAAAAGGGGAAATTATATGAAATATGAGCGGAAAAGGGAAAATATATGAAAAGGGGAAATATAGGCGGAAAAGGGAAATAGACTAAGTATAATGCCTTTTCGTGGTTTATTTGCTTTTCACATATGCATCAATACTTAGGCTAAACATTATTTTGTGGGTTTTTCATGTAAAAGGGGATTTTACATGGGTTTTTAACTTTTCCTAGGTAAAAAGGGTTTTGACCTTAGGAAAAGGGGTTTTTATGGAAAATGAATGAATATGAATGCATGAAGGTGGGAAGGGGAAATTAGTGAATATAGGGATGAATGGGGATGAATGGGAAGTTAATTAATTGATCTTGTAGATCTTCATTTGCTTTGTGTAATTGCCTCATGGACATAGAAACATATGGTGAAACATGATAAATGTACATTTTTTCCAATGAATAATCAAACTTCTGCAACCTTTGCTCTACTTACCCTTTGCTTATCCTATCATTTTTTCTTCACTTAATGGGTGCATTTAAGCTAGCAAACCCTTTTCCTTTCTTTTTATTTTACAAAAGCAAACTATCTAATTCTAACCTTATAACCTCCAAGGGCTCAGATTAAACTGATGAGCACCTTATTATTCTCTACCTATTACTGATATGCCAACATTAAACAGTTTGGCCAAATATTTATTCTCTAACTACATCAAATTTAAAGCATGAAGCAGTCTAGATTAAACTATTTGACTGTCATGGGTTGTGGCATTTAAGATAAGTTGCACACAACCATTATTTTGCAGAAACAATAGTAGTGGCATTTAGACTTTCTCACTTTCAGAGTTTATTTGTTTTCTTTTCTTTCTAACCTAACATTTTCTTTTTGTCTTGATTTTTTAGGACATCTAACCTAACATTTTCTTTGATATGGACATTATCATCAAGATTTTTTCACTAACATTTTATTCACTATTGTTATGTCCATATCCTAACTTAACATTTTTTCAAAATATATATATATATATATATATATATATATATTTTTTTTTGACTATTTTATTCTATCTTATCAAAACCAAAAAATGCTACAACAGTACTTATAAGTTCCTACATGGTATGCAAAATCATAAGTAAGGTAGGTTCCTGCTACGGTTAGTTCATGGGTAATCTCCCTCGAAGAAACGTTCAATCCAATTTTTAATCTTTATTTTGTTCGATTGATGAGGCTTAACTACAGTGGAAATACAGGAAGGCTTGCCTACTAGAGTGGGGTTATTTATGAGGATATATCCCTTAGCTTGACTTGATGAGGCTTGGATCTCCCTCCCTTTCAATCAAATAGTGTGAAGGCATAACCTTCGGATTAATTGGACACTTTTATTTCAAAATCGACCAGGTATTCACCGAATTTGGACCAATCATTTTTTTAATGTTGATCCCAATATGTTAAAACTTCCCTTTGATCTAGTATGAATCGATAGTCAAAATTTTGTTGAATATATTCTTGAATTATTTCAGGACTTGACCAGAACTCAACAATGAAAGCTGCAAAAAACACAGCAACAATACTGCTGGATAGGACCATTTCAATATTCCCCATGCGTTATATATTTCTATGGTGTTTTAACTAATCAATTATAGTTTGTGAATCTACCATCTAATGTGTTGTGGCTATTATAGTTCATTTCCTTGTTGGAGGCTTTAGACTTGTTGTCAGGAGGAGGAGGTAATCAAGCTTTAGAATATGTGTGGAGGAGTTCATTATAATTATTTGATGACTGTTTGAGGGTTAAGTAAGCACTTTGTTGTTGAGAGCTTCTATATGATACTATAAGACCTGAATAAACTGGTGCCTTGTCTTTCTCTGTTAACCTAGAATGCTCAATGAAATGGGTATCAGGTCTTATTCCCCTTGTTTATCTCAAGTATGATTTCTTTTCAATGTTTTGGGGGTCTTATCAGCTCTTAGGCCTTTACTTAGAAATTGAGAGCTTGATGGGGTCATTTTTCTTTCCCATCTGTTGGCCGAGTGATAGCTTAATAGGTTCTATGGAATCATAACCCTGGGTTCTCAAGGGAATAAGATCAAAAGAAGCACCGTGAAAAAGGGGGCCAAGGCAGGATGATGTAATCATGGCCTGTTGTGGTCACCAACAACCCCCCTCTTTGTTTGATATTAGTAATAACATCAAGCAAAGGGGGACCCTTAACCAAAAAATCCAAAAAATATTTTGTTTGAAAAATCTTTTGTATTAACTCCCTAAGAGCTATATCGCGTCGCAAAGGAAAAAGGAGCGCTTTCCCAAAGCGCATAAACACACTGAGGAGGAGCGACGCGAGAACTCATCGCATCACGTGCATTAAAAGCGCTCAAAAGGGGAAAATCTGAAGAACCGCCGATGGCCGATATGCGACGTTGCACGTCGCAATGTCGCATAAGCAGCACAAAGTGACAAAGCAAAAAACCTTGCGACCTTGCGACATTGCGATATGCGATCTGCGACCATGCAAAGCTGTGACCTGCGATATATGATGTGCGACAAATGAGACCATCAATTGTTGCGATACCACTTATTTACATCGCAATCTTCGATGTTGCGATGCAAATCGCAGAAGCCATTCGTCGCAGGCATTCCTCGGCATGATCTGTGAGCCTAAAATTAGGCGCGCACCTTACGGGAAATTAATGATTGTACGCCTGTGTATCCAAAAATGATTATGTTGCGTTTTTCAAAGAGTCAAGTCATAATGGGTGACACGGTTATGCATTCATTAGAACTTAATTGCTTTCATGTCAATCTTTTCTTTTGTCTCTTTTCATTTACGTGAACTATAAGTCAGCAACTGATATAAATCTATATGCAGGAAACATCTAAGGAAAAGCGCCAGAACTAGAAGAACAGAGAGGAGATGACTTCGCAGATGGATACCGCATACAGCAGGACCGCGGATCCCAGAGTATCACTCAACAAATGCTGATGGAAATAGGCTATCTAGGACTCAGAGTCAAAGGCGCACAAAAGCAAAGCCTTTATGAAAGATCCTGAGTCCCAAATTGGGTAAAGCAAAAAGAAAAACGCTTAAGGGGAAAGACGTCTCAGAAAAGCCTGGAACAAAGAATGGAAACAAGTTTCAATTGAGATAATCGTTCAGGCAACAAAATCCCCAGCTCATTGAGTCATTCGCATGGTCGGAAACCGAAATAGCAACAGCACAATCAGTTTGAAAGAAATCTGAGTTGTGCTAAGTATACACGCCGTGAAGACACTCCTCCAGAAGAACACTTTCAAAAATATCTTCTAGTTTGTCAGAAAGAGGTGCCAACTCTTGTTATTTCTAATTTTCAAGCTTAAACAAAAGGAAAGGACAAGCAGCCGACTCTTTCACGGCGAACAGCGCATCGCTTACAGCACTAAGGAGCAGATACAGAAATGGTTAGAAATTAGATTCAGTTTTTAGAAATAAATTTGTTTTAGTAAAAGGGCGGTCATTTGAAGCCGTTCCCTAAATTTGTGTAATTAAAATTAGCCGGTTAGTAGTATTTAACCCTTCTCGTTGCATTGGAGAAGGGTCCGGAAATTTGTCAAAAAACTTGTCCTCAGAACATGCACTTTTGCACCCTCGGAGGGGGTTTTTGATGAATGGACGGATCAAGATTTATTTATGTTTGCATTTTAATACCTGCTACTGATGTTGCACTTCTGTACTCTTAGTAGGCATTAGAAGTAAGTAGAAATAGATCATTATTGCTTCAGGTCTGTGAGTATAAAGTCAGTCATAAATGGTACTTTTATCTCTTGACGAGTTTTTGCTTGCATTCTTAGAGTAATATACAGCTGATGTTGTTTATATGTTAACGTATGAATGAGTGGACTACCATTTGGCACTTTTGTACGGTGGAGTCATTGATTTATGCTTAATACATGAATAACTGATTATGCGATATGTTGTTCACAACCGTTTTGCTTAATTTTTTATGCAGGATGGTTCATCTTAATTGATTTATATTCTCATAATAGCTGAATAATCTTCATTACCAGTTATTGTGTGAAATCTTTCTAGATCGCATAATGGAAAAAGTTCTATCCCGGGTTAGCGTAGATTAGATGTGTTGTTCTTGATAGATTAAAGCAGTATAAAATTTAGTCTCAGAGTTTAGAACTAGATTAGCTTAGAAATAATTCTATATTCTCATTATCATATTCTACACACACACATCACCAAACTCTACACACACACACACCCCTTAGAACGGGACGCTGGTCCCGTTATCCCCAGTCGGACCCGCTACACCAAACGGGCACGGAGCCGCCAACCAGGTTCCTGACCGGGTCGGTATCCCCCTTGTTGTTGACCTGATTTCAGGGCCCTCAACATGGCCCCAATAAATTCTATTTGAAATGAAATGAATGTAGAGAGCAGGGGTCCGGGGTAGGATGATGTAATCATGACCTCTAGAAGTTCCATTTCAAATGAAAAAGGTGCCAAGAGAAGGGAGCGAGGGTGGGATGATGTTTTCATGGTTCCATGCATTCCCATTTCAATGTAAAGAGCGTAACATTAAAGGATGACCTATGACCGAGATGACTTGGCACATCAAAAGGAAGCACTTGTGGGTGTCACGTGTGTAACAACCCTTAGTTGATTTCCTACGTAAATTAATAAAAATAATATCCAAGGTCATGGGAAAGGTATTCCAAGCTGATTAATGTTTGGAAAAACATAGCGATGGAGATCAACTGTGATTAATAAATGGCTATGGAAATTGGAAAAGACATTAGCAAAGGAAAAGTGACATTTATTTATTAAAATAACGGAAAATAGGAGAAAAGGAAGTTGAAAGGTCACAAATTTGCATGTGAGGAAAATTGAAGGAAAAATAGAGGAAAATGAAGAAAATATAGGCCTCAATGATAAAAAGGCTTCTGAGGATCAATTCACAACTTTTTTCAGTTCATTATTTGGCACTCTACTTCTACTCTCTCTCTCTCTCTCTCACTCTTGTACACTTAGAGAAATATTGGAGCATTGTTGGAGCACTCTAGTTTTCATTGGATTTGGAGAAAGAAGGAAAGCGCAAGGGGATAACGAGATCAATAACTACAGATGGATTTCTTTGCAGGTAGGGAGTTGCATGTATGATTTCCTTGTTAGTTTTGGCATGCATGGTACATGCATGTGGTTATTTAGCTGTGATCTATTAATGGCATTGGGGATTTCCTAGATTGACAATGGTTTTTGTTTGGTCAATTTAGCGTGTTCTAAATTGCTATATTAATTGTCAATCCGGGAGTCGTAAAATGCTGAAGTGAGGTGCATTATATATGCAAGATAACCGATTTATTTCTTTTTGTCGTTTTTGATTTTTAGTTTGTTTTTGGGTTTATCTTCGTTGATTCCCTAATGTGAGATGGTAATAAAAGTCAAGTATGGATATAAGTGTTCAAGGCAATGATGTCCTTTAAAATGATTTCCAAACTTCAAAATTTTCAAAAGGTTTTAAAACTTGCAATGCTGAAATCAATTCCTAAAAGAGAATGAAAATGTACCAATATTCTAATTAAACAAACAGTGAGCTAGTGACCATGAAACCCAATATCCTTGCTGCTGTGTAAATATAAAAGAAATTGAACTCAAAGAAATCCAAAAGTTGCAAGCAAAGCAAAGCTAAGATCAAACTACATCAACTCATATTCTGACCCCTCACCATTTGTCTCGCTCTGGTTTTAGGAGGTAATCATAAACAAATTGAGCAATCTGATATCTAATTTGCAGAAAATGAAACTAATATTAAACTACACACTCATACTCCAATCCCTCACCATTTGTCTCACTCTGGCTTTAGGAAGTAACTGAAAATGACATGAGCAATTCAATAACTAACTTGCAGAAAAATAAACTGATATCAAACTACGCATTCATACTTCAATCCCTCACCATTTGTCTCACTCTGGCTTTAGGAGGTAACTGAAAATGACATGAGCAATTCAATAACTAACTTGCAGAAAAATAAACTAATATCAAACTACGCATTCATACTTCAATCCCTCACCATTTGACTCGCTCTGGCTTTAGGAGGTAACTGAAAATGACATGAGAAATTCAATAACTAACTTGCAGAAAAATAAACTAATATCAAACTACGCATTCATACTTCAATCCCTCACCATTTGACTCGCTCTGGCTTTTGGAGGTAACTGAAAATGACATGAGTAATCTAATATCTATCTTGCAGAAAAGTAAATGAACAAAAATGAAAGAAATAAACAGTGCTGGAATTAGAACTAAGAAAATAAATCAGCAGAAGGACAAGAATAATTCCATGTCATTAGTCATTATAAAGCTATGTGCAAATGCCTGGGCTGCCTATTAGAATCTGAAACAAAGACACTGATCAGTTAACAACGTTAGAAAGCATAAAAAACTATGGACAACAATCAACGTGAATACCATAAGCAGTGCAATATATACAAATAAATGATTATGGCATAAGGAACAGAAAGAAATAAAGCATGAAACTATACAACAATTAACAAAACCTTGGTGTGTACAGGGGCCCTCTGCACAACCTCGGGCAGTCAGCAATCAACCATGAATTGAGCTTATAAACAGAGTCTTCTCATGTATTAAAATGCAGTCATAACATAGAGATAAAGTCACGACATAGTGGGCTCGTTAACAGTCAAAATTACATTACCAGAACTAGCTACTATGCGTATGAGAACACTTTATTTATAACAGAGGATGACATAACTACTTTCCTAAAATCTGCGCTGATAAAAGACACGTGAAGCAACCACATCCAGGAATCTAGCATTATGGTAGCCGTGAAGATTAAATCTAAGGAGGGTGGCTGTTGGATTCGGTTCATGGAGCAGTCCACAGGTGTTAACACGTCTCCTGAGATTTAGAAACGACCACGCAAGTCTTCACGTGGTGAAAAACAAAGTTCTGTCACCGTAGGACTCTTAGGTTGACCACCGCTTGACTATCTTTGACCACGGCCTTCTTTGACAGATTTGATTGAACCAATAGGACACAGTCCATGTCCACATCATTTGCAACTTTCCCATGTGGCGGGATTTGCCTGAAGACACCTGTAACATAGACTTCAACAAAAAGGCCGCGGAAAGTTGAACTGGCTGCGGAAAGTGACAAGATTCTGCAGCTGAATGAGAAAAAATCTAAATCAAACAGGAGACACAAGACATATTTAGGAAACCATTTTATATGCTCTTTTAAAACTAATATGCAATGATTTGACAGCTTAGGAGGTCCAAGTAAATGGAAAAAAAGGTTAGAAAGGCGTATAGGGAAGATGCAAGTTTGGGTCTCAACATACCTCCACTATGAAGGTGTTGCATGTCCTCATGCAACCAAAATTTTGATCATCCCCCCTTTAGTCCATCTGTTCTGAAGCTTCTGCCAGTACATCTAGTCCTCTTCTCTTCTTCCTTGGTGCTACTACCATCCTGGGCTTCCTCATCAAACATCTGAATTTGAGATTGATTAATTCCCTACTCAACTTCCTGCACTTTTTCTTTAATTTCTTGTTCTTTTTCTGCCACAGTCCCAGATGTAACATAGTGTTGTCATGAATGATCTTGTCCACTTTGCTTTGCTCCTTTAATGCTTCATTTTCTTGTTTAATGTGTCTATTTAAGACCTCCAATTCAAACACTTCTTGTTTCAATGATTGGACTTGTGCTTCTTGTGTTGTGTGAGGCAGAGTGGATGACGTGCTCGGGCCTGCAGCTGTCTTCTCTAAGGATTCTAGATAATCATACACCTCTTGCTGATTTGGATCTATTTCGGGTGTTTTCCTTGGGCTGACCTCAAAGTCTTGTTGAGGAGGAGGACTGATTTCTAACTCTGGCCGAGAAGGACTTATATCAACATCTGGAGGACTGGTTTCAATATTTGGCTGAGGATGAGGTGGGCTACGGCCAGCTGGAGGTTTCTCGGGTGTTTCCCCACCCAAGTCAATAAAGTGGGGTCCTTTTACTTGTGTTTTCCTCCACTTTCCTCTAAGCCTGCTGCTTCTTCTTAAATGCTGTGGGCTAGTACTCTCTTCTTCCATACTCTGTTTTCCTTTTTCTTTCTTCTTGGCTGTAGCCACTTGTTTTCGAAGATGCACTAGTCTTTCAGACAACACTTGATAGTCTTCCTCTACAGATGGTTCTGGTGATTGGTAGACATCCTCTATGCTTCTTTTTCCTTTCAATTTTCTCCGTTTTCTATTCTTGGTTCTTTCCTCCCTCTCTTTTTGATATACTTCTTTAGTTTTGCTAATAGGAGAGTCTTGAATTATTGCACTTTTCTCCTTTCTCCTACTCCTTCTTGGTGTTTTTGGTGTACTGCTTTTAGGTGCCTCGGATGGCTCTTGAAAGTAGTTTCTTACTAAAAACTGTTCCCAGGTATCCCTATTTTTCTTCAATTAGAATCCTCACAAGCCCATGATGATATAAATGAGGTTCTATGTCTTCTATGTTCTTTTGGACTGTTGTGCACATCTTTTTCAAGCTCAGCAATAAGAAGTAGGGTAGATTGAGGGTTTGGTTCTCTAAAAAGTTCATCAATAACTGAGTATGATACATGTACATTGCTCCAAAACGGCCTTCACAAGTAATGAACTTTTGAATGATTAACAGTAAGCTGGCCCACTCTTCTTTTAATGCATGAACATGAATTCCTCTTGTTAATACAGTTACATCCATACCTGGGTTGCGTAATATGACTCTCCAAGCCTGCTCGTCCAAACTCTTGTTCTTGAACCAGCGTTCACCTTCCTGGGGTAGGTCTGTAGCAGCTGCTATGGATGCTTCGGTGACTGTGAATTTAAGGTCCCCAATTTCCACCACCTGGCCGTTAAAAGACCTTGCAAAAGCTTTTGTTATCTCCTTATTGTGGCCCTTAAATTTTTGAATGAAACGTAGCCATTTTGCCTTTTTCAACAAGTCTTTTACTTGAGGGTATCCTTCTAAGAACTTGGGCCCTTCTGGTTCTGCCCTCAATAACCGACCCATCCTTTTTTTCTGTTTGAAATTCGTCTGCTAAGATGGCTAGGTTATGAGGTTTATGGAGAAGAAAACAATGGCTGAAAATGGAAGCTGGAGAACAGGTAGCGGGAGTGTTCAGGGACTGTAAGCGGAAACAGAGGATAGGCAGCCGAGGTGAGTTCACGAAATAGAGTGGAGACGTATGTGAACGAGGTGGTAATGTAGCCGTGGCTTCAATAAAATGGCAGGGGAGTGAAGTGAACCCAGAATTTTTAAACTGAACGGCTGCGTAGGAGATGTTAACACGTTTATGAAATGGCTGCGGAAATTATGCGGTGGAGAGGAGCCGTAATTAAATGGGTCACATCTCATGATTACAAGTGGAGTGTGAAAGTGCAGTCAACTACGAGTTAAACCCGAGAATTAATCATGAGACCGTTTAGGGAATAAATGCATGGTTCATGGAGGAATGTCGTGGAATGGTAATGGAGCTATCGTGGTAATCATTGCATATAGTGGAGCTTATGGTTTAATAACTATGCAAAATTGTGCCTTTGATTGCTATTTGAAAGAAATTTTTACTCATACCTTGGAATATTTGCCATTTGTTGTCCATTAGCCCTTAATCAACTGCTCCTTATTGATGCCTTTAGATGCTCCATGTCTTCATAATATATCCTCAGTCATACCTACATTTTCATGATTATTGAACTAACATCTTGACTGTCAATTTGAAAAAACAGAGTGGTGGCTGCGGAAACTGCTTCTGGCTGCGGAAATTGATTCCAGCTGCAGAAACTGACACAAAAACCACTTCGCTGAATAAAGATAGTTAGATAATAACTAACTGAATGAAATTGGTCATGAAAGAGACTTTTATTGATGAAATGGAATGAAATGGATGAAATGGAGTGGAGTGAAATCAAAATGAAATGGAGTGGAATGAAAATGAAGTGAAGTGAAAATGGGAAAGAGAGAGAGATTTGTATTTTTTTTGGAAAATATAGGGTGTCAGGTGTTCCTGATTTTCACTCTATATTTTCTGTATAAGACTGCCAATCAGTGATTGGTTTTCAGGCTTATATAATTTTTTTTTTTGACAGAAAGAAACAAAGGCTAGGCTGGTGGAGAAGAAGGATTCTTCTTCACCAACCTTATTGCAGAATTCTCTTGAAGCATTTTGACAAATTCCTCTTTTGAAAGTGGCTTATGATACATCTTTAATATGTGGCCATTCACAATAAGAGGAGTTTGAAATTCATCAATGGTCTTGATTCTTACCGCTCCATTGTTAAAGACTTTGTCAATCTCATATGGCCCAAGCCAATGAGTCTAAAATTTTCCTTTGAAGTCTTTAAACTTGGAATCAAATAGTAATACCCAATCTCCCTCTTGAAACTTTTTCTCTTTGATGCATTTGTCATGCCACTTAGCTCTTTGATGTTGAACTAGATCAGTTCTTAGGATTGCTTCTTGTCTAATCTCATCCAGCTCATTCAACTGCTCCATTCTGTGCTTTTGGGCTTCTGATAGATCCATCCCCAACTGAACTGCCATCTTGAAAGTTTTGACTTGAAACTCAATGGGGAGCAGGACTTATTTCCCATAAACAAGTTCATAGGGAGAATGTCCTGTTGTATTCCTCCATGTAGTTCTGTAGGCCCATAAGGCTTCAGGAAGCCTTTCTGCCCAATCTCTTATGTGTAGATGAACAATTTTGGTGATGATGCTTTCAATAAATTTGTTTGTAGACTCCACTTGGCCATTTGCTTGCGGATGGTAAGGAGTAGATTTTCTGTGCTTGATTTTGTATTCTTTCATCAACTTCTCCATCATGTTGGATATAAATTGACTTCCGTGATCTGTCACAATTCCTCTTGGGACACCAAAGCGAGTAAAAATATCCTCATAAAGAAAACTAACAACTGAATTTTCAGTGGCAGAAAGTAACGCTTTGGCTTCTACCCATTTAGTGACATAATCAGTACATATCAATATATACTTCTTTTGTTTAGATGGTGGATTAATGGGTCCAATGAAATCTAAAGCCCATTTTTCAAAGGGTTCGATGAGTACCTGTGGTTATAATGGAATTTCATTTGAAAGAGTCAGTCTCCCTACTCTTTGGCAGCTGTCACACCTTTTGACATATTCTTTTGTATCTTTGAAGAGGGAAGGCCAATGATATCCTAAAGAAAGGATTTTATAGGCCATCCTTTTGTCAGCAAAGTGTCCACCGCATGGTTCATCATGACATGCCTTGAGGATGTCAGGCATTTCATCTTCCCTAACACATATTTTGATCACAAAATCTGGCCCTGTTTTAAATAATTCGTTAGAAATCCATGAATATTTTGAACTTTCCTGAATAATCTTTCTTCTTTCACTAGGAAATAGATGTGGAGGTAGTTTCCCTGTAACCAAATAGTTAGCAATATCTGCATACCAAGGAGTCTTAGTAGTTACTGCAAATAAATATTCATCTGGAAACTTATCCTCTACAGGAGAATCTTCTTTAGTATTTTGAATCCTAGGCAAGAAATCAGCTACTGTATTTTGTTTCCCTGGTGTATCTAACACAGTAATATTGAATTCTTGTAAAAGTAAGAGCCATCTTGTAACTCTGCCATTAGTAACAGGTTTTTTCATTAGATATCTAATCGCAGAATGATCAGCAAGGACAAAAGTTTCATAGCCTGTTATATAATGTCTAAACTTATTGATTGCATGAACAACAACTAAGAACTCTTTTTCAGTCACAGTATAGTTCAACTCAGTGGGAGTCAAATTTTTACTGGTATAGTAAATGGCATAAGGAAATAAATCCTTTTGACCCAACACAGCTCCTAGAGCTGTATCTAAAGCATTTGTAGAAATATGGAAAGGAAGTTTCCAATTTGGCCCTCTCAAGATGGGTGCTTCAGATATTCTTGTTCTCAAAGTTTCAAATGCTGATTGACAATCAGGATCCCATTTGAATTCATAGTATTTTGTAAGCAATTTGAAGAGTGGAGATGCTATTTTGGTGAAGTTTTCTATAAATATTCTATAGTACCCAGTAAATCCCAGAAAACTTCTAACATCTTTTTGACAATTTGGAATAGGCAACTTGGAGATGACTTCAACTTTTGATCTATCAACTTTAATCCCATCCACTGAAATTTGATGTCCCAAAACAATACCTTCAGTAAACATCATAAAGCATTTTCATGACTCAATGAAAGGTTTGTTTCTTTACATCTTATAAGGACTTTTTCCAAATTCTCAAATGCATCTTCAAATGAATTACCATAAACTGTAAAATCATCCATATAAACCTCTACACAATCATGGATTAGATCAGAAAATATTCCTAGTACTGCTCTTTGAAATGTTGCGGGTGCATTACATAATCCAAAAGGAAGCACTCGGTAAGCAAAATTTCCCCATGGACAGGTAAATGTGGTCTTATCTTGATCTTTAGGTGCTACCTGAATTTGATTATAGCCACTAAAACCATCCAAAAATGAAAAGTACTTTTTGCCTGCTAGAGTATCTAATACCTGATCGATAAAGGGAAAAGGAAAGTGATCCTTCAAAGTTGCTTTATTCAATTCCCTGTAATCAATGCATACTCTCCATTTACCATTCTTTTTAGGTACTATAACCAAAGGAGAAACCCATCGGCTATCTGAAATTGGATAAATGAAGTTTACATTGAGTAGTTTTTGGAGCTCCTCTTTCACTATCTCCCTAAGGTTTGGATTCATCCTTCTCTGAGGTTGTCTGATTGGTCTACTGTTTTCCTCGATGTAGATATGATGAATGCAAGTCTTAGGGTCAATACCTTTCATATCAGTATACTCCCATGCAAATGCAGTAGAATGTTTTTGCAAGATTTTGGTTAGCTCTCCCTGTTGTGATTTTTCCAAGTTTTTGTTGATATTCAATGTTTTACCTGGAAAAATCTCAATGGCAGAACTACCAAACTCTTCCATAGAGTAAAGAGACATTTGTCTCGATGATAGATACTCAATGTCAGAATCTAACTAAAATTGTGTGTGGTCATATTCTGAAGATGTTTCAAAATTTTCTAATGTGTTCAGAATTTGACTATCTTCACTGATTTCAGGAATGGTAAAGACAGGTTGTATAGTGTACTCATCATCAACCCATTCATTATCTCCTACTTTTGTAATTGCTTTTGCTGGAGGATACAAATTGAATTTCTTTGTCGAATTACCATCAGAAATATACATATCCCCAGATCTACAACTGATGAAAGCATCAGTTGTGGCTAGCCAAGGTCTTCCTAAGATGAGTGGGTGCCCTCCTAGATTACTCTTGGGAGTTAAAATCATGAAATCTACTGGATATTCCCAAGAATCTAAGGAGACCAAAATGTCTTCTAATACACCATCTGGTTTGATAATTGATCGATTTGAAAGTTGCAGTAGAGTAGGTGTAAAAAGAAGATTAGGATGTTTTAGCTGTTCCATAGTCTGTCTACTCATAATGTTGATAGAAGCCCCTAAATCAATCAAAGTATTTGGAATTTCTACCCCATTAATATGTGTTTTGACAATTGGACTACCGGGATCTACATACTTCTGCATGGTAATTTTTCCCGTCATGATATCTGCAATTTTTCCTACCAGGTGGATTCTTCTTGTATCTCTTGGTTTCCTTCCTGGTCTTTTGAGACTCAACTCATTTATTTTTTTTGCTAGAATAGGAATCTCTCTAATGGCTTGTAGCAAGGGAATCTTGATACAGACATTTTTAATTCATCTAGAAAATCATAGTCAGGCAACAAGATTTGTTTTTCCACTCCTTTGTCAATTTGTAATCTTTCAGGAAAAGGAGGTGTGGATGAAGATGCAAGTTGCTCAACTATAGGAGTTGTGGGGGTTAACTCTTTTTCTTTTTCTTTTTGAGTGCTTGGGTTTTGAAGAGATGCTTCAGAACCTTTATTGGCTTCAAGAGAATCTTCCTCAAAAATGCTTTGCTTTTGAGCATCTATAGAAGGCTTTTCTAAAACTCTACCAGATCTGAGTTGTACATCATTGAGAGGAACAATCATATAGGTAGGAAATTGTTGTCCTTCTACCATGTAAGCATTTTGAGGATTTTTATTATTGGGATATGGCAATGGCTGGGAAGGTAGTTGATTTGTCTTTTGTTGAAATGGAAGCAAGAGTTGGGAATTTGGATTTTGTTGAGAAGGTTATTGTTGTTGTGGAAATGGCAATGAAAATTGTGGATTTTGATTTGGAAGTTGTGGAGCTTGTTGATTTTGAAAAGATGGAGGATATTGATAAAATTGAGCAAATCTCCCATAAGGATTTTGCATACCTTGTACCCATGATTGAAATGGATTTTGAGGTTGGGACCAAGGTTGTTACCAAGGATTCCAATTTTGTGGGGGTTGAAAGTTCGTGGGGTTGTTAAACCCTTGATTTTGTTGCCCCTGCCAAGGTCTCCTTGAAACAAAGCAGAGAGACTCAATTGAATTTGGATCTTCTTGAAAGACAGCTTTGAGCCCAGGAATTGAAGGACAATCCTTGGTCTCATGGCTTTCTGAACAAATCATACATGTTTCTACAACTTTTGCATCCAAGGGGCATTCCCTTAGAGCATGTTTCTTCCTACATTTTGGACAAAAGATGGCCAAAGCTTCAGCTTCTGCTTTCTGCTTGTTTTGTATTTTAAGGGTGTCTAGTTGCTCACTAAGGCTCCCTAAAATATCAGTTTTGAACTCATCAAGCATGTTGCCAATCTCAGCCCTACTTACTGATCCAGTTGCAGATTTGTTTTCTCTAATGAGAGAAGGATCTCTAGGCCCTTTTCCAGTTTTAGATTTTCCCCTTGAGAGATGGACACATAGTTCTGCTATATCATGAAGTGGAAGTTGAGAAATATCTCCTTTTCCCATCATGTTTAAAATATCTATCCATTCATCTCTAATGGCTTTTAATAGAAGGGCTTTCAAGGTTTCCTCATCTAGGTTATTCATTTTTGCTCTTTTCAGGTTGTATTGAAATCTTTCAAGTAAATCCTCCAAGTTTTCATCTTCTTTTTGCGCCATTTTGAATACCTCATCCTTATGATTGGTGGGCATACAATAGTCCAGGTATCTATCCAAAAATGTTTGTTTCATATCATTCCAAGTCCTAATAGATTGAGTGACTAATCCCATGAACCATTTTAGAGCAGCTCCCTTCAATGTTGAAGGAAACAATTTGAGTTTTTGAGAGTCTTCCATATAATCATAAGTTCGGCACACGACTTCAAACTCAAATAGAAATGTTTCAGGATCCTCACTTCGCAACCCATAAAAGTTTGGGAGGACATATGGTGAGATGTTTTTCGTTGTTGTACGAGATTCCTCATCAACTATAGGAAATCCAAATGAGTTATCTCCATCCCTATTTCCCCCGTTGTTACCTCTACCTCCTCCATTGTTTCCTCCTCCTCTACCTCTACCTCTACCTCTACCTCCTCCTCCAAATCCGTTTACTACTTCCTCTGTCATGATAGTTTCCTCAGAGATTTCAGAGTCCTCTGGTTCTTCTACTAATGGCGAACGAGGAGGAATTTCTCCCTCTTCTTCTTCAGGTGATTCTACTTCCTCGATTACAATTTGTTTTCCTGTAGAAGTAAATAAAGGGTCTTTTTCGAACTTAGATTCGGTCGATAGTGTGGGAGAGTCTCCTTATTCAATTGCTGCCCCTTGAATTCCAGGAATCCTAAGGCTAGGAGTGTGAGTTGGAGATGATGGAGGTGTATCTTATCTATGCCTTGAAGTAGATGGAGCTGTAAAAATTGAACACTTGGACCTAGCTATAAACCTTCCCCGGCAATGGCGCCAAAATGTTTGGTCAATTTAGAGTGTTCTAAATTGCTATATTAATTTTCAATCCGGGAGTCATAAACTGCTGAAGTGAGGTGCACTATATATGCAAGATAACCGATTTCTTTCTTTTTGTCGTTTTTGATTTTTAGTTTGTTTTTGGGTTTATCTTCGTTGATTCCCTAATGTGAGATGGCAATTCTAAAAGTCAAGTATGGATATAAGTGTTCAAGGAAATGATGTCCTTTAAAATGATTTCCAAACTTCAAAATTTTCAAAAGGTTTTAAAACTTGCAATGCTGAAATCAATTCCTAAAAGAGAATGAAAATGTACCAATATTCTAATTAAACAAACAGTGAGCTAGTGACCATGAAACCCAATATCCTTGCTACTGTGTAAATATAAAAGAAACTAAACTCAAAGAAATCCAAAAGTTGCAAGCAAAGAAAAGCTAAGATCAAACTACATCAACTCATATTCTGACCCCTCACCATTTGTCTCGCTCTGGTTTTAGGAGGTAATCATAAACAAATTGAGCAATTTGATATCTAATTTGCAGAAAATGAAACTAATATTAAACTACACACTCATACTCCAATCCCTCACCATTTGTCTCGCTCTGGCTTTAGGAGGTAACTGAAAATGACATGAGCAATTCAATAACTAACTTGCAAAAAAATAAACTAATATCAAACTACGCATTCATACTTCAATCCCTCACCATTTGTCTCGCTCTGGCTTTAGGAGGTAACTAAAAATGACATGAGCAATTCAATAACTAACTTGCAGAAAAATAAACTAATATCAAACTACGCATTCATAATTCAATCCCTCACCATTTGACTCGCTCTGGCTTTAGGAGGTAACTGAAAATGACATGAGCAATTCAATAACTAACTTGCAGAAAAATAAACTAATATCAAACTACGCATTCATACTTCAATCCCTCACCATTTGACTCGCTCTGGCTTTTGGAGGTAACTGAAAATGACATGAGTAATCTAATATCTATCTTGTAGAAAAATAAATGAACAAAACTGAAAGAAATAAACAGTACTGGAATTAGAACTAAGAAAATGAATCAGCAGAAGGACAAGAATAATTCCATGTCATTAGTCGTTATAAAGCTATGTGCAAATGCCGGGCTGCCTATTAGAATCTGAAACAAAGGCACTGATCAGTTAACATCGTTAGAAAGCATAAAAAACTATGGATAGCAATCAACGTGAATACCATAAGCAGTGCAATATATAAAAATAAATGATTATGGCATAAGGAACAGAAAGAAATAAAGCATGAAACTATACAACAATTAACAAAACCTTGGTGTACAGGGGCCCACTGCAATGATAGACTTTCCATCTCCAAGACCTGAAGGTGAAAAAGACAAAGTTTTTTCCACTCAAACAGAAAAAACCAGTTGCGAAGAAATGGAAGAAAGGTTAAGAGTTGCTAATAATGAAATTGCTAGACTAAGAGTGAGAGCAAGAAGGCATACTGCTGAAAGGACAGATTTCAAAAGGATAAAGGCCCTCTGGGAAGTTGAAAAAGCTTCCAAACCAGAAATAGTCAACAGTGATACTTAGTACTTTACCTGGACTGTTCCTGCAATCAAAGAAGCCAGATTTGTAAGGAGGATTAATACTCAGCTTAGAGCTACTAACAGGAGATTGAAGACCTAGAAATACAGTTAACAAAATCTAGAAAAAAGGCTACAACAATAATGAAACAGGGTGATGAAAAAGGGCAGTGAAGGATATATCTTAAAACAGTTTTGGCATATAAAAAGAAGGACAACTGTGAAAGAGAACATATTATAAGGGTAAGTTGTTTTGATTTTTGGTTGATCATATCAGTCTTCATGGAATTTTGAAAACTCCCAAACTATAGATTTTTGAAGGCCGTGTTGAAAAAGAGCATACACAACAGTTTCGTAGCGCGCTACGAAACTGCTGAAGGTGACCATTTAGCACTTTATAGATGCATTTCGGAGGTAAGGTCAGATAAAGTCCAAGTTTTGATGATTGCTTGTAGACATATGAGGATCATTGATGAAGTTTCAGATGGAAGTGATGCAGAATGGTTCAAAGAAGTATTCCATAAATAATATATAAGCTGTGCTACGAAAACAGGCTATTTTCGCAGCACAGTCATGTTTCATTCTCTTTTTCATCTATTCGAGAGTTCTTTTCTTGCACAGGTGGAAAAAATAAGTTTAAATGGATTACTAACACATGCCATATATGAAACTGTTCGAAGATAAGCATAAACAATTAAGGACCTTAAAAGGAGGAACTCTGTCTCCTTGTTTTTAGGACAGTTAGGTCATGACTCAGCAGGGTTAGCAACAATACTGGAGACATCATCAAGCTCGAGGACATGGATTGGTAGCTAATTAAAGAATGTATTTAAGTCATAGATAGGGTTGTTGAAAGCATGTTTTAGGAGCTTCACTCCTATTTGTATTAGCACTCTTAAAGATAGCTAGTTGTCAAGTTGTAATTAAGTAGTTTGTTTTATGAATAGATAGGTGTCAATGATAGGAATTTGAATTCCCCTAGAGATGGATCATAGTATCCAAGGTTGTAAAAACTCTATATTAAGCTTGAGAATCGAATTCCTCAGGGTTGGTAATTTCAAGAGCAAAAGAAAGTGGTGTTATTGTAAGAAACTGTGGTTTTTCAAACTTAATACATAGATCAGTTTGACTACTCAAGATTCACAAGGAGTTTATGTGTTTGATGTTCTTATGGCCTTTTTCAATTGCTTATTTGTAGTGATATGAGCTTGTGATACTTAGAATTCATTGGAAAATGCTCTAACTTCCTTCACATTCTTGTAAACTGTGTTGATTCACTGTGTTACTATTTTACTTATAAACCTAAACTCTAAGTGCCTTGACTTCCATGTTTTGCTGATCATGTTGTTTTATTGAAGACCATCTTGACTCCATAGCCCAATAGATGTTTGTAAATATTTGATTCAACCAGTCAACCAGTTATACATTTTTCCATTTTTTTCCTAGAGTTAGCCATCTAATCATAATCAAAAATCTTAAACCTAGTGGGAGAGCCCTCTCAAGTTGAGAAGGCTAAGCCTCAACCAAAAGATTGGTTTGAAAGAGTTACTCAGAGTCTACTTGATCAGTAGCCTATCAGGTCAGATTTTGTGATAACAGTAGAGATGTGAAGTTCGATGATGTGGAGAAACCACATGCAGAGGAGTAGAGAGTGGAATAACCCACTCATGCAGATACTTCCAGAGATGGAAGGAAGCACACCAGAGAGGCTGATAGATTGATGCATGATGCTACAGAGAATGTGGGAGCATCCACATCACAATGTAGGCATAGGAGGTCACCAGATCTACACTAGATACATGGCTCTAATGAGCGAGAGTGTAGAGATTGAGCCATTCTCATTCAAGGAAGAAGTGCAACAACTAGTATGGGTTGATGCCATGGTTGAGGAGTATGACTCCATTATTAGAAAAAATGTTTGGGAAGTGGTTCCAAGGCCATTAGATAAGTCAGTGGTGAGTTCCATATGAATTTACAAGGTAAAGCAAGCAGTAGATGGGAGTGCAGAGAAACACAAGGCCAAATTTGTGTCCAAAGGATTCTCTCAGGTGGAGGGAATTGATTACGATGAGACATTTTTCCAGTAGCAAGGTACTCATCAATCAGATCTATTCTAGCACTGTTAGTGCAGATGGGATGGAAGATACATCAGATGGATGTGAAGACACCATTCCTCAATATTATGATTGAGGAAGAGGTGTATATTGAGCAGTTAGAAGGATTTGAGACCTTTAATAGAGAGTCACATGTGTGCAGACTCAAGTGAGTGATGTATGGACTAAAAAAAACATGTCGTACTTGGTACACCAGGATTGATAGTTATTTCACTGGGTTGGGCTTCACCAAAAATGACTTAGATGCAAACCTTTACCATATTGTGGTTGAAGTTAGATTGTTGATTATAGTATTATATGTTGATGATTCAATTCTAACAGGTGATGAGAAGTTGATAAAATCTTGTGAAGAGGATCTTGCAAGAGAATTTGAGATGAAGGACCTGGGGCTCATGCATTACTTTCTTGGTATGGAAGTATGGCAAGGAGATGAGGAACTATTTGTCTCTCAAGGAAAGTATGCCAATGAGATACTGAAGATTTTCCACATGGAGAGTAGCAAACCCATGGAGACTCCTCTAGTAGGTAATTGAAAGAAGGAGGATGCTACTTTAGGTGAAGTAGTGGAGGCTACTATTTATATACAACTTGTGGGTTCACTTATGTATTTGGTGAACACACGATCAGACATGTGTTTTGCAGTTAACTAGCTGCGTCAAGCCATTGTTAAGCCAACCAAAATCTATTGGAAGGTAGCTAAACATGTGTTATACCTCAAAGGCACCACTCAATTTGGCCTTTGGTATAGGCGGACAGAGGGAGTTAATATTCAAGGCTTCATAGATCCATATTGGGCAGGTGTTGTAGTGGCTACAACCACCCTCCAAATTTTTTCCTTAGCTTCGTTTTGGAGCCTCCCTACCAACTTTTCATAGCACCTTGTCTTGCTTCGTCAAAGTACACAAGCTTCAGTGTTTTCTTGCACAAAGGAAGCCTTTTGATCGTATCTTGATGCATTCCCCTCACAGGCAGTTCATCTGGACTTGGTCAAACTGCAGGCTGAGAAACTCCCCCAAGAAATTGCGCATTTCTGGAGGGAAACTAGCCTTCCCTCTAGAAATTGCACAATCCTGTCCGGCAGCTTGCTGGGATTCTGAATTGTGCAATTTTTCTAGTCAACACTCACAGTGAAAATTTCACAATTTTCCCCAGCAAGGCTGCTCACCCCAGAATTTCCGCAAATCTCCCAGGAAGCTAGCCTAGCTCCCAGCCAGAAATGCACGTTTCCTTCAAGCAGTTGAGCAGCTTCATGCATGAGCAGTTGGGTTGACTAGTTCCACCCGGGACCAAGGAAACTTGACTTGCATTCATGGCTTGCTTTTCCCAGAATAAAAAAAGGCAACATGAAAAAGGCATCCCTTGATTTAGGGAGCTATTTTTAGCAGCTGGAGGTTACATGCAAAGTTGTTTTAGAAACTTTCCTCTAAGTGTCATTTTTTCCTAGATTTGTGACATGCACATCATGAGATCAAAAATTATTTTTTTGACACTTCATAGCTCATTCTTTCACATTTATCTTGGAGCTCTAACATCCCATAACACATCCAAGACTCTTTGACACATCTGACTCAGCTATTCATGGGTAAGTGGCCTCAACTTGTCTTTTTCAACGTTTCTATCGCTTTTTGTGTTTTCACTTTTGTGAGTGTTGTTTGCTTGATTTATTTGAATGCTTGCTGTCATTTACATGTATATTAGCTTGTCCTATCACTGTTTCAATTTTCATTGCTATCTCACTGCTATCACATGCATGAAACTGTTTTGCACGAGCGGTCGCTGATTTGTCGACTCGCTTCACCCACATGCATGTTGATCTGTTTACTAAATGTTTCATTCATGTTTGCATGCACTGTTAATCACTTCTGCTTTCACTTAGTTTCTCCATGCATTAACTTTCATATTTGTTTTCAGTTGCCCATCGGCGAGTCTAGCCAACCTTGGCTAGGACTCTGCCTTCACCGAGACTTCATTGCGAAATCTGGGGAAGGAAGTCTCTGCCTTCCTCTCCAGAAACGCAGATTTCTGCCCAACACTATCCTTCATGACTATTTTTTGCATTTTTGAGGGACAGTGACTGCTGGCCCAGAAAATTGCGTAATGCAGTCCGTAAGCCTGTTGTCACTCCCAGCTAGAATTGTGCATTGCGCAATCCCAACAACCAACAACTATTCTAGATTGCACATTGCTCAAATCTAGCAGCCAATCTTGCCTCCCAAACATCCAAACTTCATTTTGCATAGTTCTGGCAGCTAGTCACCCAGCCTCCCAAAAGAAATTACATAATCTTGCCTATCAGTTCCCCGATGTGTGCTATGTCATTCCCCGAATTTTCTTTGGTTTTTCCTGACAGATTTCTTGCCATGTATGTTGCTTGTCTCTAGTTCTTTCAAGCGTTCATCTACCTCTTAACAATACAATATCAATGGCTTCCAAGAGAGTGGGATCACAGGACACTGATGGAAATGTAGATGGAGCAGCGATTGAGCGAGTGTCCTCTAGTCTACTGATCTATGAATATACAAAGATGTTTCTAGACAAGGACATCAAGCTAAAGTGGCAAGAGGTCAATGAAGCATTTGCAGGCACTTTTGAGGAAGACCTCGAAGACTATTAGGTGTATGTGAACATTCACAAGTTTGGCTTGTACCAGATTGCATGCAGATACCCCACGTTCCCATGCGCAGACATGATACACTGGATCATCTCTCACACTGATCTCGAGACAATGACCTTGAGCAGTGTTAGTGGGACAAAGCTTGCAACCTTCTGGGCATGAGATTATGATGAGATGTATCAGATGTTAGAGCCTGTGACTATCATGAAGACTCCATTCAGCTTACCCAATAGCAGTGCTAACTCCAGAGACATTCTAAAGAACTGGGTAAAGGAGCCGACTCGATTTAGGTTGACACCTGACCAGATCTACAAGAAAAATATATTGTGGAAGGTGTATCAATACTTGGTCATATTTTCATGTCAACTGTGTGACTACGAAAGCACAAAAACCTTCCCACAGAGTTGGGTGATCACATAGGACCATTTGGATAGACAAGGAAAACCATGTAACTGGTCCGACTTATTGGCTCATTAGCTGAAGGAAAAGGTAACAAAGGCTCGACAGTCACCCAAAGGTATGCATGTAGAGATTTACATGTCTTCCTACATCTTAGATGCAGTCTGTGCCCGACAGGAGTTCCCGGGCTTGGAGTGGGCATGGTCACCGATGGAGACTGCTATGAACACATATTTCAAGTTGTTGTCCTAATGTAGTTTCAAAGGAGTAATCACAGGACTGTTTGATCATTTTGTCACCCTAGTGTACAAGATGATATTCGAACAGGATCCACCCTACATGTCGAAGGAAGAAATGGAGGCACTGATAGGAATTTCTGATTGGCATGCCTCATCATCCATCACCTTCATCCAAATGTTCAACGCGAAGAAGCCTCCGCATGTTCTACTGAAGTTTGTCTTGGATGTACTTATCATGCAGGAAGTAGCATATCACATCTCAATAGGATTGACATCTAGTCTGGATTGGAAGAAGAAGGCACCTTGGCCCGCTCTTCCATTACGGATTGGATTATATGAGATTCAGAGTATCAAGCAAGCAGATGTCGAAGCAGAATTGATGAGGAAGTACCCATTCGACCTCCGAAGCTAAAATCAGTATGACCCACATTGCATTGTGAAAGATCACTACACGAGAGTTCAGTTCAACTGGATTCACGGGGCATGTAATTAGGCTGAGGAGGACCCACGTAGATATTGCTACAGTTTCTCCAGACACAATGAACAGGTCGACTTCTCTGTGGAGTGGTTAGCGAAGCAACATGAAGCAGCATCACGGAGAGCACCCGTACCAACAACAGCAGTGGCAGTAGATGCAAGCATACCAGTGCGTGACAAAGGTAAGAGGAAGATTGTCGATCGCATGGAGGAAGAGCAAAGCTGCAAGTTTTGAGCAGATCCATTAGTAGAGAAAGCAACTACGACTATAGAGGCAAAGTGGCACCAGCGCGACATGCGAATCACACAAAGGCAGAGGGATAAGAGAAGAATGGAAGAAGAAAAAAAGGAGTTGCATGAGCTAAGGGAGCAACTCCGGAAGGAACAAGAGATACGCAAACAAGAGAGGGAAGTGCAACAACAATAGATACATCAGGGGGTGTGGCATGTGCAAACATATGAAGTAGCGCCCGTACAAGTAGTTGATTCATCAAAATAATGGCATCAGGCAAACAGGGTGAATCATCGCAGGAGCAAGACTTCGCTCATGAGATAGAGCAAGTGCTTCAATAGTTGGATGCATACATGGAGCAACAAGAGTTGGAACAGGACATCGACCTCATGCCTCACCACCAAGAGGTTGACTTACTTGCTTCACTACATCCATATGATGAGCAAGTCTCGAGTGACTAAGGAGGCACTGATATCCTTGGTGATCAACCAGAAGGAGAGATGCACAACATCTCATTCGACGAATCTCAACATAGAGTTGTGCAGTCTCGCAGAGTGTCAACTCCAGAGGATCATACATCTCCTACGCAATTTGAGGAATGAGTGATTGTGACTGATGTGCGCAAACATCCAACAGCCTTGGCCAATGCAACCAGAGTGTATCTCGAAGCCACTAGCTCAAGTGTTTGCTTTCTGATAGATGAGAATGAGTGAATGGCGAAGGAACTACCATCGACCAAGCAAAGAGGAGACTTGGTGACAACATTCACCCGAGCCGAACTGAAGAAGACAATACTAGATGAAGTATTGTCCCTTGACATAGTTATGCGATCGTTGTACTCCAAGTTTGGTACCGTGCATAAGGCAGTCGTCCATCTCAACGGGTGCTAGCATAGTTGTGCTAGAAGAGAACGTATCTTAACAAACTTGCATGATGCTGTTGATGACATGAAAACATGGATGATGAAATACAAGGGAGCCCCACTTCACTTGCTCAAGATGGTGAGGGCCAATGCGGTCAAGTTGAAAGCATGTATTTAGAGTCAGATCTGAAACTATGAAGAGCTCCCGTAGCTTATCGCTAGCATTAAGGCTTCCCATGCATGAGTATTCAAGAGTATGGATGTTGTGGTGTGCACACATGCAATCCCATCTATTGGGACTCTCACCCAGGTGAAGACAAAGAAGCATGACAAGTTAATGCACATTACCACCAATCCAGACTTGCCCATCGGTGTAGACATCATGCACAAGTATGCTGTTGGTCCGACCGCATTGAAGACAATGATGTGCATGCTTTCAGACGAGTTGGACAGAGGATCCCAAGTAGTGTACCCAATGCTGTGGAGGCAAGAGTTAGGTTTCAGACAAATGTCACTGCTGAGCACACGGACATCATCAAGGACTACCGATCTTGGCATCAATATGTTACTGTCGATCAACATGAGGATGTTGAGGAGTTGGACTTCCATGGTTTTCTAAGTCAGAGTGATGTCTAGCTTGGCTTGTTCAAGCCATTTTGTTTCACATGGATACATGTGCATTGTAATGTAAAGTCATGTCAAATGTAAGTCAAGTTGTGATAGTTGGATGTAACAGTTATAGAGTATGTGAAGAGTCATGAGGGTAGTTGAACTGTCACAAAGGGGACTGTCAAGGGTCACCCCACCCTTTGCTATAAATAGTGCTTCATAACTCATTGTAAAGGCTTTTGGTTAGGCAAGCTTTGATAGGAGTATCTTAGAGAAAGAATGGACAATATTGTAACGAGCCTTGGCTTCTCCACAACATAGAGCTAGTACATCTCTTTGGAGGAGCAGGCAGTTGTGGCTGTAACGTTCCACTATTGGAACTAGTGGTTGGACATGGATGTATTGTATGACTGGAACTTACAGTTCTTAATATAACAGAGCCAACACATTTCATGCATATGTTGTATTGTATTCTATGCTATCTGGTTTACTCTAAATGATGTATGTATTGTTTGCTTACGCATGGATGTATGGAATATTATGATTGCCTACTAACTTGCTTTCCATCTTGTGATGCATCTTTGCTCGTGTGCTCCCTTCCAAGCTGAGTACTATTATAGGTTTTCAAGGGGCGTACTCATCTCAACCCCCGTGTGTTAGAACCTCTAATGCACCTTCCTTGGCTTGCTGCAGCTGTAACACCCTTGCTACCAACAAAATTATCTTACTTGCCTCTGTGCGAAATCGTGGTCAAGGCATTATCGTATGACCCTCTGCTGGGAGTCCTACACCAAATGGTCTGAGGTCTAATTAGGAATTCTTACCGGAGAGATCCCCTGACATGTTGGTGGGTCCAACATCGTCAATAGTAGGGAGTCCATCCAACAAAAATAGTACATCAAGGGGAATCTTCAGTATTGGGTCATCAAAAATTTCTTGGTACAATAGGAATCAAAGATCAGTTGCACTTAGTTCAGCAGAAGCGGAGTACATGGCTGCTAGTAAAGGAGCTTCTGAGGCTATTTGGATGAGGAATATCCTTTTGGGGTTATTTGGTCAACATATGGATCCTATAGTGATTTAATGTGACATTCAGAGTTGTGTCAAACTCTCTGAGAATATATTTTTTCATGATCGGTCCAAGCATATCGACATCAGGTATCACCATCTATGAGATTGTGTGCAAGGGAGAATCATTTTACTGGAATACATTCCTACAAAGGAGAAAGATGCATATATTTTGACAAAGGCATTGTCAAGATACAAATTCGAGTTTCACAGACGTAGGATCGAGGTAGAAGATAATCCCTTTCTTGTTGAGAGGGAGTGATGAAAAATGCAACAAGAAAATCCTAATTTAATTTTGTCCTTGAATTTAATTGTAATTCTAATTCTCATAGAAACTTGTTATAGTTAACTAAGTTAATTTGAATTAGTTGGATCATTTAATTCGAGTTGGGAGTCCATCTAGAGTCATTAGAGTGGTTTCTAAATTGTAGTGGCCTAGGTTGAGTTCTTTTGAGTTGTAATTATTTAGTTCAATTTAACTGAGTTAAATTCAGTTAAACTAGTTCAAATTGATGGAGGAATTAGTGGGAGATCCAGTAGTGGAGTGTAACCTATGGTAGTGGGGTGTAACCAACATTGCTCAACTAGTAAATTGAAGATTCACTCATAATTAACTCATGCATGTGAGATCAGAGAAAGAACCAGTTGAGATTGGAGTTCAAGGACAATGTACTATCAGTTGCATAATCATCCGAATTGTATAGATGGTGCATGCAATCATAGGAAGGCCTATGATGGATTGCATAGTTTATGGATGATGAATTTCCCAATTAAATATGGGCTAATTCCCTAGGAAACTGCATAAGGAAATAAGAGCTTGGCACATAGAATATTTGGCTAAGTATTCACTGGAGCTAGTTTGTGAAGTAGTGAGATAGATTGAGATTGTATAGAGAATGCTCGGGCTTGAGCAAAGCATTGTAATCTTATCATTTTTCTAACTGATGCAATATATAGATAGCAGGGGTTTTTAGCTGTGGATTTCCCCATGAAACCATTGTGTAATGTGTTGATTGAATTTTTTCTCTTGTATGCTTCGTGATTTCTCGATCGATTAATTGTTTCCGTTGATGAGTAGAGTAGTTTAAAGTCAATTATTTTAGCATATTACAATAAGCAGTTTGAATCTACAAGGAATTTCTACATGGTATTAGATTTGAAATCATTATAGAAGAGGAGAATATGAGTTTTCCTTTTGTAGGACAAACCAAATTTGCAGTATCATACTTCACAGCGAGAAGGATGTCATTCTACGGATTGAGACTTGAATATGCCCTTGAGGGTAGTTCGAACTATATTACTTGGAAGGACAGCATAGAGGCAGTGTTGGAAGACAACATGCTTAAGAAATTCATAGATCATGATATCCCAATCCTCCGACATCTGATGCTAAGTATCTGGCAGAGTGGAGAAAATGTGTGGCAAAGGCGAGAAGGATTATCGTAGAAGGAGTTTGAGATCATATTGTCTCAAACCTCCACTGTTATCACCAAAAATTGATCATCTAGCCATAACTTGCTAGATGGATCGAAGTACACCATGTAGGGCCAATTTTATCATAGTAAAATTGCTTTCAATATAAGAAATTACTTAATAAACCACATTTGTTAAGTTATTTCTGGTTAAACCCAAGAAGAATAATTAAATAAATCACTATTTATTTAATTATCTTCTAGGAATAATTAATTAAACCATTGGTTAAATAATATTCCTTGTCCTATTTGACCTAGTTATGAGAAATAAATATATAAATCATTAATTATCTTATTTTTCTCTAGGAATAATTAATTAATCACTAATTAGTTATTATTCCTTGTCAAGTGTGACCAAATCCCCTAGGAATACTTAAATAAATCATTATTTGTTTATTATTCCTTAACCATATTTCTTTAGATGATAAATAAATCATTTATTTATTTATTATTTTTAAATAAAAGTATTTAACCAATTTAAATACTTCCCCCCCAACCAAATATAATAAAATATTCCAAATGGTTAATTTTAGAATTTGGTTAATAATATTTTATTATTTCCCATTATTCGAGAATAACCTAATATTTTGTTATAAATAGAAGGGTTTTAAATTCATTCTTCACTTTTGATCATTTTCATTGTTGCACTCACTATTGTAGCTATGATTATTATCATTGTCATACACCATATTCTTTTTCATTTGAGTTCTCATTGAGCTCAAACATTTTGTTTGCTGAGTTTTACACATTATAGAGGAGAGAGACTCTACAAAAGCTAAAGACATTGAGGATAGCCAAGAACCCATCCCATAGAGGGGGACTGGTAAAATTAATTGTTCCCTTCACAGGTGTCATTTAATAAAATATATTCTTTATATATATAGTTTCCATTGGATTACTGGAGTTACTTGCACTTATTTTCTTATTCCTTTATGCTATTTAACTATTTATGTTGCATAGATCAGGGCTTTGGTAGGTTTTGTTTCTATCATTTGCTGTAGATCTATACTAGACATTTTTACTGTTGAGGCTGTGTTGACGGTGCTAGACCCATGTCAAGGGGATCTCCCTGGTAAGAAGTCCCAATTAGACCTCAGACCGTTTGGTGTAGGAGTCCCAACAGTGGGTTGTAAGGTAATGCCTTGACCACAATGTCACACAGAGGAAAGTAAGATAACTATGTTAGTAGCAACGGTGTGACTGATGCAGTGAGTCAAGGAAGGTGTATAAGAGGTCCTAACACTTGTAAGGGGGGAAGGAGGTGAAGGTGAGTTCCAGGTTGAAAGGGATTAGTTCCAACTCAGCTAGGAACACGCAACACAAAAGGATATGCACAACTTTTAGCAGAGCAGTCCACTCGGATGCGGCAGTCACATCATACATGGTAAGATAACAAGTACAACACTCACGGACCAGTCTGAGATGAGTGCGACGATTGTTACAACAAGGTTCATGTGAAAGGTCTGTCTGATGTCTAACAGAGTAGCCGACATGGACAGTGACAACATTAACAACATATACAACATATTAACAACAAGATTCATATAATTTCATGTGAATCAGTTCATACACAAGTACGTAAGTTAAATAAAATATATCATTAAGGAAACTAGAGCAGTCCAACTACAATAACAACATATGCATGAAAATGTGCTGGCTCTTATTATATAAAGAAGTGTAAGTCTCAATCATACAATACATCCATGTAAACCTACTAGCCCCAACAGTGGAACGTTACAGCCACATCCACCTGCTCCTCCAAAGAGATGTACTAGCTTTGTGCAGTGGAGAAGCCAAGGCGCGTTACAATACTGTTCAAGCCTTCTTCAAGATAGTCTTCGTAGAAGCTTGGTTGACCAAAATCCTATCCAATGAGTTATGAGGGACTATTTATAGCAAAGGGTGGGGTGACCCTTGACATTCCCCTTTGTGACAATTCAACTACCCTCATGACTCTTCACCTACTCTATGACTGTTACGTCCAACTATTGACACTTGACTTACACTTGACCTGACTCAACATTACAATGCACATGTACTCATGTGAGACAACATGGCTTGAGCAAGCCAAGCAAGACATCACCGACACTCGGTCCATTGTGGTGAGACCAACTATTTGACATGCTTGTGATGGTGAAGGTGGTGAGCTGATGCCAAGCTTGGTCGTCTGTGATGGTGTGCATGCACCTCATGGTGACATATTGCTGAAGCGAACTCTTGCTTCCGTTGCAACCGGTGCATTGGTTCGGCCCCTTCATCCAATTCGTCTGCTATCATGCGCAATGCTCTTCTTAGGTGTGGATGAACTACAAACACACTGATACATAGTGTCCGTGCCAATCTTCAAGTATGTGCTGGTGGTCATGCGCATCAACTTGCCGAAGTACATGTTCAACTCCAGTTGGACTTGCTTGTCTTCACCTTTGTGAGTGCGTTGAATGGGATGGATTGCATGTGTGCACATAATGACATGCATGCTGCTGAGTCCCTTGCATGTGATCAATCACACTGCTCACCATGTTTGCTCCGTGTTAGCTGTTGGGATGGATATTTAACTTGTACACGTGCAGTTTTATCCGTGAGTGCACGTTGCGCCCATTGTTGTTCCTGATCCTGTTGCAACTCATTCGTCTGTCTGTGTAGCTTAATGTTCTTCCTTGAGTTGCTGCTTTGTCACATGCAACTCCTTCTTCGTTCCATTCTCTATCTTCGCGCGACCTTCGTGTCATGCCGTCACCTCATAGACAGAGTCTCCAAAGTTGCTTTCATCATCAATGGATCTTTTTGAGCTTGCAACCTTGTTCCACCTCTGTGTTATCAACAACCCTCCTCTTGCATTCGTTGCATCTGGTATGATGTCTTCAGCTGCTGTTCATGATGCTGCTTGCTGTGATGCTGTTGCTATCATATCTTGATGTCCTTGTCTACGAACAACTTGATGTCTTCTTGGGTAGGCAAGTCCATAGACACTTGATCAACTACAACCCTAAGTGTGCTCTGAATGGTGTCTTCGTCTCTGCTCTCTTGGAAACCATTGTACCTATACTCTTGAGAGGCAAATGAATGCCTGCAATACCTGGAGACATTGCAACACTCATGGAAAGAAATCTGTTAGTTGAAAACCAAAATGAACATGAGAACTGACTTGCAACATACTTGGGTGAATGATCATGAAGGTTGCGCAATTTCGACCAACAGGTCGGGAGACCGACTGCCAAGACTGCATAAGGCATAGTATGGGCTGCTGGGAGACTGACTGATTATTGGAACTACACAATGCACAATCCATTTTGGCTGTTGACTGCTGGGATTGCGCAATGCATAATTCCAGCTAGGAAGAACTATTGGCCCAGGGACAAATTTGCGCAATTTCTTGGGCCAAGCAGCCACTATCCTCCAGAAATGCACAAAACAGTCCTGGAGGCCAGTCGGCAGGAATGCACAAATCTGGAGAGGAAGGTGAGCCTTCCTTCCCCATATTGCGCAATGCAACCTTGGTGAAGGCAGAGTCTGGACCAAGGTTGGCCCGACTCGCCGATAGGCAACTGAAAGAAAGTAAGTTAGTGAATGCATGGAGACACTAAGTGATAGAATAAGTGATTAACAGTGCATGCAAAACATGAATGGAAGATTCAACAAACAGATCAACATGCATGTGGGTGAGGCAGTTCACCGGTTGGGCGAATGTCATGGGCAACTGAAAGAAAGTAAGTCAGTGAATGCATGGAGACACTAAGTGATAGAAGAAGTGATTAACAATGCATGCAAAACATGAATGGAAGATTCAACAAATAGATCAACATGCATGTGGGTGAGGAATTTCATCGGTTGGGTGAACGTCTATGCAAAACAGTTTCATGCATGCGACAACAGTGAGATAGCAACGAAAATTGAAACAGAGCTAGGACAAGCTAGTATATATGTAAATGACAGCAAGCATTCAAAGAAATCAAGTAAACATTACTCCCACAAGTGAAAACAAAAGAAAGCGACAAAAATGCAGCACAAGGCATGGGAAGCAGGCTTACCCCAAAACAACTGAGCTGAATGTGCTGACTGCTCCTAGATGTGATGTGGGATGTCAGAGCTGCAATGTTGATGTGAGGAATGAGCTCTAAAACGTCTGGTTTATGAGTTTTGATAACATCGGGGTTGTGACGCGCATGCCACAAATCTAGGGGAAGTGACACTTAGTGGGAGGTTTCGGAATTTCTTCGTGCATGTAACCTCCAACTGCTAAACATAGATCCTTAAAACAAGTGATGCATTTGTATGCTACCTTGGGAGAAGCAGCCCATACATGCAAGTCCATTTTTCTTAGTCTCAGAGGGAACCGGTCAACTCAGTGGCACATGCAAGAGATTTCTTGACTGCTAGAGAAAAATGTGTATTTCTAGCTGGGAGTTGGGCTGGCTGCCTAGGATATTTGTGAAATTTCTGGGTAGAGCAGCTGACTGATTCCCAGATTTGCGCAAATCCTATTGGGAGGGTTGGCTGGTAGGATTGCCTAATCCTGGAGCCCAACAGGCTATCAAAGAGGATTGCATAATTCCTGGAGGGAAGGCTAGTTTCCCTCGAGAAATGTACAATTTTCAAGGGAAAGCTGCTCAGCCTACAACTTGACCAAGTCTGAGTGAGGACCGTGTGAGGGGAATGGATCAACTGTGATCAACAGGCTGCCTTTGTGCGAGGAAAACACTAAATCTTGAGTACTTGAAGAAGAAAGACAAAGTGCCATGTAAGGTTGGTAAAGAGGCTCCAGAACAGGCTAAGGCAAAATTTTGGAGGGTGGTTGTAGCTGCTACAACACTTGGTGACACACTGGTAGAACTCCAACTCTCTGCATAGACCTTGTTTGTGAAAAGCAAGTCTAACACCTTCAGAAGTATTGTTCAGTTCTTAGCTCATCTTGGTTTCACACTAACTTGATTGTAAGATGTAGCATCTGCCAAGCCCTTGGTTGATTGACACACATTCCAAGCCAAGGCAACATAGTTGTTTTGATTGGGGTTGAGGGGTATATAGGTGCACAAGTAGTATAGTCGTCATAGTCTTAGTTTCATCTCTGGTGTTTCTCCACTGCCAGTAGGCCTAGACAATACCCCGGTGGAGTCACATAGGAACACAAGCATGGATCCGCTGCTAGTGAGCCTGGTCAGTACCCCGACGGAGTTACTTGCATCACCTCCCTGTGCTAGAAGCCTTTCTCTTCTTTCACCTTATTTATTTTTTCATTTTGAATTTTCTGACCTTTTTTTTTTTTTCATTTTCATTTTCAATTTGCATAACACTTATTCATTTTAGAGGTGGAAGAGGGATCCCAACTTATTGAGAGCAGAAGAGGTTGTTCCAGTAGAGAAGTATTTTATTGTATCTCTGACGTTCCTGTTAAGGTTTTCCCCCTCACCTTACTCTACTTGACTGAGCTGACAAGGGTTAACCCGAAAACAACTGACTAGAGAAGGTGACACTAGTTAGTGCACAAGCATTGTATTTTCACCAAGGTTCACTTCGAATAGTATGTATTTTCCTTTGACGTATCATGGACTAAGAGAAACAAGCTCATTAAACAGAGGCAATATGACAGACAACCAAGTATTAATAGCTGTACAAGCCCTCTTATACTTTACCCAACTTGCTTCAAGAGTCATACATGGTTTCATGCAAGACTAACCTACGAATGAAACAAACAAACTAACAAACATCAAAGCAAAGGAAAAAAGGAAGTGAAAGTGAAAGCAAAGCAGGTAAGCAAGCAAGCAAGCAAACAAACAAGAAAACAAACAAGCAAACAAAGCATATAAGAAAACAAGCATGCAAGAAAACAATTGAAAGAAAACATTACTCCTACTCCTACACTAACGGTGCATGGGCCAGATCACGTGAAGTGATACTTCCAATGCTACCACTAGCACATAGGTAGACCCATGTTGGTGAAGGCTTGGTCCACGAGCAACCTAGTGGCATGGACCAGCAAGCAAGAAATATATAACAATGAAGACAACCACACTTTGTGTTTCAAAGTTCCCACATCACATAAGTGAGTGCAAGTTCATGATGGACAGTCTGTGGACTTCTCATGGTGATGTGTGACACTACGTGCAACTTTGAAGCAAAAGAACACTCTTGACTATGACATGCAAGCAAATGAAAGAAACAAAGATACCTTGAGTCATGAATGAGTGCTTGTAATGTAAGACTCCTCCAATGCATGAGCAATGGGATCGTGCAGTTCGAGTGGAGGAAGTGTGATCTGTGAGTGAGATGGATCTTTAATGCATACATATGAGTGATGAGGAGCCTTGGGTGATTGAAAAATTTCATGATCGGAAGTGAGACTTATCCCAAGAGAGTGAGGACCTGACATAACCATCAGCTCAGGCTGAAGTGCTTTGACAGTCTTGGGTGTATCAACTTCATCATGAGGTAGATCATTGGTGGGCCCCAGTATTGTAGCAATAATGCTACAACTCCTGGAACTCCCTTCTTTAATTTTATCAACCCGGTAGTTCGTAACAAACTTGGAAGCGACGGTGCTGTATGCACAAGAACTAGCTCTTGTCGCAGCTGTCACTTGGTTAGCTGGCACAAGTCCGCTAGGAGCTTAAGCCAACTTCTATGAGCTCTTAGACGAAGCTTTTTAATTGATGGATGAAAGCTAACTCGAAGGAAGCTAATCTAATTTCAAAAAGAAACTGAGAGCCAAAAAGAAACGCAAACCCTAGCAAACCCTAATTCTACCAGCTAGTCCTACTGACGCAAAGGAGAGCATGCAAACTACTAAAAAAGATGCCATTACTTCTATGAAGGTAAAATACATGTGTCTAGACTACCTCTATCTGAAGAAAACATCTTTTTGTATTTTTGTTTAAGTTGTTGGAATTATCATGCATGTGCTTCTAACTATTTTTGACTTTGTAGAGGTGGATCAAGGAGGAGAAATACTTGGGAAAGGTTGGGAAAGTTCATAGAGGGTCTAAGGGGTCCCTAACACCCTTCCAGAGAGTCTCACAAAGTTTGGCTGCCAAGAAACCATATTTATGAGCTTCTACAGGAAGTCTGCAGGGGTTCTACAAGATGTTCAGGATTTCTACAGGATGTTCTGTAATTCTTCTACAGGATGTTTCGAAATGGGATTTTGGAGCATGGATGGAGGGAAAAAGATGGAGGAATGAGTATGGAGGTGAAATAGGGGTGTGAAGAGGTCTAGGGCTTGGTGGATGAGGCTAAGGAGCGATTGGATTTGTTCAAGGATGGAGGAAGTGATGATGCACAAGAATGTAGGAATTAGGGCAAGGTGGGGAAAGTATGGCAAATGAAGGGTACGAATCATGGACTAAGGGTTGGAGCAGATTATCTGATGGATTATGGGTAGATAGAGAATGATAACAGGTGCTCTGCAAGTTATTTTTCGAATTTAACAAATGAAGAATTGGAAAATCAAGAACCTAATTACCTTGACCTAATCTGACCTAGATAATAGCAAAAGAAATGGAACAGAAGTTTATTTGCACAACATTAGATGAACTAACTATGCAACTAAGCAATCATAACCCTAAGCATGCAGTCAAAACTGATATCAAGTTTGACAACTAAGAATCCAACACTAATACTTGCATGGTGAAGCAAAACAACGTTTTTGTGGGCAGCAAGGTCACCTTTGTCCCAACTCACGATCCCACTGAGGGAGAGGTAAGATCAGAGGTGCTTGAGCCCCTTTTTCCAAGGATCCTTTATGTTATTAATCTATCCAAATCAATCTGAACATGAAAATCTACTTTAATCATCAAAAGCAACCTAAATAACAAAGCAAGACTTAAATTTAAAGAGCAGATTTTATTTTAAGAACGCAACAAACACACATAAAGATAAACAAAGGAGGTACTGGGCACTTGAGATGGGCCCAACCCCAAGAGCTACAGCCTCCTAAGAGAGATTTATTGCTGGTGCAAAGCTGGATTCATCTTTATTGATCAAGAAATGAAGAGTTACATCAAAACTGTCCACAAGGAGAGCTTGAGAATGAGCTGAAAGCAAAGCTAATCTATTGCCTAAAAATCGAACTACAAAATGACTACAACAAGACTATGAAATGACTAACTACCAGCTACAAAATGACTAACCACTAGCTAACCAAAATGAGGCCCTAAGCCTTCTTATTTATACAAATTGAGGACCCCAACAGTCCTCCTAAAATTTAGGGACTCGGCTGCCCAAAACTTGTAGTTAACAGCAGTCCTACTTGACTTGCTTGGCTGCCCTTGTGCTAATTGATTTGGTGGCCTTTGAACTCCAAGATGATGGTGGAGAATTCGAGGTAAGGGCCCATAAATGAAGGGGACACCTTCCTACAAATCCTCTCCCTTGTTCTCCCACGAATTTGGCTGCCAAGTGCTCATTAAGACCTTCAATTTTGTCTCCAAATTGACCAAAAAGGCTACACAAAGCACCCATTAGACTTGTTGGCATAATGACTAACCAAATTCACTCTATTAGCATAAATATAATAAAAAACATGCAATAAACTAATGAGAATGGTGGATTAAGTCAAATTAGGAGGTTGAATGAGCCCAAATAATTATCCATTTTTGGGGCTCATCAATCATCATACACTGGTGGCTTCGAAAGATCAACTGTGATAGATTCATGATCGTGATAAAAGATGGAAGCAAATGGATCAGGACTCCCATGATCAGAAAAATCAATGAATTCTTTGGCATCCTCATTGTCGCACGGAATAAGTCGATCTTGCGGACAAGATAGACCTTCCTAGAATCTAAAGAAGACCTAATGACAAGCAAACCAACCAGACACTATCTCTCTCTAAATATGCTTTGATAAACAAATAGCAAACAAGTGTTTTTAGGGCCTACCTTAGGTCCAACACAAGCTTGTGGATGCCCTCGCTCCTTTGATCCAAGTGAGCTCCTTTTCGCGAATCTGAAAACACAAACAAGGCAAACAAATTAAATAGCACCTGAAAAGCCAATTGCATAAAACATATTTAACATGAAAGTCAAGGAGTCCATGAAACAAATAACATAAGGTACTTGTTGAGAAAAATGAGTTTGATTGTATTAATTCAAAAGAAGAAGAACTTTACAACCTTTGTGTTACAGGGAAAAGTGTCTATTTAGAACTGCTCTATCCCACTAAGGTGTGACAGCTGCCTTAGAAACAAACAAAGAAAAACTACTTTTGTATTTCCTTTATGAAATATAGATAGAGAGGAATAGAAAGAACCAACCTGTGTCTTGCGCTAATCCTTTGATCCAATCCTTCTCTTCTTTGATAGTCTCCAGCTACCTGCTCCCTTACTTGCCCAGCTTCACAAAGTACCTGTAAGATCACAGAAGAAGAAAACTATACAAAGACATGGATCTATATTCACAAACAACTTAGGATCAGATTTAAGTTAACCATACAAATGTAACAAGCATCAATGATACAAAAGCATGTAGGAAAACTCAAATAGCTTTTATTGATAAACAAGAAAAGATCCAGGAGGAGTTACAACCAGTGGTTCCTGACCCAGCATCAACCTCCCAGCAAAGAAGCCCCTCTTCACCTCAAACAAAGCATAGATCACCCAACAATATGATGTTTGTCTCAAAAAACAAATAGCAATTCCTTACAATATGCAAAATTCCAGCCTCTGGATCTCTGGGATGAGGGATCCATATATAGATATCTGTAAGGAGGATGAGTCAGCTTGTGATTTGATTAGTGTCTTCTCTCTGTCAGTTCTTGCTTCCACTTGGAGACTGAAGGCCTCTTACTCATCCTTGGTCGAATTCAATGAGGCAAGTGTCACTGGAGAAGATTCTGGAAGCTTCCATTATCTCTCCACCTCGCAGAATGACACTGCCATTTGTCATTTCTCGCCCATCGGACCCCACAGAAGGGACTTTTGAAATGCAACGCACCCTCACAGTGTATTTAGGTGCAATGCAACGCACCTAGCCAGTGGAGCAGCTGAAATGATCCTGTTTTGACTTATTCTGAGCAGTTTCTGGTGGAGAACTTCTGGGAGAAGATGTAATCTGTTGACCTTGTTCCTTTAGGGGTTAGAACAACACTTTTAGGGACTTAGGAGCCCTTGGTTTGTGGACATTTCATGCTTGGAGTTGTAGGGCACAAAAATGTCTATAACAGGTGCCCCCTAAAGTATGAGGTCGTTAACCTTTTGGTGTCGGGTGAAATGCTTTATTATGAGGATCCGAAGTTCTTTCAATGCTGGGAGGAGACCTGTAATAAGATACAATACAATACATTATCTTCATACTATTTTTAGATCTAGCTGAAGCGGGCATTCCCATGCTCAGCTTTATAAATTCATTTTCATGTACATAGGAAAGACAATCGTCTGAGTGTAGACTGATGATTCTGGTATAGCCATCATCCTTTTGAGTGGATGATTATTTGTGCAGCAATGATGTACATTTAATGTCTTTATTTTCCTGAATATATATCACAACCCGGATGGATGAAACTAGATCCGGGGTCTTCAATCTCGTCCGATCTTCACTCGAAGTACAAGTCGATCCATGTGAGAAATGTTCTGAAGTTGAACATGGAAAGACATCGCTTGATTACCAGTCAATGATGTAAACTGTTAACAAGCGTGAGAGGAATCACCGATAATGATAATGATCCTCAAGGTACTGCAGTACAATTCACATGGTGTGAATAAAGGACTTGGCGTCGAACACCACGCAAAATCTTTCGGTCGAAGGCCATTGATGTAAACCTGTCGCTGGAAGTGAGAAACTTGCCATTGAGTCATGCAAGCTTCAAAGTACTGAATGGGGTGTTCCTAGATCAACTTCTTGGATAATGAGCTGATGTCGAGAAGAAGCGATCCGTCACAGGAGGGCCTTAATGAATCCCACATCAATGACACGGAACGGAGCAAATGATTTTAATGGAGGTGAAAACGATCTGGTGATATAAGGTTCAGGGTGGTGGTCATGAAAGAATGGAGTATAATGTATGGTAGTGGGTGAGACACAGGTGACTTCTCTGGATGACTTCTCTTGAACATATCGGCGACACTGATGTGATGGATTGGTAGCATTAACCCCAAATGTGGATGGTATGGCGTGACCATGGCGATGTGACTGGTGAATGAAACAACCCAACCCGACTCGGACACGGAGTGGAAGTGTCATGTTCAAGAGCGACTTGCTACCAACAAAGTTTCTTTGAGTTTTCTTCCCAATTTTTCCCCAGTCATTGCTGACCAATACCTCTTTATTTTTGTAAAGCTTGAGGAGGATAACATATGCTTGTTCTATAATTTGCCCTTCGGGCAAACCCATCGCTATGTTTTAACGAGCCTAGCGATAGTGAAACTCGTTCTCGTCTATAGACAAGTTTGTCGCTATTAATCTTTTTAACGAGTTTAGCGACAAAGATAACTCGGTCCTTTTCAATTTTAGAGAGTCTGAAAAGGAACGTAAAGGTAACTCCAAAATTCCTTTTTCGTCATCTAATCCCTTAAGTCCGAAAAAGTATAAAACAATAC
This sequence comes from Pinus tabuliformis, assembly GCA_031772625.1. Classification (NCBI taxonomy): domain Eukaryota; kingdom Viridiplantae; phylum Streptophyta; class Pinopsida; order Pinales; family Pinaceae; genus Pinus; species Pinus tabuliformis. The sequence continues at coordinate 1,522,797,213 of CM062820.1, read as the reverse complement.
AGAAGGGATGAATTTTCGATACTTTTAACGAGCCGAACAAAACAAGCGCTCGATCTTTTTGTGTAATAATCCCTTAGGTCCAAAAAGATTAAAATCTAGAGGAGGGATAGCACTTCTTGTCCCTTTAACGAGCTGAAGAGGCCAATGGCTCGGAAATCTTTTCATATTTTACGAGTCAGTTGAAAAGAGCTTAAAGGAGACTCGTCTTTTGAGGAACGAGTGATAAAATGGGTAGCAGTTGATTCCAGGTAAGGTTTGGAATTTTCCAATCACGGCAGTGTCACAAGGATGGCTAGTGAAATCACTCTTCGCAGCTGTTCCTCAAAATGGGTAAACAATCAAATGGAGGTGAATGATTGGCCAATGAAAAAGTGGAGGTGATGGTGCAAACACGACCAAGGCTTTAACGACTGAAGTACTACATTCACGATGGTTATTTACCGGGGGAATAGTTCATTTTTTAACGAGCTTAAACACGGGTGGAAACATTTGCTCATGTATTATGTTTATTTTTTAACGAGCTTGAACTATGTGCTAAAACTGCTCGATGCGGGTTTATTTTTTAACGAGCTTGAACCTTGCGGTAACACTACTCATGGCGGGTTATTTTTTAACGAGCTTGAACCCTGCAGTAACACTGCTCATGATAAGTTTGCATGCCCCCCAGCATAATAACGCAAATTGAGGTGCATGCCCCCTAAGATTCATTGCATTCAACTCGGTGGTTGGAATGAAGGTTTACCTTCGAGATCTTCAAAAGACTCGACTTTGATTTTACGAGATCGTAATCAAAGACTCGATTTGGAAAGGGAGTCGTTTCATTTTTTAATGAGGTTGACACAGTAAAAGAACTATCCTCATGACTCCTTGTTTCATTTTTTAACGAGGTCGACACGAGATAAGAACCATCCTCGAAATCCACCGTATTTACAGTATTTGATAGAAAATCAAAAACTGATGGATGATTAAGGTTGCTGGAATAATCTTCGTGGTAATCCGGAAGATGGGAGCGATGGTGGTAATCTTCCCATGGTGCCTCTCCTATCATCATTGATTGAAAGATTCCTTCATCTGTAGTATGTACATGTGACCAAGGATCTGAAGAGGTGCCATATTCCTTAGACCTATCTATCCAAACACTCGATGAGCATTGATTTGGGTTTGCCCGCCAAGCCAAGAAAATTGATTGCTACAATATTTCTAAAATGGCGATGATCCATGCTGACAAAATGTTTAGGAATCTTCCAAATCCATTAGATATAGAAGATTTCATATTGCAGGTTTCCACTGTGGCCACTTCCGCCAAATTACTCGGAGGCAGTAGGGCAAAAGTACCCATTAAGGCAGGGTCTTTTAGGAGGCCTACTCCAATATTTTGAAGCGACTGATTTCTTCCATGGATCATTGGAATGCTTCCCGTAACTTGTGAACTGTTGGGGAGAAATGTTTGTTGGTCGACGATTGTAATTCCTCCTTGGAAGGGAAATACAATCTTCCTAAAGTAGGTCGACACAACTGCGACCATGGCATATATCCAGGGTCTTCCCAGTAGGATGTTGTAATCGAGGTTTCCGTCGATTACTTCAACATCAATTTCTACTGTTTTGCCCCCAGTTCAACTTGCAAGTTACTTAAAATACCGTATGGAGTGTATGATCATCCATCAAATGCTTTTAACATCGTTGACGATCGCGACAAGGGTGGTGAGCCTAAATTTTTCCAGCAACTCATTGACATAATACATGTCGATGCCCCCTCATCAATAATTGTTCGATGAACAGTTTTGTTGAGGGCTTTCACTTGAATAAGGAAAGCTAGTTGAGCTGGTAACTGAGGGTCATATCCTTCATAATCAAAGGCCACAAGATTGGAATCCATTGGGCCAATCCCACCTATTACTGATAATAAAGCTTGCTTTTGGGGGGGGCAATTTTGCGGTACCCCAATTGTCGACATAGCGGACGGCAATTGGCCAGGTCCTCTACTATATTATAATTCTGTGCTACTTTTGCACGAGGATTAAATGTCGATTTGTGTACTACTCCCTTTGGTGACTTTATCATTGGTTCAGGAATGATGGGTTGCACAACTTCGGTCAAAGTTGTTGTCGAACTACTAGGTTGTTCATTAGCCTTGTTGTTCGACAGCTGTGGATTCCCGTAATCTTTATTCCTTGTCAAAGCATCATTTTGCTGCTTTGAGATAGACAACATAAGCACTTGGGATCGGGAGGCATTTTGATTAGCAACCAGTTTGGTTCCTGGGTTTGGAAACAGATCAGTCAATACTGCTGAGGTTTTTGAACTCTTAAAGAGTTTCTTAACTTCAGCTTTATGTGGACAATCTCTCGTCCAATGATCCTCATCGCATATATGACACCCCGCAGGGGGTTTCCTTTGCCCAGAAGGGTTTGCAGAAGGTTGTTCAGGAGATGACTCAACCCGTTTCTTCTTCTTCCCTTTCTTTTTCTTCTTGCCCCCTGGTTGCTTCAGTCGTTTGCCCTTGTCGGTCGACACGACATTTACCTCCAAGGCAAGAAGTTCCTCTTTTGCATTTTGACCAAAATTCTTGCGGGCCTTTTTAGATGTAGCCTTTGTCGATTTCGTGTCTGTTGCACCAATCACGCCATCGCTGGCATGAGAGTCATTGTTTGATTTAGGAGGGGGAGGGACTGAGAATTCCAGTCTAGGAGCGTCAGGTATTTTATCGTAGAGCGTGCCAGACTGAGTGTAAATCAAGTCCAAATATTGCACACGAGCGATAACCTACTCTTCGGTGACGACTTCTCCTTTTGCCACATCTTCCGTGATGGAAGGCAATAATGACTTAATAAACCATTCAGCTAAAAGATGATCAGGAACATACGTTTTTACCATTCTACGACGACATCGCCACTCATGTATATGATCAGATATGTGAGTGGCTGTTGTTTTTTTGAAATTAGTAAGAAGTTCTGTTCCCGTTTCGTACCTTATCAGTAACTGAAAATGGGTTAAAAAGGTTGTGGCTAGGGTACTGAAGTTGTCAAACGAAGCTCTGGGTAACTCGATATACCATTTTGCTGCCGGACCAGTTAACGTCCTCTAATCGAATCATCGTTTAGGGTGTTTGATGAACACCACAGATGAAATGTCATCACATGATTTGATGGATCTTCACCCAGATTTCCATTAAATTTAGGAATGTCTGATGGAAGTTTATGCAGAATCACTGGCCACCAAGGTGCGTAAGCGATTGGATCGTTTGTTAACCAATTTAAATCAGGTAACTCTAAAGTCGCCACAAAGGGTAACTGCTGATTCAGGTCAGGTGAAGCATACCCAGGATAAGATGGGATTGCCTGAGCAGTTGGTCTTTGCATACCGGCATAATGCATCTGATGCTGGTATGTTTGGTAAGGTTGGTGGACATGACCATTATAAAATGGTTGATTTTGACCGTTTTGAATGTACGGCTGCCCACTATTAGCAAAGATTTGTTGCTCAGAACCTTGGTATACTTGTTGGAATTGCGGTTGTTGGTATTGTACTAGCCATGGTTGTGAAGCCATGTGTTGTTCACCGATACTAACAGTTTGACCAAGATGAGGGATAATTGTACCCGTCTGAACCTGTGTCATTCCACCGGTCAGCGACTGTGGTTGAGTCGCAGGGTCAAGGGACTGTTGCATTACAACCTGAGAAACCTGAGGTTGGCATACAACAGGCAGCGCTTGAACTTGCGACACCATCACAATAGCCGGCGTAGTCGGTATGTTTGACGTAGGTAAGCATTGTTGCATCGAATATACAACTCTTGGTTGTTGAGGTAGTATTGGTACCCAGCCGCTTGAGGTAATTCCAGTATAACCTAAATGTTGTTTTGAACTCACGTATGGATATCCTCCCAGAGGGGATAATGAAAGGGTATACTGCCCCCCATACGGTAGTAATCCAGAACTCAAGGGAATGGTTTGCCCTTGGGGGCCGAACTGCCCAAATTGACCTCCAAATGGATCAATTTGTTGAGATTCAACATAAGAGTTTCCGGATATTATTCCGGATGAACAAACAAGAACAGACCACACTGTCGAAGTAGCCCTTGAGTGGGCTCCTTCTAGCGGTTGAGAGCTAGTTGGGACAGATGGTATACCGGCGATCATTGTCGGAGTGATAGCAGGGAGTTCTGTCATCGCTGTGTCAAACGACACAGTCCTAGATGTTGACGGTTGTTCAGACATTTGAAGCCTATCCAAAAGATTACCTAGCGATTCTACAGGAGCTTCTGCTGGTGGTAGACTAACTTCTGATGAAGAAGGATATAGAGTGATCCCGACTCCAAATTGCGTTGCAGTAGTTGTTGGAGGATCTTCTACAATTTCTTCTATGGCAATCAGACCAGGTGGAAGGGGAAGACCGTTAGGTCCGTAGAATATTTCTGGTGCTGAAGAAGGTATGGAATCGGCAACGATAGATGTTTGAAGAGTAAGACTCTCTGAACTGGTTGTAGATGGAACTGGTTCGGTAACACAAGTGTCTACTCTCAGACTGGGATCAGTATCACTGTCCCTCTATGGCTGTTGAACTTCTTCTGTAGAGGCAGGGATTCCAGAAATGTTTGGAGTAACCGGAGTCTCTGATGTCATTGGAACACTTGTTCTAACTTTAATAGGAGATTTGGAACCGGTTAAATGAGTTCGCTTTGTCCGTACTGGCTTCAATTCCGGAGATAAAGACGGTTGACTCGTAAGCCTCCGCGAACGACGAGGTTTCAATTGACTTTCTTCCACGATTGCGGATTACTCAATCAACTAAAATAAAGGGTATGTTTCCGAATTAAATGAATTTTAGACGCTTTGACACAACTTGTTTTTTCAGTTTTTAGGAGTTGAGAAAAAACAAAAGATGACTCTAGTCTCCTTCGATTTTTAATGAGCCTGAAGTGACAAGTGCTCAGATGGACCTTTTCCGTTAAGGAGTCTGAAAAGGAACGAAAGGGACTCCTCTGGAAGTCTAGGTAGAGGGAGTACCAAACCAATCTCAAAAGTGCAGAATACTTTTTACGGTACGACAGTCAATCTTCCCGAATGCTGTGTTCAGTGCATTGCGATCGATAGGGCGGCAGACACGGCTTCCTATGGATAAAGGATTTAAGCCTATAGGGGTCTCCCAAAATATACTCGATGGTACATGGGAGCACAAGTCCGTACTGGCACTTATCGTCTCAAAGTGGAGGAATCACCCAACCAATAGTGAGAACAACAGTTACCAGGCTTTACGACGCCGGAATATGTCTCTAGCGTAGACCTCTAAATGTTGTGCATTAAGTTCCAAAGCGTTGTTAGATTCATTGAATTTATTTTAAGTTGATCTTGCTTATGAAGTTTTCCTTTTGGGTTCACCACGAAATGTAGATGTAATTCCTAAAATGCAATCTAAATATGATAAACAAACTTTTTATCTCTTTTATGCAATGAAAATCCTAGCTACTAGGGAAAAGAAAGACATAATATTTTCACAAAGAGCAAAGAGCACACTGTAAATGCACTTTCCTAAATCAAGCCAAACAGACTGTCTATATGCAAATGCACATGCATGTATTTGTTTTCGAATTTCTTAGTATATGGATGCTAAAAAGAAAGTTGATGCACAAATCTGAATTTCTTTTCAAGCAACAAATATAAACAAGCTTCTTTTCGAAATCAAAAAATAGAGATGATTACGACACCTTACGATTTTGAAATGAATACTCGTTTTTGACACTAGAAAATCACAAATCCAGACCAAAAGCAATAGTAACAGGATAATCAACCATCAACAGCAATCAAACTCTTTCCAACGATTGAAATCGACACTTACGACAGATTCAAATCAAAGGACGATAGTACGATTACGCTACTTTTGCTAAGGAGAACTGTAAATGACTCAAAAAACACACAAAAACATCTACAGTTCTTTTGTACAAAGGAGGCGGAATAACAATAAGGAAAAGGGGTTTCAAATAGACATATACTGATCATAGGCAGCAAAATTCAGAGATAGAACTAGAAAGAATGAAACACAAGAACCACAGCTGCACAGGGCTAGTCTGATTAGCGCACCTATAACACAGAGAATCTGAAATGCAGCGCAGGTTGCCCTTTCGGGAAGTGCGCTGAAATTCAGGATCTCTTAACAGTACTTGCGCTAGGCCAGAAATGAGACTCTGTCCGGGTTCCGGGTCACAGTTTGCAGTTCAGTCTTTGGTTTTTGGCCGAGTAAAAAGAAATCAATAATTCAACAATCAGGGGTAGATCTAAGGAGGATCTAAGAGCTATCACAAGGGCAATCAGATAGTTTGTGAATAAGTTGTTTAAATCATAAACAGATCCAGTGAATGGATTGAAGCAGTAGATGTCTACTTTGCATTTGTTATGGCAAATGCAGTTCGAATGCCACTTATAAGTTTATGAAACAAACAAACAAAGAATGATAAACAAAAAAACTAATTAATCCCCAACGGAGTCGCCATTTTGTTACAGGGAAAAGTGTCTATTTAGAACTGCTCTATCCCACTAAGGTGTGACAACTGCCTTAGAAACAAACATAGAAAAACTACTTTTGTATTTCCTTTATGAACTATAGATAGAGAGGAATAGAAAGAACCAACCTGTGTCTTGCGCTAGTCCTTTGATCCAATCCTTCTCTTCTTTGATAGTCTCTAGCTACCTGCTCCCTTACTTGCCCAGCTTCACAAAGTACCTGTAAGATCACAGAAGAAGAAAACTATACAAAGACATGGATCTATATTCATAAACAACTTAGGATCAGATTTAAGTTAACCATACAAATGTAACAAGCATCAATGATACAAAAGCATGGAGGAAAACTCAAATAGCTTTTATTGATAAAAAAGAAAATATCCAGGAGCAGTTACAACCAGTGGTTCCTGACCCAGCATCAACCTCCCAGCAAAGAAGCCCCTCTTCACCTCAAACAAAGCATAGATCGCCCAACAATCTGATGTTTGTCTCAAAAAACCAACAACAATTCCTTACAATATGCAAAATTCCAGCCTCTGGATCTTTGGGATGAGGGATCCATATATAGATATCTGTAAGGAGGATGAGTCAGCTTGTGATTTGATTAGTGTCTTCTCTCTGTCAGTTCTTGCTTCCACTTGGAGACTGAAGGCCTCTTACTCATCCTTGGTCGAATTCAGTGAGGCAAGTGTCACTGGAGAAGATTCTGGAAGCTTCCATTGTCTCTCCACCTCGCGGAATGACACTGCCATTTGTCATTTCTCGCCCATCGCACCCCACAGAAGGGACTTTTGAAATGCAACGCACCCTCACAGTGTATTTAGGTGCAATGCAACACACCTAGCCAGTGGAGCAGCTGAAATGATCCTGTTTTGACTTATTCTGAGCAATTTCTGGTGGAGAACTTCTGGGAGAAGCTGTAATCTGTTGACCTTGTTCCTTTAGGGGTTAGAACAACACTTTTAGGGACTTAGGAGCCCTTGGTTTATGGACATTTCATGCTTGGAGTTGTAGGGCACAAAACTGTCTATAACACTTTGCCTTGACGCTGTACAAGCTCCTCCCAGGGTCCAGCAAGAAGTCTCCTCTACTTTGACAAGTTTCACTCACTCCCCAATGAAGCCAAAAAGATGTGTGATCTCTCCTCTTAAGCTCAACTAGGAAGTCTTGATTTCACCAGCATTTACCCTCAAAAGTGTTCAGCTTCTAACCTCTCTAGCAACCAGCCCAATGCTTGTATTTATAGTGCAATGGAGGGAGGTTACTAGGTCCTCCTTCAAAGGGCTAAAGCCCTCCTTCAAAGGGATAGCTCCTCTCATCAAGGGATTAGCTCCTTCTCTTTTGGGATGCATGAACCACCTCAGAGCGAACAATCCACGTCAAAATTCCTTCTAGAAACCTCTAGAATTAACCCAAAGTGAGTTTTTTAAGATAAAACTTGCGCCTTTTGACTTTCACAGGGGTCCGCACCTACACCGTTAGGGACAGAGCGGGCAGGTTCGCAGTTTTTGTACACAGAAGGTGTGGGACCGCAGGTGACTATGAGAGAAAGTGCGGAACCAGAGTTACATTGATTTTTAATCTCTTACTCTCATTTCCAAAGCTTGATTTGAAGAACTGAGGTCTGAGACTTGCTCAGGAGGACAGTACAAGTGATGATAGACCCATACTGACTGCAAATAATCATGGTGACGATATTTTTGTGTAACAGATTGCCCCCTAAAGTGCGAAGTCTGTAGTAGATGAGGATTTCTTATCATTTAGGAAGAGTGAAGTACTTTATCATTTCGAGGATCATCTTGTGGAGAACCCGGTTGGAACCTGTAAAAACATTCAATGCAAGATATATATATGAGATCATATCATCGCTGAGGTAGGCATTCCTATGCTCAGATCAAAACTGACTAGCAAAACTAACTAGTGCTCTGATACAGGAATGATCTTGTAAAACATCGCAAGTATAGACTCATGTGGACACAGTATGGATGCAGCCATCTGTTTATGAAGAGTCCATTATATAATGAATAAAAAATTCCTCGCAGCCTGGATTGTGGAAACTAGATCCATGGTCTTCATTTCTACTTTCCCGAAATAGTACGATTCTATCCATGCGAATGAATGTGTTGATGTCGAACATGGTAGAAACCACTTGATTACCAGTCAATGATGTAAACTGTTAACAAGTGTGAGAGAAACCACCAATGATGTCAATGGCTCTCAAAGTACCCAGTACAATCCATGAGATGCGAATAAATGTGTTGATGTCGAACATGTCACGAAATCCTTTGATCGAAAGTCAATGATGTAAACTATCGTCAAAGGCGAGAAACCTGCCATTGAGGCATGCAGACTTTAAGGTACTGACGATTCCTAGATCATCTTTCTAGATAATGAGTTGATGTCGATGGAAAGCGATCCGTCATAGGCAAGCCCACAACATGAAATCATAGATCAAGTTGAAGAAATTTAGTTGCAAGGACTGACTTAGGGATGGTCAAGATGGATGACAGACATTTTGCAGATGAATGGCTTATTGGCAGTGACCTTTTGAACACATAACGACATGACAGATGGCTTGGTGACGATTGACCCAAAGTTAATACCCAGAAACCGACTGAAGACTTTCAATGTGGTTTGATCAACTGTTAGGCAAAGGATTTCCCAACCCAGGTGAATGAAAGTGTCGTGTTCAAGAGTGGTTACAAAGTATGACAAACAGGCTCATTTTTCTCTCTTTTCCCCACCATTTCTGGCAAGTACCTCTTTATTTTTGACAAGCTTGGGGAGGATAACATTTGCTTGATTATAAGCTCATCCTTCGGATGAGTCCAACTTAGTTTAAATTCGAACCCTAATAAGGAGTGGTTCATTCCTGTTTGTAATTGAACAGGTCCTTTACTGTGAAATTTTAACAAGTCCAGTATAGAAGAAACTCGGCGTTTTTCAATTTTAGAGAGTCTGAAAAACTTAAGAAGACTCCAGGGTTGACCTTTTTCGTAAATTTGTGTCTCCCAAGCCCGAAAAAGTATAAAATAATACTTGAGAGAACCGCTTGATCTTTTACGACCAAGGAGTACTTTTCGTCATTAGTGCCCTTGACCCGAAAAAGTAAAAAAGCGATCAATGACACGTCGTTTTATGACCGATATCGAATTTGAAACGACAAAAATCCGGCAATCTTTTCATGTATTTACGGTCGGAAAAGAGCTGTAAGTGGACCATCTTTTAATTCCATTTTAACGAGTTTTAAAGAAACACTCGACAATCTTTTCATGTTTTAGGAGTCAGAAAAGAGCTTAAAGATGACTCTACATGTTTTTTTCGTCGAAAATGATAGATTTCGCCTGAATAATCCTTTATTCTGCACAAGAACACAAACATTACTCATACCTGTTTGAAATGGATAAAAATGTCGCAAAATACCTTTTCAAAGTGAAACATAAAGAAATTTGCAATTTATTTACTCAAAAAACTTATAAAAAGGGCCTTTGTCAATTCATTTTTACCGTTTCAGTTTGGGTGAGAAAATAGTGCTTTTGCTCAGAAAACTTCCCGTGAAGATTGCGGAAAATCCAACCGTCGGAATCGAACGCCGTCTTCTCCAGGTAATCCACATCATCCCACTCTTCATTTTTAACTGTTTAATTTTTTGTTTTAGTCCTTTATTTCATTTTTGGGAGGGTTTTTAGGTGCAAAACCCGCGCGCGGGGGCCCGCAGGTTTACCATTGCGGGCCTGCGGACCTCGACTTTTTCTCCATTGGGAAAAAGCTCGGGGTCCGCACCTTCCATGTAGACAAAGTGCGGTCCCATGCACTGTGTCTAACCTGGAGGGTGCGGTCCCCGCCGCAAGGGTTTTGAACCCAAAAATTCTCAAAAATGGACCACACAAAATATTTTCTAGCATTTTAATTTGTCTTTATACTTGATGCAGAGAGTACATCATGCTAGATTGGCGTGAACGAGAGCATGAGGACGTGGATGCCGCCGCATGGAATCATCAGCCTTCACTTGATGCTTTGAGGGCGTGCGGATTGTACAAATTCTGGGCCATTCCTGGCATGAGGGCTCAGGTGGATTTCTTATAGTGGTTGGTTGACAGATGGAGCATACAGCACCAGTGCTTCTTCATTGGCGGCCATCAGCTCGAAATCGAGCCGACGGACATATATTTCTTGATTGGGTTGCCTAAGAGAGGTGAAGACTTGACTCTGCACGGGACTAGGCCAGGTGGCCAGTCTGTTGATAGCCTCCTTCTAGAGTACTGCAACAGCCAGGCTAGAGACAAAGGGATAGACATAAAGACGATATCTCGTCCTAAGCTCATGGTGATTGCATTCACTGTCACCAGACTTTGCGGAGCTGCCGCATTACATATTGCCACCGGATCCCAGATGCATATGGCAGTTGATTGCTTTCGAGGCACCATCTTCAACTGGTGCAATGCCGTGTTGGCCAATGTAAAAGGCCAACTGACCAGGGCCAAGAACGGACGACTAAAGACCTTTGGTTATGGGGCTTTAGTCGTGAGTTTTGGCCTGGAGAGGGTTCTTATGCTGATCCCACAACACCTTACTATTGGAGCTGGGCTTCCTCGAGAGCCCAAACTGATGCGATGGGTCGCAGTCATGGCCCGTCACCCGGACGAGAGGACAAAGGTTGCTTGATTCAAACTTGAGTATTTCCAATGGCTGGAAAACTAGGTCTTTTCCATTCAGGACTTCCCTTACGCTGGGATAGATTTTTGTGGTGACCCAGACATGGTTCTTCCACCAGGAGAGCAGTGGGACGAGTCAGGTAAAATCCTTTTCAACATTTTTCCTATTTTAATTTTTTTTGTTATTTTTTCATCGTCTCAAAACTGATAGTAAAAATTTCAAATTCAGATGTGGGTTCACAATGACTAGCCGCTCTCCGGCCTTACGAGAGGAGGCAACCAGTTGCACCCGCACCAGCCCCACAGGATGAATCAGCAGAGGTTTTGGCCGAGTTGGAGGGTCATCTTGAGCGCTTGACAGGAGATATTCCTGAGACCACCATAGACGACATTCCTCGTCGACTTCAGCGCTATGTGATTGGAGTCCCGGGACCTTTTAGGAGGTTCCTTTGCAAGGTGGCCTGTGCAGTGGTTTCTTATAGAGATCATCACCAGTGATAGGATGATCGCCTATTGTGGGCACATATGACATTTTTGTTTTTTGTACTTATCATTTTTGCCGATCATAAGGTGTTTTTCAACCTATGATCGAGGACGATGTATTTTTTGACACACTCCTATATATATATATCACTATAACCGGCTTATCATGTTATGGAATGGTTTTAAATTTACATGTATGATTATTGCAAATGTCTATTTAACATTCAAGAAGCAATTGCATCTGCTGATGTATTTAAAGACCTTGGAATATGCTGATATTCAATATAATCAAATTCACGTTCCAAGAGACGCACTCTCAAAAATAATCTTAATAACACTGGATTTCTAATGGCATACACTCTATTAAGCTGTAATACAATGAGTTCAGAATCTAACCTCACTATCAAACTCCAAATCCAAAATGAAATAGATTCAGATAATAACTCAATCACTGCACTATACTCGGCAATGTTGTTCGTTGTTTGACTGAGGCTTACCCCATGCATAGATACTAACTCGTCAGAGGGCGAATAGATAACCCAAGCTGCGGAAGAGATGTTCCGTGTATTACGACAAGCACCATCAGCGAAACCAATGTATGTTTGGAGAGGCATCAACATCTGCAATATCAAGAGTAAAACCAAGATAAGCAGGAATAATGACGAAAAACACTCTCTAAGCTAAGCACACCGTTTAAACTAAAACACACTAGCTAGAAAGAGAAAACTATCCTAACTAAATCTCCATACCCATTCTTTTAAGCATAATACCTCTTCAAGTAAAGGCCATTTCTGGGTTTACCCAAAGAGTCCCCATCAAAGTCTACCAATTCATAAGCCCCTTTGGCTAGCTTTCGCTTGACAACATAGGGACCATGCCACATAGGAACAAATTTTCCAGCGCCTAATTTATCATTAGCTTGATCATAAACTAAGACTAGATCTCCTTCTGAAAAATTTCGAGGGGTCACATTTCGATCATACTGAGCTTTCATTCGTTTTGCGTGAGTCTCGATCGCCAATGTAGCATCACGTCGATTCTCATCTAATTGAGCCAAGTATAACAAACGCTTTTCTTCTTCGGAATTGGCTGGAAGTAACTTGATGGCCATTTGAAGTGATGGGATTTCACATTCAATGGGTAACACAACTTCCAAACCATAGACTAGTTGGAAAGGAGTGAACCCTGTTGATGTTTTTATTGAAGTTCGGTACGCCCAAAGCGCTGAAAATAGCATGTTGTGCCAATTCGACCGATGAATCCCAATGATTCGGCGGATCATGATAACTAAAACTTTGTTGATGGACTCAACCAGACCATTTGCTTGTGGATAATAAGGGGTTGAACTATCGTGACGTAAACAAAGCTGGCCTATAAGTTCGGTCATCATAACGTTTCGAAAATGATGCCCATGATCAGTGATTATTGCTTGTGGGACACCAAACCTAGCAATTATATGATTGAACACGAAAATTGCAGCTGTCTTGCCGTCTGCCTCGAATGTAGGCATCACCTCGGCCCACTTAGTAAAATAATCTACCACAAGGATGATATACGCATGCCCCCCGGCCGAGTGAGGGTTACATGTAACAAAATCGATACCCCATTTGGCAAAAGGACCAACGGAAATTATAGGGTGGAGAGGAGCAGGTGGAGCGCGCATCTTACGATCAAAAATCTGGCAGTTGTGGCATTTTCGGACTGCCGTAATACAATCTTTAAATAAAGACGGCCAGAAGTAGCCAGCGCGCAATATCTTTTGGGCTGTGGCAAACCCAGACATATGACCGCCAAATGCTCTAGAGTGTCAGTCATTTAGAACCCTTTCAGCTTCCTCTTAAGTTAAGCAACGTCGAAAAATAGAATCCGCCCCACGGCGATAAAGAGTATCTCCAATAATCCTAATTGTTGGGACTGGAATCGAATTTTCGGACGTTCTGACCTTGAAATTTCTGGCCAAAAGGATTGGGTCCGGAGATAAACAATGATATCCCCATACCACGGATCTAATGTGCTAATTAGAAACAAGGATTCGTCCGCAATGGGCTCCTCCGCCACAGTTTCCGTGTCAGCACGTGGGAAGTCACACATTAACTCCGCAAAAACTAAAGATTTCTTAGACTGGGATTTCTCAAATTCCAAGTCGAACTCTTGCAGGATAACAATCCATTTAGAGTACTTGCCCCCTACAAATTGCTTGGTCAAAATGTAGATCATAGGGTTGCAATCCGAAATTACTATAGTTTTACGTAGTAGAATGTAGTGACGAAAACGTTGGACAACTTGAACGGCTGCCAATGCCAATTTCTCTACATGTGAGTATTTTAGCTCAGTTGGATTTAAAGTTTGACTAAGGTAATATATCACATGTTCAGTTCCTGATTCATCTTCCTGAACTAAGACCATTCCAATGGTGGAATGAGAAGCGGCGAGATACAAAAAGTAATCTTGGTTGTAGTTGGGAGGATGCAACAACGGTGCATGGGTCAACGCGTGTTTGAGTGCATCAAAAGCTTTCTGAGCTATCTCATCCCAATAGAATGGAGTATTCTGTTTCAACAACCGGGTAAAACCCTTTGTAATCTCGGCGTAGTTAGGAATGAATCGTCGTAAAAAGTTTGCTTTCCCCTGCAAACTTTGGAGTTGGCGAAGACTCGAAGGAGGAGGCAATTTGATGATAGCTTCGACCTTTGAGGGATCAACGCGAATGCCGGCTTTCGAAACTACAAACCCCAGAAATCGACCCGTTTCTATACAGAAGACACATTTGTGTGGGTTCAACCGAATACGATAATGCCTACACCTCATAAAGATTGTCCGTAAATGGACGAGGTGATCAGCTCGATGTAATGAATGAGCAGGCAAGTCATCGAGATAAGGTTGCACAATGTGCTTGATGTCATGAAACACATAAGACATCGCCCTTTGAAAAGTTGCTCCAACATTCTTAAGCCCAAAAGGTAATTTGCAATAAGCAAATGTCCCCCATGGACAAATGAAATCTGTTTTTGGTTGATCGGCAGGTAGAATGTTGATTTGACTGTATCCGGAAAAACCGTCCATAAAGGAGAATATTTCGCTGCCGGCACAATCATCAATGATTTGATCGATATAGGGAGTTGGGTAATTGTCCTTTGGACAGGCTCGATTAATGTCCCTATAATCGATGCATATTCTTATTCTTCCCTGTTTTTTGTTAACTGGAACAATATTCGATACCCAATCCGTTAACGGGATCGGATAAATGAAACCTGCTTTCAACAGTTTTTCAACTTCTGCTTTAATTGCAACAGCTTTTCGTGGGTGAATTTGACGCAAATGTTGCCGGACGGGTTTAGCGTCCGGGTAAGTCTTGATTTCATGAACAACAATCGCGGGAGCAGTTCCTGGCATTTCCTCATAGGACCAGGCAAACACGTCGCAGAATTCTTGAAATAGGGCCTTATATAATTGAATTTCATCATCTGTACACGAGGCACCTATATGAATGTTCTCAACAATTCCGGGCTTAACCGAAATGTCAATAGGAATAGTTCGAGAGATGTTTCCCAAATTTAACTCTAAATCGGGATGTTTCATTGGATTCTGAGGTTCCTTGACATATTCAGTTGTAAAAATTGATGAGAAATCATTTTCAAAACGATCCTCCTCAGGTAAAAACGAAGATCTGTGATGGAGATCTTCCCATGGTAAATCATCTACACATAGGATTTCACGAATTTGCTCATCAGAGTGAACAAGTTCAGAAAACGTAGTTAAATTCGAGGTTTATGTGAAAAGTGATTCCTCACAGACCACATTCATTAAGTCATTTTCGGTTGAACACGGGTCGACAAAATACTGCACGGCTTCATGGGAAATTTCATATGGGCTCAAAGGCATGGAATTACCAAATGAGTCTATCTCAGATTCAGAAAGGATGATCCAAGGATCATCATAAATAATGGTGTCTGATGTAATCATATGAATGGTTGCAAATGAAGATGATGTGTTGATTGGAGGAAAAGGAAAAGTTCCCAGTAAATCGACATCTTTAACTAATCCTACTCCAACATCCTTATATGGGATAGTCGTTTTACCAACGTGCTGAATACTCTCCGAAGAGGCTGGGTCGGATGAAAAGTAAGCCAGCTGGTCTATTGTTACGATCTTTCCATTGTGTGGAAACTTTATTACTCGAAAGACTGATGAAACGACCGCTGTCATAGCGTAAGACCAACTTCGACCCAAGAGAAGGTTGTAATCTAGAGGGGCATCAACCACCTCCACATCTAGACTAACGGTTTTTCCTTCAACCCCTATAGGCAAATCCTGTAGAATGCCAAAAGGATGAAACCCACAGCCATCAAAGGCCTTTAGAATTGTTGGGGATTGATTTAGCGAAGGAGAACCAAGCAATCTCCAACACTGTATCGACATAATACACGTTGAGGCTCCCTCATCAATTAAAGTCCGATGAATAGGCCTGTTTTTGACTATCACTGGAATCTGGAAAGCCATTTGATGAGGCAACCGCGATGTACTATTTTCTAGATCGAAAATTATTAGGTTCGGGTCCTGAACATCAACAGCTCCTATAGCCGACAAAAGTAATTTACGTTGTGCTGGGCATGATTGCAGCACTTCCAAAGCTGACATTGCTGAGGGTGAAACAGCTAAATCCTCAACAATGTTATAATTCTGAGCCGCTCTCACATGTGGATTGAAAGCTGACTTTCGAAGTATACCCTTGGCGGGCGGTTTGATTACCAAGTCTGGATTAGGTTTCTCGATCTGTAGTGGATCAGAACCAGGAGCTGAGGTTGATGGATTAGAATGAGAAGATTCTGCTTCTTTACCATCAACAGGACTCTTACTACCATAATCTTGCGATCGAGTCGCAATCCTAACATGGGACATCATCAGTATGGGTTCTTCGTTGGCACTCGAGGATGAACCTATCATCTTACTGTCTTGAGTCGGAAAAGGATCCTTCAAAACAACAGGAGTTTGGGAACCCTTGACAATTTTCGCAACCTCTGCACGATGAGGGTAGTCTCTTGTAAAATGTTCATCATCACAAATGAGACAAGGATAACGAGGTTTGCGCTTTTCATCATTGGATTCCGCCTTTTCAGGTTTCTCCTTTGAAATTTTGTCCGTTTTATTCTTCTTCTTTCCTTTCTTCTTCCCACCGGATTTTGATTTGGCTGCAGATGACTCTACAACGTGAATATCGGCGGAAATCTCTGCAGAAGAATCTCCTATTGGGGAATCAGGCAAGGTTATAATGGGAGAAGAATTCTTGGAAGACTTCTTCTTACTTTTAGTGTTAATCGTGCTAATCATACCATCGGCGGCATGAGATCCCAAAGGAGCTGTAGCGATTTGATTTTTCTTGGGAAGATCGGGGATTTTTTCGTGTAACGTACCCGACTGAGTGTAGACCAAGTCAAGGTACTGTGCTTGAGCAATGACTTGCTCCTCAGTAACAACTCTGGCTTTAGCAACATCTTCAGTGATCTTTGGCAACAAAGATTTTACAAACCACTCAGCCAAGATTTGATCCAGAATAAATACCTTCACTAAACGACGTCGACGTCTCCACTCATGAATATGATCTGAAATGTAAGTGGATGTCGATTGTTTTAGCGAAGTTAACAATTCCGTGCCATTGTCATATCGGATTGGCAACTAAATGTGAGTTAAAAATGAGGTAGCTAACTGACTAAAATTATAAAAAGTGCCTCGTGGTAACTCAATGTACCACTTGGCCACGAGAACAATTAGAGTGCACTGGAAGAGTCTAAGACGGATTGAATCATCTGTAATGGAGTTAGACGCACACCAGAGGTGGTAAGTCATCACATGGTTCGACGGGTCCTCTCCTGATTTACCTTCGAACTTGGGAATGTCATTGGGCAACTTATTCGGCATTGGAGGCCAAAACGGAAGATAATTAATGGGATCGTTCGTTAGGCGCGACAAGTCAGGAAAGTCTAAAGTTGCGATAAATGGTAACTGCCGATTAGGATCCCTAAAATTCTGGGTCATGAGACCAGGCCCAGGAGGAGGATATCCAGGATAACTAGGAATAGGAATCGCGTTCGAGATATTGTATCCTCCTGGAAAACCAGGATTAACCGGACCGTACTGGGGTTGTTGAGGTTGTTGATAAGTGTACCCAGGATACGGTTGATACTGATAGACTGGCTGCTGCACAGCAGGACCGAATTGGTACTGTCCCTGGTACGGTTGATAGGTGAATTGTGGTTGACTTATGACAACCATACTTACACCAGGTTGTCCTACAGGCATCTGAACCGAAGTTTGAATCGTAGATCCAGACGGTGGTAAAGATGTCTGAGGAGTAGATACAGGAACAGTAGAAACCAGAGCTGTCGATACTCCAGAAGTAGGTGGGGTAGATTGAAAAGATGTTGCGGCAGTTGTAGCAGTCGTTTGAGGCAGAGTACGAGGTGTACTAGGCCCAGGCTGAGAAACTACCAAAGGTACAGAAGTTTGAATGTTAGACTGGACTGGTTGCTGGGCTGTACCAGAAACTAAGGGTTGTCCAGTTTGAGATGACAACTGTACACTTGGTTACAACACCTGTTGGGTTTGCGATGGACCACACTATATTCATTCCATGGTACTGATCCATAACTGGTTGAGAATACTGAGGACCATAACTAGGTTGAGGGTAGGATTGATAATTGAAAGGTACATTTCCCGTTCCTTGAACAAACGTTTGACCTTGGGGTGGTTGGAAACCTTGGTTCGAGTATTGACCTTGGGGTTGATACCCTTGAGGCACATACTGATACTGGGGTTGACCTTGAGGTATAAATTGATACTCGGGTTGACCTTGGGGTACATATTGAGTCTGGGGTTGACCTTGAGGAACGTACTGTCCCATAGGTATGTATTGTCCTTGAGGTTGCCCCCTAGATGCAAATTGTGTACCTTGAGGTTTCCCCCCAGGCGGTAACTGGCCACCTTGAGGTTGAGGATTGGGAATAGAACCTGACATCATAAGAATGTCTTCTACGCTCAACGGCTTAGTACCATTATTTCCAGTTAATAACCCTTGCTCAATGGGTTGAGGAGATGCTCCCGAAAAAGTACCAGAAAGTGACTGATACCCGGAGGGAACAGAAGGACCGCCGTACAAAAAAGATTTGGGCGATTGAGTAAACATGGATGACTGTCCTGCCATATTGACGGGAGTATAAAAACCTCTAGGTGTTGGGTGATAAGGAGCACGAGGTGGTGAAAAACTTAACCCTGAGTTTTCTAGAAAATTAGTCAAAGAAAGATACCAAGAACTACTCCTAGGTGGACTGTAAAAAATTGATTCACGCTCCCTTAGTTCGATAACAGGTTGATTTTCAGGGATAGGGATGCCTACTTCTTCTTCCGGAGCAAGTTCTTCAATAGCAATAAGTCCAGAAGGAAGATCTTGGGTGATTACTCTTTCTACCCTAGGTGAACCAGGACCACTAGAAGTTGGAGAAACAAACCCCGATGTCGGAGTAGCAGCAAATTCACTTTCAGGCTCGGATATTTCGGGTTCTTCACCTATATCACTAGTAGATGAAAAGCTACCAGCGATTTCAGAGACAGACACTGACTGCGGATTATACTCTGCTACTAATGGTTGAAAATCAGGATGTACTATCAAAGAAGATTCTCCTTCCTCAGGTGACCCAACTCTACTGTCTCTAGGAGTTACGAGGACTTTTAAGCCTTCAAGTTGGCTTGGTACTTCCTCAGGAGGTTGGCCCCGAAGTCTACGGGACTTCCTCAATAACTCAGCCACGTTTACAAACTCAGGAGACTGGCCCCGAAGTCTACGAGACTGTCTTGGTAATTCAGTCACAGTTGAAAACTTTTAACTACTTCACACACAAACAAAGTAAAATCTCAATGAAAAGCACCTAAAGTCTCTAAAGAACCAAACAAGAATCACACGCCTAAAGAATCTAGGAGATTAAACACACACAAACAGTAACTTTCCGGACTGAAAACACTAGTTGGTGATGAAATCCAACGTCGCAAAGTTCAATACAGAAATGGCGGTTGGAACAGTTACCCCGGCAACCTGCTTAATGAATAGACTGACACAAGTTCCTCCACTTAACCGTCTCGAGTGAAGTGAACCCCCCAGAAAATCCAAGTGAGTCTAGCCGACGTCTGCTCCAGGTACAGTGGGATCTTCCCACCACTGTCACCTTAGGAAGAGTCCTAAAGAATATGGCCACTAAGGTTACCAACTGAGACAAATACACCTGGGCGAACAGTCTATGATCCGATACGCACGAAAGGGCAGAGTAGCAAGCTCAATCCCCTTGAAGGCTCCTTGACATAATCCAAGGTTTACCAACAAGTGACCCCAGGCTCCTCGACAATGGTTAATCCGAGGTTTACCGTTTTTAATACGTGAATATCTGGCGTCGTTCCCAATGAGGAAGGATTGATTCCCACACTGGTTCGGACACGATCTCGTGCTTCTCCTTTAAGAGGAGCTTTCCCAGAGCATAAATGCAACAATTGGATTTCTTCCCTACCACAAGATACAACTACTTGTTTGTTTTTACTGTCTTGGAGAGTTAATTACTCTCCTACTCCAAGACACTAGCCTAAGCTAAGTTGGTGTATCAGAGCCCTAGAAATAAAAATGTTACTAGGTGAATTTTACTTTAAGCGTTAATTTTAGTGGTTTTTGTTTAAGTTCAAAGGTGCGGAGATGAAACTCGTGGTATGAAGACTCGACTCAAAATCACTAAAAATGCACCTAAGATGATCTAAACAATCTTTTTCTCTTCGATGAACTTCTAAACTAAGAAAGAGTTTGAGAATGCAAATACTTTGTAAACACAAATCTTTCTCAATTAAACAAATTAAAAGAAGAGCTTTTCCTTTCCAAAGCACTCAAAACGAGACAACTAGTTATTTCATAAAAATTTCCCTTTTTCGTTTCAAAGCACTCAATCACTACACAAACAAACTTTTTTCAAAAGAGATTTTTTTATTTTTATATTTTTTATAAAACACTCAAAACTAATGAAAATGACTAACTTTGAGATCTACAAATTATAAAAACCTATTTGAAGTCAAAGCCTACTAAAAGTCTTTTTTAAGGATGTTTTACTTAGCTAGATATAAGCTAAGGACCAATTTATGCAGAATCACAAGTAAGTCAAGAACAACCAATTTTGTTTTCTTTTTGAAAATGAAAATCCAAACTTTCAAATACAAGCTTTTCGAAGTTTTGTAAAGAGAAAACTCAAAGCGGATTCCTCAAACAAGGGGAGATTTCATAAATGGTCAGACTCATAAGAAGGCTGGTAGACACTAAGGTGATCTGAAGTCCCTACAGCTTCTAAGCTCAGAGCCACTACACAACCACAATGAAAAACAAACCCAACAAGCAAAACTCCTAGGAATTTCACCTAAAACCCTAACACTAACGAAATCAATCCAAGGAAAGCTTCTGACAAGTTATATGCAGGTCTGGGCAGTGGATAACAATTTCTAAAGACAAACTAAGCTGACTAACAGAGGAAATATTAGGGTTTTCAAAATTTTGACAGGGTCCGCAGGCCCATAGTTGGCACAGGTGCGGTCCCGCTCTGTGCTAAAAGCCAAGCTGCGGGTAAGTACGCACTGTGTCAAACGGCTAGGGTGCGGTCCTCTCCCAAAGCTATGAAAAACGAAAAATAACCCTGGATCTAAAAACTCTACCCACTTTTACACACAACAAGCCAAAAACAGAAACAAAAATAGAGTTTCTCAGGTCAAAGTAAAAACAAGGAAAACCATCAAGTCCCCAGTGGAGTCGCCATTTTGTCGCATGGAATAAGTCGATCTTGCGGACAAGATAGACCTTCCTAGAATCTAAAGAAGACCTAATGACAGGCAAACCAACCAGACACTATCTCTCTCTAAATATGCTTTGATAAACAAATAACAAACAAGTGTTTTTAGGGCCTACCTTAGGTCCAATGCAAGCTTGTGGATGCCCTCGCTCCTTTGATCCAAGTGAGCTCCTTTTTGCGAATCTGCAAACAAAAACAAGGCAAACAAATTAAATAGCACCTGAAAAGCCAATTGCATAAAACATATTTAACATGAAAGTCAAGGAGTCCATGAAACAAATAACATAAGATACTTGTTGAGAAAAATGAGTTTCATTGTATTAATTCAAAAGAAGAAGAACTTTACAACCTTTGCCTTGACGCTGTACAAGCTCCTCCCAGGGTCCATCAAGAAGTCTCCTCTACTTTGACAAGTTTCACTCACTCCCCAATGAAGCCAAAAAGATGTGTGATCTCTCCTCTTAAGCTCAACTAGGAAGTCTTGATTTCACCAACATTTACCCTCAAAAATGTTCAGCTTCTAACCTCTCTAGCAACCAGCCCAATGCCTGTATTTATAGTGCAATGGAGGGAGGTTACTAGGTCCTCCTTCAAAGGGATAGCTCCTCTCATCAAGGGATTAGCTCCTTCTCTTTTGGGATGCATGAACCACCTCAGAGCGAACAATCCACGTCAAAATTCCTTCTAGAAACCTCTAGAATTAACCCAAAGTGAGTTTTTTAAGATAAAACTTGCGCCTTTTGACTTTCACAGGGGTCCGCACCTACACCGTTAGGGACAGAGCGGGCAAGTCCGCAGTTTTTTTACACAGAAGGTGCGGGACCGCAGGTGACTATGAGAGAAAGTGTGGAACCAGAGTTACATTGATTTTTAATGTCTTTCTCTCATTTCCAAAGCTTGATTTGAAGAACTGAGGTCTGAGACTTGCTCAGGAGGACAGTACAAGTGCTGATAGACCCATACTGACTGCAAATAATCATGGTGACGATATTTTTGTGTAACACTCATGATCAAATGAATCGAACAGAGGGGTAGATGAAGAGCGAACAAACTCATCCTCTATGTTTCCGGAAAAGACAGATGAAGGATCAAGTGGATTTCCAACGAGTAACTTATCCTCTCCATTGTCAAATTATGGACAAACATCCGACAAGTCTTGCGAGTGATCAATAATGGGTGCATCCGTGGATGAAGATACACATGCAAAATCATGGATGGCAGGTTCACCAAAAAGGTTAAGAAAGAATGAAGGGGGTTTAGACAGAAGGGAGTCATCCTTTGCCGAGTGTTGATGTTCAAGCTCCCACTCATACTCTTCATGAATGACAACATATGTTGGTTGTGCAACACCAAATCTGTAAGTGGGTTGTTCCTCATTCACAACAAGTGAAGAGTCCAGAATGGACGAACAAAAGACAACATCATCCGGAGGAACAAATGAGTGCGAAGACAAAGGTCAAAGAAAAGAATGCATATGAGAACTTGAAGGACTCACAACCAAATCTACATAAAAATTGAGTGGAGTGATGTTGGGAGAGTGTGAAGGATGAATAGGTGTGTAAGCATGATCCTCAACATCAATGGTAGTGGTGGAGCTGTTGAATGAGAGGGAGGCAGATAATCAATTGAGATAGTGCCCTCTCCCACATGAGATTGCGTAGTTCCATCAAAGAAGAATGTTGAGCAAGGCTTGATATCAAGCTTCCTCTTCAAATAGGCAAATTTCTTAAGGCAATACTCGAACCAGTCCCTAAGATAAGAAAACTTCATTTGGCTCCTCGGAGCTTGAAACTGCAAGTCATGGAAGTGCTGCCAAAAATCAATAAGGATTCATGTGGAGCCTGTTAGCGCTCGAATTTGCCTCAGGCTGAATAAGGCGAAACTCAAGGTAACATCAAACCACTTAGCCTCGTAGCTAGCCCTACGAGGACAGGAGAGGGCTCTCTTTGGTCTATCTCAACAAAAAGTTTTCTAAAAGGGGTTGAGATGACTTTAAAAGAAACTGATTTTAGGCTAGTAAATTGATAGAAAAAGGGGTTTTAATGGATGATGGGGGTTTTCTGGGCTGCATTGGGCAAAGAAACAACTTGAACAGAGAAATATAATCAAAAGAACAGATTATCTCCTGAGGCAAGGTAGGCAAGAAATTTAACATCAAATTGAGATTAAATGGAATGGCAAGACTGCTGAGGAGCTGACAAGGGCATAGAGGATGAATCCTTGTCAAACAGAAGAAAACATTAAATATGAACAAACTTATAGGCAGAGCATAAAATATTATGAATTCTACCTAAACACTTCATTTGTTCAATTGGAAATGATCATGAGGTGAAATAAAACATAACAGGTTACATATGAAACAGAAGGAAAACTTATGCTAATTTGTCATACCACAGGAATCTCAGGGGTCAGAGCTGCATGTGTTAATTAAAATCTCTGTCAAAATCTGTACAATAGGAGCTCTCTGTTCTCCACCAGCTCTCAGAACTCTCTCCCTCTCTACCTCCCTTTACAAATGATTATTTAATACAATAAATAAATGCTGCTAAGGGAAAAACAAATCGACCCAACAACAAAGGTGCTGTTTCAACTGCAATTACAAAAATTAGGAAAGGGCGTTTCATCTATTCTAAACATAGAACAACGTTCCTCTAAATCTTCTGATAATTGGCTAATTAAGAGACAAAACTGGAGCGCAGATCTCCATAGGATCAGGACTGAAGTCTTAAATCGAATCCCATTCTTTGGCTGTGATAGATAGTCTTGACTTATTTTCAGCTTGCCACGTTACATTTGCCATTTTAATAAAACAACCTTTAAACTAAAATTTTGCCGATTCAGCTCATGGTGACAACTGTACTGAGAGAGGTTTGCATGGTTGCACTCAACGTTTAATTCAGATTTATAATGTGCCACTCATCGAATTCCAACACGTCCAACCACATGCAATATGGTAGCATCAGCAATAGCTCACAATCCGCCTTCTAAGAGCCACATCGCCCGTAATCCCACAAAATCTCCAAAGGATCAATCGCTGGCGGAAATCATGGAACAAAATCCTGTACGGGGTAATGAGGCCAGTCGCTAGTTGAAGCGCACGATTTCTGTGGAGCCGAGATGTCGCTGCAAATTGTTATCATATCAATTGGCCATATTCTGGTAAATGAGTGTATATGCAACTCCAAGAAATGAAATTGTTAACAGCGGTTTCTCCCAACATATAAGCTTTCTGAAATTGATAGCAATGACTGCAAATGGTAGAACAAGCTCCTTGAAAAGGTCAATATTGCTTGGAATTCCCTTTAACAGTGCGGCATTGATTGTGGCTTGTGTCTTTTCAAACATCTGGTTTTTCTTTTTGCAATTCAGTACAGCCCTTTCCACCAGATTCGCATCTCCCACAACAAGGTTTCTCGCAATGATCAGTGCTTGCCTCCCTGAATTTTGTTTCCAAAATGCAATAGAATCCCCAGTTCCCCATGATGTAGATCTCATCCACGTACGGAGGTATATGCTTCCATCTGAACCAACTGCATGAGGACCAACTCTAAAATCATTTTGTGTTGAACATCCATTTCTCTCGAATTCCTCAACAATATTTTTAGATTTGTTCTCTAGAAAGCCACCCCAAAATTCAACTGCAAGGGCTTGGTAGACTAGATCCCCACTAGGAACATTATGCAAATAAGAAAATTGTGCATTCTTAATTGGATCTTCAATGGTTTTTCCTTGCATGGAGTGGAGAGACTGGAGTCTTGCAATGCCATGCACAGCACTAGTTACTGCTTTACTGCTCCCACTGTTCGTTTCATTCACATATAGTCACTGAAGGGTCATTATCCGCAATTCTATCCACTTGTGGAAGAAAATGCAGTTGATTGGTAACCAAAACTTGTGTTTTCCCCCTGCGTTCATCCTTGAGGCATTTCTCAAATACCTGATGGCCAACATGGGCAGCGAGTGCACTTAGAGGATCATCAAATATATAAACATCTGCGTTAGCATATACGGCCCTGGCAATAGAAACTCTTTGCTTTTGGCCACCACTAATGTTCACTCCTCTCTCACCAATTTCCGTGAGATCACCACCTGGCAATAACTGAAGATCATGTTCCAATGCACTGACATGGATTGCTTTTTCATAACGTAATGGATCATAAGGAGACCCAAACAAGATGTTGTCACGAACTGTTGCATTGAAGATCCATGAGACTTGTGGAAGATAGGCAACACTTCCCCTGACAACTACCTCCGTGTCTGCAACTGCAGATATCTCTCCAAGTATTGCTGAGATCAAAGAAGTTTTACCCTGGCCCGTATTACCAACAACAGCAACAAGACTCCCAACCGGGATATCGAGATGAATGTTGGATAGTGTAGTTCTTTCTGCCTTTGTGTCCCAAGAAAAAGCTCCATTTTTAATTGATATAGCAGGTAGGCCTGACTGAATGGGTGGGTTTGGTTGCAATATTCTTTCTTCTGCCAAAAACAGATCCTCTAGTCTTTTCAAAGATACATTAGCATTAACAACCTTATTTATCAAGACTGGGAACATATAGAGTGGACCTCTCAATACTGCAAAGAAGGAAATAGATGAAAAGGCTTTTGCGGGTGTCAATTCACCACCAAGCAAAGTATACAGCCAAAAAGAAAGCACAATAACAATGATTTGAATACTACTCAGAATGAAGTTGTTGCACGATCCCAATAGTTGAGCCTTCCTCAACCAGCTGAGCTCATCATTCCTAATAGTCTGGACCTTTGACCGAAAACTATTTTCCCATGCATAGCATTTGACCGTGTCCATTGCAGCCAGAATTTCATTCATGAGACCAATCCTCTTGTCTGTATGCTGCAATGCTTCCTTCGATATTTTCTTTGTCCTACTAATAATAAATATCAGAGGCCATGCGCCTGTTGGAAAATTTCCTTCAATGGAAGAGCAGAGTAGGTGACTGCCAACTGCTTTGACAGGTTTTTCCTTTAGCCTCAAACCACATTCCTTTGATCAATAAGACGCAGGGCATTCCCAGCGCTAACACAATCATTTGATTCAATAGCTGTGACAATGAAGTTTGTTTGGGATTTCCAGTGAGACCTCTCCAAATAGCTTGTAACTTGCTTTGCCTCTGATTGCTGATGATGTTTTGTTTTCTTCTGTTTGTGCTTTTGCAGAGATAGGAGCTGAGGAAGTTGTGGCCTTTTGGAGAGCTGGAGAATTTGATACATATTATAAAAAACACATTTAATGATTTCTTCTTCAAAACAGGGTTTTGAAGAAGAATCAATCTCACACTGACATACAAGACGGAGTCTAACAGAGCCCTCCGTTGCTATAACAGTTTCCGATCAAGATGGTATGGATCAAAATGATAGAATGTGTCTTCAATAAGATCACATAAGTGCTCACATGAGTGCACGGTGTTAGCCGGTAGGCTGAGCACCCAACAAAATGGAGATTCACGAAGTGTGTATGCAAGCAGAAAACCGGCCTGTTTTTTAGAAAACTCATCTTCATCATAAATCATGGAAAGAAAGTTATGTAAGTGCTCAGGCTAGGCCACTTCGCCTTCACCATCATATGTGTGAGTGGATAAGATATTGAACAGCTTCCCCGAGATGGAGACATCTTCACGATTCAACAAACACCTTAGGGGAAGAAGAGTGCAAGAATCCATGAGAGATATGCGAAGGTTCAAAACTGAATGAAAGGGCACTGCTTGTCATCAGGCCCTCCTTCTAGTGCCAGAAATGTTGACGGTGCTGGACTTGCCAACATGTCAAGGGGATCTCCCCGGTAATAAGTCCCAATTAGACCTCAGACCATTTGGTGTAGGAGTCATAACAGTGGGTAGTAAGGTAATGCCTTGACCGCAATGTCGCAAAGAGGCAAGTAAGATAATGATGTTGGAGCATTCACCCAAGAGAAAAACTATCGTAATTAAGTAGACATAGGGGGGTCATGTATTTTTAGGAAGTTGGATTCCTAAGTGATAAATTGATGTAATTTAGGCTTTTAAGTGCATAGAATAGGAATAAATCGGATAGTGTGAGATATTTTGTAAATGCTCTCGAATAAGGAGGACATGAGTGGGAGTAATGACAAAAGAGTTCAAAATCAAATATAACTCTTAAACAGTTCCATGATTCAAGGAACTAAGGAGAGCCTTTAGGAATTAATTGAACCTAGAAGTGGACATAGAGGACCGAGAGGATTTAGGAGGCAGTTCAATAGATTTAGGAGTCGAACCAGGATCAGTTCAACAGAACTGTCTGGCATATATGTAAACCTATGGGAAGAATGAAAAGGAGGAGGCTACATATATCAAAGATTAGGCCTGTGTGAGACAGAGGTCTCATTATGTAATCATTGTTGATGTTTATTAATACAATCAACTTAATTTCAAGTGGGAGCATGTTTTGAGTGTTGAATTGTATTTGAACTTGAAGGTTCTGTAACAGGGGTTATAGGTAGAGTCCTGCAGAGGGAGAAAATGATTTAGATATTTGAAATGGATCATTGAATCCATTCGAAGGATCAAGAGGACAATGATCAAAAGACATGCAAAGTTAAGCCAGGAGGGAGAGAGCAAAGTGAAATAGCAGAGGACGGGAGCCTTCAGAAGAACCAAACCACAGAAGTAAAACCTTGAAGAAAACCCCAGTTATAGAGAACGCTGAGGAAACAACGTAATTTCCAAGTAAAAGGAGCGAGTAAAGAGGTGAAGAGGAATGCATAGAAGCCATTTGATCACATGGATCAATGGTTTGGATGATGTCGTGAGGAGAAAGGCGAAATATCGCATCGGTGAAAGTTATTTACAAAGTTAAGTCTCGCGAGTGTAAAAAACCAGTTTGCACTAAAAAACAAGTGCAAACATAGTCGGATTTAGATTTCGGACTTGAGAATTTATACAAGTTGGTTTATACCCTTATTGGGTTCGGAAGGCATATCGGCTCGGCGGAAACCATTGCAACAAGGATTGGAATGAGCCTTTGGAATAGAGTGATTGCGATCATGCGATTAATCGTCGACTGTCGGATCGTGAACCTGATCGACGGTCACAATTAAATCAGCTATCACATATCGGGGATCAGAGATATCAGGTGATTGGAGGTTGGCCTTAATATAGTGCAACAATGTGGAGTGACTAAAGGGTGGACCTGACGAAATTTATAAGTGCCGATGGATAAGTTTTAAAGTCTACCTTATATGGTTTAGGCAGAAGGTTAGTGCAATTCCTTTGTATTGTGTTAAAGGATTACGCCGAGTGTTTATAGGATTAAGCATTATTTTAACGCTTCCGATAGTCACATATCAGAATTGGAGGGGTGATGAGGTATGTAGGTATGGCCTGCGAAAGTCTCGATAGCGGATAGCAATTGCGATAAAGGAATAGCCTCGGAATCTGTGCAAAAGTTGTACGTAAGGCAGAAAAGGTATGTTTTGTAGTTAATTCCTTTGTTAATGGATTTTATAAGGAAAAGCATCGATGAAAGGGTTCATGTGTAAATATATATATTAACCAATGTTTTAAAATGGAAAGGTTGATATATATGTGGTTAAGGGGATAAGTAAAGGTGCTGAAGGGTTTTTAATTCCCGATAGAAGGATTCTGAAGGAAGACTTTAATAAAGTCATAAGAAAAGGCTTGAGGCCTGTTTAAAAGTCTGGATAGAGAGGTTTAGGTGAGGTGATTGGTTCCGATATAAAGGAACTGTATAAGAGGGCCAAATCATTGATATTATGGAGATGTGACTCCTTTGTGAGTCAATTACCTGGGACAGAGGTATTTATGCATATTGTGGGTATGTGCAGGGGTAACCTGCATCATTAGTGGTATCAGAGCAGATTTGTAATCAGAGTAGAATTGAAATTGAAACAATTGGTTAAAACAGAACAAAGAAATTCTATGAGAAAGAATTTAGAACAAAATATGTGTTAAAGTGTTATGCAGGCAAGGAAGGATCAGATTCTAATATGACAGAAGGAAGGCACATAGAGGTGATGTGTAGCAAAACTTGCTGCAAGAGACAAAGGAAATCCATTCAAAGTACAGGTGGAATGGTGAAACAAGATCATGGTAAGATCTTGAAGGTGAGGTAATATGTTCTGTTTTAAATTGAGAATGTGTTTTTTACACTAATGCACAAGTGACGACAAGAGAAGCTATGAGAGGAGAAGAACCAAATGTGTTCTTGAAGACAGAGTAAGGAAAACACTCTGATAGAGAAGTGGCAGTGAACCTGAAGAATCCAACAAGAGATTGGACAAAGAGGATAGCTGAAGTGTTCTCAAGAGAGAGTGAGAAATTACAGAAGCCAAGAAGGAGCAAAGGTGTTGCTCAAGAGGAGGTTCCAGATAGAGGACCGTGCTTACCAAAATACTAAGTGAGGAGAGCTTAGTGAGGTAAGATTGCAATGAGGAGGAATAGCTATAGCAGAGGCTTGTTGCAGATGAGTGAGGAGCTCATGAAGAGAGAAGAGGAGAAGGTGACTACTGATAGTCATAACAGAGGTTTAGAGAGAAGCCACAACAGAAGAAAGTTGAAGAAATAGGATGCCAAAGCAAATGGTAGGAGGATGAGTCAAGAAGAGATTGGCGATAAAATTGCAGAATTAAAAGAACAACTCAATGCATGAAGAAGAATACTAGAAGAAGACTAGAGACTAGGTTGGGTCTTGTGGAAGAAGCCAGTAAAATGGCAAGAGATACAAAGAAGGCTACAACAAATGCAAGTAAAGTGGCTGAAGGGAAAACTCAAGGAAGTTGAGTTAGAAATGGAAGAATCCATTTGTGAACCAGAACAAGGAGAAATTCTGGGAGAGAGTGAAGATGAAGACTTGAAGACTGAAACTGCAAGTGAGGCCAAAGGGTCACATGGGTTTAAATCTGACAATTTGTGTATGTTTGCAGGTGAAACATGTAAAGAAGGACAATTTGCTGATATTTTCATAAAAGAGAAAGAAGACAAGTAGAATCTAAATTTTGTTTTGGAAGAAGATGAGATAGATAGGTCTCATATGCAGTTGGAGAAAGATATCAAGAAACCAAGTGAAGGGCTTGAAGAGATTGAATAGGATACCATTGAAGAATTTCTGAATCATATGAAGGATTTAGAACAACAAGGAGATATGATGGATGAACCATCAAGTGAGACCACAAAGTCTTATATTTTTGAAACTGATAGTTTGTGTATGATGGCAGATATTACGGGAGAAAAGAAACCTTTTGAAGATATCTTCAGAGGAGATGAAGATTTGGAAGAAGAAGGTGACAAAGAAAACTTCTCAGAAGAAGAAGAATTTGACTGCATACAGAAGGAAAAGTCTACGGATGAGTTTATAGCAACTGCCATGGAGATGAAGAATCAGGATTTTAATTTGATAAAGAATGAAGAAATATTGTCTCAGAAAGGTAATCAAATGAGTTTCATTAATGTTATTGATAAAAAAACAAATGCAGGAGAATGTTAATGAAGATGATGAGACAAGGTTAACTCTGGGAGAAGAGTTACAGAGGGACAACAAGGAAAAATGTACTAAAGAAGAAGGGAATCTACTAAAAGATGTTACGGAAGAAGAAGTCTATGAAAAAGACTTAGCAAAGGGAGAAAGGACATCTAATGATATATCCATAACAAAGGAAGGTATGGAAAACTGTGTGAAATTTCCAAGATCTACTCCAATTGAAGTTATTGAGTTATATAGGAAATTAGATTTTCAAAGAAGGGAGTTGGAAAAACAGAGGATAGATGTTCAAGAAAGATTGCTGAATAAGGAAAACAAAAGAATTGTCATGAATGACAGTCACAAGAGAAAGGACATGGATATGAAAGTTCAGCAGATTGACACTACAAAGGAAGGAGTTCACTACAGTTGACAAGGGCAGGAAAAAATCATTAGGACAGATGGTGTGGAGGAGAGACTAATTGACAGTGTCATGAGTTCTTTTGAGAATTCAAAACAACATACTGATGTGATGACAGAGGGGAAAGAAACAGAGCAAAAAACTGAATTGTTGTCAAAGGAAGATAAGGCACAAAAGCCTTATGTTTTTTATTTTAACAAGTGTGTTAATGCAGGTTTTGTTGCAAATGCTGGAGGAGATTTGGCACAGATGAGTATCCAAATGAATATGAAAGAAGAAAATTCTATAGAAGAATCCAATCCATGGAACAAAGATGTTAAATTGTTGGAGAGAGTGCTAAACAATCATGATTTAGTCATGAAAGAGGGTAAGGATGATAGGGAGGCAGTTAAAGTCAGCATAGGAGTCACAACAAGCATTGAAGCAAGAGAAAGCAAACCAAAAGTTGGAGCAAGCAAAGAAAAATTCAGCATAAGAGTCAGCAAAGCAACCAAGGCAAAAGATGAAGTAAGTAAAATAAACAAGCAACTACAAAGAGAAAATAACCAACAACAGAATGAAGAACTAGTGGACAACAACAACAACCTAAAGCAAAGAGAAGGAGGCAGAAATATGAAGCAGAATATGGACCAGTCCAAAGATGCACTGGAAACAGAGATTGAAGAAATGTGGCAACTGCTGATGAAGCAGTTCACGTGGAGGAATATGGTAGCAGTAGGAAGCATGATCAATCAGAGTTTGAACCTAATTGACAAGAAGAAGAATATGGAGCAAAAGACAACAGAAGTACAACAACAAGGGAACAAAGCATGTGGACAGTTACAAAACAAAGTGTGGGATCCAGGAAGACAAAGACCAGAAGACACATGATCAGGAGATCATGAATATTTTCTACTTTGGGAGTCTGATGTAGGAGCATTCACCCAAGAGAAAAACCATTGTAATTAAGTAGACATAGGGGGTCATGTATTTTTAGGAAGTTGGATTCCTAAGTGATAAATTGATGTAATTTAGGCTTTTAAGTGCATATAATAGGAATAAATCGGATAGTGTGAGATATTTTGTAAATGATCTCGAATAAGGAGGACATGAGTGGGAGTAATGAAAAAAGAGTTCAAAATCAAATATAACTCTTAAACAGTTCCATGATTTGAGGAACTAAGAAGAGCCTTTAGGAATTACTTGAACCTAGAAGTGGACATAGAGGATCGAGAGGATTTAGGAGGCAGTTCAATAGATTTAGGAGTTGAACCAGGATCAGTTCAACGAAATTGTTTGGCATATATGTAAGCCTATGGGTAGAGTGAAAATGAGGAGGCCACAAATAATCGAAGATTAGGCCTGTGTGAGACAAAGGTCTCATTTTGTAATCATTGTTGATGTTTATTAATACAATCAACCCAATTTCAAGTGGGAATGCATGTTTCAAGTGTTGAATTGTATTTGAACTCGTAGGTTTTATAACAGGGGTTACAGGTAGAGTTCTGCAGAGGGGGAAAATGATATAGAGATTTGAAATGGATCATTGAATCCATTCGAAGGATCAAGAGGACAGTGATCGAAAGACGTGAGAAGTTAAGCCAGGAGGGAGAGAGCAAAGCAAAATAGCAGAGGACGGGAGCCTTCAGAAGAAGTAAACCACACAATTAAAACCTTAAAGAAAGCCCAAGTTATAGAGAACGCCGAGGAAACAACGTAATTTCCAAGTAAATGGAGCGAGCGAACAAGTGAAGAGGAATGCACAGGAGCTGTTTGATCACATGGATCAACGGTTCGGATGATGTCATGAGGAGAAAGGAGAAATATCGCATCGGTGGAAGTTATTTACAAAGTTAAGTCCCGCAAGTGTAAAAACCATTTTACACTAAAAAACTAATGCAAACACAGTCGGATTTAGGATCTGGACTTGAGAATTTATACAAGTTGGTTTATACCCTTATTGGGTTTGGAAGGCATATCGGCTCGGCGAAAACCATTGCAACAAGGATTGGAATGAGCCTTGGGAATAGAGTGATTGCGACCGTGTGATTAATCGTCGACCATCAGATCATGAACCTAATCGATGGTCACGATTAAATCGGCCATCGTATATCTGGGGTCGGAGATATCAGGTGATCAGAGGTCGGCCTTAATATAGTGCAGCACTGTGGAGCAACTGAAGGGTGGACCCGACGACATTTATAAGTGCCAGTGGATAAGTTTTGAAGTCTGCCTTATATGGTTCAGGCAGAAGGTTAGTGTAATTCCTTTGTATTGTGTTAAAGGGTTACGCTGAGTGTTTATAGGCTTAAGCGTTATTTTAACGCTTCTAATAGTCACATATCGGAATCGGAGGGGTGATGAGGTATGTAGGTATGGCTTGTGAAAGTCTCGATAGCCATAGCGATTGCGATAGAGGAACAACCTCGAAATCTGTGCAAAAGTCGTACGGAAGGCAGAAAAGGTATGTTTTGTAGTTAATTCCTTTGTTAACAGATTTTATAAGGAAAAGCGCCGATGAAAGGGTTCATGTGTAAATATATATTAAACAATGTTTTAAAAGGGAAAGGTTGATATATATGCAGTTAAGGGGATAAGTAAAGGTGCTGAAGGGTTTTTAATTCCCGATAGAAGGATTCTGAAGGAAGACTTTAATAAAGTCATAAACAAAGGCTTGAGGCCTGTTTAAAAGTCTGGATAGAGAGGTTTAGGCGGGGTGATTGGTTTCGATACAAAGGAACTATATAAGAGGGCCAAACCATTGATATTATGGAGATGTGACTCCTTTGTGAGTTAATTACCTGGGACAGAGATATTTATGCATATTTATGCATACTGTGGGTATGTGCGGGGGTAACCTGCACCAGATAACTCTATCATTAGCAAGGGTGTGACTAATGCAGTGAGTCAAGGAAGGTGTATAAGAGGTCCTAACACTTCAAAGGGGGAAGGAGGTGAAGGTGAGTTCCAGGTTAAAGGGATCAATCCCAACTCGGTTAGGAACACACAACACAAAAGGACATGCATAGCTTCTAGCGGAGCAGTCCACTAAGATGCGGAAGTCACATCATACAAGGTAAGATAACACGTACAACACTCACAGATCAGTCCAAGACGAGTGCGATGATTGTTACAACAAGGTTCATGTGAAAGGTCTGTTTGATGTTCGGCAGAGCAGTCGACACGGACGATGACAAAATTAACAACATATACAACACATTAACAATAAGATTCATATAATTTCATGTGAACCAGTTCATACAAAAGTACGTAAGTTAAACAACATATATCATTAAGGCAACCAAAGCAATCCAACTACAATAACAACATATGCATGAAAATGTGCTAGCTCTTATTATATAAAGAAATGTAAGTCTCAATCATAATATACATCCATGTAAACCTACTAGCCCCAATAGTGGAACGTTACATCCACATCCGCCTGCTCCTCCAAAGAGATGTACTAGCTCCGTGCAGCGGAGAAGCCAAGGTGCGTTATAATACTGTCCAAGCTTTCTTCAAGGTAGTCTTTGTAGAAGCTTGACTAACCAAATTCCTATCCAATGAGTTATGAGGGACTATTTATAGCAAAGGGTGGGGTGACCCTTGACATTCCCCTTTGTGACAATTCAACTACCCTCATGGCTCTTCACCTACTCTATGGCTGTTACGTCCAACTATTGACACTTGACTTACACTTGACCTGACTCAACGTTACAATGCACATGTACTCATGTGAGACAACATGGCTTGAGCAAGCCAAGAAAGACATCACTGAAACTTGGTCCACCATGGTGAGACCAACTCTTTGACATGCTTGTGATGGTGAAGGTGGTGAGTTGATACCAAGCTTGGTCGTCCGTGATGGTGTGCATGCACCTCATGGTGACATCTTGATGAAGCAAACTGTTGCCTCCACTACAACTGGTGCATTGGTTCAACCCCTTCATCCAACTCGTCTTCTACCATGCACAATGGTCTTCTTGGGTGTAGGTGAACTGACAACACACTGATGAATAGTGTTTGTGCTGATCTTCAAATGTGTGCTAGCGGTCATGCACATAATCTTGCCAAAGTACACGTTTAGCTCCAGTTGGACTTGCTTCTTGTCTTTGCCTTGGTGAGTGTGTTGAATGGGTTAGATTGCACACATGCACACAATGACATGCATGTTGTTGAGTCCCTCACATGCGATCAACCACACTGCTCACCATGTATGCTCCTTGTTAGGTGCTGGGATGGATATTTAACTTGTAAAAGCGCAGTTTCATCCATGAGTGCACTTTGCGCCCACTACTGTTCCTGATCCTGCTGCAACTCATTCGTCTATCTGTGGAACTCCATGTTCTTCCTTGAGTTGCTACTTTGACACATGCAACTCCTTCTTCGTTTGATTCTCTATCTTCGCGCGACCTTCATGTCGCCCCGTCACCTCATAGACGTAGTCTCTAAAGTTGCTTTCATCATCAATTGATCTGCTTGAGCTTGTAAGCTTGTTCCGCCTCCATGTTATTAACAACCCTCCTCTTGCTTTCATTGCATTTGGTATGCTGTCTTCAGCTACTGTTCATGATGTTTCTGCTATCATATCTTGATGTCCTTGTCTACGAACAACTTGATGTCTTCGTGGGTAGGCAAGTCCATAGACACTTTATTGACTGCATCCCCAAGTGTGCCCTGAATGGTGGTTTTGTCTCTACTCTCCTAGAAACCATTGTACATGTACTATTGAGAGGCAAATAAATTCTTGTGATAACTAGAGACATGGAAATACTCATGGCAAGTAATATGTCAGTCGAAAACCAAAATGTACATGAGAACTGACTTGCAACATACCTGGGTGAATGATCATGAAGGTTGCGCAATTTCGGCCAAGAGGTCGGGAGACCGACTGCCGAGACTGCACAAGGCATAGTCTGGGCTGCTGGGAGACTGACTGATTTCTGGAACTATGCAATGCACAGTCTAGTCTGGCTGCTGACTATTGGGATTGCAAAATGAAAAATTTGAGCTAGGAAGGACTATTGGCCTAGGGACAGATTTGTGCAATTTATTAGGCCAAGCAGTCATTGTACTCAAGAAATGCGCAAAATAGTCCTGGAGGCCAGTACTAGCTAGGAATGCGCGAATATGGAGAGGAAGGTGAGCCTTTTTTCCTAAGTTTGCGCAATGCAACCATGGTGAAGGTAGAGTCTGGGCCAAGGTTGGGCCGAATCGCCAACGGGCAACTGAAAGCAAGTAAGTTAGTGAATGCATGGCGACATGAAGTGATAGCACAAGTGATTAACAGTGCATGCAAAACATGAATGAAAGATTCAGCAAATAGATCAACATGCATGTGGGTGAGGCAGTTCGCCGGTTGGGCGAACGTTCGTGCAAAACAATTTCATGCATGCGACAACAATGAGATAGAAACAAAAACTAAAATAGAGCTAGGACAAGCTAGTATATATGTAAATCACAAAAATCATTCAAAGAAATCAAGAAAACATTACTCCCATAAGCGAAAACTCAAAAAGCGACAAAAATGCAGCACAAGGCATGGGAACTCAGCTTACCCCAAAATAGATGAGCTGAATCTGCCGAATGCTCCTTGATGTGATGTGGGATATCAGAGTTGTAAGGATGATGTGAGGAATGAGCTCTATAGCATCTGGTTGATGAGTTTTGATAACATTGAGGTTGTGATGTGAATGCCATGAATCTAGGGGAAGCAACACTTGGTGGGAGGTTTCAGAATTTCTCCTTGCATGTAACCTCCAACTGCTAAACATAGATCCCTAAAACAAGGGATGCCTTTGTATGTTGCCTTGGGAGAAGCAACCCATGCATGCAAGTCTATTTTTCTCAGTCCTGGAGGGAATCGGTCGACTTAGCGGCACATGCAAGAGACTGCTAGAGAAAAATGCACATTTCTGGTTGGGGGTTGGGCTAGTTTCCTAGGAGATTTGTACAATTTCTGGGCAGAGCAGCTGACTGCTACCCAAATTTGTGCAAATCCTGGGTTGAACAACCTGCTGTTGGGAAAATTTGCACAAATCCTGCTGGGAGGGTTGGCTGGCAGGATTACGCAATCCTGGAGCCCAGCAGGCTGTTAGAGAGGATTGCACAATTCCTGGAGGGAAGGATAGCTTCCCTCTGGAAATGTGCAATTTTCAAGGGAAAGCTGCTTAGCCTGTAGTTGGACCAAGTCTGGGTGAACAACTTGTGAGGGGAATGGATCAACTATGATTGACAAGATGTCTTTATGCGAGGAAAACACTGAAGCTTGAGTACTTGATGAAGCAAGACAAATTTTTGTGTAAGGTTGGTAGGGAGGCTCCAAAACAGGCTAAGGAAAAATTTTGGACGGTGTTTGTAGCTACTTTAACAGTTTGTTTGTCATCCACAGTCTAAAGTGGTTTCTTTTTGTACACTCTTGATAAGAAAAAACCCCAACAGATGGTGACTCCACTACGTTTTTAATTATGATTTAGAAACCTAGGTGACCTTCAGTTTTCAGCTGAGGGTTTTTATTTTTTCAATCTCTTAATGTTGTTTACTAGCATTCTAACCCTAGATCAGTCAAATTTATAACTTTTGCAAGTTTTCTGGTTATTTCCACAGGTCACAGGAACTAGCCACGATAGAGACAAAATTTTTTCCTGAGACTTGCCGACCGATAAATGAGGAGAAAAAATTGCACTTTTCTGCCCCAAACCTATGCGATATCCTAGGAATCAGGTCAGTACCTACGATTTTAAGGTTTCTGAGAATTTTTTTGATCTTTTTTTGGGTTTTTTCGAGAGTAGTCTGCTGGGTTGGTTGACCACTGTCTTCGCCTGCTTAGGCCTTTATCTACTCTATTTCGCTTGTTGAAGTGGAATTTAGCCCCTTAGGGCTTCTAGTACACTTCCACATTTATAAGAGGAGTTTAGCTAAGTAAGAAGTCTAAGTTTTTGCAGAGTTTTCAGCCATATTTTCCAGATCTATACTTTCCTTTTTCATATCTTCAAAGATATTTTGTTTACACCCAAAGTTCCCTCTTGAACCGTGTTTGGTCATTTTCCTTAGGATGCCACTGCTTGCCCTAGGTTTCACACCCATCTCCCTATATTTTGTAGTGATTTTCCTCACTGGTTTTTTGTTGTTACTCACCACTTTCCAGCAACATAGTGTCATTTGATCCCATTCACACCGACGCTTACATCTCTTGGCATTTTTAGTGTGTTTTTAGTTAATTTCACCACCAACCAACATAGTGTTTACAAACCTAGTTTGGGTATGGTTTAGATAGTTGATTCACTATTCATTTTATGTTTCTAATTTCAGTTTATTTGAGCAATATTTTTCTTTTTTCAAACACGATCTGGGCTTAATTAATAAACAAACTTGCACACACAAGCACACCTTAAGCGAAAGGCACTTAGTTTACACCGCTAAGCCAAGACTTAACTTAATTAATTTATCTCCCAACATAGAGATAGAGACATTTTGTTTATCTCCCTTCACCATTTCCGTGTCTCTTGTGTCTTGCAACCATTGCGCCACCAATGCATTTGGCACGGAGACTCTTAGGCCTTCATCCCTAGTTTCCACTTGGGCGTATTACTCCTCCTTGCAGTTTTCGATTTCATCCTCCCTCGACTCCCCATACTGACTCTTCTTCTGGTTCAACTAGTTCGATTTCATCCTCCCCCGACTCCCCATACTGACTCTTCTTCTGGTTCTACTCCGGTAGTCACATTTAGCAGAACCATTACAACAACTGTTCCAACAGGTCCATTGCTACCTTTCAAAGCTCGGCTAAGTCTCCTAAATTTTAGCCAACTGATTAATGACCCCATATACCACAATGATGGTTTGCTAGCTATGCCGACTAAGCTTTCCTCAGACATTCCCAAGTTTGAGGGTAATTCTGAAGAGGACCCCACCAGTCACGTCCACTCTTTCCATATGTGGTGTTCGTCCAATTCCATCACCAATGACTCCATTCGCATTCAGTTGTTCCAACGCATGCTCATTGGAGATGCTACAAAGTGGTACATTAACCAACCCTCTGCTTCTCATTCCACTTTCACGATGCTTACTAAAGCGTTCTTTTCATATTTTAATTAACCTCTCCGATACGACACCAGTACGGAGCTCTTGACTGCATTTTGTTAGTCCTCTGCCACCCGTCTTTTCGATCATGTCCAGGAATGTCGTAGAAGGAGGAGCATGTGTCGTGCTCCACCCTTTGAATACCATGTCTACCTTGATTGGTTTCTTAGAACTCTTTTAGCACTTATTTCCAAATATGTCACGTCTCACATTCCTTAGACATAGGAAGAGGCTCTCCAGATTGCTCTATGATATGACTTGATTTATGCTCAATCCGGTTATGTCTATACTGTTATACCAGACCTCCCTCATCCTGGTGGTGCCAATGCACCAGGGACATCTCATGCCGCCAATGGTATTGTTGGAGCTATTTCATATCCTTCACCATATATCCAGCAAAGTTATGGCTATCTGCCAGGGGGCACCAGTTCCTCCAACACTCATACACCTCCTTCTAGCAACATGTATTCAAGACAAAGAAAATCATATGCATTCACCCAACCACATTAGCATATGTAAGGGCCAACTAGTGCTCAACCTATCTACCAGACTATTTCCCCTCCACCATCTTACACCTATGCATCGCTGGGTGCCCCGGACCCTCATGCATTAGTGCTGCAACCTCCCATGCATCCTCATCCATAGCAGCCACCGCCCCCTTAGGGTCAAGTGTATGCACAACAAAGTGTGACCAATCCCCAAAATTCGAAGAAAAAGAATAAGGGGAAGGGTAAAAAGGGTAACCAGTGTAATTAACCTAATGAACCCCAGGAAAACCAACTTAACACTAATAACTAGCAACAGGGAAACTAGACCAAGCAGAACAAGGCTATTCGTATGAACAAGCCTTATGCATGTTGTGGTGTACATGGCCAATATACTCATGAGTGTTCCCTCTTACCCTAGATGCACCAAATGTGGGAAGCCCAAGCATCGTTTAGAGGTCAACTGCCCATGCAGCAATAGCCTGAGAATCCTATGCCATCTCAACCAACCGTGCTCATAAATCCTTTCCCTCAACAAGGATTCGTTGCTGATCAACCTCAATAAGGTCAAGCAACCCACCCTCCCCAACCTTCTGGTCCCGGTGACTACCATATCCTCATGATGAATTCTAACTAGGTCAATACCTCCGATGTCAACTTGCAAACTCGGTTGCGTCAATACGGCAAGCCATCGACTTCGTCTGCAACTGAGACCAAAAATAAAGAATCTACTGAGCCTATTACGACACCAAATGGTCCATTACAGATCCCTCAACCTAAATTTGAGTCAATTCCCAAGATCCCTAAGGGAAAATTACGCCGTAACGTGACTTCTAACTAAGTTTCCCATACATACAATATATTATACGACTTGGAGCAATCCCTTGCTGCCATGTCGACGCTGGCGGTCCTCCAATCATGCCCATATCAAAATAAATCTCTACTAACTGCTTTGGGTGCAATATATCCTTCAGACGATCATTTGATAATTTGATTATCTTCCCTATTGATGGATCAAAACATCCTCCATTACCTCCATCTGTTGCTTCCCAGATACCAGTATGAGTCCATAATGCCATCATCTCTTGATACATTATTGATGAAAGTGCATCCACTTGCGTGATGTCCACCACT
Source organism: Pinus tabuliformis (assembly GCA_031772625.1). Classification (NCBI taxonomy): domain Eukaryota; kingdom Viridiplantae; phylum Streptophyta; class Pinopsida; order Pinales; family Pinaceae; genus Pinus; species Pinus tabuliformis. The sequence continues at coordinate 1,522,756,165 of CM062820.1, read as the reverse complement.
GTTTGAAAGCAACTCAAGTCACCCAAACTGGCCCATCCACCATCACTTTACATGCTTGGGACGGTCACCGCTCCTAGCCTCTCGGCATGTATCACAATAGTCCAGTGACTCTTGTTGGCAAGACTGTCAATGTGGAAGACTTTAATAAACTTGTTTAAAAAAAAAGTGACCACAAGAAGCTGGCACTGGAGGAAAAGCTCAGAAATATTAAGATGGAGAAGGGCGACTCAATACTAAAGTACGTGACCAAGTTCACCCAATGTCAGGATGAGCTTGGAAGTATTGGTGTTACCATTATCGAAGAATATTTGGTGAGACTCGCACTTCTAGGACTTCCTAGGAGCTGGTAAAACTACCAGGAATCAGTTAATGGGAGGGAGAAGCTACCAGAGTGGGAGCGATTGTGGTATGACTTGGTACAGGAAGAGATTTGGCGAAACACTAGAGATGGATCTTCATCTAAGCATGATGATAAGGAGAATTGTGCCTTAGTTGGAAACGAGAAGAAAGGGAAGGGGAAGTCATCCCATTCCAAATCAGATTCTAGTTAGGGTGGAAAGAAGAAGGACATATCGAAGATTAAATGTTTTCACTATCATGAGATGGGACACTATGCCATAAAGTGTCCGCACAAGAAGGCTGGTGGGAAGCCCTCAGGGGAGCGATAGGTGAAGCTTTTGCTTCAAAATTTGAACTGGATTTCACCCTCATCACTTTCATGGCGACATCGATGATGGGTAGTGTGTGGTACTTGGATAATGGAGCATCATTCCATATGAATAGAAACAAAGAGTTATTTAGTGACTTGGAGGAGAAGGACCTCCAGATGCTCATCGAGATGGGAGATGATGGGAGTTATAGTGCAACTGAAATCGATGATGTTGCCTTTCAGAGGGAGTCTAGTTCTCCTCTCATAGTAAAAGATGTCATGTATTTTCTTGGTTTGAAGAAGAACTTGTTTTCAGTTGCCATGTTGGAGGACCGTGGCTGCGATGTGATATTTAGTAAGGGAAAGGATTTCCTTCGTCACATAGCCTTAGGGCAGGTGAAGAGGATCAGGTTCGGGTGAAGAACCTCTACAAATTGGATGTAGAAGACTACACTGCTTTGAGCACTAAAGCAGAGAAGGTGCAGAGCCGAGACATTGATGAGTTGTGGCATAGAAGATTCTGTCACTTGCACCACAAAGCCTTGAAAATCATGTAGCAAATTTCTACAAGAATTCCCATGGGAACACTAGATCAGAGAGAAATTGCAAATGGTGTACATTGGGAAAGTACACCAAAGCTTCCTTTCATGATAAAGATAGTCGAGTGTAAGCGATCCTTGATAGATTTCACTCAGATGTGTGTAGACCATTCTTGACGACATCTACGGAAAGCACATGTATTATGTAATATTTGTTGATGATTTTTCCTGTAAGTGCTTGATTTGATTCATGAATTAAAGATAGTAGGTTTGATAAATTTAGAGAATTTAAAGCACTTTTTGAGAAAGATAATGGTAGGAAAGTTAAAGCTCTCAAAAGCGATAGTGGTGGAGAATATGTGTTGAATGAATTGAAGAACTTATGTGCATCAGAAGGCATTCGACGGGAGTTAATAGCACCTCATAACCCACAACAAAATTGGGTGGATGAAATGAAGAACATAAGTATTGTGGGAGTGACACCAATGATGTTACATGATCGAGTCATACCGTTGCACTTGCAGGCTAAAGCATGCAACACACCTGTTTATTTTCAAAATAGAAGTTTTCATTTAATTCTTGAGATGAGTACACCAGAAGAAGATTTTTCAAGTAAGAAACCAGATGTGGTACACTTCAGGATCTTTGCTTCGTCAGTCTCTGTCACGTTACCAAGGATCCATGGAAAAATCTAGAGACAACAATTAAATTAGGAATATTTGTGGGGTACACTGATACACCTCACAACTATCAGGTGTACCTACCATCCAATAGGATGACAATGGTTCGTAGAGATGTGAAGTTCGATGAAGAGAAGGCCATGAGATGTTCCCTTGAGAGGGAGCTTCAGTTACATGTAGATAAGGATATTTTAGCTCCAAAGGAGGAACCTCAGGATGATGTGGAGCAGCCACATGCAGAGGAGTAGAGAGTGGAAATACACGCTCATGTAGAGACTCCCAAAGATGGAAGGAAGCACATCAAAGAGGTTGATAGATTTATGCATGATTCTGTAGAGAATGTTGGAGCACCCACATCATAACGCAGGAAGAGGAGGGAACCATATCGGTACAGTGGCTACATGGATATGATGAGCGAGAGTGTAGAGATTGAGCCATCCTCATTTGAGGAAGAAATGCAACAATAATTAAGGGTTGATACCATAGTTGAGGAGTATGAATCCGTTATCATAAACAATGTTTGGGAAGTGGTCCCAAGTCAAAAAGACAAGTCAGTGGTGAGTTCTAGATGGCTTTACAAGGTAAAGCAAGTAGCAAATGGGAGTGTGGAGAAACACAAGGCCAAATTTGTGGCCAGAGGAATCTCTCAGGTGGAAGGAATTGATTACGATGAGACCTTTTCTATAGTAGCAAGGTACTCATGAATCATATCTATTCTAGCACTATTAGCACAAATGGGATGGAAGATACATCAGATGGATGTGAAGACAAAATTCCTCAACAGTATCATTGAGGAAGAGGTGTATATTGAGCAGTCGAAAGGATTTGACACCTTCAATAGACAGTCACGTGTGTGCAGACTCAAGCGAGCACTGTATGGACTGAAAAAGCACCCCGTGCTTGGTACACTAGGATTGACAACTATTTCATCAGGTTGGGTGTTACACAACATTTTGTCACTGTCTTTGTACTCCCTATTCCTCGATCCTAGAGGACCTCTACAGTGACCCTCATGTGTTTCCCAATCATGAAGAACATGTCCTTACATCCCTCTTCATGTGTAGAACATTTCCCTCTTACATCTTTTCCCAAGAATATTCCTTCAAACTCAGTTTTCAAGATCGGTGCTAGCACTTAGTTTCTTCCCTGTGCCGATTTGCAAAGTATAACACAGGGCCTAGTGCCAAATGGCCCTGGTAAACCATTCATGACCTGTGCTGACCCTCTTTTGGCAAGTTTATAAAAATGGAGTTGAAACTTCCAGGTCTAGAAGCTTCATGAACGAAAGTCTGGTAAATGGTTAGACGAGATAGAGCTGAGAGAGACTGTTTGGGCTTATTTTCCCTATTAAAATGGAACAAAACAAAAGGGATAATTCCTCTCCCATAATAAGGGGATTCATTTCCCCTCCCTCAAGCTATATAAACTCCTCCTCTTCCAACCTCAACTAGCTAATGAAGGAGCTTGAATAACCAACAATATCTTAATAGTTTTAGCCTTCTAGTTCATGTTTGTAAAGGTAGAATAAGCTTGTAGTGTTTGGTTTGGAGCAAAGAGGAAGAAGCCTTGAACTTCCATTGTTTTGAGGGTATGCTAACAATGATGCTGGAACCTAGACACGTCGAAGGAAACCTGCAATGCTAAGGCGAAGGTTGTACTTTCCTTTTTGTCATAATAATACAACTGATATTTTGTTTCCTATATCAATTGCATATGTTAGTCGGTATATTAAGACTCCTTAGCCTCTTAAGTAGATTGAATATTTTTTATGCTATCATGTGTGCTTTGGCTTCTTGTCTCATTGTTTCAGGTTCTTGATAGACACTAAAGAGCTGATCACTGGAGAAAAGGCACAAGAACTTCATCAAACATGGATTAGCGATACAAGAGGTAGGATCTTATCCATTCTCAATCTAAGGGAACTTGAATTAGATTGTCTTGTTTGTGGCTAGACCCTCTCCCATGGGCTAGAGGGATTGTCTTTATTCGCAGAGAGAATCTTCCTACTCCACAAATTGGTGTACATAAAGGGTTCGTTCTGGAGGAACAAGTGGTATAAAGGGTAGCAACAGGTTTCGGTTAAGGGGGAATTGCTCGAAACAATGAAAGGTCAAGAGGATCTTGTTGTTTTGACCTCGTAAACAATTATGAAATGTCATTTACCCAGTATACGTTTACCCCTTTTTCAGGCTGGGATAAAACTATTTACGAAAAAGGTATACCTTAGTCAAACATGACTAGGAGGTTCTCTCAAGTATTTTTTTCTACCTTTTCGGGCTCGAGAGACAACTTTATGAAAAGGGACCCTTTGGAGTTTTCTTTTCTGCTTCTTTTTCAAACTCTCTAAAAAATGAAAAAGATGCCAAGTTTCACCTTTGTCAGACTCGTTAAAAGATTAAATGACATAGGATTTGTCATTATGACGAGACCAAGCTACTCCTTCCTAGGGCTCGTAAAACTTACTAGGATGGATCCATCTGAAGGCTGGACTTATATTATAAGAATATGCTATCCCCATCAAGCTTGTGTAAAAATAACTAGGGTGCTCGCGAGATATGGTGGGGGAAAATTGGAAGTATTTCATTAGTTGTGTTCTTCACTTGAGGCAGCATGTTGCTCTTGAAAATTGACACTCATTTTTTGTTTGTGTCAAGTTTTGGGACATATTCACTCTATCACTTTCCTTCCTTGGTTTGGGTTATCCATTTTAACCTATCATCTAATCTCTGCCATGTTACCATCACCTTTGATCCTATGATGTAAAATGCTGCCAAACTCCAGAGTCATGTCGCTAATATGTTCAAGAGTTAATCCTTATGTAGTTTACACTCATTCCTGATTCTCTGTATCATCCATAATCATTGCATCCCCTTGTCCACATCGATGATGTGGGATCAATCCTGGCCCTCCTTCGACAAGATCACTTCTTGTCGACTTTAGCTTATTATCCAGGAAGTTGGCCGAGAGACTCCTTTCCTGTACCTTATTACTTGCATGCCCTAATGGAAAGTTCTTCGCACTCGACGATAAGTTATCATCATTGGATTTTGATCAAGTGACTTCACGGGTGTTCGACTTTAGTTCCTTATTCACACTCCGTGAATTGTGCTGTTGGTACCTTGAGAACCATTGTCATTACTGGTGGTTTCTCTCGTGCTTGTTAACGGTTCACATCATTGACCGGTAATCAAGTGACTTTATAGCATGTTCGACTTCAATACATCTATTCTCATGCTAGAATTTGTACTTTGGTCAGGTCGTGTTGGACTGCAAGACCCTGGGCTCAGATTACAAAAGTCTAGGTTGTAGGACGATGTGACATGAACACGCTTGCATACATGTCTCTTTCAGATGGATGGCTGCGACCATACCATGAGTTTGTTATATGTGATCCTTCTCATTATTGTGTTGGGTTGTGTTATATTTTTTGGACGCTATATTAGGTTGGGCGGACCTACCTATGGTTTTGTGCATGGTTTTCGCACATGGTTTTGGACGCGATGGTTTTCCGTCCATGGTTTTGGATGTGATGGTTTTCGGTCCATGGTATTGGATGCTTCGGCACGTATAAATATATATTGTAACATTGAAAGTAACATAATAAAAAAATCAAGTTGGTAGTCCCAGTTTTGGGATCCAGGGGAAAATATCTATGTATATGTGTTATGCTCTCGCATTGTTTATTTTCTGTGTTTTAGGATTCGTATGTAGGTAATTTCTGTACGAGGTTAAAACCTACATATTGGATGGTTGCGACCATACCTTGGGTTTGAGATGACACTTCTTACTAGATGGCTAAGCCCATACCTTGGATCCATTTACATGATCTTCTTCTGGATGGCTACGTCCATACCATGATTCATGTATCAGAGATTTTAGTGATGTATATCTATCTATGCTTGCTTGCAGGTTTTTCGATGATAGTCTTCAGTTCCATGCATCTACTCATAAAGAATTTCACCGATCAATCTTGTTCGGCCTTCATGATTTAGGGAACATCTGTTACACAACATTTGTCACTGTCTCTGTACTCCCCGTTCCTTGATCCTGGAGGAACTCTATAGTGACCCTCATGTGTTTCCTTGTAATGAAGAACATGTCCTTACATCCCTATTCATCTCTAGAACATTTCCCTCTTACATCTTTTCCTAAGAATATTCCTTCAAACTCAGTTTTCAAGACAGGTGCTAGCACTTAGTTTCTTCCCTGCACTGATTTGCAGAGTCTAACACTATGCCTAGCACCGAATGGCGTTGGTAAACCATTCATGACCTGCGCCGACCCTCTTTTCACAAATTTTTAAAAATGGAGTTGAAACTTCCAGGTCTAGAAGCTTCGTGAATGGAAGTAAGACAAGATAGAGCCGAGAGAGACTGTTTGGGCTTCTTTCCCCTATTAAAATAGAACAAACCAAAAGGGATAAGTCCTCTCCCATCATAAGGGGATTCATTTACCCTCTCTCAAGCTATATAAACTCCTCCTTTTCCAACCTTAGCTAGCTAATGAAGGAGTTTGAATAACCAACAATATCTTAATATTTTTAGCCTTCTAGTTCATGTTTGTAAAGGGAGAATAAGCTTGTAGTGTTTGGTTTGGAGCAAAGAGGAAGAAGCCTAGAACTTCCATTATTTTGAGGGTGAATCATGAGATGTTAACAGTGATGCTAGAACCTGGACATGTCGAAGGAAACCTGCAACGCTAAGGCGGAGGTTGTACTTTCCCTTTTGTCATAATAATACAATTGATATTTTGTTTTATATATCAATTGCATATGTTAGTTGGTAGCTTAAGACTCCTTAGCCTCTTAAGTAGTTTGATTATTTTTTATGCTATCATGTCTGCTTTGGTTTCTTGTCTCATTGTTTCAAGTGCTTGTTTAAGAGGTAGGATCTTATCCATTCTCAATCTAAGGGAACTTATATTAGATTGTTTTGTTCGTGGCTAGACCCTCTCCCCTGAGTTAGAGGGATTGTCTTTGTCAGTAGAGAGAATCTTCCTACTCCACATTGGGCTTCACCAAAAGTGAAGCAGATGCAAACCTTTACCATATTATGGTTGAAGGTAAATTGTTGATTATAGTATTATATGTTGATGATTTGATTCTAACAGGTGATGAGAAGCTGATAAAATCTCGCAAAGAGGATCTTGCAAGAGAATTTGAGATGAAGGACCTGGGGATCATGCATTACTTTCTTGGTATGGAAGTATGGCAAGGAGATGAGGAACTATTTGTCTTTTAGAGAAAGTATGCCAACGAAATACTGAAGAAGTTCCACATGGAGAGAAACAAACCCATGGAGACTCCTCTAGCAGGTAAATGGAGGAAGGAGGATTCTACTTCAGGTGAAGTAGCAGAGGCTACTATTTATAGACATCCCTTGGGTTCACTTATGTATTTGGTGAACATATGACCAAACATGTGTTTTTGCAGTTGAATAACTTAGTCAAGCCATGGTTAAGCCAACCAAACTCTATTGGAAGACAACTGAACATGTGTTGAGATACCTCAGAGTTACCACTCAATTTGGTCTTTGATACATACAAAGAGAGGGAGTGAAGCTTCAGGGCTTCACAAATGAAAATTGGGTAGGGAGTCCATCTGACAGAAAGAGCACATTAGGGGGAATATTTGTTATTGGGTCAGAAACAATTTCTTGGTACAACAGGAAGCAAAGATCAGTTTCACTCATTTCAGCAGAAGTAGAGTACATGACTGCTAGTAAAGAAACTTGTGAGGCTATCTGGATGAGGAAGATCCTTCTTGGGTTATTTGGTCAGTTGATGGATCCTATGGTGATTTTTTGTGACAACCAAAGCTGTATAAAACTCTTTGAGAATCGTTTTTTTTCATTGACATCCGGTATCACCATCTATGATATTTTGTGCAACAGAGAATCATGTTGCTGGAATACATTCCTATAGAGGAGCATGATGCAAATTTTTTGACAAAGGCATTATCAAGATGAAAATTTGAGTTTCACAGAGGAAAGATCGAGGTAGCAGATACCGCTCACACATACCAAAAGGACACCGCTCACAACCAGATCTCAAATCAATACACCAGTATTTTTGACGTGGTTAAAACCCTCAAAGTGCAAGGAGGGAAACAGTCCACGGCCTGTCCCAACGTGGGTACTACAGGAAATTTATTAATCAAAGAATGAAAATTTACATAAGCTTCTCTCATGCACGGATTACCCGAACAATGACCCTCCATGCGCTTTAAATAGAACTCATGGACCAATCGGGTGTCAAGCCACGGATCAAGTGTCGGTAATACCGAGGTGAGAGTGAACCATCGGATCACTACATATCGTGACCGTCGGATTGTAAGTTACAAAATGTACAACGGTAAAGAAACACACTTTACCTAACTCTAACCTAACTCTATACTAGACCAAGTTGAACTTAACTATATCCTATGTGTCGGAATATCCTAACATCCCCCCTTAAGAACAACTTGGGATAGGATTGAAGGATTTACAAATATGACACAATAGGAGAAGGAAGGAGGCACTAGAGCCTATCCCCCCTTAGTGACAACTTCCTGAACTCCAAGCATATATCGAAGTTTAGTGAACTTCGCCTCTGTGAGAGCCTTTGTGAAGATGTCTGCAACCTGATCATCTGTTGGACAATATTGCACTTCAAGAACATGGTCATGAATGAGCTTTCTGATGAAGTGCATGTGTAGTTCAATGTGTTTGCTGCGCTGATGCTGAACTGGATCTTTGCATAGCTGAATGGCACTTTGATTATCACACCAAAGTGTGGTAGGATGCTGCTGCTCAAAGCCAAACTCTGATAGGATTTGACGAAGCCACAAGGCTTCCTTACTAGCTTCCACGGCACCACGATACTCTGCTTCTGCTGATGAAAGAGAAATGGCAGCCTGTTTCTTACAAGTCCATGTAATAGGTCCTGAACCAAGAGTGAAGACATAACCGGCAGTAGACTTCCGATCATCAGGGTCACCAACCCAATCAGAATCAGTGAAACCAACTAACAGAGGAGCTTCTTTGGCACTGTAATGAATCCCAAACTGTACTGTACCTCGAACATAACGAAGTATTCTTTTAGCTGCTTTCCAATGACTTTCACGGGGGTTTTGCATAAAACGAGCAACAAGGCCAACAACAAAGGAAAGATCAGGACGAGTATGGGTTAAATACAAGAGTTTTCCGACAAGTTGACGGTATAAGGTAGCATCAACTTCAGGAGAAGTACAAGAGACTGAAAGTTTGACTCCAGACTGAAAGGGAGAAGGGGCTGGCTTACAGTCTTCCATGTGAAAATGACGAAGAATATCACAAGCATACTTGGACTGGGAAAGGAAAATACCCTCCTGGGATTGCAAGACTTGAAGACCGAGAAAATAATGTAAGTGTCCTAAGTCTGTCATTTCAAATTTCTTTTTAAGGCTGGTCTTCACATGGTTTATAAGGTTGGGATCACTACCAGTAAGAATAAGATCATCAACATAAAGAACAAGGATGATAAGAGAGTTGCCCACTTTCTTGGTGTAGACAGTATTGTCAGAATGACACCTAGAAAAGCCAGATTCTAAAAGAAAGCTATCCATTTTGGCATACCAAGCCCGAGGAGCTTGCTTGAGGCCATAAAGGGATTTCTTAAGTCGAAAAACAAGGCTGGAGTCTGTTTGTATGAAGCCAATGGGTTGTTCCATATAGATTTCTTCCTGCAAGTCCCCATGCAAGAAGGCAGATTTAACATCCATCTGATGGACTTCCCATTTTAAAGAGGCAGCAAGGGAAAGAACAAGGTGGATAGAGTTCATTTTGGCAACAGGGGAGAAGGTTTCAGTGTAGTCAATGCCTTCAACCTGTGAAAAGCCCTTAGCAACGAGACGAGCTTTATGTTTATCAACTTTCCCATCTGGTCCATACTTGGTTCTGTAAACCCATTTACATCTAACAAGTTTGCGTCCCTTTGGTAGAGGAACAAGATCCCATGTATCATTTGTCATCAATGAATGATATTCTTCATTCATAGCTGCTTCCCAATGTGGATTTTCTGAAGCTTCTGCAAAAGTGTCAGGATCATGATTTTCTGGAGCTTGAGCCAGTAAAGAAGAGGCTCTTTCAAACTGAGAACGTGTACGTCGCTGATCTGTAGGATCACCGGCAAGATCACCTGCTGCATCCCGAGTAGCACGGACCCATCGTGGAAGTTGAGGATCCTGAGAAGGTGGGGGAGGATTATCATCCTTGCTTTCATCATCTGAAGAAGAAATGTTTTCAAAAGTAGAAGAGATAGGAAGAGGTGGCACATCCGCCGGACTAGGCTCGCAGGCCGATTTATTTTCATCAAACTTTACATCTCTTCTAATGATAACATTTTTGGACTTAAATGGAATAAGTCTATAACCTTTTACATCTTCAGAATATCCAACAAAAGTACATTTCTCACTCTTAGGTTCTAAAGCTTTATGCTTTTCATCTGGAATATGGGCCCATGCTTCACTTCCAAACACACGAAAGTGACTTACATCTGGTTTAATGGAACTCCAAGCTTCTTCTGGAGTGATATTCTCTAGAACCTTAGTAGGAGTGCGATTGATTATATAATTTGCACAATTAATTGCTTCGGCCCAAAAACTAAGACTGAGTCCTTTAGATTGCAGCATACAATTAGCCATTTCCTTTAAGGTGCGATTTTTCCTTTCAGCTACACCATTTTGTTGTGGAGTGTATGGAACAGTATGTTGCATTAGAATTCCATTTTCGGTGCAAAAGTTGATGAATGTGTTTTTAACATATTCTCCACCATTATCAGTTCTTAGCTTAAGAATTTGATGTCCAGATTGTTTTTCAACAAAGGCTTTGAAGGCCAAAAAAGTGTTAAATACTTCGCTCTTGAGTTTTAAGAAGTATACCCAAGTGCGTCTGGAGAAATCATCAATGAAAGTTAAGAAGTACTTGCAGCCAGAGAATGAAGCAACAGGAAGAGGACCACATAAATCACTGTGCACAAGCTGTAAAGGGGCTGAGGCGTGCCAAGAGGCACGTTTGTCAAAACTGTCCCGATGATGTTTTCCGAGTACACATCCGGAACAAACACCATCTCTGCAAGATACCATAGGAAGACTTGTCACCATATTTTCTTTACATAGATGCTGAAGGGAGCAATAGTTTAAGTGACCAAATCGCTCATGCCAAAGTTTGCTCACTTCATCATTATGAGCAACAAATACGGAGGGAAGTTTTGATGACCCAAAGTTGTGAAACTTATACAACCTTTTGGAATCATCAGCAAGACCAGTAGCTAGAATCTGTTTAGGATCTTTTAGATCCTTGATTACAACATCATGAGGTGAAAATTCAACAATTTTACCTTCACCTGAATGAGTTATCTGATAGACAGATAGAAGGTTGCAGGATAAGGTTGGAACACATAATACATCATTAAACTGACCATTGTCTAGATGAACAGTTCCAGTCCCTACAACATTAAGAGATCTATCATCACCAATATATATATTTTTGGTGTTACAATCATTTAAAGAAGAAAACATGGCTTGGTTTTTGGCCATGTGACAAGAGGCTCCAGAATCAATGAGCCACTCATGAGAATGAGAAGAAGAAGAAGATACATTTAATGCATAACCAGACTGAGATGATTGACAATGACATGCAGAAAGTGCCATTCCGGAAGTTGAAGTTGAAGTAGGCTCCACATGGATGTTATGTTTCTTCATTGCGGCTTCCAAGGCTTCCATCTTCTTAAAGCATTTAGATTCTAAGTGGCCATCTCGATTACAAAAGTTACAATGTCTATCAGTCTTCTTCCATTTTTTTTATTGGTCTTATCATTTTGCTGAAATGATCTTTCATTTTGAGGCTGAGATGGTTTAGGACCATTCTTTTGAGGATATGACTTCTTAGGATTCTTTGAATTTGGTTGCTGCTGGGCGGCTAACGCTTTCGTGGAAGAGTTTCCAAGATTAAGAAGACCAAGGTGTAAGAGTTTTTCTTGTTCTCTTATTAAGGAATCACAAAAGGAGTCAAAGGAAGGGGCCTTGTAGTCTTGTCCTTGACAAATGAAAGCTTCTCTTGTGGAATGGAAAGTGGAAACAAATACAGAGTAGGCTGGTCCCAACTTAGTAAGGATGGAATAAATAAGGTTACCATCGTCTTTCTTAACTTTAACACCTTCCAGGAGATATCTAAGGTTCTTGAATTTGGACAAGAAATCTTCAATGCAAGAAAAATTATTAGGATCCAAAGTAAGCAGCTCATTTTCAAGTTGATGGGCTCTAATTTCATTTTTAATCCCAAAAACTTTAGCAAGTTTTTCTAATGCTTCATGAGGAGTCTCAAGTTCTGCAATGTGGAATCTAAGATCAGGAGAAATAGACATCCCTATCAAACCACGTGCTTGATCTTGTCTATTTTCCCATTTTGCCGCCTTGTCTTCATCTTTTGGTTTCTTCTCTTGGTCTGTGGCTATTCTGAAGAGACCTTTACTTCTAAGTAAATCTTCGATGTAGGCTACCCATTGGAAGTAGTTAGTGCTGTCAAGAATGACTTGGCATGTGCTTTCCATTTTTAAAAAAAACTGAAGCTGAAGATGCTGAAAGTAAGTGTTCCAATGGATAGATCTCAAAAAAATAGGCGGTTTTAAAAAAAACGGCTCTGAAAAAGGCTTCCGGATGAAGAAGTTATGGCTTTTTGAAAAATAATTGTTGAAGTTGCCGGCAAAGTGCGCGAATGTGCGGGAATGAAAAAAATCCGCCCCCACAAAATGGAGACTTGAACCCAAGACCTCTACTCTCTTAAAATAGCTTTGAACCAATTGATCTATACAAAAAATTTGAGAGAGAGAGAGAGAGAGAGAGAGAGGGGGGGGGCCTTGGTTTGCGTGCTTGCCTTGAGAAACCTCTTTTTCCCTACAAAACACAAAACACAAAACCCAACACGAATATGCAAAGAAAAACGAACCTTGCGGCTCGAAGTTAGCTTTAGCCAAAAAACTAGAAATTTTATAAAAAAAAATCTCAAAGTTAGCTTTAGCCGAAAAACTAAATATTTTTCTCAATGTTTCTGATTTTCCGAGATCACACTAAGGTGCAGGGAAAAGAGCATACGCATGAGAAAAATCCTTCCTTTCTGTTTCTGATTTGCCCAGATCGCACAGAGTCGCAGGGCAAAGAGCATACGCAGAAATGAAAGGTATAGATCCGGTTAAAAAAAGGGCTAAATAAACTGAAACCGAAATAAGCAGAGAGAAAATAACAGTAAACTGCAAAAAAAAAACTGTATACCTCCCGATCTGAAAAATGACGCAGCTAGGGCTACCGGAAACCTTTTCGCGTGAAACGAAAGGGGTTCCTCACTGGAAGAGATGCTCCGAACGCAACAGAGCAGTCCTCTCGGCCCGAAAGCGGTCAGAAACAACAGATCTAGGAAACAACAGCCGCATGCAGTTCTACCGGCTTCAGATTTGGATCACCAACGGACGCGGCCCTCAACCTGGCTCTGATACCAGACCAAGTTGAACTTAACTATATCCTATGTGTTGGAATATCCTAACAAACCCTTTCTTGTTGAGAGGGAGTGTTGAAAAATGCAACAAGAAAATCCTAATATAATTTTTTACTTGAATTAAATTGTAATTAACTATAATTGTAATTATAGTTAATTAAGTTAATTTGACTTAGTTGGCTCAGTTAATTCGAGTTGGGAGTATATCTAGAGTCATGTAGAGTGGTTCCTAAATTTTAGGGGCCTAGCTTGAGTTCTTTTGAGTTGTAATTATTTAATTCAGTTTAACTGAGTTAAATTCAGTTAAACTAGTTCCAACTAATGGAGGAATTAGTGGGAGATCTAGTAGTGGAGTGTAAAATGCAGTAGTGGTGTTGCATTTAATTATGCAAAGAGCTATTGCTCCATGATCTCATGCCCAATTGAGATCACCAGACAAAAAGAGAGAATGGATAAGATAATATAATATCAATCCCCAATCCAAATGGCCATGCATCCAGCTTCAATGAAATTTCTGATGCTATTAAGTATGAGAAAGTACCTTACCTTCTCGTAGGTTGGTGAAGGTTTTTGGGTCTGATGTAGAATCCTTGCACTCCAATCAAGCGATATCTTTCATCCACTCCCGATCCAAAGCCTGCACACAAACACAATGAAACAAAGACGAAAAGTGATATTCCACAAAAGATCGTCAACTCAAAACATCTAGAAATCACAGATATAAATTACTGCAAAACTGACATAAGGGGAAGGAACATAGATTTGTATTAACCATATAAATGAAAGTACATCAAATGTATACCTTCAAAAAATAAGATCCTCTCATCTAACTTGTAGTATGGTCTCCTATCCCAAGACTTCAGAGCTCTCGTGCAATAGTTTAGATCCTTTCTCCCCTTCCCTCTTGGTGAGATTATAAATGCTCATTCCATCCTCTAGGAGAATGTATCTAGACACACAGGGGCTTGAGAAGTTAGGAAACTTCTACAATAATGTACCCTTATCCAATTCATACACAAGTGGGTCAAGTTGATCTCATTGGGAATGGAAAACACTAGAAACCTTTTTCACAATTATGAGCTTTTTCTCAATTATCTCAATTATGAAATAAATATTATCTCATAATTATAATATTTTGGAAAAATAATTATGAGAAATTGCTTAATTATATAATTTCACCATTTTATGATAGGATAAATCTCACATAAGTAAAAGAAAAGGTGAAAAGGGATGCATTTAAGCCAAACAACTTAGGTAAGTTGATATTTGGTTTCTCTCACTATAATGGAGTGGCAAATAGGGTTATAACATATGCCCCCTAATGCATGAGGTTAGAAGAGAAATTGATGGCTGAACTGCATTACAATAATACTCAATGCTCAAAATGGGAGGAAGGAGCCAAGACACCAAAGTTGGATCAGATGAACTCAAGTGCTGAAGTGCTGACTCTGCTGATAATATCCTCAAGGCGGGCATACCCATGCTTAGTCAGAAGAAGATACTGAACATGGATGCCATAAAATACACTGGGGATCTATGAAATGAAATGCTAGAACATGGTCATGAAGCCATACATAGTGGATCCATGTGAATCAACAGATAGAGGATAGCCACCAGAAAATACAATGTGGATATATGTCACAATATACATAAGTAGTACTATGGACACATGGCAGACAAAGAAGTGTCTCAAATAGCCCTCAAAGTACATAAATGATACATAAATCCAACATAGCCTGAGAAGGATGCCATATAAGAGTGAGATGTCCCTAACCTAGGGTCTTCAAGATAACCCGATGGTACAAATTTACACCATGCAAATAGATGAGTTGAAGTCGAGCATGGTAGAAACCACCTAATTACCAGCCAATGAAGTAAACCAGTAACAGAAGCAAGGCAATCAAGCAATTAGGAAAATGGACCCCAAGGTACCTATTACAATCCACTAAGTGTGAATAGATGATCTGATGTCGAACACTAGTGAACTCAATCAATCAGGAGCCAATGATGAAAATCCACTGTCGATCACGAGGAAGCCTGTCATTGAATTCTGCAAGCTCCAAGGTACCACTGGTTCCTAAATCAAGCTCCTAGATAATGAGTTAAGTTGATAGGAGAAGATCCGTTGAAGGAGGGTTGTAATTTATCCCCCATCAATAGACATAGAACAGACCAGGATGATGTGATGAATGGATGAAGTCATGAAGCGATGAAGTACAACTAACACAAGGATGGCTAACTCAAAAAGGTCAATAGGCTACTGCAGATGGCCGACATAGGCTGAGACTTCCCTTGAACACATAACAACATGACACAAGAGTGACTTGGTAGCATGACTAATGAGCACCAGGTGATATCATGCAATGATGTAGGAGGCATTGAAGCACGCTCCATATGATTGGAAGAGTAACTAGTCGGAGGAGGAAAGAGACTCATATGGATGGTATGGCTCCTAGGAAAGATAAAACCCAACTGTGAGATAATGATACAGACAGGTGCCATGTTCAAGGGTGACGCAATTGACGCTTCCATTTTGATGATTAATGGAAATAAATGTTCCCTCCCTTCTCTTTTTATAAATTCCTTTTTCGTAAAGTTGTCCCCCAAGCCCAAAAAGAGATAAAAGTATACAAGGGGGAATCTCCTAGCCATAGTAGACTAGGGTATTCCTTTTTTGTAACTAGTCTATCCCAGTCTGGAAAAGGGTTAAACCTATATTGGGTAGACAAAACTTTAGGTAATTTAATGAGTGTGAAGTAGAAAAGTTCACTTGGTAATCTTTTCTAAATTAAGGATTATGAAAAGATCTTAATGAAAACTCCTCTTGGAGGAATGAGTGGTATAGAGGGTAGCAACTAGTTCCGGTAATGTTGGAACTGGTCATGACATAAGAAGGACAAGAGGTTGGCTAATATGACCACTCATCGCAGTAATTCCTCCAAGAAAGGGTAAAACACCAAGTGAAAGCAAATGGTCGGCCAAGCAGATGATGACGATGGAAGAAAGAAACCATGGTTCATCATGCAGAAGTAGGCTGATAAAAAGTCGCAATCAAAAGGGGTAAAAGTGGTAGAATCCTCCTGGGGTAAAGCCATAAATGAGATGAAGAAGAGGACATGTGGCTCAAATTCTAGGTCATGGTGGGTCAAAAGGAGGGATTCCAATAGGAGAATAAAAATGATTCCATGGACACAAGGTCAGCAAATAGGTGCTAGCTAGGGTATCCATGATCAGGTAAGCTCTACCGCTAAGCTATGACATGCATAAAGGAAGTGGCAAAAGTCACAAATTGATGGGGTTGGAACTAAGGCATAAATATGGCACTAATGGTCAAAATTAAACAGAGATGGTGTGGATGACCTACCCCTATGTGGCAAATTTAAGAGAAACACACTTAAGGTCCAATGGATGTCGCAATAGAAACACCACCCTATCCTATAAAAACCATCCAGAAATACTAGACCCATGTTTAAATCACATAAGGAAAGACATAAACATGGATGAGGTAAAGACAAGACCATATATTTTTTGGTTTTCTAATTTTATCATTTTTTGGATTTTTGGCATAAACAAGGCATGAAAAATACTTGCATCACACACCAAACTAAAAAAGGAGATAAAAAATCACATTCCTATGTACAATATGTACAAGCGCAACACTATCCAGTAGGTCATGCTAAAGTTTTCCCACAGCGGGGCACAAGCCAAGAATTTCTATATACGAACTCATGGAGGGTGAGGGGACCACATGGCTCACCAATGTGGGGCCATGCCAAAGGAAATCAAACTTCCCAATCTGGAAAGGTTAACCATGCTAGGAAAATCCTAACATAGTCATGCTCTCAAAATTAACTTGAGGACATAAGGGAGGATCAAGACATAAAGGGGGTACAAGACACTCATCAACAGGTGGAGAGGAATTGGACAATTCATTGGCAAGTTTGGTAGTATAATCCCAAGACTTTACTCAGTCCATGGGTGGAACTTCCAAGGAACATTGAGGAGGTGCCCCCTTGCTTGGTTCAAGATTTTGTTTTCCAAGCTCTATGTTATCCAATTTAGGAAGATTAGAGGCATGAAGAGGCGTAATCTCCTTAGGATGATCAACAGGTAGATCCATGAGCTCCAAGTTGACTAGCCAGGGGGGTTTGTCATCAAGGGAGTCATGTGGAAAAAGTGGAGGAACGACTCGTGTGGGCAAAGGAACCTGATCATAGTCCATATTGGGATGGAATTTCTAACCAGTGTTAAGAGGTACTGATGGGATTGCTGGAGAGGAAATCTCTACCACAACAAGTGGCAGAGGGTTCTCAATAGCTTAACCAACTTACATAGGATCAGGAGACACCACCCAAGGATGAAGAGGTTTATGGGGTCCACAGGTGCTGAAAGATATCATATGCATAGGAGCTGTGGTAGAAGTAGAAGGGATGTTGGGCAGTGGTAATTGAGGAAATACCCCAATAAGAGAGGAGATTTTAAACAAGCCTGCACAAGCACTCTCATACTGACTAGGGTTATCTCCGACAAGTGGTACATAATTCCCAGTAGTGGAAATCTGAGCAGACTTCACAAAAAAGTCAAGTTGATCGATTGTGACAATCTTTCCTTCATGAGGAAAGAAAAGTACACAGAAAATAGACGAGACAACTGTGGTCATTGTTGGGTCTTGAAAATGTCATTCATTTCCATTACACTTTCACTATTATGTTCATTATATCACCTCCATTTCACTACTATGTCACCAAATTCATCCCACTTTCATTATCATTGGGCTACATTTATGTTTTTCCAAACTTTATTAATTCTTAGCCTTTCTAAGTGAATTTGTGGTTAAAAATTAGAAAATAATGTGCATATGCTTATACCTAACAAGTGGGTTGAGATTGTTGACATGTGTAGGTTAAAAGGAGGCTTCTAGAAGACCCTTATGTGGCACTCTAAGGCCAAATTCGAATTTGAGTGGAAAGAATCATGGGATCATGAGGATATGTGTCACATCTCCTAATTGTATTGAAACTCTAAGAAGACATGTGTCTTATCAAATCCTATTTTGATTAGGACTCTAGAGGTAGAGGGAGAGATTCATGGACTCTTATTAATGAGATGGATTCTCATCTTTTTGTATAAATAGGAGATCTCTCTCCTTCATTTGTTAGCTTGTTAGTCTTATCTTAGCTTGGAGTTTGTAGTTCTTCTTTGATGGCTTTGGAAAGCTTTGGAGAGCTTTGTTGTACTTTGTAATTTTGAAGAATTTGAATAAAGCTTCGATGTTCTCAGCATGGAAGGAGATGTGAAGTAGATGTCATGGAGCATATTAGAATGTAAGGTAGAGTAGATTTCATTTCGTAATTTTGCTTTGATTTCATTCATGTATGTCATTTTATTGCTTTCAAGTTTGATAGTTTAGATTTTCCATTCATGCAATTTTAATCCATGCAAGTGTGTTCAACTGGTTGATTGTAGATTAGTTTTTCTTTATATGTTTTTGCATCAAATAGTGACATGAGAATTGCCTCTCTGCTGAACTTTTTCTTAAGCTTTTCAATTTCAGTTATGCTTTGATTTCAGTCTTATTTACTTGCTGTTGTTAGTTAGTTTAGATATCAAATTCTTCATGTCATTTGACGTTATCTCCAGAGCCATGGCTTAACCCCGAAAAGCTACTTGGCTAGCTATCGGATTATAAGTGAAGTGACTTGATTTTACTTTCATTTGCAAGTAGTTAATTTAGATATCAGGTTTTTCATGTTATTGACGTTATCACTAAAGCCATGGCTTAAGCCCGAATAGCTACTTGGCAAGCTATCAGATTATAAGTGAAGTGACTTGATTTTACTTTCATTTGCAAGTAGGTAGTTTAGATATAAATTCTTCATGGTATTAACGTTATCTCTAGAGCCATGGCTTAACCCAGAAAAGCTACTTGGCGAGCTATCGGATTATAAGTGAAGTAAATTGATCTTGCTTTCATTAGTCTGCAATTTTTGGTTTGTTTGAGTGGAATAGTTTAGATTTTATTTCTGTAATTAGATGGGCAGCAAAGACAGTGATTTCATGATCAGTATTTCATCATTTGTTTGATTTAAGTAGCTACATATTTACACTTTTGTTCAAGTACTGATTTGATCAATAACATGTTTTGAGATCTTTTGAAGTGTTAAGTTTTGGAAGTTACCATAAGGGACATAAACCTTGTCTTGAAATCTACATCCATACTTGACCTTTAAAAGTATTATTAAGACCTTAGAATAGGATTTCCATTTGCATTAAACACTTTAGGAAACCAACAATAAGAAAACCCCAAAAAAACAACATAAATTATAAAACAACGAAGTAAGAAAAAGGTTAACTAAGCACATATGGTGCACCACACTTCATCAGTTTACGATATCCGGATTGATAATTTATGTAGAGAAATTTAAGATGTTAAATTGACTAGACGGTCATCACATAAAACCAACTACAGACAAGGAGTAGGTTGTAATGTAATGTGGCATTGACAACTTCAACATCAACAAGGATAGTTTTCCATCTTAACTTAATGGAAAATTTTGGAAGAACCACCTTGGGTACAAAGTTGTGTCCGTCAAAATCTTGGAGAGTCGTCTTGGACGTGGTGAGCGTTGGAGAGCCAAGAGCCTTCTAGCAGGATACATACATAACACACATGGAAGAGCCTTCATCCACTAATGTGCGATGAATATTCGATGGTAAATATGCATGATGATATGGAAAGAAATCTAATGTGAAAGATGAGGAGCGACTTTATCAGTGTTAAAAACAATGATATCAGAGTCAGATGGGTCAATTCCACCAATGGCAGACAACAAGGCTTTGCGCTGCTGACGACAACTTTGCAAAACCTCCAAGGAAGACATGGAACAAGGAGCCTAGGCCAGATCTTCAATAATACTGTTGTGGTGAGCATCCATCGCAGAAACATTATGTGTTGTCTTCCGAAGAACACCCTTGGGAGGGCAATAGATAGGTTCCACAGGCTTATTGAAAGTGAGAGATCTAGTGGAAGTAGGTGGAGCGGATGAGTCCTTAGAGGGGAAAATCGACTCAGGAACATCATAAGACTTGGCTCACGTAGTCACATTGACATCTTCCTTGCACATGAAGATGGATGAATTATGAGAAGGTGACCCCTCATTGTCCCCTTGAGGAGGGAGAGAGGGTTGAGAAACCATTTGTTGTTGGGGTTGTGTAGGGAATGGATGGGTTAAAATACTATATTGTTGAGTGGATGGTGGTGAAAGAAGCTTATGGAATTCATCCATTCGAGGGCGTTTGTGAGTAAGGTGGTCACCTTAACAAATTTTACAAGGGAACTTGACTTTACGGTGATGTTCACTAGTGCTCCCTCCCTGATTCTGAGGGTTGGGTTGAGACTCGTGAGCATTTTTATTCTTTTGTTTATTTATCTTATTATTATTTTTACCACTAGATTGTTGGTTATTCTTTGGTTAAGTGGACTTCACCGTGGGAACATCGGTGGACTACTCAGGAAGGGGTGCTTTAATAGAGCCAGACGCACTTGCTAGGGCTTGAGATGTAACAATCAATTTCCCAAGTTGGGTAGCAAGTTGGCTCATAGAATTAGAAATTGACCCAATCATGCCATCAGCATATGGGCTAGGAACATGTTTGGGAGGTTCAACAGAAGGCCTAGGGGCATTAGGCAACACTTCATAGAGTGTACCTGATTCTAAATATATGAGATCCAATTGTTGGGCGACTAATCCAAAATGGATCCAAAATAACCTCTAAGTCTTCTAAAGATCAAAACTATCGCAAAAGAAGAACTCTTAGAAAAGGTAGAAAACAATATTGGGAGTGAAAAACATGAAGAAATGACCAAAAATAGAGCTATCGGAGGCTTGGATAGTGATGCATAGGAGCCGTCGGATCTGGCCGATCAACGGTCCAGATTCGATCGGCATATCACAATCGGGGAGGCTATTGGAGGCTACCACATAAATATTGCGACAACAATCAGTACAGTCAACAAGGACCGTCGATCAAGCGCGCAAATTGACGGTTCAGGTTAACCCATGGTATCACGTCGGCAAAACATAGAGAAGCGCTTACAAACGGCCTGGGGTCTATGCGATATGTGATTGTGATCAATCGCATCGCAATATCGCATCAGAGCATTACAATGGAATGGGGCCGATATAAATATGACTCGCGATAGCTGGACTCGATGGGAATATAGATGATATTTGATATATTTTGAGATCCAGAAACAGGGATTTTTCTTTGTATTTCACGATTTCGTTAAATAAATGAAATACAAAGGAATGCACCCGAATGCGATATAACTGGACCCGATGGAACTTATAGATGCAAATGCATAACATTTCAAGTCCGCCATAAAGCCATTTTGCGGGATTTTCAATGTTTTAATGTATTTTTCAAATACAAAGGGAAACCACGGAACATGGGCACTTGCGACTTGCGATAGTGATTACAGGCAGACCCGATAGGAGTATAGAGTGGATTTAAGGATATTTGAAGTCCGATAAAATGGCAGATTGGAGAAATTTCCTGTGTTTTACAGTGTTTCTCTGTGTAAATAGAAAACACTATTTTTGGGGATTTCAAAGGCCCGATGGTCACTTCCATTGCAGAATAGGTGGCCACCTTCCCTGAAGACGTTATGCCATGATTTCTAATGCTTAGAAGGGGATTCAAGCAGACAGAGGCCGACAGTTAGAGAGCCCGAGAAGGGGAAACGAACAGATAGCGCTGATTGGCTTTAAAGCCACAGACTGATAGAGACAGAAAGGAAGTAGTACTGAGATAGAGAGAAGACAGAGACATAGAGTGAGAGAAAGAGTTTGTGTACTCAAAGAGGCTTGAGGGATTCAAGCAAAACTCCTACTGTTTTGTATCTGTGTGTTGAGACTCAATTTGAGCTCACACTTTTGTAAAAGCTTTGCTCTTGAAGACATAATAGAGAGGTCACCACTGAAGGCTGGACTAAGAGCTGTAGCCCAAGATTTTTGGGTGAACTCCATATTAAATTTGTTGTGTTATGTGTGTTGTCTATTATGTTTCTCTAACTACTCAATTGTCTATATTATTCGCAATCTTATCGATCCATTACACTAAGTAATATAGGAAAATCCATGCACATAAGTTTGTAATACCTTAAAATTAATCTAAGATCTTCATTTTCACACCAAGTGGTATCATAGATTTAGGTTTGCTAAGGTTAGACAAGCTTGTGCTGGATTGTTGAATGCTAACTAGGTCAAAGCTCAAACTAGGAGAAGGAGAGATTTTTGAGGCTAATCAGAAATTGGAAGAGTCTACTGTCAGAGGAGAATGGCCAGAGAAGTCCCATTGGAATTAGAATCTCAGTTCATGAATAGTTTCATGACCATGAGAGCCATGGTGGAAGAAATGTATCGGGAATTTAAGAAGGATCGAGGTGAAAGCACCTCAACACCCGAACAAGGCAAAGGAGTACAAGAGCCTCTTCTAATTGTCCATTCAGAAGGCAAAGGGGAAGGGTAAGAGCCTCCTCCATCAACTCCTCCTTCTAGCCCTGAAAAGAAAAAGAAGAAAACATCTTTGATTAAATTAGATGTAAAATTTGATTTGCCAATCTATGATGGAGAATTAAATGCAGAAAATCTAGATAACTGGATTAGACAGATTGATGTGTATTATAGGGTGCAGAACATTGATTTAGAAAGGAGTACAATTCAACTGGCTAGCCTTCGCCTTGGAGGAACTGCCCTAGTGTGGTGGGAAGGCAGGACACAAGCTGATTTGAAGAAGCATGGTAAAATTCTTTCTACCTGGAATGAATTTGTTTCTGCCATTAAAAAACAATTCTATCCACTAGCTTATATGCAACGAGCAATGATGAGTTGGCAAACTCTTCACCAATTAAAGGGCCAAAGTGTACAAAGCTATACCCAGGAATTTAGAAAAAGAGCTTTAACTCTAGGCATTTCTTTATACTCACTTGAGCCTTTGCTGAAGTATATAGGTGGTCTGCATAGCTATTTGAGGCACACCATTCTCATGTTTAACCCAACTAGCCTAGATGATGTATTAGTTTAGGCTACACATCTAGAGGCTAGAGGCAAGAATGTGAACCCAGAGATTGGGGGATCATCAAAACCCCCTGCAAGCAAAAACAAGGAAAAGAAGAAGCTGAGATGGAAAGAGAGGAAGGCAAATGCTATAGAAAGACAAACCTTCATGCACTCACTACAAGAAGGATGGACATGATGATGAACACTACTGGTCTTTGCATCCAGAGCTGAAACCCAAAAAGTTTAGTGGTAAGAAGAAGAAGACTATTGCTACTATTCAGAAAGACTTGGGGTCAGACTCAAGTGACGAAACAACAGTCACAACTACAAGTATAAAAGGTAAAAATTCTGAAGCATCTACTAGTAATTCTGCACAATCTATTGATAATGAAGAAAATGAGAGGAAAAGACATAGATTTTTCATATTAGAGTTATTTCCAAGCATCAAAAGGTTGATAGTGTATTTGATAGTGGATCACAAGTAAACTTGATTTCTGAAGCAATTGTAAAGAAGTTGGGATTACTAACAACACCTCACAAGAAGCCATATCCATTAGGTTGGGTATGTGATAAAGCAAAGCTACAAGTGACTAGACAATGTAAACTTAGGTTTGAATTTGGGTCAACATTTGTAGATGAGGTTGAGTTAGATATAGTTCCCTTGGATATATGTGGTATTGTTTTAGGAAGTCCTTACTTGTATGATAGAAAAGCCATTTTCTATAGAGCTGAAAATAAGTATCAACTCACCAAAGATGGAATAGAATATATTGTAAGAGGTCATAAACTCAAAAATAATTACACTCTCATAAACTCAGGGCAGATGAAAAGAATTGTAAATTCATGCAAGAAATTTTTACTAATGGTTGTAAAGGAAAATAACCCTGATAAAACCAACGTATTTGAGGGCTGTGATGCTAAACAGAAAGCTGATTTAGAAAAAGTTGTTTAAGAATATGATATCCTATTTCAAGAACTTAAAGGTCTGCCACCCGAAAGGGAAATAGTACATGATATTCATTTGTAGCAAGATGCTCCATTGCCTAACATCGGAATGTACAGGTTATCCACTTTAGAGAATGAAAATATCAAGAAGCAGGTACAAGAGCTGCTCAATAAAGGGTTCATAAGACTAAGGACATCACCATGTGGATCTCCAATCGTGTTGGTGAGAAAGAAAGATGGTTCGTGGAGGATGTGCATTGATTACAGAGCACTGAATAAAATAATGATCAAGAATCGTTATCCTCTTCCTCGCATTGATGATATATTAGATCAGCTGAGAGAGGCAGTTTACTTTTCCAAGTTGGACTTGCATAGTGGCTATCATCAAGTCAAAGTAGCAGAACAAGATGCATGGAAGACTGCTTTCAAAACAAAGCATGGGTTGTATGAATGGCTGGTTATGCCTTTTGGCTTAACTAATGCTCCTGCCACTTTCATAAGAGTTATGAATGATGTACTCATGCATTTTATTGATGATTTTGTAATTGTATATTTAGATGACATTTTTGTTTTCAGTGAAACATGGGAAGAAAATTTGAAGCATGTAAAGCAGACTCTAGATGTTTTGAAAAGAGAAAATATCTATGTTAAGTTATCAAAATGTGAATTTGGAAAAACATCTTTAAATTATTTGGGTCATATTGTAGGGGGTGGTGAATTGAAGATAGATCCCTCTAAGGTTGAAGTAATTATGAACTAGCCTAAACCCAAATCTGCTACAGAAGTTAGGAGCTTCTAGGAGCAGCACAATAGTGGATAAAGTTTATTGCTAACTTTTCCTTGATTGTAGCTCCCTTACATGCTTTAACATGATTGAACAAGGTGTTTCAATGGGGAGGCAAATAGCAGAAAGCCTTCGACACCTTGAAAGAAAAAATTAGTACAACACCAGTACTAGCACTGCCAAATCTTCAACGACCATTTAAGATTGAAACATATGCCAGTGACTATACCATGGGAGCAGTGTTGATGCAACACGGTAAACCCACATGTTATCATTCTGAGACATTTATTTTTGCAATAGTTAATTATCCCACATATGATAAAGAATTGTATGCTTTAGTACAAAGTGTGAAAAAGTGGAAACATCACCTAATGGGAAAAGAAACAATTATACATACAGATCATCAACCACTTCAATATTTGCACTCACAAACTAAATTGCAACAATCAAGAAACTATAGGTGGATGGGTTTTCTATAATAGTTTCATCTTGTCATTAGATATAAGAAGGACATACACAATAAAGTTGCAAATATGCTATCAAGACCAATCATAAATGCATCTACTATATTTAAGCATAACTTAGTATTGCATGAAAGCTACATTGAACAATATGCTGAATATGTAGATTTTAAAGATGTATATGCAACATTAAGTCATGGCAAACAAGTAGAAGAATTGGATTATCATGTTAAGGAGCAACTCTTGTATCATTTGGGAAAGTTATGCATTCCTCAAACTGAAAGAGTTAACATAATCCGAGAAGCACATACTTCTCTAATATTAGGTCATTTTGGTATAAGTAAAATAGTTGCACAGTTGCAAAGGTTCTGTTATTGGCGAAGAATGCATGCAATAGTTTCTAGATGTATTAAAGGGTGTACCATGTGTGCTAAAAGCAAGCCCAACAATATAAAATTAGGCTTGTATACTCCACTACAAGTTCCTTCCCGTCCTTGGGAAAGTGTTTCCATGGACTTTGTTGGGGGATTGCCAAAATCTAGAAAAGGTCATGACTATTTATATGTTATTGTGGATAGGTTCAACAAAATGTGTATTTTAATACCTTGTAACAAGCATATTACAATTGAACAAACAGAGAAGTTGTTATTTCAGCAGGAATGGGTTCATTTTGAGTTACCCACTTCCATTGTATCTGATCGAGATTCCCGATTTGTTGGGATATTTTGGTCAAGTTTGTGGGAATTGATGGGCACTAGACTGAAGAAGAGCACAACCTTTCATCCACAAACAGATGGCTAAACAGAAGTGGTCAATAGGACAGTGATCCAGTTGCTCAGGGGATATTGCAGCAAACATCCCAAGCGTTGGGATGAACATTTGTGTTATGTGCAACATGCTTACAACTGTGCTAAGCACTCTTCTACACAAAGATCTCCTTTTGAGACTTGTTTTGGTTTTACACCAAAGTCTCTCTTGGATTTTGTCTTTGGAAAAGACATAGTGGTTGATGGATACAGTGACGTGGACAAAGCAACCAAGTTTATTGAACAGATCCAAGAAATTCACCAGGTAGTGCAGGAACAGTTGGAAAAGATCCAGGCCAAGTATAAGGCAAGGCATGATAAGCATCGAATTGAACATAGCTTCCAAGTTGGTGATCAAGTCTGGCTGTATATCAACAAAGACAGAATGCAAGGTGAAGGTAAGAAGCTGAAGCTAATAAGGTATGGGCCTTTCAAGATACTTGAGGAAATTGGTGAAAATGATTTTTGCCTTGATTTGCCAGCTTACATGCATATCTATTCAATGGTTAATGCAGAGATCTTGAGACTGTTTGAACCTTCATTGATTGAAAATCCCGAAGAGCAAAGTGACTTGCCTTCTATTGATGATCTGTTGCTTGAATATCTCAATGAGTTGCAGGAAGATATAGTTCTGGATAGAAAGGTGAGAACTATGCGCAGAGAGGATATTGAGTACCTCAGAATTGGACTCAAAGGTTCAAAACCAAGCAGTGCACGATGGATGGAAATTAGACAAGTGAGGAAGCTGTATGCTCACTTGATCAATGCTTGAAAACCAAATTTTGGTGGTCCAAAAGCTTTTTCAGTGGGAAGGCGTGATCCAAAATGGATCCAAAACACCCTCTAAGTCTTCTAAAGATCAAAACTATCGCAAAAGAAGAACTCTTAGAAAAGGCGGAAAACAATATCGAGAGTGAAAAACACGAAGAAATGACCAAAAATAGAGCTATCGGAGGCTTGGATAGTGATGCACAGGAGCCGTCAGATCTGGCCATCAATGGTCCAGATCCGATCGGCATATTGCAATTAGCGGAGGCCATTAGAGGCTAACACATAAATATTGTGATAACAATTAGCGTGGTCAATGAGGACCGTCGATCGAGGGCGCAGATCGACGGCCTGAGTTAACTCACGGTATCACGTTGGCAAAACACAAAGGAGCACTTACAAATGGCCCAAGGTATATGTGATATGAAATTACGATCAATCGCATTGCAATATCGCGTCATAGAATTACAACGGAGTGGGGCCGATATAAATATGACTCGCGATAGCCCGACCCGATGAGAATATAGATGATATTTGATATATTTTGAGATTCAGAAACTAGGCTTTTTCTTTGTATTTCACGAATTCGTTAAATAAATGAAATACAAAGGAATGCACTCGAATGCAATATAACTGAACCCGATGGAGCTTATAGATGCAAATGAATAACATTTCAAGTCTGCCATAAAGCCATTTTGCGGGATTTTCAATGTTTTAATGTATTTTTCAAATACAAAGGGAAACCATGGAACATGGGTACTTGCGACTTGCGATAGCGATTACAGCAGACCCGATAAGAGTATAGAGCAGATTTAAGGATATTTGAAGTCCGATAAAATGACAGATTGGAGAAATTTCTCGTGTTTTACAATGTTTCTTTGTGTAAACAGAAAACACTATTTTGGGGAATTTCGAAGGCCCGATGGTCCCTTCCATTGCAGAACAGGTGGCCACCTTCCTTGAAGACGTTATGCCATGATTGCTAACACTCAGAAGGGGATTCGAGCAGATAGAGGTCAGGAGCCAGAGAGCCTAAGAAGGGGAAACAAACAGACAATTCCGATTGGCTTTAAAGCCATAGACTGATAGAGACAGAAAGGAAGCAGTGCTGAGACAGAGAGAAGACATAGACAAAGAGTGAGAGAAAGAGTTTGTGTACTCAAAGAGGCTTGAGGGATTCAAGAAAAACTCCTGCTGTTTTGTATTTGTGTGTTGAGACTCAATTTGAGCTCACACTTTTGTAAAAACTCTGCTCTTGAAGACATAATAGAGAGGTCACCACTGAAGGTTGGACTAGGAAACATAGCCCAAGAGTTTTGGGTGAACTCCATATTAAATTTGCTGTGTTATGTGTGTTGTCTATTATGTTTCTCTAACTTCTCAATTGTCTATATTATTCATTATCTTATCGATTTGTTGCACTAAGTAATATAGGCAAATCCATGCACATGAGTCTGTAATACCTTAAAAGTAATCTAAGATCTTCATTTTCAGATCCATGACTAAAATGACTTGTTCCTTGGTAACAACTCGAAACATAGACACATCCTTGGCAATCTGAGGTCGGAGAGATCAAATGAACCATTTGCGTAAGATATTATTAGGTAACTTGGTTCTCACCAACCTCTTGCGACGATGCGACTCATGAATATGATTAGAGATTAATGTGGCATCGTCTTGCTTAAGATTATACAAGAGGTCATAAGCGATGTCATACTGAGTGGGTTACTGAAAGTGTGTTAAAAATGTTTGAGCTAGGGAGGAAAAGTCACTGTGGGATGTGACATCTAACTCGATGTACCACTTTGTGGCATCCCCAATCAACGTACGTTGGAATAAGCAAAGTTTAATAATGTTAGGTTGTGTTATATTCTTTCCATGACTAGCCCACGTAGTTAACCGGGGGTTAAGAGGGGGGTGGAGCCCTCTTCGTTGTGTCGATTGCGGGGGGGTGTCACAGGGGGTTTGAGGTGTACCTGTAACCCCACTTTATGGGGTCCCCGGAAAATTTTGGTTTTAGACCCTATGTTAGGTTGGGCGGACCCACCTATGGTTTTGTGCATGATTTTCACACATGTTTTTGGACGCGATGGTTTTTGGTCCATGGTATTGGATGCTTCGGCATGTATAAATATGTATTATAACATTGAAAGGAACATGATAAAAAATCAAGCTGGTAGTCCCGGTTTTGGGATCTAGGGGAAATCTCTATGTATATGTGTTTTATGTGTTATGCTCTCGCATTGTTTATTTTCTGTGTTTTAGAATTCATATGCAGGTAATTTCTCTATGGGGTTAAAACCTACATTTGGTATCAGAGTAGTTTTGGCTCCAAGGGGACGCCTTTGTTGCTGAGGGGTTTCGATCGAGCCTGTGGTAGACCCTGTTCAGTGGGAGATCTGCGAGATCGATTCCGGTGGTGTAAGAAGATGGCGAGCAGTGGAAAGATAGAGATCCAGAAATTTAATGGTTAGAGTTTTGAGTTGTGGAAAATAAAGATGAAGGATCTGTAGGTGGAAAAGATCAGTGGATCATGGTAGAGTGGTAGATCCAGGTACTAAACCAACGGGAGTACCCGATGAAGAATGGAAGAAGTTGGATCAGAAGGCAAAGAGAACAATATGATTGTGTGTCTCAGATTCTGTATTGCTGAATGTATCAGGGGAAGCTATAGCGAAGGCTTTGTGGGACAAGTTAGGGACTTTGTACCAATTTGAGTCTCTGGTGAATAAACTGTTCCTACAAAAAAAGCAGTATAAACTAAGGATGAAAGTGGAGACTCGGTGATAGAGCATCTGAATGCATTTAATACTATGGTAATTCTGTTAGCATCTGTTGATATTAAAATTTCAGATGAAGATAAGTACATCAGTTTGTTGTGTTCTCTACCAGATTCGTGGGATAGTCTGGTTATTGCAATAGGTAGCAATGCAACTTCCTTGTAGTTTGATGAAATAGTCTCATCCTTACTGACGGAGGAGATGAGACAGAAAAATATGGAGAGCCAGAATGGTGATGCCTTGTCTATACGAGGACAGTCCCATAAGAGAAACAAAAATAAGTCATCGAGTGGGAGATCTAAATCTAGAGGGAGATCTGAATCTCCAGGAAACTATAAAGTTGGTGTACTAGAAATGCGGAAAGGAAGGGCACTACAAAAGGGACTGTAAATCTAAAGCTCCTGATAAAGGAAAGGTATCTGATGATGCTCCTTCTGCAGAGGTGAAAACCACCTCAGATGAAGGTGGGGATGTGTAATTGACTTCTTCAAGTACACATGTAGATCATGAGGCATGGTTGATTGACTCAGGTGCATCCTTTCACTTCACTCCCCATAGAGAGTGGTCCTGCGAGTATGAGAAATACGA
Source organism: Pinus tabuliformis (assembly GCA_031772625.1). Lineage (NCBI taxonomy): Eukaryota > Viridiplantae > Streptophyta > Pinopsida > Pinales > Pinaceae > Pinus > Pinus tabuliformis. Next base: position 1,522,725,600 of record CM062820.1, on the reverse strand, counting down.
TGGTGGTGATGTCTTCTTAGGGGATGATAAGAAGGCTAGAATCATTGGTCGTGGAAAAGTAAAGTTGAAGTTGCAAGGTGGAAGGGTTAGAACACTTCTGGGTGTTCTGCATATTCCTGCATTGGCCAGAAATATGATTTCTGTAAGCAAGCTGGATGATGCAGGTGTAAAAACAATGTTCGAGAAGGATACCTGCAAAATGGTTTGAGGAGCACTGGTATTGATGTGGGGAGTTCAAATTGGAACTCTGTACAAGCTGCAAGGTAGCACTGTTATTGATGGGTGCAACAGTTCTGTGGTTCCTGAAAGTGGAGCAGAAAATCTAGTGATCTCTGGAGAGAAGACCATGTTGTGGCATCAAAGGCTTGGACATATTGGAGAGGAGGGCCTTCGAATACTTCATGGTAAAGGTATGGTAGAAGGTATGAGTAATAGCTCTCTGGATTTTGATTTCTGTGAAAATTGTGTATATGGGAAGCAGAATCGGGTGAGTTTCCCCTCTGGTAGTAAGAGGGCGAAACAAATATTAGAACTTGTGCACAGTGATGTGTTTGGACCTGTGAAGGTTCCATCACTGGGTAAGTTTGTGTACTATGTATCATTTATAGATGACTTCTTAAGGAATACATGGATATATTTCCTTAAGAAGAAATCTAAAGCCTTTGACAGGTTTAAAGAATTTAAGACTCTCATGGAAAATCAGACAGAGAAGAAGATAAAGGTGTTGAGGACAAATAATGGTGGAGAGTTTTGCAGCAAGGAATTTGAAGAATTCTGTAAGAAGTGTGGTATAGCACGACAGAATACTACTCCATATACACCTCAAAAATATGGAGTTGTAGAAAGAATGAATAAGACGTTGATGGAAAGGGCAAGAAGCATGCTCAGTGGTGCCGGGTTAGGACAGAAATTCTGGGTAGAGGCGGTGGATACTGCATGTTACCTGGTCAACAGGTCACCTTCATCAACGTTGAAGGATAAGACTCCACAAGAGGTATGGACTGGTAAGAAACCCTCTCTTTAACATCTGAGGGTATTTGGATGTAATGCATATGTACATGTTCCAAAGGAGAAATGTACCAAGTTGGATAGTAAATTTGAAATGTGCATCTTTATTGGGTATAAGGATGGTTTAAAGGGTTATAAGCTTTGGAACCCAGTCACACGGAAGGTTGTGTATAGCTGAGATGTGGTGCTCAGAGAGGTACAAGATGTTATTAAACATGAAGTCCAACCAAAGGAACCTGAGAAGATAGAGTTTGAGCTTAAGGAGGAAGAATCAGACTCTACAGCAGAGGAGGAATCAGAAGATGAAGAGCCACAAACTGCGGGTGTGAGAAGATTAGTTCGAGAAAGAAGGCAGTCAGAAAGGTATAGTCCATTTGCTTTATGTTCAAATTTTGCTTTATCTATTACTGACAATGATCCCAGAACTGTGAAGGAAACAATATATTTAGAGGATGGCAAACTGTGAAAAGATGCCATGGTTGATGAAATGGCACCTTTGCACAAAAATGAGGCTTGGGATTTGGTGGAGTTGCCGGTTGGAAGGAAACCCATTGGCAGAAAATGGGTGTTCAAGAAGAAGACAAATGCAGAAGGAAAGGTGGAGAAATAAAAATCTCAGTTGGTAGCAAAAGGTTATTCCCAGGTGCCGGGAATTGATTTTGGTGATATTTTTTCTCCTGTTGCCAAGGTAACTTCTATTAGATTACTTTTATCTGTTGCTGCTGCTTTTGATTTTGAGGTAGAATAGATGGATGTGAAGATAACATTTCTTCATGGGGATCTGGAAGAGGAAATATACATGAAACAACCTGAAGGCTTTGCGGTGAAGGGTAAGAAAGCACTGGTATGCAAGTTAAAGAAGTCTCTATATGGGTTAAAACAATCACCAAGGATGTGGTATTAGAAATTTGATACATTTATATGGGGACTTGGCTTCACCAGAAGCAAAGCAGATCACTGTGTGTATTTCAAATTAATTGGTGACTGTGTTATTTATCTAGTCTTGTATGTGGATGATATGTTGCTGGTTGGAAATGACAAAGAAATTATCCAGGATTTGAAGACCCAATTGTCCTCCAAATTCGACATGAAAGATCTTGGTGTTGCAAACTATATTTTGGGCATGGAAATTAAAAGAGATCGAGCAAAGAGGAAGCTCTGGTTAAATCAGAGGAAGTATGTCGAGACAATACTGTAGAGGTTTAATATGCAGGATAGTAAACCAGTGAAGGTTCCTATTCCTATAGGTGTGAGGTTATCTGCTGAACAGTGTCCCAAGACACAAGAAGAGGAAGAGGACATGTCCCGTGTTCCATATGCAAGTGCAGTTGGTAGCTTGATGTATGCAATGGTATGTACTAGACCTGACATTGCACATGTAGTGGGAGTATTGAGTAGGTTTATGTCAAAACCAGGGAAGGAGCATTGGACAACAGTGAAGTGGGTTTTCAGGTATTTGCGTGGCACTAGTGATTATGGTTTGTGCTATCAAGGAAGATCAGGATTGGATAGATTTTTGGATATTTGTGGCTTTGTTGATGCAGACTGGGCTGGAGATTTAGATCAGAGAAGATCTACAAGTGGGTATGTGTTTAACCTATTTGGAAGTAAAGTCAGTTGGATGAGTAAGAAGCAGTCTGTAGTGGCACTATCAACTACAGAGGCAGAATACATGGCAGCCACCCATGCAAGCAAGGAAGCAGTTTGGTTGCAGAGATTGTGTTCAAGTATGGGGTTAGTACAGGGATCTATAAGGATAGACTGTGACAACCAAAGTGAAATTTTCTTGGCAAAGAACCCTGCATATCATTTAAATGCAAAGCACATTGATGTTCAGTATCACTTTGTGAGGGATATGATAGAAGACAAAAAGGTGTTGCTGGTAAAGGTGGACACTTTGAAGGATACTGCAGATGCATTGACAAAATCTGTGAGCTCCGAGAAGTTCTCTTGGTGTAGAGAGACAATGGACATTTTAGGGCTAGAAAAATGACTAAGCTCTCTTGTGGCCCCCTGTGGAAAGAAAACAATAAGTGGGAGAATGTTGGGTTGTGTTATATTCTTTCCATGATTAGCCCACATAGTTAACCAGGGGGTTAGTGGGGGGTTCGAGCCCCCTTTCATTGTGCCAATTGTGTAGCGGGGGGGGGGGGGGGGGGGGGGGTCACAGGGGGTTTGAGGTGTACCCGTAATCCCACTTTATGGGGTCCCCGAAAAATTTTGGTTTTAGACCCTATGTTAGGTTGGGCGGACCAACCTATGGTTTTGTGCATGATTTTCGCACATGTTTTTGGACACGATGGTTTTCGGTCAATGGTATTGGATGCTTCGACATGTATAAATATGTATTTTAACATTGAAAGGAACATAATGAAAAATCAAGTTGGTAGTCCCGGTTTTGGGATCCAGGGGAAATCTCTGTGTCTATATGTTTTATGTGTTATTCTCTCGCAATGTTTATTTTTTGTGTTTCAGAATTCGTATGCAGGTAATTTCTGTACGGGGTTAAAACCTATAAATAGAATCATCCACCAAAGAATTGGATGAAAACCACAAATGATAAGTGGTAATATGCGTGAATGGATTCTCACCAAGATTTCCTTCAAAATTGGTAATATCAGATGGTAATTTGGTGGGCATGGGTGGCCACCAAGGATCATGACGGATGGGGTCATTAGTTAGTTTGGCCAAATCCGGATTATCGAGAGAAGATAAAAAAGGATTTTGAAGTTGACTAAATGAGTCATAGGCGAGAGAGGCACCTAAACAATTGTGTGGTTCCCCCATATAAGGAGTGCAGTAATGCACCTGCTGGTGAAGAAAAGGGTTCGCCCCGACATATGATTGCTGTGGGCCAGCATGACTAGTAAATGGAGGTTTCCCCCCAGGGTGAATACTTTCGGAGAGGAAAGGGCCCCCAAAAGCATAACTGCTGATGGGGTTGTACCTAGAGACAAAAGAAGGACTGCCCTATGCAGTAGGACTGACATAAGGAGGATACCCTATGTGAGAAATGGTACTGGAAATAGGGTTGCCCCGAGGTAAACTAGCCTCCCCAGTAAAAGTACTAGTAGGTGGCACCCCTCCAAAAATTGAACTATACCAAGATTGTGACATACTAGAAGCGAAATTTCTCCCATGCTGACTAGGAACAATAGATGATCCTCCCGACATAATACTGGAAGTAACCATGACTAACTAAGGGACAAGAACAGTTGGTTGGGAAAATGCAGCGTAAAGATTCCTAAGCCTATCGGCTGACTAGGCTGGGGTGCCATGGTCGACATAGGAGATGGTGTGGGCATGGAAACATTCAAGAAATTCACAGGAGTCATAGAAGAAACCAGTGGAATGCCCTAAGAAGAAGTAAGAGGTGTGGACAAAGGAGTAGGTATAGCCACGTTAAGAGGTGGCAATGATGTCATGGTAGCTGATACTGCTGATGCAGAAGGTAAGGATGTCTCAGACTCCACCATAGGATAAAGTATAACCAAAGGCACGTAAGTGTAGGTAGGTGTGGAACCATCAGGATTTAACTGCAATAACTCTAGTCCTAAAGGATTAGTCAACGGTGGATTGGTAGGGGCATCAGAGTCGTCTGCCAAAGTCTCGATAGAAATCAAGTCACTATCTGAAGGACCAGGTATAGATTCCAAGACAATGTGTTGGTCTAAGTCTTGAGCACCGACAAGTACTCTCCGTGTAGGGATAACAAGTCCATCTTGTTCAGGTTGTAAACTGTTAATATGACTTGACCGTCGATGAACAAATCTAGCCAAGGTGATAACTTATAATTTAAATTTGATTGTGTTAGTACAAACACCCTAAGGCCAAAACTACTGAATCAGACCAAACAACACACACTAGAAACGTCCTAAAAGATAGCAAATGTAACCAAAATACAAAGAAGCTAGCGGTGGAATAGTTATACTAATGACCTGTTTCCCAGCCCTTTTATCTGTGAACTTAGTGCAAGTTCCCTTATTAGCCGTGGGGCACCCTCTGAGAGGACTGAGAGAGTATGACTAATATCTATCCTAGGTACAGAGAAGATGAACCCTACCCTGCACCTGTGTATGAGCCCTAAGAAGATAGGACACTATGGTCACCACATACAATAACTCGCCCTGGGGGGACAGTCGTAGGACAAATCTAGATGCAAGTGTAGGAAACTTAACCCAAAAAGGAGCTAAGACTGAAACCCCCTTAAGAGTTTCCTCCCAAGTGGTCTCCAAGTGATAATGACACTGTTTGTATGCGTGGAGATTTTGCTATATCACGCCACACAAAACTAAGTGAAAATGCTTGTGTCAATTTTCCTAGCCCAAATGTTACCTCGTGATTAACTCTTTTGTGAGGAGGGCTTTCTAGACCACACTATTGCAAATGGATTTAACTCCCTACCGCAAGATTTTAAGTTAATTTTGTAGTCTTGGAGCAGTTGACTCACACTCCTATCTCCACGACCCTAGCCTAAGCTAGTGTTGGTGTACAACCAGTGAAAATAAAAGATGAATCTAGTTAATTTTATTATCGTGTTGATTTTAGTGGCTGTTGTTTACACAAGCATGATGCGACATGAAACTAAGATGGTGTGAATGACTCTTAGTTAGTCACCCTAATGCAACTATATGCAATTTTCGATTTTCAATTTGATGAATGCTAACTACAGGTGGGTAAGAGCCTTCTAAAACACCAATGCCTATTATGATGCACCTCTAAATCTTATTGAATGCAAATTATCCCAAATTTTATGAATTAATGACCCAAAGAAAACCAAAAAATCCAAAAAGAAACCAAAGCAAAAATTCCCAAGCAAGAACGCAAATCAATCCAAAAGAGTCACAACTATGAAAACAAAGCCCAATCAAAGAAACACACTCAAAGCGATCAAATCAAAAGCCAAAATAGAAAGAAGGAAGGAAATGTCAACAAGCTAGGGCTGTAGTACAATGGCTCAACAAAGGCCAATGTTATACAAAGGTCAAAACCAAACCCTAGAGGTAGGAAGGCCTAAACAAGATCAAATGAGAGTGATACAAAGCAATGAAAACACACTCAAAAGAACTTTCCTAGATGACAACTGCACAACCAATCACAACACCACCAATTGTGACGAAAACAAACAAGAGAGAGAATAGGTAACTTAAAAACAAGTGACCAAACCACACAAAGGAAACAAAAGACCAAAGTGGGATATAAAAGAGATCTAAGTAGTCACCAAAAGCAACCAAATAGATTTGAAATAGAGATCTAGAGATGAGAACACTAGTCCTCAACCAAAGCACATAAAGAATTCTGCAAGAGAAACCTTGAAGAACACAAGAAATGGATGATCCCAACCAATAAATAAGAAATGGCTCAGATCTGATAGAGATTAGCAGCTATCAACAACAAAAATAAATAGATCCAACAAATAGTGGCAAGTTTTGAAGAAAAACACCTGAAAAATCAAGCAAATAAGCTGAAAGAAAACCCAAAAATTGGGAAAAATAGATAGAAAACATGTTGATTTTTAATCAACCATATCTTCCTCATACAGACTCCATTTCAGGTGGGTTTTTTTTTTTTTTTTTGAGGTAAAAATTCAAGAGGATTATAGATATGTAGTTACTTTTACTGAATTATGTATAGAAAAGAACAGAAACGAACAAAAAAAATAGTTGCACACAAGGGCGGAAGAAACACAAACTGCCCAATTTTCAATTGGCCATAACTTCCTCATACGGAGTCCGTTTTTAGTGATTTTTTTTTTTGGGGGTAGAAATATGAGAGGATATAGATCTGTGTTTATTTCAATAAAATTCTATACAAAAAATTCCAGAATTTGATTTTAATTCATGGACCTGTTCTTCTCTCATACAAAAATAAAAAATAAAACTCCAGATCTAAGATCAGCTCATCTCTGAAGCAAATAAAATCAATGGAGATCAAAATGAATCCAAAAAAATACAAAGAAATCAATGGGAATAAGAGAAAACCAGAAAACATAAGGAAGAAGAGGAGATCTCAGACAAAAAGGGCAAAGTAAAAATGCTCTCATTGAAAGCACTAATTTTGTTGCATTTAATTACGCAAGGAGCTATTGCTCCGCGATCTCATGCCCGATTGAGATCACCAGAAAACAAAAGAGAATGGATAAGAAAATATAATATCAATCCCCAATCCAAATTGTCATGCATGCAGCCTTAATGCAATTTCCGATGTTATAAAGTATGAGCAAGTACCTTGCCTCCTTGCAGGTTGGTGAAGGTTTTTGAGCCTGATGAAAAATCCTTTTGCTCTAATCAAGTGATCTCTTTCATCCAATCCCGATCCAAAGCCTGCACAAAAACACAACCAAACAAAGATGACAAGTGATCTTCCATAGAATATTGTCAACTCAAAACATCTAGAAATCACAAATATAAATTACTGCAAAACTGACATAAGGGGAAGGAACATAGATTTGTATTAACCATATAAATGAAAGTACATCAAATGTATACCTTCAACAAATAAGATACCCTCCTCTAAATTGCAATATGGTCTCCTCTCCCAAGGAAACAAATCTCTTGCACGATAGTTTGGATCCTCTCTCCCCTTCCCTCTTGGAGAGATTATAAAGGCTCATTCCATCCTCCAAGAGAATCTATCTGGACACCTAGGGGCTTGAGAAGTTAGGAAACTTCTACAATAATGGACCCTTAACAAACTCATACTCAAGTGGGTCAATTTGATCTCATTGGGAATGGAATACTCTAGAAACCTTTTTCATAAGTATGGGCTTTTTCTTAATTATCTCAATTATGAAATAAATATTATCTCATAATTATAATATTTTGGAAAAATAATTATGAGAGATTTCTCAATTATGTAATTTCACCCTTTTATGATGGGATCAATCTCACATAAGTAAAAGAAAAGGTGAAAAGGGATGCATTTAATCCAAACAACTAAGGTAAGTTGATATTGGGTTTCTCTCACTATAATAAAGTGGAAAATAGGGTTATAACGAGCGGGGTGTAACCAACACTACTAAACTAGTAAACTAAAGATTCACTCATAATTAACTCATGCATGTCAAATCAGAGAAAGACCAAGTTGAGATTGGAGTTAAGAGATAGTGTACTATCAGTTGTATAATCATCTGAATTTTACAAATGGTGCATGAAATCAGAGGAAGGCCTATGATAGATTGCACAATTATGGATGAGGAATTTCCCAATTAAATATGGGATAATTCCCTACGAAACTGCGCAAGGAAATAAGAGCTTGGCAGACAAAACATTTGGTGAAGTATTGACTGGAGCAAGTCTGTGAAGCACTGAGATAGATTGAGATTGGGTAGAGGTTGTTCGGGCTTGAGAAAAACATTGTAATCTTCTCATATTTTTTGACTAATGCAATATACATATAGTAGGGGTTTTTAGCTGTTGATTTCCCAAGGAAATCATTGTGTAATGTATTGATTGAATACTTTCTCTTGTATGCTTTGTGATTTCTTGATTTATTAATTATTTCCGCTGATGAGTAGAGTAGATTTAGGTCAAATTTTTAGCATATTACAATATGTAGTTTGAATCTTCAAGGAATTTCTACAAGTATCTCCTCCTCTCATGTTTACCCTGGCAGGCCGGTGAAAGTGGGTAGATATGTGAGGGGTGGTTACAGAATGGTACCAGAGCAGGTTTCAATTCTCTTTGGGTGATATCTGATACCACAGTGTTGTATCGACTACAACCACCCTCCAAAATTTTGGCCTGTACCCAATTTCAGAGCCTCCCTTGAGAGTTTCACTTGATGAATGCACACACTTGCGTTCACTTTGTGAGCTCATGTGAGTCCTTGCATCTACCTTGCTTGTTCATTTCATTCAAGTTTCTGCATGCTAGTGTCCAAGTCATGCTTGCAACCATGTTCTGGTTATGCTCAAAGTATTTGCTTCGTATGTGCTTGTTGTATTTGCTATGAAAGCATCTGTCACACTCACACATGGAGTCACATTCATTGTCGAGAAAGCGTCGTCTCGATCAATGAGCGGTCAATCGCAAGTGTCGCGCTTGTCACTTGCACCATCAGTTAGTCATGTTGAACATGTGTGTCTAAATGGTTTGATTCGTTTCATCGTCGAGTCATGTGAGTGTGTGTTTCCATGATAATCTATGCATCTTTAGATCGTTCACACACTTAGTCATTTTTGCTGAAGTTATGACGACGAGACTCCCCTCTGACAACCAAACCATCACCCTACCATCGACTCGATTGACTGTTAACCATAATAGCGCAGAAGCATCAAGCAATTCTTTTCAAGCTGCGCTTCTCGCAATAAATTTAATCCACTTTCATACTGACCACTCGTATAGTCAGACCCGACAATCACCCCAGGATTCTCTCCCCTAAATATTGTGTAGAGGCCAATGACCTTACTCGCTTAGCTAAATGAAGAAATTGCGTAGAATGGAGAGACATACACCAAGTGCCTGTCCCTGTCTCCCTCAGAAAATTGCACAGTTTTCCTAGTCAGTCATCCCAGTAGTCGACTGATTGCTCATCCAAGAAATTGCACAATTTTCACGAGAATGACTTCTGCTACCCAGCAGTTCGGTCAGCTCAAAAATTGCGCAGAGATGATCAGTACGCCGGCCTCCTAGCCTCAGTGCAATTTCATCTGCCAGCATCTCCTAGCAATAGACTACTAGTTCCCTCCAGGAATTGCGCAGTTTTTGCTGCTAGTAATCCCAACAGCCAATTACTAGTTCCCTCTGGGAATTGTGCAGCTATGGCTGCCAGTAAACCTAGCAGCCAACTGCCGTTCCCTATGGGAATTACACAGTTTGGGTTTCCAGTGACCTTAGCAGCCAACTACCAGTTCCCTCTAGGAATTGCGTAGTTTTGGTTTCTAGGCTCCTAGGCAGTTCCTCCCAAAAAATGCGCAATCTCTGCCTGTTGGCCCTCCTTGCAGCCCGATCTGTTCCTCTAGAAAATTGTGAAAATTTGGCCTTCTAGCCCCTACTGCCCACTCATTCTGAAAACTGGATAGATCTTGCCTACCTTGCCTTCCTGCAGCCCAGATTGTCCCTCCCAAAATTTGCGCAATTTTGCCTTCCAGTCGAGCCAAACCTCGCAGACAGTCACTGTCGACTTGGATTGCCCATCTTCATCACTCAGTGACTCTTGCGCAATTTTCATCAACAATGCTTAGAGCCATCATCTTGCTTCACAACCTTGCTTCCTCTCCTGATCACCTGCATCCGAAATGATCATGTGTCATGGTAGACTAGGAGGTTTTGGATTTGATGTTGTCTAATCATGAGTGACTGCAGGTATAGGTACACCAACAAACATGGCAAGATGACAAATGGGATGAACGAAGGGAGCACATGCAAAAGGATAAGTTCACCAACAGACGAATGAACGATGCATGCAAAGAGATGTGATCGCGAATAGATGATCATGCAAAGATATGTTTGCGGACAGACGGACTAGCAAACATGCAAGATGTGCTCACAAATAGACGAACGGACGAACATGCACCTTTCGCAAACATATGAGCCTGTCAAGCCTTCCAACATGCAAGCAAGGAGAAACATGCCTAAGCATAATCAAGTGAACCAAAGACCATTGAAGACTCCACGCACTTTTCCATGCAGAGGTGAAGTTGTGATACACCATGAAGACATCCATCAACTAGCAACACTGTAGCTTGACATGCACTCAAGCAACAACAAAAATGTACCAACACTATCATGTCAAGTCATGTCGCCCACATCTCCACTATGGGCTATGTTGTCAATCAATGTAATGTAACATGGAAGTCAAAGAGACCCATATGTTGTACAAAGAGTCATGTAAAGTCTAAAAATCATGGAAGTCAAATAGTCATGAGGGTAGTCGATCAACCACAAGGGTTAGTTTTCACCCTTGGCTATAAATACCCCCTCATTTGTACATGAAAAGGACTTTTTCACCTCAACTCCTCCCACATAGCCAAGAGAGTCTATAATATTTCCTTTGAGGAGTAAGTAGTGGCTCCAACACCCTGCACTCAGGGTTAGTGATGTATGGTGTAACGATGTGTCTTGGAACTTTTGCTTAATTCATAAGCCTGCCAACAGGCCAACAAATTTTCACACATGTATTGTAATTGATGTAAGACTAACCTTTAACACTTGTGATGCATGTTGCTTTAACCTATGTTATGAATTTGAACTATTTCACTTGTTGTAATACATAACATATTAATGGAAATGTGTTGTATATGCTGTTAATGCTATTTCGCCTGTGTAGACTACTCTCCCAGACATCATACAAACCTTTCACACAAAATTTGCTGTAACAACCCTTGCACTCATGTGGAGTAATCTGCTGAGTGTTTTATGTGTTATCTTCCCTTGTGTGTTGTGACTACCGCATTTGTGTGGACTATTCTACCAGAAGTTGCCCATGTCCTGTTGTGTTGTGTGTTCCCAACAGAGTTGGGACTTCTCCCAATCGACTTGGAACTCACTCTCATCCTCTCTCTCAATAGTGAAAGAACCATTGACACAAGTGACACTTACACTCACCAGGCACATGAACCTCACTTCTCGAAGACAAAGCAAACCACTCTCCTGTACTGACAAGCAAGAGTTGAGGCAAATCATTAACTCAATGGCAACCGGGGAATCGTACTGGATGGGACTCCCAGACCAAACGGTGTGAGGTCTAGTTGGGACTTCATACTGGGGTGATCCCCTGATGTTGGTAGATCCAACACCATCAACATTTTGGCGCTAGGAGGGCCAGATGACAAGTTGAGCTCATACATATGGGCTGAATCTCTTACCCAATGAATAATACACGATTCGTGCTCCTAGGGTGTTTCTCTCATTTCTCCCTTAATCGGTTATCAATCCCTGATGAGCTTCTCGATCACTTTTCCTTGTTAAAGTTTGATGATGAGGATAGAATGTCCGTAACTGAGCACATTTCTGATTTGCTTCATTTCTGTAAATCTCGTGAAATCGATAGTGATGAGATTTTTTGTGTACTCTTCTTCCTCACCCTTGAAGTTCGTGTTAATTGGTGGTGTCATACCCTTCCACCTACTTCCATCTATTCCCTTCTCACTTTCATCATGGAGCTCCATCAAGCCTTCGATGAGTGTGACCACCAAGATGTTTATGAAAGAATCTCTCGTTTAAGAATGAAGCCCAACGAATCAGTTGAGGGATTTTCTACCCACTTCCTTCACCTATGTCACGAAATTCCTGAGTAGTTTGTGGACCTAGACTTCATGAGACAAGAGATGAAATTCTTGGTTCATGTATCCCGAAACGGTGAACTTTCTGATTTCCCTTCTTCCTCAACTCTTTCAAATCACGAGACACCTCATGTCTTGAAGAGGGTTCCCCCTCGCAACGGTTGCAAAGCCGAGAAATCTATGCAGCATGTTCCCAATCCATCTGCTCAGCTATCTCCTACCCCAATGGAGGAAATTCTAGAATGGTTAGGAAAGCCTATGGTGAAAACTCATCCCTCCATTCCGCAAGAGGACATCACTATTCCTAACCCAAGTCTTGAGTCTAATCTGCATCTCTGCCATCCTCCATCATCTACAAGCCATGACTCCTTGCACCATGACTCGCTTGAGCGATCTACTTCACAAGCTAGATGCGTGCACTCTATTGATTCTCGAGATGTTAGCTCAAGTTACAGTCATGTGCAAGGTAGTATCATACAAGAAGAGGAGCAGGACGGTGAAGACACAATCAATTCCTCTCAAAACATTGAGCTTCCATTCTTGATCGATCCTCGATCCACAAATCTTGGTGAAACATCATGCACAATCAATTCTTTCGATCAACCTCCAATATTGGGCTATCATCACTCCCATGCTTCCGTATGTTGTGATGAAAACCCAAGCACATCATATGATCTATTGTCATCTCATGTACACTCTAACTCAGATCTGGAATGCGCACCGGTCGAAGCAGACATCCATATCGAAGCTTCCTCTGCACCTCACTTTCCTGTGTGTTCTATCATTCATAGTGCATCAAAATGCATCATATACACTCCACATTCTCTTGCTTCATAATCTTATGAGTTATGTCCTCGATTGACACAAGGAAATGAGGTTGTCCATGATAAAAATAGTTTCAACACACATGACCCTTCCCACTCATCATCATCTTGTGTGTTGCATGAAGATAGCTCGTAAAGTTAGCTTGCTGAAAATTTTGATGAAGCCTGTGACAGAGATGGCTATCATCCTAAGAGAATTTTTGAAATTAGTAACAACAGCCATCCTGAAGCCATGCATGATCTGGTTCACATCCCAAAATGCAATTTTTCAATTCTGGAAAGTTTCAAGACATGCCAGGGAGTCGAGGCACTTCAATGTCCGTTGATAGTTATGTCTGGACCTTGTGAATCTGGTAAACCCATCAAACCAAAGCAGATCTCATTTCTCACGCATAATCTATCTATATGCACGGTTGCATTCGATTTGGATCCCTGTGTAAAGAATATTTACTGTTCAGGGTATGATATTTCAAAATTTCATATTTTTGCTAATGGTCGAATCCACGAGTCTGTTGCAACATGTCTATATTCATGCAATTCTCTTACATCCAGTTCAGGTTGGTAGTGTCTGTCCCTCTTCCAATCACGGGACAATGAAGTTGATCTCTATCCGGAATCACACTTATCAGATGTTCTCTCTCATAATCAACTCCTTGGTCTTTTTGCAAATTTTGCACATCAAATCTACCCACTCATCACACCAGTAATCTCCCTATGTGATGATGAGCACACAACCTATCGCGTGAATCAAGTTACTCTCATTTTGACACACACCAATCGGTTTCACACATTCACAGTGCGGGCATCCTTTCTACATGTCTGTGATGACCATGATGCCTATGCACTTTTTCACTAGTTGCAGGTGGGTGTTCTATCATGCCTAGTGCACAATGAACTTGATTCCCTCATTCAAAGCATTCGTACAATTGTTTAAAAGGTTCCTTTGTTCATGTAAAATTGGGAATCCGGCATCTAGACCGACTAGTCTGATTTCTCTTCTATCTTGGGTGGCTGTCATGTAATTTATCATCTTCCCAACAATACATCCAATGAAATTTTCTTCGCACACTATGATCTTCACCATGTAACATCTTTATTCTTAGACTTCTATCAAGCAAGTGAGGCACTTCGACCTGCACTGATGGCTATGGCAGGCCCTCACTATCTTGACATGACTGATGAGAATGACTAGATCTATCTATCTGTATCAGATTCCCATTGTGATCCCCTCTCTCGAATCAGGAATCCATCTACTCAAAGATCACAAATATTTTAGAACAACCATCACGAATTTTATGATCCAATCGCTGAATGGCTGGAACAATCTTACTTGGCGAGTCATGTTGCAGGTAACAAGCTTCAGTCCTTCCTCGCACTTGTTGAGAAACTTGGTGCAGAACAACACACACTCGCAAGAGGCCTCCGAGGTTTGTTGAAAAACGGTAGTCACGGAAGAGGTAAGCATGTGTGTTGGGTGGTTGTGACACATTCTTCTGCCCACAGGTGAGACCTTCTCTCTTGTGTGCAATTTTTTCAAGTTTTTTCATTTTCTGTTGCACACTATTTTTTATCTGTTTTAATCGCTCGTATCTTTGTGACTACAGGTTGGGTATGCCTATGGTGGCTTCATTGGAAATTTCATTTCACATAACCTTGACCGTTTAACATAGGAGTAGTGTTTGATTTTTTGCTTGTCTTTGATTTATGGTTTGCATGATTGTTTTCTTGCTGACTTGGTTGCTTTTCTTTCTTGTTGTTGTTTTCACTTTGTTTGCTTTGCTTACTATTTTTGTTTACATTTGTTTTTTTGCTTAGTATATTACTATTTTTGTTTCCGAAAATAAGTGTTGCCAACTACTACATTCTCGATTTTGAATAGAATATGTCGTTGAAATTTGAAGAGACCTGTGACACTGCAACACTTGGCCAAACTTGTGTCCATGTTCTATGTGCTTGGTTATAAACTTCGGTGATGAAGTTTTAATGAAAAATACGAACCATCTGCAAGGGAGGTTTTGGTCCAACCATGAACCTGTGTCCACACTGGCAAGCCCCATGCCTATATTCAACCTTCTTCTCTTTGTGTTCAATCTCATCCAACTAGTAGAAATGAAGAAGAGGAAAATCTAAATGAGAAAACCTATGCCAGAGGTCTTACATGCTTCTTTGAAGGAACAAAATCTTCTACTCTCAATAAGTCAGGATCCCTCTTCCACCCCAAAAATAAATAAGTGCCTATGCATAGTCCTCTTGAAAAATACAAAGGCGAAAGAAGAGAAAGGCTTCCTGCACAGAGAGGTGAAGCATGCAACTCCACTGGGGTACTATCTAGGATCATTGGCACTGGAGCAATGTGTGTGTTCTTGTGTGACTCCGTCGGGGTACTGTCTAGGCCTGCTGGTAGTTGAGAAACACCAGAGATGAAAACTTATACTATGAAAATCTTCAACTCGTGAGCTAAACTACCCTTCTCGAATTCGAAACACTGAGATCAAGCTGAAATTTTGATTTTGTTTGACTGAGTTGTCAAAGGGTGGACCATGTATGTCCATGGGGTAAGTGGGGAAGCCGAAGTAACCTACACAATGATTCAATACTCCCTGAAAGACCAAGGCCCTATGCTAGCAATGAACTGAAACAGAGAAGCTGGAGTTCTACCAGTGTGTCGCCAAGTGTTGTAGTGGCTACAACCACCCTCCAAAATTTTGGCCTGCACCCAATTTCAGAGCCTCCCTTGAGAGTTTCACTTGATGACTGCACACACTTGGGTTCACTCTATGAGCTCGTGTGAGTCCTTACATCCGCCTTTCTTGTTCATTTCATTCAAGTTTCTGCATGCTAGTGTCTAAGTCATGCTTGCGACCATGTTTTGGTTATGCTCAAAGTCTTCACTTTGTATGTGATTTTTGTGTTCACTATGAAAGCATATGTCTCACTTACACACAGAGTCACATTCACTGTCACGCAAGCTTCACCTTGATCAATGAATAATCAATCACGAGTGTCGTGCTTGTCACTTTCACCGTCGGTCAGTCATGTTGAACATGTGTGTCTAGATGGTTTGAGTTGTTTCGTCATCGAGTCATATGAGTGCGTGTTTGCATGATCACCCATGCATCTTTCGATTGTTCACACACTTAGTCATTTTTGCTGAAGTTTTGACGACGAGACTACCCTCTGACAATCAGACTATCACCCCACCATCAAATCGATCGACTGTCAGCCAAAACAATGCAGAAGCATCAAGCAAGTATTTTCAAGCTGTGTTGCTCATAATAAATTCAATCCACTTTCATATTGACCACCCGGACAGTTGGACCTGACAGTCACCCCAGGATTGACTTCCCTCAAAAATTGTGTAGAGACCATTGACCTTACTTGCTTAGCTGACCAAGGAAATTGCGCAGATAGGGTGGACAGACACCAAGTTCCCGTCGCTATTTCCCTTATAAAATTGCGCAGTTTTCCCGGTCAGTTATCCCAGCAATCGACCGGATGCTCATCCAAGAAATTGTGCAGTTTTCATGAGCAATCCTTTTGCTGCTCAGCAGTCTGCTCAACTTAGAAATTGAGAAGAGATGATTAGCAGGTCGGCCTCCCAGCTTGAGTGTAGTTTCCTCTGCCAGCAGATCCTAGCAGCAGACTGCCAATTCCCTCCAGGAATTGCACAGTTTATGCTCTCAGTAACCCCAACAACCAACTGCCAGTTCCCTCTGGGAATTGCACAATTTTGGTTGCCAGTAACCCTAGCAGTCAACTGCCAGTTCCATCTCAGAATTACACAGTTTTGGCTGCTAGTGACCCCATCAGCCAACTACCAATTCCCTCTGGGAATTGCGCAGTTTTGGCTGCTAGGCTCTCGGGCAGTTCCTCCCAAAAACTACGCAATCTCTGCCTGCTGACCCTCCTTGCAACCTAACTTGTTCCTCCAGAAAATTACACAAATTTTGCCTTCCAGCCCCTGCTACCTACTCATTCCAGAAACTACATAGATCCTGCCTACCTTGCCTTCCTGCAGCTTGGACTGTCCCTCCCAAAATTTGCGTAATTTTTCCTTCCAACCGAGCCAGACCTCGTAGACAGTCACTGTCGACTTGGATTGCCCATCTTCATCACTCAGTGACTCTTGCATAGTTTTCATTAGTAGTGCTTGGAGCCATCATCCCGCTTCACAACCTTGCTGCCTCTCCCAGTCACCTGCATCCGAAATGATCATGTGTCATGGTAGACTAGGAGGTTTTGGATTTGATGTCGTCTCGTCATGAGTGACTGTAGGTATAGGTACACCAACAAACATGGCAAGACGACGAATGGGATGAACAAAGGGAGCACATGCAGAAGGATAGGTTCACCAATGGATGAATGAACGATGCATGTGAAGAGATGTGCTCGCGAATGGATGATCATGCAAAGATATGTTTGCGGACGGACAAATGGGAAAACATGCAAAATGTGCTCATGAACAGATGAATGGATGAACATGCACCTTTTGTGAATAGATGAGCCTTCCAACATGCAAGCAAGGAGCAACATGCCTAAGCATCATCAAGTGAACCAAAGACCATCGAAGACTCTGTGCACTTTGCCATGCGGAGGTGAAGCTGTGATACACCATGAAGACATCCATCACCCAGCAGCACTGTAGCTCGACATGCACTCCAGCAACAGCACAAATGTGCCAACACTGTCATGTTGAGTCATGTCATGAGTCATTTCACCCACATATCCACTATTGGCTATGTTGTTAATCAATGTAATGTAACGTGGAAGTCCAAGAGACCCACTTGTTGTACAAAGAGTCATGTAAAGTCGAAAATTCATGGAAGTCAAACAATCATGAGGATAGTCGATCAACCACAAGGGTTTGTTTTCACCCTTCGCTATAAATACCCCCTCATTTGTACATGAAAAGGACTTTTTCACCTCAACTCCTCCCATATAGCCAAGAGAGTTTGTATTATTTCCTTTGAGGAGTAAGTAGTGGCTCCAATGCCCCACACTTGGGGTTAGTGATGTATGGTGTAACGATGTGTCTTGGAACTTTTGATTAATTTAGAAGCCTACCAATAGGCCAGCACATTTTCACACATGTATTGTAATTGTTGACCCTTTTGAAGATGTAGAAGAGGAAGATGACGAGGAAGATTAGAGTAAGAAAGGAGTTGTAAGACTAATATTTAACACTTGTGATGCATGTTGATTTAACTTGTGTTGTACATCTGAACTATTTCACTTGTTGTAATACGTAATCTATTAATGGAAATGTGTTGTATATGCTATTAACGCTATCTCTCCCATGTAGACTACTCTCCTGGACATCAGACAAACCTTTCAAATAAAACTTGTTATAACAACCGTTGCACTTGTGTGGACTAATCTACTGAGTGTTATACATGTTATCTTCCCTTGTGTGTTGTGACTTCCGCATCTGTGTGGACTGTTCCACCGGAAGCTGCATGTCCTATTGTGTTGTGTGTTACCAACAGAGTTGGGGCTTCTCCCAATCAACCTGGAACTCATTCTCACCCTCTCCCTTGACAGTGAAAGAACCATTAACACAAGTGACACTTACACTCACTAGGCATGCGAACCTCACTTCTCAAGGACAAAGCAAACCACTCTCTTGTGATGACAAGCAAGAGTTGAGGCAAATCCTTAAGATAATGGAAACCGGGCCACCGTACCGGATGGGAATCCCACACCAAATGGTGTGAGGTCCAGTTGGGACTTCATACTGGGGTGATCCCCTGACGTTGGCGGATCTAGCACCGTCAACACATAGAGTGGTATCAAAGCTCTCAGGTTCAACACTTGGACTGGATGGGCAGAATGTGTTTGTCATGCATGCATGTCAGTTGTATATGTGTTCATTATGCATGCATTGTGATTGTCATTGTTGTAAGTAGTGTCGTCATGTAGAGGTTGATGATGTTGATGTTGAGATGATTGATATATTGATTTCATTATATATATATATATATATATATATATATATATATATATGTATGTATGTATGTATGTATGTATGTATGTATGTATGTATGTATGTATGTATGTATATATGTATGTATGTATGTATGTATGTATGTATGTAATCCAGATTGATCTTGTAGATGAGATAGCCTCCCATGAACTTCATTGAGGTATGTTGATTATGTTTATGTTTGGTTTATTTGACATGGTATGTTTGTAGGAAGTAGAGGATCAAAGATGACTAGCAAAATGGTGGACTACATTTCATGTGAATCTCCCTACATATTAGATGAGCAACATGGTGATGAGTACTCCCTTGACATAGTAGATACATTGAGAAGTTTGAAAGCATAGATTAGGAGTTGTAAGGAAGATAATGATAGGATAATTCAGTCATAGGAAAGTCTTTCTCGGGCATATGAGAAGAAAGTAAAAGATAATGCAATCATCCTTCATAGTTTATCAGATTTGTAGAGACAGGGATCGCTTAGGATTAGTCATGGATAGGAGGAAAGGACCAATGGAGCATATGGCAATAGGTCTCAATCGAGATACATGTTTGATAGGGATGATACAATCAAAGATGGTAGGTTCTTGGACATACCTGACAAGAGGGGTAACGACTGTGGGCTCTATTCTAGTTCTGGTTTAGAGAGACAATTCCATCATCATCATCACCATCCATATAGGAGGAGTGAGAAGCTGTACTTTCTAGAGGAGTTCAAGAAAGCAAAGCCTCCTACATTTGATGGAGAAATGAAGAAGTCACAAGATGTAGAAGCGTGATTTATTGGGATGAATAAGTTATTTAGATTGCATGATCACTCTGGGAACATGAAGGCTAGGATAACTACTTTTAGTATTAAAGGAAACCCATGCATTTGGTGGGAAGATGTGAAGAATGTCAGAAGCATTATGAAAGAGGAGTTGACTTGGAGTGAGTTCGAGAGACTTTTAAGGAAGAAGTATCTATTTGAGAGATAATATGATGATAGGGAAAAGGAATTATATGAGTTGAATATGGGATCTATGACAGATGGGGAGTATACTTATAGATTCTTGGAGTTGTTGAGATATGTGCCTTATCACAAAGAGGAGAAAGCGAAGATTCAAAGGTTCATCAGTGGGTTGCTAGTATCATTCAAAGACAAGATTGAGTTTGATGAGCCTAGAACATTAGAGTAAGCCATTCGAAAGTTCAAGTATTGTTACGAGCAATTGAAGTGCAAGACTGAGTCTAATCAGGATTGGAAAGGAAACGAGAATAATAATTGGAAGTGTTAATAAGCGAGGAAAACCACAAGATACAAATGACAAAGAGAATGCAACATCATACAAGAAGTTTAATTCATCTGATAGAGGATAAGGATTTCAATCTAAGGAGCAGAACAAGGGTGATTGTAGGAAGGCTTTACAATGTTGGACTTGTGGCAAGGATCATCACAATATATATTTTCCATAACATCAGGGTGGCATACCACATATCTACAATGCTCAGGAGGCACAAACAGTCGGGGATGTTGGACAAAGTATTCCTCATATTTATGCAGCTTTGGATAATAGGTAGGATGATCATCAGGCATCTATATGAAGATGGAATATAAGCTTTGTGATCAAGTTGTTTCTATTTTGATTGACCCTATATCTAACTATAGTTATATCAGTCCTGAACTGGTGGATAAGCTTGGTTCGAATAAATAAGTGCATGCAAAATTGGTTAGTGAAGTTGGCTATAGGTATTGAGAAAAGAGTTCCTCATTGGGTAAGATATTGTGTATTTGAGCTGAATGGTATGCCTACATTAGCAAATCTAAATTTGATTCCTTTGGGATTATACATTCTACTCTTAGGTATGGAGTTGTTGTACATTCACAAGACTAAGGTGGGTTGTTATGGAAAGGATATTGAATCCTTGAATGAAAATGGAGAATAGAGAATCTTGCAGGGTAAGAAGAAGGTGACATCAGTTAGAATGGTTACAAATATGCAAGCAAAGTGTAGTCATAGGAAATGATGTGTATTGTTTGAGATCCATATTTCTAGTGACAAAGGTAAGGATTTCAAGGATGCTAAGGTATTGAAGAGGTATCTGGTTTTGTAGTAGTTTCAGAATGTATTCTTAACAGATATTTTAGAGTTACCACCTCATAGGGTAGTATAATTTTCTATTGAGTTGATGCTGGGAGTAGTGCCAACATCAAAGACACCATACATGATTAAAACTCTAGAGTTTGTTGAACTAAAGTTGCAGTTGAAGGAAATTCTTGACAGGGGATACATTAGTCCAAGTGTGTCACCTTGGAGTGCACCAATATTTTTTTTTGAAGAAGGATTGTACTCTCAGGTTCTGTATTGATTACATGAAACTAAACAAGGTGATGATTAGGAACATGTACCCTTTGCTACAAATTTTTGACTTGCTTGATCATTTGAAGGGAGTAGTAGTGTTCTCGAAGATCGATTTGAGATTAGGATTCCATTAAGTATGCATCAAAGAAGAGGGCATTTACAAGATTTATTTCCAGACAAGGTATGGGAATTATGAGTTTGTTGTGGTTCCTTTTGGTTTGACTAATTCTCTAGCTACTTTCGTGTGTTTGATGAATAATGTGTTGCATCCTTATATGGACAAGTTTGTGATTGTATTCATTGATGACACATTGATATATTCTAAGAATGAGGAAGAACATGCATAACATCTAGAAATAATGTTGAAATTGCTAAGAAAGCATCAATTGTATGCCAAACTTAGTAAATGAAACTTCTTTCAAATCAGGGTAGGCATGTGGTTTCCAAGGAAGGCATAGTAGTGGATCTGAAAAATATCAGAGCTATCATGGAATGAGAAACTCCTAGAAATGTAGATGAGGTTAGAGCATTCATGGGGTTAGAAAGTTATTATAGGTGGTTCATCAGGAAATTCTCACGGATTGCCTATCCTATTACATGATTGCAGTGAAAAAAGAAAGAAATCTGAATGGATAGAGGAATGTGTAGTGATTTTTTAGCAGTTGCTTACGAATGCTCTAGTTTTAAAGATTGTAGACATAGACAAAGAGTTTGTGGTATGTACAAATGATTTCAAGAGATGAATTAGTGGGGTTCTGATGCAGGAAGGACACACAGTGTGCTATGAGTCAAGGAAACTGAATGAGCATGAGCATAATTATGTGATGCATGATCTTGAGTTGGTAGCGATCATCCATGCATTGAAAATGTGGAGACACTATCTTCTTGGCAGGAGTTTCATATTAATGAGTGATAATGGTGGATTGAGATACTTATTTGACCAACCTTATTTGAATGCTATACAATCTAGGTGGTTGGCTACGATCAATAAGTTTGACTTTGAAATCAATTATATTAAGGGTAAAGAGAACAAGGTTGTAGATGCTCTTAGCAGGAGAGTACAAGTAAACCACATAGCAACTATGAGTTCATATGGGGAAAATTTATAGGATTAGATATTACAGGTAGGAAAACAGGACGATAGGTACCAACAACTTAAGAACATGTTACAACAATAGGGTACAAGTGAACAAGATGTGGACAATCATCTCACGACAGATGGTTTGGTCAGATTTAGGGACATGATCTATGTGTCAGACAACAATGAGCTCAAGAAGCTTATCTTAAGGGAATTTCATGTTAAGTCGTATTCAGGTCACCTGAGATATCAAAAGACATTAATAGTGGTTAATAAATTCTACCATTGGCCGAATTTGAATAAAGAGGTGTCAGAGTTTTTTGTAAGATACTTGGATTTTCAACAAGTAAAAGAAAAGTGTAAGAATCCAGGTGGTTTATTGCAGTTGATTTCGATTCCAAAGTGGAAATGGGATTTCATTTCCATGGATTTCAATACAGGTTTTCCGAGGACATCTAGACAACATGATTACATCATGGTTGTGGTTTATAGGTTGACAAAGGTAGCACACTTCATTCCAGTAAAGTCTATGAATTTAGCTAGTGAGGTAGCACATGTCTTCATCAGGGAGATAGTGAGGTTACATGGTATTTATAGAAAGATTGTGTCAGACAGGGATGCCAAGTTCATTTTTAGGTTTTGGAAGGAGTTATTTGTAGGTTTGTGTATAGAGTTGGCCTTCAACACAACTTATTATCCACAGAAAGAGAGGGTCAACAAGATTTTGGAGGAAATGTTGAGAATGTATGTTATGCATCAACAACGAAAGTAGGAAGAGTATCTTCCATTGGTGGAGTTTCCATACAATAATTGGTATTATGAATTATTAACACCAGAAAATCGTACACATGCTAGTACAATCCAGAAGACATTAAAAGTGTCCAATAGAATGCACAGGTGGACAATTTTCCAGCTGAATACATTACAAAGATTCAAAAAATCAAACGTTCTCCTAAGGTCCAAAGTTTATAAAGGAAATCAATTAAGTTTGCATGTATATTTATTCGATAAATATGCATGCATGACATATCATCAAAAAAGCCGCGTGGTTGTAGAAAAGGTGACTCAATAGTCCGGGACCACTCCACACACTTGGAGTCGATTTATTGATATGAGGTCGACCTAGTACAACCGAATTCGAGTCACCTTGGAGAAGTGAAACTCTCAATGAAATCCTCTTGTCCTACTCATGTGTATTTATCATACATGTACCAGAGGGAAGAGGGATTCAAAAACTCTATATAAACAGGCCATGGAGAGCCAAAAAGAAGAGACATTGTTATGCTGGCCAAATTGCTTGTAAGCAAACCACCATTTCATTGTTGAACCAAGGAAGTGAAGAGCACTAGCAAGTTGGCCAAATTACTTCTAAGAAACCTAACATCATAGTGAGTGAAGAACAATCCACCCTTTGGAGAGTCTTCACACTTCTTTGAGAGAGAGGAGAAAATTGCAAAGAGATTGAGGAAAAGAAACATCCTTTCTGATGATTATTGATCTCCCTAGCTCAAGGAATTCTCTTCAATTGTTCTAGTATTCTGATTGTATTCAACACCTACCACCATCAACCAATAAAGGAATATGTTCCATATATTATTGATGTGTTTGCTCCATTTGAGCATTGTTATGTTCATGCACCTATTTTTTTAAGTTTATGTTTTTGTATGCATTGTATCCATTATTTACAATGTCGTGTTTATTGAAGTTTTCCCACTAACAACACCAAATTTGACTGTGATCCTTTGTAGGTAACAATCCAATGTTAAGGGGGTGTTTTTTGGTACACTTGTGCTTCAAAAACACTACAACAAGAATATTTGAAGATGAGTCCATTTGAGGCACATTATGGGTGGAGTTGTAATACTCTTGTCAGTTGAAGTGATCCGGTGAATAGGGTGTTGGTTGGACCAGACATGTTGGCAGAGATGGAACATGAAATGAAAGTAATCAAGAAGAACATAAAGGTAGCATAAGACAAGAAAAAGAGCTATGCAAATCAACATAAGGTGTTTAAGGAGTTTTAGGTTAGGGAACAATTGTAATTGTGGATAAAGCCCAAGAATAACTCCTTGAGGATTGGATCATGTGCCAAGATGACACCTCGGTATTGTGGCCTTTCAATATCCTTGAGAGCATTGGACCAATATCCTACTGACTTGCATTGCCTTCGACAGTGAAATTCCATGATGTTTTCCATGTGTCATTGCTTAAAAAGTAAGTGAAAGACGTTGATCATATGATTGAATGGTCTGTATTACAGGTGGAGCTAGAAGGAGAATTCCAACTAAAACCTCAGTGCATTTTGCAGCAAACGATGCTCATGCTACAAAATTTAGCAAGTTAAAGTGCATTGGAAGCACTTTAGGCTCGATGAAGCTACATGGGAGATGGTTGATTAGATGCAAGCTATGTATCCTTCGCTGTTTAAGAATATGCCTTTTGGTATATGATTTTATGTTGTGTTTTGGATATGTCTATATATGAATATGTATGTTGTAAATATCGCATCGAGCTATGTTATAAAGCTCCAATAAGCAGTATGGTGTTCATGGTATGTTGGTTATGTCTTCAACAGATGGATATGTAGTAAATGTTGTATCGAGTTGTGTTATAAATATCCATAGGAAACATGTGTTTGTTGGTTTATAAGTGTCATTGAACATCGAGGATGGTGTTCCCCTAAGGGGGAGGGATTTGTAACAACTCATGGTTGATTTCCTATGTAAATAAATAAAAATAATAACCAAGGTCATGAGACATGTATTCCAAGCTGAATGCTGGAAAAAACATAGTGATGGGGATCACTTGTGATTAATAAATGGCTATGTAAATTGGGAAAGAAAAAGTGGAATTTATTGACATGATCTATGAAAATAATGGAGAATAGGAGAAAAGGAAGCTGAAAAGTCACATATTTGCATGTGAGGAAAATTGAAGGAAAAATAGAGGAAAATGAAGAAAATAGAGGCCTTAATGATAAAAAGGCTTTTGAGGATCAGTTCAGAACTTTTGTTAGTTCATTCTTTGGAATTCTCATTCTATTCTCTCTCTCACACTCTTTCACTCTTAGAGAAATCTTGGAGCATTGTTGGAGCATGCTTGGAGCACTCTAGTTTTCATTGGGTTTGGAGAAAGAAGGCAAATGAAAAGTAGGAAATCGTAAGGGGACAACAGGATCAACAACTACAACTGGATTTATTTACAGGTATTGAGTTGCATGTATGATTTCCTTGTTAGTTTTGGCATGCATGGTACATGAATGTGGTTATTGGGTTGTGCTCTGTCATTCGCATGGAGGATTTCTTGGATTGACAGTGGTTTTGCCTGGCCTTGCCATTTCCTAGATAGAAATGGTGTTGTGGGTTTTTCCACTTATTTTTTCTGTTAGGTGCTCAAGTTCCTTATGGCTACGAGTTGAGTTACTAGTTCCTGGAGCCGTTGGTTGGAACAAACACTTTGGAGCCCTGGAACTACTTGGGTTGAGCTACTAGTCCTAGAGCCTTGGTTGGACAAATACTCTGGAGCCATGGAAGGTTGTGGGTTGAGTTATTAGTTCCTAGAGCCATGATTGGGACAAATGCTCTAGAGCCCTGGAAAACTTGGGTAGAGACCGTTCTAGTTGGTGTTAGTGATGTACGACTGTGAGGTGGAATCATTAGTTGAGGGTTGAGGTGGTTTGGCCTCTAGAATCCCTAGTTTGGTTTTTTTTGGTTTATTCCATGAGATCCCATTTTCATGCTTAGAATATGACGCAAGGGTGATTGGATGAAAGAGAGATTTGGTTAAGCCCAAACTATGGTCAGGTGGTATATGGAAGTCCTTGACTTGGTTGGATTTTGAATATGTTAATAAGAGCTATTTTCCTCTTGTATTTTCATGTGTAATTGTTCTTGTTATTATGTGGTTTTGATGGTTGTCCTATCATGGTGTATATGCTGTTCATTTGCTGGTTATATACTGTTTACAAGATGTATAATGACTATGGTTCTTGATGTGTTTTGACCAGTTGATGAATGGTTAATTAATGCATGAGCTAATAGATGTTATTGCAGCTATTATGAGAGGGCATTAGACCTTCTTGACAATTCTTAGATAAGTATCAGACCCCTATGTTTAAATATGCATTCATGACCTGTAGATTACATGTTCACCATATGTTTGACGAAATGACTGTCATGGTTAGGATTGGTTAGGTCAAGTCCTTGATCAAATTTTGTATGAATAGCTTTGTCCTGATATCATTATTGATTATGAAAAGTCTCACTGAGTTTTGGGCAGTGATCTGTAAGTTGATCTAGAATTTAGGCTCAGAATCCAGGACCGCATGCTCTATACTAGACATTTTATGTTGCATCTGCATGGATGCAGGCTTGTGGGCGGTTGGAGGCTTCCAACGTCATGGTTTCCTTGCTATGGGAGTGGTTGAGGGCTCAGGGAAAGGAAAAGGTGGTTGATCTGTTGTTGAATGTTAGTTTTTCTGTGCTAATTTCAACTTCAGAATTAAAAATAATTTCTTATCATTTGCTTCATGTGCATAGGTTTCCTTATGGTGTTTGTGAATGTAATAGGTAAATTTGTCAAGTTTTTATGTCAAATTCATGAGAAAAATAGCATGTAAATGAAGTGCTGAATAACAATAAACAAATATACAAAAAACCATCAAAATGAACACTTAACATAGTGTTTTAATGAAGGAGTTCACCCCTCTTGGGCTACATCTCCTTGGTCCAGCTTCCATGGCTTGGGCCTTTCTATTAGCTCAAAGTGACAAAAAGTGCTATTTACAATGCTCTACTTCTCCTGAAACCTACTTCATTGTGCTCAGAACATCAAAATAATCTAGGAATGACTTTTTATGAGCCCAATTTTGTTGAAAATTGCAAAAGTTATGGCAAAAACAGTTTCCCCTAGGAAAACTCCATTAAAACTAGAGAACTCCAGTTAATCCCACCAATTTTGGAGAAAACTCCGAATTTGTCAGACCGCCAGAATATCTGCCAACTTAAATGCAGGTTAATTAACGGATAAGCTCAGATTAATTATGGGTTAATCTGCAGTTAGCACTAATTGCGTACGGTTATGGTTAACCTCCAGCCTTTGGTTACGTGGTAGTGGTCACATGGGAGGGGGCTGGTCCTCTCCTCCCCAACCACCAACTGTTTAAAATTTAAATACAAGTCGCAACCTATTATTTTTAAGTGAGACTGTGTGGTATAGTGATAAGGCATGAGGTTTGTGCAAACGAGGTCGTGGGTTCGACTCCGCCGACCTACCATAAAAATTTTACCACTGCGTGCCGATACCCAGGCCTTTGAGGAGGGACACATGGCAGCCTTCAGACTTGTCACATGTCCCCTTCTCATTGGTCCTCCTCCAACCAATGAATTAATGAAAACTCACCACATTGCAGACCGACTAGATTATGCCACTTTGTGAGACCCAATTCACTGTTGACCAACCCTTTGACCTGCCCAGTCACCTGCCACGTCAGTAGTATGGACTGTTCACTGTGCAGTGATTGTAATTTTTTTTTGCAAAATTCTTTTGTTTGGAAAAGTAGATAGAACATGATATCTTCCTCATATGAGCTCTGTTTTGAGTGAAATGAGTTGCGTTAGGATCATATTGCCGAGATGAATGCGGTCGTTTAGGTTTTGAGAGATTTTGAGAATTTTGATTTTTGAGCTAAACACTGATCACTTGATCATTCCTCCCCACTGGAAGCCTTTTGGACCCCAAAATATACTATCAATTGTTCAACAAGAGAGGTTACAACTCCCTCACCTTCTCGATTTGCATCGATTTGGCCTTAGAATGATTTTGTCCCTTGAGTCCTACTCGAAGGTATTTGACATTCCCTCTCTTTGAAGTTCTGGTTCTTTTGTCAAGTATGAGATCTTGTTGAATTTCATCAAGATATTCTAGGGAGAAATCATCTATTGATGGTAGTTGAACATGATCTCCTTGATCATCAATCAAAGGAGGCTCAAACAATCTCAAATTCTCAACATTAACATCATATTATATTTGCATATAAAGAGACAAATCTAGTTTAAATGCATTGTTACCAATCTTTTCCAGAATTTTAAAAGGACCATAATGGACAGGATTAAGCTTTTTACCTTCCCCTTGAAGTCTCTCTTTGATAATATATAAGCAAAATTCATATCCAACTTGAAATTTATAATTGACACGGTGTTTGTCATGCCTTGCCTTGTAGCTGCTTTGACTTTTTTCAAGCTGTTCTTGCATTGTGTGATGTATCAATTGAATTTTCTCAATGAACTTCCTTGCCTTATCAATGTCGCTATGACCATCTATGGAAACATATTTCTCAAAGATGAAGACCAATGTCAATCTTGGAAAGTACCCAAAACATGCCTCAAATGGCGATGTGTTTGTGGAAGAATGCTTTTCCATGTTGTATATATGATGTATGTAATGCAACTATTCATCCCACAACTTGGGATGTTTGCTGCAATATCCTCTAAGAAGATGAATGACTGTCCTATTAACCACCTTGGTTTATCAATCTGTTTGCAGATGAAATGATGTACTCTTCTTCAACTTAGTGTCCATCATGTCCCACAAATTTGATAAAAAATTCCCAACAAATCGAGAATCTTGATCACTTACAAGGAAGTAGGAAGACCAAAATGAACCCAAATATTTTGAAATAAAAGATGAGCTGTTTGTTCAGCTATAATTTTCTTTTTACATGGCTTTAGTATACACATCTTGCTGAACTTGTCTACAACTACATACAAGTAATCATGACCTTTCCTTGACAATGAGAGACCTCCTACAAAATCCATTAATATACTCTCCCATGGACGTGAAGGTACCGGAAGTGGAGTGTACAATCCTAGTTTCCTATTGCTAGGCTTACTTATTGCACACAAAGAACATCCTCTAATGAAATGAGATACATTATCAAACATGTGTAGCAAATAAAAATACCTTTGGAGATTCGCTACTGTCTTGCCTACAACAAAGTGTCTAGCAATCAATGAAGTGTGCGCCTCCCTTATGATACTGTTTCTTTCTCCCTGTGGAATACATAACTTGCCCAAGTGATACAACAAACTATGTACATGGTAATCTAACTCTTCAATTTGGTTTCCTTGCCTCAAGCTTGCATACACATCTTGAAAGTCATTATCATATGCATATTGCTCAATGTAACTTTCATGTAAAATAGAATTGTGCTTGAGTATAATAGATGAATTTACAATAGGCCTAGAAAGCATATCAACTACCTTATTGTAGATTCCCTTTTTGTATTGATAGCCAAACAAAACTGTTGTAGAAAACCCATCCATCTGAAGTGTCATGATTGCTGCAACTTTGACTGTGACTATAAGCACTGCAATGAGTGATGGTCGGTATGCATAATGGTCTCCTTCCCCATCAAGTAGTGTTTCCATTTTTTAACACTTTGTACCAATGTGTAAATTTCTTTGTTATAAGTGGGATAGTTAGTCACAAAACCATTAAAAATTTCAGAATGAAATGAAATGGGCTTACCATGCTGCATAAGAACTGCTCCCATGGCATAATCACTGGCATCCGTTTGAATCTCAAATGGCTGTCTAAGATCCGGAAGAGCCAATACCTGTGTTGAACTCATATTTTGTTTTAAAGCATCAAATGCTTTTTGCTGTACATATCCCCAATGAAAGACTTTCTTGACACTAGTCAATGCATGTAGTGGTGCTGCAATGGAACAAAAATTAGCAATAAATTTCCTACAATATTGTGCTACCCTAAAAAGATTCTTAACTCAGTAACTGTATTGGGCTTGGGCCAATTCAAAATGACCTTAACCTTAGAGGGGTCTATCTTCAGCTCACCTCCTCCAACAATGTGTCCCAAATACACTAAAGAAGTCTTGTCAAATTCACACTTTCACATCTTTAAAAACAACTCTCCTTTTCTCAAGACATTAAGTACTTTGTTCACATGCATGACATGTTCATCTATGGATTTGTTGAGTATGAGAATATCATCTAAGTAAACAATGACAAAATCATCTAGAAATGGTCTCAATACATCATTCATAACTCTCATGAAAGTAGCTGGAGCATTTGTAAGACTAAAAGGCATAACAAGCCACTCAAACAATCCTTGTTTAGTTTTAAATGAGGTTTTCCAAATGTCCTCTTCAACTATTTTAACTTGGTGATAACCTCTTCGTAAGTCTAACTTAGTGAAATACTTTGCATACCTCAATTGATCAAGCAAATCATCAATACTTGGGAGTGGATAACGATTCTTTACCATTATCTTGTTTAGTGCATAGAAATCCACACACATGCACCAAGTACTATCCTTCTTTGGCACCAAAACAATGGGTGAACCACATGGCGAAGTAGATGGGTGTATGATACCTTTGTTCAAAGTCCTGATGATGAGCCTTGCTCTAGGCTCGAAACGTCGACAAAAAGAAAATGATGAATACTGTGGATTATCCGAATACAATCTCTCAAAAACCTCTCCACAGAAACCTGCAATCCAAAATTCTTGAATTTGCTTCTTGATTTCCATATTCTCCATGATCGACATGCGATACATGGCAATGTTTGGAAGTGGAACATCTTGCTACAACTGTATCTCATGCTGAATTACCCTCTTGGGAGGTAACCCCTTTGGTTCCTAAAAAATATCACCATGCTTGCTTATCACATCAAACAATTTAGATTTTAATTTATCATCACAAACTTCAAAAGATTCATAATCAATATCATTATTTTTCTTGATCATGATAAGAATTTTTTTTTTTACTTGCATTTACTAGTCTCTTCATCTACCCTACATTAACCAAAGAAATGTTTAACTTTTTTCGATGGATCTCACAATATACTCCACTCCATCCTTGAGCAATTGGTATTTGTTATCATGGTGATAAAATATGCTTTCCTATCATACAAATATGGGCTTCCCAAAATTATTCATGAGATGTGAAGTGGAACTACGTCTAACTCAACTTCATCAATGAAATTTTCAGTAATGGCGAACCTGAATAAGCATTTCCTTGTAGCTTGTAAATTTGCGTTATTGACTATCCAACCCAAGGGATATGGCTTATGATGAGGTACAATTTCAAGGTTAATATTTTTGACCAAGTCTTCTAAAATTAAGTTCGATTGTAACCCACCATCAAATAATGCATCAATATTTATATGATTTGAAATTACCCTTACATGGAACAATTCTATCCTTGATTCTTCATTTGGAGTGTTGTTGTGACTATGTGAGGAACTAGTGCTTGCTATAACTTCTTTTCCTTTTGTGACCATGGATGAAATATTGGTCTCATCACCAGAATCGTATGAAAGATCATGTTGTGTGGTAGTGGTCATCTTTTGTTTCCCCTTATTGTTTGGTTTCTTAGGCCTTAGTGTTGATTTGGGGTAGCATCGAATGTGCTATAGCCACGAAATTTGGTGGAGAGGTTGGGGCACATGAGATCTCCAATACCCAAAAAGGGTTTCGGCAGAATCTAAATAGTTCAGGAGATATTAAAATAATTAATATTTTTAATGGAGTCCCTAAGTCTAAACTTAGGGAAATTAAAATATTAATGTGGATTAATATGAAACTGTGTTAGAATGGTCCAAAAGACATGGATCAAGCCAGATCTAATCTTATCCATTGATTAGGGACTTAATCTCAGCCGTTGATATGTCAACGAGAAAAGTATAAGAGAAGGCTTGAGGGTCACTTGGAGAACACACCATAGTGATCGGTCATTCTATTCTCTAGAGCGGGGTTTGCTAAGAGAGATAGAATCAGTGATCGGAGTTTCAGCTAAGGGACATTGAGTACAGAGAGACAGAGAGGTAGCGATAGTGCCAGGAGACCAGTGTAGGAGCTAGAGAGAGTGACGTAGTAGAAGGCAGGGCTCACACAGGGCCACGTAGAGGCAACCGGGAGCTGCGCAGTGCTTCAGAGAGGTCAGCGTTGCTGACGCAGATGGCCAGAAGGCTAACGCAAAGCCTCCTAAGGATGATGCAGGCCCATTCAGGGTGACGCAGGGTCAACGCTAGGTAGAGAGAGGCTGACGCAGTCTAGGAAGGCAGACACTGGGGTTTTTGGGGCAGATTGGAGCTGAGGAGTTGCCAGAAGGTTTATTTGGAGTTTCAACCAGGACACTTGTCTTAGACTGAGAGGTACTACTGCCAAGGAAATTCTCTATTGGGTAAGCCAGATTTGGCACCCAGATTGTACTATGATATTGCTTAATAAGAAAACCCTCAGATAGCTGCACCGATTTTCCCACATTGGGTTTTTCCGGGGACATTGGTCCAAAAATAATGATGTCATTTGGTGTGATTGTTTCTATTTCCTTTAGTTGTTGATCTGTAATATGTTGAGCATGCACTAGTGTTTATTTTCAGCATTTACATTGTAAATAACTTGTTAAGTAATAGAAAAAGTAGGTAGGAATAAATCAGATAAAGTGCATGGAGGGTTTATAATTTGTAGACTTAGAAATCTCAACATGGTATCAGAGGGTGGTTGCAGATCATAGGAGAACTGAGGACATCAGCCGAGCATAGCAATAGTAGCAGAAAATAACTGTCCCCAGTGACAAAAGCTGTTTCTAGTAGAGCAACAACAAGGGAAGGGTGACACAGTGTTTGTGTCATCAAGGGTTGGCCAGGAAGAGGCAACACAAAGGCTAAGGGAGGAAAAGGGAGCCTCACACAGAGCCACGTAGAAGCTAGAAGGGTTGATGCAGTTAGCTGAGGACGGGTTGCTGGGGCTGGAATTGCGAAGAGCCTAGGAGATCTCAACTTCAGGTTGCTTGGGTTTAGAAGGCCGAGGGAACATTGCAGAGTGGAGATGGTGAGGTATTGTAGTCAGAACAATACCTGATAGGGCAAGGCCAAGAGGAGGGAGTTGCTACATAGGGTTTCTAGCAGAGAAACTCGAATCAATGGTGTAGTTGCATAGACGATCATAGTAGGGGTCATCTCAACACTGGCAAAAGGATTTCCAGGAGGGAAATAGAGACTTAAAGGGAGTCAGATTGAGAACTTCCAGGAGGGAAGTAGAAGACCATCATGGCACTTCACGGAGTAAGAGACCAGTATAGGCTGGACGGAGTGTTGAACTTTGCAGTCTGGAAGGCTAGAATCTTATCCTTACTTGACAGAAATCGTGTTAAGCACTTCGCCTTGAAGATGATAGCTATCCCACAACCTAGCTGAGAATGACAAGTACGAGGAGGCAATGGCGAGGGCCAAGAGCATCATCCTTGATAGGGTCAAGGACCATGTAGTACCACACATTTCCGAGAAGGAAATGGCATATGAGATGTGGGAGTCCCTAGAGAAATTGTACCAACATACTTCTGTGGAGAGAAGGATGTTACTAGAGAATCAGCTAAGGTCATATCAGATGAAGAAGGGAGAACCGATTGACACATTCCTTGGAGGACTGAATGAGATCTGAGATTAGTTGATTGCTATAGAAGCCACACCGGATCAGGAATTGATGGTAAGGACAACCCTGAATGTAGTCTCAGAAGATTGGGAGGTATTTTTCCAGAGTATACTGGGCAGAGGGACACTTCCACCTTGGGATGAGATGTGGGTGACTCTTCGCCAAGAAGAGATCAAACAATAGTCAAAGGTGAGAAGCAACAGTAAGGGGATCAAAGTCAAGCAAGAGGAGGAAGATGTTGCCCTAGCATCTAAGGGAAAGCAAGAAAAGTGGAAGAAGAAGGATCTCTCCAAGATCAAGTGCTTCCACTGTGGGGAGCTAGGTCATTATGCAAACCAGGGTCTAAGGAAGAAGAGTAAGGGAGAGTCTTCTGAGACTAAGGTAGTGCCAACAAGCGCAGACAAGGAAGTGTTGACAGACGATGATTGTGCCATGAGTGCACACACACCACTTGAGCAGAAGTGAGGAACATCGAGCTGTAGTCAGGTGGACTACAGGCGATGAGGGGTAGGATCCTCGAGGTACCCAGCCTCTTAGATTAGACCTTGCTACAGGAGCCTCGAAGAGGACTAGCAGGACTGGCGGATGTGGTTAGAGATGGATGCAGATGGAGAAGCAGAGAGAGATACAGTGTAGGAGTCCTGAGACAATGCGAGACTAGCAGGCTGCAGTAGTATGAGAGGCACGAGAGTGTTTCACTAGTGCAGGATGGCACAGAGAAGTGTGCAATGGTGCGAGATGTAGGGAGTTGTTGCAGCAGTGCAGAGGTCAGAGAGGGAGCACTTGTCAGCGGTAGAGGGAGCTTCGGCATTAGGAGGGTCTCTAGCCCAATAGAGAGGTCAAAGTTGGGAAATTAGTTACTTACTTCTCAGTAAATGAGTTGCAATGCAACAGTGGGCAGCACGATGTAACATGATGAGAGGAGTTGCAGTGCAGATGTAGTGTTGGGAGAAAGGACCGACAGCAACACGGATGTAGAGGGAGCTATCGTATAGATGCAGAAGTGGTAGTAGCAGAACCATGGGCAACAATATAGGATACAACAATGCAGAGGATGGTGCGTAGCAAGCATAGCATCAGGACACGGATCGATGCCAAATGATTAGAGTAATACTCAGTGAGGAGTATTGCTAGAGCATAGTCCTCGCTAAGAGGGAGTGTTGATTTGTGATAGCATCAGATGTGCTCTAGCGACGAAATTTGGTGGCAAGGTTGGGGAACATAAGATCCCAATACCCGGAAAGGGTTTGGGCAGAATCTGAATAATTCAGGAGATATTAAAATAATTAATATTTTTAATGGAGTCCCTAAGTCTAAACTTAGGGAAATTAAAATATTAATGCGGATTAATATGAAACTGTGTTAGAATGGTCCAAAAGACATGGATCAAGCCAGATATAATCTTAACCACTGATTAGGGACATAATCTTGATCATTGATATGTCAACGAGAAAAGTATAAGAGGAGGCTTGAGGGTCACTTGGAGAAAACACCAGAGTGATCAGTCGTTCTATTCTCTAGAGCGGGGTTTACTAAGAGAGATAGAATTAGTGATCGAAGTTGTAGTTGAGGGGAATTGAGTACAAAGAGATAGAGAGGTAGAGATAATGCTGGGAGAGCAGTGTAAGAGCCAGAGAGAGTGACGCAATAGCAGCCAGGGCTCATGAAGGGCCACGTAGAGGCAATCGGGAGCTGTGCAGTGCTTCAGAGAGGCCAAAATTGCTAATGTAGAGGGCCAAAAGGCTGATGCAGGGCCTCTTGAGGCTGACGCAGGCCCATTTAGGGTGATGCGAGGTTAGAATTGGGAAGAGAGAGGCTGACGCAATCCAGAAAGGCAGACGTTGGGGTTTCTAGGGTAGATTGGAGCTGAGGAGCTGCTAGTAGGTTTATCTAGGGTTTCAACCAAGACATTTGTCTCAGATTGAGAGATACTACTGCCAAGGAAATTCTCTATTAGGTAAGCTAGATTTGGCACCCATATTGTACTCTGATATTGCTTCATAAGAAAACCCTCAGATAGCTACACCAATTTTCCCACATTGGGTTTTTTCGGGGACATTGGTCCAAAAATAACGGTGTCATTTGGTGTGATTGTTTCTATTTCCTTCAGTTGTTGATGTGTAATATGTTGAGCATGCACTAGTGTTTATTTTCAGCATTTACATTGTAAATAACTTGTTAAGTAACAAAACAAGTAGGTAGGAATAAAACAGATAAAGTGCATAGAGGGTTTCTAACTGGTAGACTTAGAAACTTCAACACTTAGTTCGGATGTAGTTTCCAATAGTGGGTGTCATCATGCCCCACTTTGGAACCATGTTTCCATATAGTTTTCTCCCCTTCTTTCTTTACACTTGCATTCTTCTTTCCTTTCCATTTTCCAACCTTCTCTTTCTCCTTACCCTTGAATGGCTTCTTCTTACTACCCTCTTCCTGAATGTTCTTTCCTCTTGCTTCAAGGTGCGTGGCTTGCACACATACCTCATCTAAATTGCTTGGATTGAACATAAGGATAGTGTGTTTTAAGTAGGAATGTAAACCCCCAATATATTTCAAGAGAGTATCTTAGGAATTCAAGTTTACTCCTAACAACAAAGCCCTTTTCCTAAACTCCTGGGTATAGTCTTGAACTGTTTAGCCCTTGAGTTGCCTAAAATTTTTCCAACTCATAATGGATTTTTGTATATAGGCTAAAGGATAAAACTATCTTTTAATTGAAGAAACAAATTCAACCCAAGAAATGGATATCTTACCATGAATTTGCATTTCCTCTTGAGTCTTTGCTTCCCACCAAACTAGTGCTGCTCCTTCTAGCCTCAATGAAGCCAACTGGATTTTTATGTCATATTCTTGAAGGTTTTGAATTCTGCAATAAACCTCCAATTTTCTAACTTTTCTGCATTTAACTCACCATTTTACATGGGAAATTCAAACTTAATGTCCAATTTGAGTAAGGGAGCTTTTTATTTTGGGGTTTTTGAATGAGTATGAATAGTTTTTGTGGTGGAAGTGGAAGATGATGTTGTTTGTGATGATGAGGATGATGAGTATGATGAGGAAGATGATGAAGATGGTCGAGATGGAGGATGCCTTCCTCCATTACCCTTTGAATCCTTAGTTTCATCTTTTTTATCTTCTGAGCTTCCCTCTCCATGTGGGGACTTAGAACTCTCTCCAACCATTCTAGTATTCCTCTCTTCATAGAGGACTCTAACCATGTCAGTTAAATCATAGAAATATTTCTTGAATTCTTCCTCTTCTGAAAGACCTTCAGCCTCTCTTGCTCTAGACATGATGGCTTTGGATTCAAGCTCAGCTTCTGGTACTGCTTGTACCTCCTCAATCTCAACTGAAGGTAAAACTTGAGGTGCTTCAAGTGCAGCTGTGATTGAAACTTTGGGTGGAGATTGTGGCCTTGTGGCTCTCATTCTAGGAATTACCTTTGGATTTTCAACCAATAGTTTCCCTTCTCCTCTATGCAACTTTAACCTTGTAAGCATCACAAATTTGCAACCATTAAAACCCTACTTGCACAAAACTCAAGCAATCAAGAAAATAACCTTTGCTCTGATACCAAATTGATCTATTGTTGAATGTTAGTTTTGCTGTGCTAATTTCAACTTCAAAATTAAAGACAATTACTTATCATTTGCTTCATGTGCATAGGTTTCCTTATGGTGTTTGTGAATGTAACAGGTAAATTTGTCAAGTTTTTATGTCAAATTAGTGAGAAAAATAGCATGTAAATGAAGTGTTGAACAACAACAAACAATATAAAACAAACCATCAAAATGAACACTTAACATAGTGTTTTGGTGAAGGAGTTCACCCCTCCTGGGAGACATCTCCTTGGTCCAGCTTCCATGGCTTTGGCCTCTGCATTAGTTCAATATGGTAAAAAGTGTTTACAATGCTCTACTACTCCTAAAACCTGCTTCAATGTGCTCAGAACATCAAAATCATCTAGGAATGACTTTTTTTGAGCCCAATTTGGTTGAAAATTGCAAAAGTTATGGCAAAAAAAGGTTTCCCCTAGGAAACTACACTAAAACTAGAGAACTCCAGTTAATCCCACCAATTTTGAAGAAAACCCTGAATTTGTTGGACTACCAAAATATTTGCCAACTTAACAGCAAGTTAATTAATGGATAAGCTTGAATTAATTATTGGTTAATTCGTAGTTAGCACTAATTGTACGTGGTTATGGTTAACCTTCAACCTCCGGTTATGTGGTAGTGGTCACATGGGAAGGGGCTGTCCTGCGGGGCTGGCCCTCTCCTCCCCCAACAACCAACTATTTAAAATTTAAATACAATTTGCAACCTATGATTATTAAGCGACACTGTGTGGTACATCGGTAAGGCATGAGGTTTGTGCGGGTGAGGTCATGGGTTTGACTTCGTCGACCTGCCATAAAATTTTTACCACTGTGCGCCGATACCTAGGCCTTTGGGGAGGGACACGTGGCGGCCTCCGGGCTGCCCACATGTCCCCTTCTCATTGGTACTCCTCCAACCAATGAATTAACGCTAACTCACCACACTACAGACCAACTAGATTGTGCCACTTGGAGAGACCCCATTAGCCGTTGACCAACCCTTTGACCTCCCCAGTCACCTACCACGTCAGCAATATGGATTGTTGACTATGCAATGACTGTACTTTTTTTTGCAAAATTATTTTGTTTTGAAAAGAGGACAAAAAGCGATATCTTCCTCATACGAACTTTGTTTTGAGTGAAATGACTTGCATTGGGATCATATCGCTGAGATGGATGTGGTCATTCAGGTTTTGAGTGATTCTGAGCACTTTGAGTTTTGAGCTAAATACTGATCACTTGATCAGTGGTCCAACTTAGGATTTGTCCACTTGGGGTGGTTACTCAGTCTTTGAGTGAATTGTAGCCCTTGTAGGATGTGTTGAGTTGTTAATTTGTCTTCCGCAATTGGCACCACTTCCTTAATGGAACCTAAGAGGTTGGGTCATGTCATAGTAGCTACTACTCTCATGTTTACCCTGGTAGGCCAGTGAAATTGGGTAGATATGGGAGGGGTGGTTACAATGTGGGGGATCCTTGCTAACATGGTGTTACTTAACTAACCAAATTTCAAATGACCATAAATGTTCTTTCGATTATTGTATTTAAAAAAATAAATCATTGGGAAGCTCTTTATGAGTTGAATATGTTCTTAATATCAAAGGCATGTTCATCACTCAGGTTGATTTGGCCTAGAAGGATGATGTGAGAAGCTCTGTTATGAGTTTCTGAGAATAATATTTAGGCTTATAGTCAATTGTGTGTGTATATGTGTGCCGATTTTAGAATGATATCTATTGTGATTGCTAGAATTAAAAAAATGATTATATGTTAATTTTTTTTCTAAATGGAATACTAACATTATATTTGATGTCTTAGATAGCTCCACATCTACATATTTAGTGCAAACATGACAATGTGATGGATAAATATGTCTATTTGTATTTAATTTAGTAACATACATGTGTGTATGAAAACACATGAGAGGACACTAAGGAATAACATGGAAATCAAGGAATGAGCAATATAATGGTGTAGTACAACATTGATAAATCACAACATTAGGGGAATTTTGAGATCCAAAATGGGATTCAAAACAAAAATTGTACTAACAAAATTAACTTTAAAAGAACCAATAGGATTCAAGATGATTATTACATCCCAAGGGGAAATATTTTGGAAGGAAAAGAAGAAAACTATTTTATTTTAAAATTATATTTTCATCTTACCTCCTAATAGGTTTACTCAAATTCCAAGTGAACATGATTTTTTCATGTATTTTCATTTTTTCTATGTGGGTCTACTCATAAGTATGTAGAGTAGGTACTAGTTTGATGTGGAGTTTGGTTCTGCATCCAATGAGTGTCTACACTTGGCATTTGGTAAACCTATTAGGAAATACACCAAAAATATAATAAAAAAATTGGTTTCCTTTATTTTTCTTTAAAAAATCATCTCTTCTTTTATTATTTTCTTTAGGAGGCCCATTTTAGACTTAAAAGTTCTTGTAATGAATTTTTGGGAAGAAGTCTTAGTTGGGAAACAAAGAGAGGGCTCCCTTGATTGAATGGATAACCTTCAAATTTTAAGGGTAGAGTTGAGAAGTTGTAAGGATAATAATGAAAATATTGTCAGAGCCTAAGAGAAACAAGTAGAGATAAATGCAATAATATTAGACAACCTATAAAATTTTCAAATATAGAAGCAACATGAGCTAGGTGCCATCTACCTAGGAAAACATAAATCCAAGCATATCCCCTTTGGAATTTGGAAGCATGAATTATAGGCTAATGGTGTAGAAGGAAAAAAATATAATAAGAGACATATGAGGACAAGTGAATATAAAATAGGAGGAGGAACTCCACTCAATATTCTAGAGAAAATAATAAACAATCATGAGAAACTGTTTAGTGCTACAACTAAGAGACATCACTAGTAGAGGAGGAATGAGAGAAAATTAGTGTCGGAGGAATTTAAGAAGGAAAAACATCCTACCTTTGATGGAGAAGTCAAGAAGGCATAAGAGGTAGAATTATGGCTATTGGGAATGGAGCAATACTTAAGACTACATGACTACTCTAAGAATATGAAGGTAAGAGTAGCCATTTTTAGCTTGAAAGGCAAAGCTGATATCAAGCGTGAAGACCTGAGGAATGTCAAATATATTAGAGAGGAGGAGATATCCTAGAGAATATATGAGAGATAATTCTGGGATAAGTACCTATCTAAAAGGTACTATGACAACAAGGTCAAAGATTTCCGTGAATAAATTGGGGCAACTTATAGTTAATGAGTACACTAACAATTCATTAGAGCTATTGAGATATGTACCTTACATCAATAATGAGAAAGTAAAGATCTAGAGGTACCTCAATGGGCTACCATAGGCTTTCAGGGATAGAGTTAAGTTTAATGAGCCAAAAATGTGGGAGGACACCATCTAGAAAACCAAGTACTACTATGAAAAATCCAAGCATAAGACTTGATTATGAGTTTATTGGAAAGCAAGAGGTAAGCCTATTTTTAAGGGAAAAGGACAGAAATATTCAAGACAACAGACAAGGGGTAAGAATGTGAAGTTCACCACACCTTCCAAGAGTAAGCTTCAATAGAAGTCTACTATTGCAAATAGAGATCAATTCTCTAGACTAGTAAGAGAGGAAGCTGAAGGTTTAGAAGAGGACCCATACAATGTTGGACATGTGGAGAAAAATACATGCGAAAATATTTTCCTCAACAACAACAACACAGACCAAGTACACATGCAAGATGTAGATACAATGAATGACGTGGGTAAGAATGTGCCGTACATCTATGCCACATTGGAAAATAGGCAATTCGATCATCAAGATTTAATGTTCAAGATGGAAGGTATGGTCATTAACTAACCTGTCTCAATTTTGATTGACCTAGGCTCTAATTTCAGTTATTTTAGCTCGAAGGTCACATAAAGGTGTGTGTTGCATAAGA
This sequence comes from Pinus tabuliformis, assembly GCA_031772625.1. Taxonomy (NCBI): domain Eukaryota; kingdom Viridiplantae; phylum Streptophyta; class Pinopsida; order Pinales; family Pinaceae; genus Pinus; species Pinus tabuliformis. Next base: position 1,522,684,186 of record CM062820.1, on the reverse strand, counting down.
AATCCCATGAAAAATCATGGTTGGTTCAGTTAGCTACTGGAACCAAAAAGCGAGTTGCAGTTATGGTGGAATCATGTTTACTGGTGATTAACAAAATTCCCACATTGGTGAATTTAAATTTGTTGTCATTGGGATCATACAATGTGCTAGTTGGCATGGATTGGCTAGTAGTCCAAAGACAAAGATCAACTAATACAACAGGTTGATAGAATGTCATAACGATGAAGGGGGAAGAGTACCATTGTAGGGGATAAGAAATTCTATGATTGTTAGGGAAATATTGGTGGTACAACTGAAAAAATGAAATAGAAAGGGATGTCCGTTATATGCAGTTCAGGTGACCCACAAAGCAGAAGACAACAAAGATAGAGTGGGAGAGAATTCAATACTGAGACATTTTAGTGATGTATTTCTTGAGGATATACTAAGGTTTACGCTAAGAAGAGAAATCAAATTCTCAATGGAATTGTTGCTAGGATCAATGCCAATGTCAAAAGTTCCATAATATCGCATGAGCATGTCTTAGTTGTGAGCTGAAATTGTAATTGAAGGAACTACTGGTCAAAGGGTATATCAGACCCAATGTGTCACCTTAGGGATATCTAATATTATTTTTGAAGAAAATGGATGACACACTATGGTTGCACATAGAATACAAACAATTAAATAATTCCATGGTGAAGAACAACTATCCTCTACCTAGGATTGATGACTTGTTCGACCAATTGAGAGGGGTTGCAATATCATCGAAAATAAAATTGAGGCCTGGGTATGACCAAGTTTGAATTAAGGATGAGGATATCCACAAGGAAGCCTTTAGAACCATGTATGGGCATTATGAGTTTGTGGTGGTCCCATTTTGGCTCACAAATGCTCCAACCACATTTATGTGTTTAATGAACAATGTCCTTAGTCCATATCTTGACAAGTTTGTGTTGGTTTTCATAGAAGATATATTGGTTTAATCTAAAACCAAGGAGTAACAAGAAGAAATTTTGATAGCAATGTTACAACTGTTGAGATAGCATAATATCTATGCCAAGCTCAACAAATGTGATTTATTCCAATCACAAGTTCAACACTTGGGACATGTTGTCTCCAAGGAAGGAGTGGTAGTAGATCTTGAGAAGATCAAGGTCATCATGGAGTGGCCTACTCCTCAAAATGTTGTGGAAGTTAGATCCTTTATGGGGCTAGTTGGATATTATCATAGGTTCATTAATTTTTTTTCAAATATTGGGCATCCGATCATACCTTTATGGAGGAAAGGTGTTAAATTCTAATGGATATCAGAGTGCGCAACTTGTTTTGAACAATTGAAACACCTACTCACCCATGCATAAATATTGAGAATAGATAATCAGGAAAAAGATTTCGTGGTTTGCATAGATGCTTGCAAGGAAGGGATCATTAGATTCCTAATGAAAGAAGGATGCATGGTTTGTTATGAGTTGATAAAATTGAATGAGCATGAGAGGAATTATGCCACTTATGACTTGGAGCTTGTAGCAGTAATGCATGTGTTGAAAATTTGAAGGCACTACTTGCTTGGAAGGAAGTTTGTTTTAATGTCAGATCATGGAGGGATGAGATATTTATTTGACCAACCCAAGTTGAATGCAAGATAAGATAGATGGATAACCTTGATCAATGAGTTTGATTTTGAAATAAAGTATATTAAAGGAAAAGAAAACAGTTAGCAGATGCACTTAGCAGAAGGGTACAAGTGGCTCATGTGGTAACCATAAGAACTTGTGAAGTTGATATAAAAGAGAGGATCAAAGAGGAGGATCAAAGATGCCTTACTTCGGATGAGAATTACTAACATGTGAAGGAACATTTATAACAAGATCTAGAAGGATCATTGAGTAAGAATTAATCACTCATTAATGATGATATGTTGAAATTCAAAGGAAGATGATATGTGCCTTGCATGGGTGACTTGAAGAAGCTCATCTTGGATGAGTTTCACAAAATACCTTATTCAGGTCACCATGGTTATCAAAAAATGATAACAACCATGAAGAAAATTTATTATTGGTTGGGCATGAAAAGATAAGTTACTGGTTACATTGCCATGTGCTTGGAATGTTAACAAGTTAAAGTGGAACATAGGCACCCAACAAAATTATTACAACCAATTCCAATCCCTGAGTAGAAGTGGGAAGTCATCTCTATGGAATTCATCACAGGATTGACAAATACATCTAAACAACATGATGTTATAATGGCGGTACTAGACAAGTTGAACAAGCCACCTCATTTTAAAATTATAAATTCCACCCACAAGGCAATTGACATTGCACAAATTTTCATGAAATAAGTATTTAGATTGCATGGCATATCCAAGAATATTTTTTCAGATCAAGATTCCAAATCCACTTGAAAGTTTTGGAAATCATTGTTTGCAGGTTTTGGAACAGAGTTAGCATTTAACACAATGTATCATCCACAAACAAATGACAAAATGAAAGAGTAAATAGAGTTCTAGAAGACATGTCGAGTTTATATGTCATGCATCAACTAAGGGGGTAGGAAGAGTTTCTACCTTTAGTTGAATTTTTATACAACAATGGGTATTAGGTGTCACTGAAGATGAGTCCCTTTTAGGCTCTATATGGAAAAAATGTAGCACATCCATAAACTGGAATGATATAGTGAATAGGGTGGTTCTTGGACTTGATATACTGAAGGAAATGGAGCAAGAAGTAATTACTATTGGGAAAAACTTAAATGAATCTCAATATAGGAAAATGAGTTATGCATACCATAAGGAATTCAGAAGGAATTCCAAGTGGGAGAACATGTGTATCTCTGCATTAGACCAAGAAAAAGTTCACTGAGAATAGGATCTTGTGCCAAGTTGGAACCAAGATTTTGTGGACCATTTTAGATATTGGAGAGAGTGGGGCTAGTGGCTTATAGATTAGCTTTGACACCCACAATGAAAGAATATTATCTTTTCCACATTTATTTTCTTAAAAAGTATGTACATGATGCTAATCATATTGTTGATTGCTCTATGATACAGGTGGAATTCGAGGGAGAATTCCAACCAAAACCACAATGCATTTTGGACTGGAGGCATAACGCACTTTGGAATTTAGTAATAGAGTAGGTCAAGGTGCAATGGAAACACTTTGGACTAAAGGAAAGCAACTGAGAAATAATTGATCAAATTTGGGTATCTTACCCATTTTTTTTACTATGTAAATGAATGTAAAGAGCTATGTATATATAAAGCTCACGATTGTATTTTGTGTTTTGTTTATAGAACACCAAAGGCGATGTTACTTTAAGGGGGTGGGGTCTATAACAACCCTTTTTATTGTCCCCCATGTAAATGTCACTATGTACATTTGTTTATGTGAAATTATGTGAAATGTAAGATATGTTTGTGCTGGAGGAGTGGACACAAATTCAAAGGTATGAGGAGAGGAGTTGCTTGTGATGTGTTTAAATCTAAATCCAAGCCACTTCATTTACTTTCAAAGATATCTTCCTAACAAATTAATGGTATGCTCAGTGGATATTGAAGTTGTGTATGGGAAATCTGAAGTGAAGGACAAAGCCCATGTTCTCCCTATCCCTGTGGGATGTGTTGGGAAATTCAACACACAAGGAGAAAATAAGAGGAATCGAAGGCAGATAATAAAAAAGGGCACTACTATGTAGAGTGGAAGAGGAGGACATGCTAGATCAAGTGGGAGCATGTAGAGGAGTAATGAGGAAAACACAACATAAAAGAGAAGAGAAGAGAAGAGAAGAGAAGAGAAGAGAAAATGGCTATGAGCCAATGCCTGTAATGAGATTTCGTTCCTTATAAATTTGGTGTGGCTAGATATAATAACGCTTTTAGTTTCCCTCATGTAAATAATACTATGTACAACTAACATTGAAAATAATTATGAAAAACATAAAAATGTCTGGGATGAGGAAGGACATGGATTTAGAGTTGCGAGGAGGAGAAGTTGCTTGGGGAAGTTGCCAAACTCAAAATTCTATAATTATTTTTCACCTATCTTCATGTTGAATAAATGGAAAGATGGTACAAGAATTTAAAAATGGAGCATGGGCTCCTGGGAAAGGACAAGATAGTCTTGCTTTGGTGGGATGTGTTGGCTTTGGTGAACACACACCAAGAAATTGGGAACCAAAAATAGGATGCGTAGTTGGTTGGAGAAAACACATGCACACAAGGAGAAAAGGGGATGCAAACATGCATAGGAGAGGATGGTAAGAAGATAGAGAGGAAAATGTGAAGAGAAAACATAGACAAACAGAAAAATGTGGAAGCTTGCGACAAGAAAAGGAAAAGTATTGGGCAGGTGAAGCCATAGTGGTCTTGGGAAATCTTGCTAAGTTTGTAGGTGGAACCAACATGTGCTTTAGACTCCTGTGGAGTTGTTTGTAGGTAGAGATAGTGAGTTCACGACTCTTGTTGGGGTTAGTAGGTAGAACCATAATTTTCTTTGGATTCTTGGGTGGTTTATTAACTAGTTGGTGTACATTTCCCTTATGAAGTTCACTTCTTAGGCTTTGTATCTACCTTAGGGGCAGTCAAATGCAAGAAAGAATCGCAATGCAACTAGCCTATGGTTGGGTGCAGAGTTGAAGTCCCTCAGTTCCCAGTCATTCCATCATTAATAAGATAAGTATTTGTTCCTGTATATATGGTGCCATGGATTTGTAATGATCATCCTTGTAATATCTAAGTAAGAAAATTTGATTTATCATATAGCCATGGTTGACTAGCCATCTAGTGCATTTATGGTGAATATAAGTTGTTTGAGCTATGTGGTTGTAACCTTAATAATTAATTGCAATAGGTATGATGTGTCTATGCCAGGTGTCTTAAAAATAGCCAGGAATTCTCTTGATTTATTTTATGCACTTTTAGTCATTTTCTATTGTTATGAGATTGGGGAAACTACATGTTATAACCATGCTTGTAGGTTGTCTCTTAAGTAGTCTAGCTTATATGTTGTGTGAGTGGACTTGTTCCAACCTTGAAAGAATTGCATATATCTATTTATGTCCACGATTAATGCATGTTTCTATGTTCTCATGGCGATGTGGGGCTCATGGACCTCTATGCTTGTTGTTGGTTGTATGAGACACAAAGTTAATTAACTAAAGATGTAAGGTTGATCAACATGCTTCATCTAATTTGATATGCCTTGTTAATGAAGGAATATGTGTTCTTGTTTATTTTATTTGAGATGGATTTGTAATTATTCTCATGGTGTGAGGGACATGCAGATCCTTGTGGTTGCTGGTATGTTCCCGAGTTACAAATTTATTTACATGGTCTTGTGTGAATGCTTGATGTGCTCAGTCAAGCTATTACTATGTGTGATTCCCATTGTTTGATATGTTATGAATAACATGGAAATATGTTTTTTGACTAAGAATGATGTAATGTAAAATGTATTTGTGAATATGATAATGTTGTTGAGATCCATTTTTTGGTACATATGTTGTTTCCATGCTCGAGTTCCCAAAGTAATGTTAATAACGACTTGGCTTGATCCATAACCTCTGAGTAGGAATGAGTTTAACTCAATGAGGTGTTGTGGCTATGTATGGCTCTTGGAAAGTCAATCGAGAAACACTTGGCTGCAAGAAGAGTTTGATTAACATCCATGAATCCTTAGAACATCCAAGTCCTAGTATCACGAAGACTTTGGGTTGAGTTACAAGTCCAAATAAGCCCTTGATAGATAAAAGAAAAGATATTGGATTTGGAGAAAACTAGGGCTTAGTCCTAATCGTGTATTAATTACATATTTAACACTTAAATATGGTGATTTATGTTAATATGGGCCACACCGTCCTCAGCAAGTAATGCACATTGGCTGCTATGGAGACTTGGCACTACTGACGAAAGGCCTAGTGTGTGACGGGAAATATTTCCTATCTGTAGATGAAAATATGTATGCCTTAGGGAATGGAGACAGGGATCCGTGAGATGGGAAAGTCTTGACAAAGTTTGATGTGAACATATCTATTTTGGGAGATGGAAAATGGCTCCATAGGATGAAAGGTCTTGATGATTGTTTGCGGTAATATATATACACCGTGGTGAATAGAGATGAGCCTTCACATGATGGGAAAACTTAACATCTGTTGATGTGAATAGATATGATCCAAGAAAGAGAAGTATGTTTCAAGGGGAGGATAGGAATATGTTGATTAACATGGAATTCACAATTAACTGTGAATAATTATAACATGGACTAATGAGGTTACGTGGATATGGGACATAGCAGAGCTGCTGACATGTCACACTGATAACATGATGCATGGTAGTTGTCATAGGCTCATCTGGATGAAAAATCAGTGGAATCCACCTGACATATTTCAATAGTTTTGTGGTTCCACGCAACATGGGGTTGCTGTGCAGTGTGGACTTGGAGATGGACATTTCTAGAATCCATGTCACCATGGAGCATGACTCCCTGACGATGCTTTACAGTGTTACCTTATCAAAGGGGCCACAGTAATGAAAAAGATGCAAACTAGAGGAAGACACATGATGAAGAATATCCCCATTAGTTGACATGTATGTTAATGTTGCACCAGAGAGGTTTGGGATAGAGCATGCCTAGGAGGTAAGGCATGATGACATGAAAGCATTCTAAAATGATGACATGGTTGGAGCTATGTTGGCCATGAGAAAATTGGAAGGCCCATGTAGGCACTTGGTTTCCATTTGGAAAACCTTGCTGATGTGGCAAGGGTTAAGAGGGTCGAACTAAAACATGCATAAATTTTGATCCAGACATCAGATCGAGATGAAATTCATATCGCCGAAAATATTTTGACGAGTTGGAGATAATGGAGTTGTCCAAAGTTAATTCCCCTATATTTGGGGAAGGATAATTTTTGTAACCCCATTTCCATGATGAAAAAATGGAGGTTGGGTTAATTGAAAGTAACACCTCCCCTTCAACCTAGAAGACTCCAAGGGGATGGGAGGGAGTGTCATTGAGTGGTGTTAGAGTGTGGTTCAACATTGGAATTGAATGGTGCTATAATCATACAATAGACAAGAACATGCTACATCTTGATAGTAGCAAGAACACACATATTATGAGAATACACAGAGACAATATAATATTAGGAAGGAATTCCAACCAACGTTCTATTGGACTTTGAGTATATTTATACATAGATGATATAGTAGGAGAAACTTTACCCACTCTCAACCAACCTTCATTTACTTTATTTTACACATTTGCCAAGGATTACTAACATTTATGCAATACATAATATATGATGAAAACATAGGTCTAAAGACCCTTACAACATCTCCCCCACCCTCAATGCCTTGCTTGTCTCGAGCAAGGATGCATCAATGTCTTGGAACACTATTGTTTGCAGAAGTATCTTTATTGTACATCAACCATGTGTACCAGTCTACATAGGTAACTAAGTTGCAACAACTGCTAGCTAGATAGGAGGATGCAAGTGTACACAATTTATTGTAACTTCTTCATGTCTGGTGGCTGCTTCTTGCAGATCTCCATTGTTCACCTTCTCTGCAGTATTCTCAACCAAATGGACTGTTACTCCAACTAAGAATTGTTGGCAACTCTTTTCCAGTTCGGGGGTGTCCTTTTCGCTCTCTCTACGAACGAGTCTAGCACGGGACTGTCATTCCTAGGAGTCTTTTATCAACCATAAGATAAGTGAAACATATGCATAAGAACTATCCTACATTTTACTTTTGCCACAATCCAAGAATAAATATATAAATTTATATCAGGGGTTTAGTCCATACATCCTTTTGATGTCATCATCATTTTTCTCTTTTGTATATTCTGCTTGTATGATTTCTTGTTATTGAGTGTTTTCTCTGCCACAATTATTTCAACTCAAGCTCTATTTCTTATTTAGTTACTACTATTTTCTAACAATATATAGACCCTGTATTTAATAGATTACATGAAGGATTGAACATGACTCTTCTATGACTCAATTAACAATTTTTACAATTATGGTTGACTAGTTGTTGACAGCCATCTGACAACCATCAGAAAAAACCAACAAACTTCATAAAACAAATTCAACTTGACTCTCACACTCTTCATGATATTATTATTATTATTTTTATACAAGCTCCATAACTCTGATTCTAACCATCATAATAGTCTTTAAAGATCTGACTTTGAATAGTTTGATGCAAATATATAATGACATATATATTCCAATAGATTGAGGGTCAAATACATTGCTTTAGTTGAACAATTGAAACAATCCATTGGTCAAGCCGACCATTAAGGTATTTCCCCATCAAACCGAATCAAGTCGACCTCTTTATATGTATTCCAAGTGTGGTGAAACAAGTTGACCGTAATAATTTTTTTGCAAAGAATTCCAATAGGTCGGTGAACATACAAGTTGAATTTATGATCTAGTCGACTTCCATCAAATGGGTCGACTTGACTGCCAAACTAGGTTAACTAAGACACTTGTGAAACTTGTTGATCACAACAAAAGTCGACTATTCATGTTTATAAATTCCATAATAGATACGGTTGTTGTTAACTGCAGTATAGATGAATCCAGTACATCACAAAAAAATATCTGATACAAGCTTTTCAAGTACGCTGAAAATCAAGCTTGCAGGGGTTTGGTCTCGTGGCCAGCGGACGGTTTGCTAAGTCGTTCGTGCCGCTGTGCAGGTCATGGGTTCAAGTCTCGTCTTAACCTAAGCGCTGTTCTTGTGGGCTAGGTGGTTCCTCCTAGCGGTTATAGTGGCAGCAGGTGGGATTCAACCCCATGTAACGCGAGTAAGATACCACCGCCATTGCCGATTCCACTAGATATCAAAAAATGAAAAGAAAAAAGAAGTATGCTGAAAATCAACAACTCCAGAACAATATGCCACAATATTATCATCATCGATTTATTGACTCTAGCCAATGCATATCAACATGTAAGTGCATGCAATTTGATCAACTTGCTAGCACAGTCGACCAACACACTCGACTTGATCGACTTTCTATCATAGTCGACCAACACATTTTGAAACACATATGCAATTAATCGACCAATAGAAACAACGATCGACTTTCACTATGTACTTTTATGAGTCGAATGAGTGGTTTGGTGAAACAATCAATGTAGAGAAAAATAGTAATTCAACAAGTTCCAACATTGAGCTCCTAACCAATCTAATTTTATGAGTTAGGTAAATAAATATGTGCTCTCTCTTTGAATCAAGTCAGTCAACCAACATTAAATTAATTATAGCAAAGTATTTATTTCATACATACTACTGTCCAAGCTTTGTCTCTATTATAACTTCACACACAAAAATGATGGGTGCTTTGTTTATATTATAACTTTACACGCAAAAACAACAGTTGCACACAAATCCATCCCAACAATTACGCTATGGTCATTTCTGCCAAACAAAACGACTCTTCTAGATTAGCATTCACTAATATATTCATCAATTTGGAATCACTTGCATGCGCTCATCTCTTTACCTTTGAAGGGAAATGAGCTCTCATTCCAATAATCCTTTATTGACCCCACTTTACACATATTATCAGGGGCATCTTTTGAATTGAAGTCGTTAGTCATAAAAAATTGTCGAGGTTGTCCTGACTCCAATCAGGGTCTCAACTTCAATAAGCATACCGAACGTATATAAAATTCCTAGGAGCTACTTTAGAGCAAGAATTAAATCTACTAACGGAAGCTAATGAATCGACTCATCGAAAAATAAAATCATTGTGGCACCAATCGTTCCATGTGCCAATATCTCAAGATCGGATCTCCCAGTGTTGACATATATAAAGCATTAGGAAATAGCCTAGTGGTTTAGTTGATCATCCTTAAATTATACATGCATGCCTTTAGTACGTTAGACCTAGTCAATTAATATGGACGGTCAACCAATGCATGCTTTCAGCCAGAAAAATAATTGAGAATGTGATGTTACACACTGCCATGACCACTGGTATTTAGGCAATGAAATATTACTTTTGAAACTCAAGTTTCTGGTGCTTGATGAGTTGCTTCAACCTTGGACCGTGCTCCTTTTTATGCAACGTGGAAGTGGGCCGTGTGAAAAGGGAGAGTCACACAACCTCTCAACAACGACGTAGGAATCTTGAGTTTGATGGTATCATCTCTGGATAGGATGAAATATCAACCAACCATATTAGTTTGCACATGTCTTGTAGTCGAGTAAGTCAACTGTGTGTATTAACCCTCTCAATCTTTTCTTTTACAGGTTCATTCCATTAACCAATTGAAGGAAAAAATGCACATAATCGAAATCTAAGTGGAGTTTGGTACATATTTTCACAGGAATCTTCTTGAAAAATAATTTAGATTTTGTTTATCTTTCACTAGTCTTCACAATCACAAGCGCTTTCCAGGCAACACCTTATTGAAAAAGTTTTTTTTTTCAAACTAATCTTCTACATCCTTTTTTTCCAAGATTTCTATCAGATCTTGCAGGTTCTTTTCACTAGTGTTGACATTCACAAACACTTTTTCCCGGTAACAAACTTTTCTTGAGCAACATTTACAGACATCCACAAATATTTCCTTGGATTTCTTGAAAAAAATTGAACTTACAACATTTGTAGAATTCTAGTTTGATCTCATCTTCTTCGCTTTTTCCTTTGCAGATTTGATCCACTCCTTCATTCATTATTGCTGTCACCCAACCATACGATGGACGAAATGATGCCAGATTGTTATAATGATACAATAGACAAGAATGAGCTACATATTGATAACAACAAGAACACACATATTACTAGAATACACAGAGACGATATAATACTGGGAAGGAATTCCAACCAATGTTCAATTAGACTTGAGTATATTTATACATAAGTGATATAGTTGGAGTGGTTGTACCCACTCTCAACCAACCTTCATTTACTTTATATGACACATTTATCGAGGATTACTGACATATATGCAATACATAATATATGATAACATCATAGGTCTAAAGACCCTTACAACAAACATGCTTAGAAATAAATAGAATGGGGGCTCAGTTACAATATGGAATTGGAGAAAAGGTTCTACCCCGAACCTTTGGAAATCATAATTGGAGTTTTTTTACATTGTGGCAACAAAATGCCCAAGTTCAATAGTTAGATTAAGTGGGTCTAGAAGGATTATTTGTTAACTCTGTTACAGGGCATAGTCATTGATAGTGATTGCTTGACGTGTGCTACTTGTAGCATTTTGGTTATGGATTGCATGCAAATAATTGAATTTATTTTGATGAGTAATTTTCCATTCTTCTTATACTTTCAGTTATAACGGTTAGCATATGCTTTTTAACTTACAAAGGTCATGGGTGCTAATGTTTGTAAGATACCGGTTTAAAGCTGGTATGGGTATAAACATGTTGATATGCTATTTTGAATTCCTCAAATGTGTACTGACTATAGAATATGACAAGTAATTGTGTGTTGAATGCATGTGTTGATATTAGAAATGTGAACTAATTTAATGGTAGATTTTGATATGTTAGTTTCTTTCTAACTGGTCTTTTAAGCTTGTAGCTATTTTGACTACTATTCTGTCATGCAACCAACTCACAAATAGATAGATAAATGACTTAAGAATTATCTTCTTCTAGGGGGAAAAATCCTTTACATTACATAAATGAACAATTCTTGGATGATACAAATGAAAAGACCTCTTTTCTATATATAGGAGTCTAAGGGGTCACAATATAATCAAAGCCTACATAACAATAATAATGTAAAGGCACAATAATAATAATAGTGGGCTTCTATGGGGCATAATAATAACAATATGGGGACTACATGGACACAAAAATACCAATAAGGGGGCTACACTAACAATAAAATTAAGGGGCTACACTAGTATTATAGGGACCTAACATGCTCCTCTCCTTAAAAAAAGTGTTGTCCTTAATGCTTGAGTAGTTCTGGATGCTTCTGTATAAAATTATCATCCTTCCATGTGGAATCTTCAGTGGGTAAGTTCTTCCACTTGATGAGATACTTTGAAATTTACCGATTTTGTAGTTGTTGGGTTCATGTTTCTGTGACTGCTTCAGGTTCCAATATGATTTTTCCTTCCTTGTTAAGTTTTGGAAATATTGTTTGAACTGGGAGCTTGTCACCTATAATCTTCTTTAAGCATCAAACATGGAAAACTAGGTGCACTTGGGAAGATGCATGAAGCTCCAATTTATATGCCGTAGTACCGATCTTTTGAAACAACTTGTAAGGACCATAGTACTTTGGTGATAATTTATCATCCTTCTTAGCTTGCTTGAGGGACATTTGTTTGTATGGTTGTATCCGTAAAAATACAAAGTCATCTACATCAAAACTTTTTTCGTTGCGATGCTGATTATCCTGTTGTTTCAATCGATTCTGCACCAAAGTGAGGTTATCCCTTAAGAGTTGGAGAACCTATTATTGATGCTCAATGTGATCTTCCACTTCTTGAAGCTTATAATTTTATCTTAAAGATGATGTGATGGATGGTGGATGTTATCCATAAAGTGCCATAAAAGAGGTTATTTTTGCTGTAGTATGGAAGGAAGTGTTATACCACCATTCAGCCAGAGGTAACCACTTGACCCATTGTGTTTATTTATCAGACACAAAACAACGAAAATATCCTTCCAAACATTTGTTCACTATCTCAGTTTTCCCATCAGATTGAGGATGATAAGATGAGCTATGAGCTAATTGAGTACCAAAATGAGAAAATAATTCTGTCTAAAAATTTCGAGTGAAAATGGGATCTTTGTCACTTACAATAATCTTTGGGTTTCCATGTATCTTTTGAATTGTTTCCATAAATGCAATATCAATTGTACTGGCTTTAAATGGATGAGATAAGGCACAAAAGTGTGCATACTTGGTAATTCTATCAACTACTACCATGATGACACTCTTTCCTTCGGACTTGGGTAAAATTGTGATAAAATCCATTGAGACCTCCTCCCAACGTTGACTTGGAATGACTATAGGTTATAACTGACCCAGGGTCTTAATTGTTTCAACTTTATTTTGTTGGAAAACCAAACATTCTACCACAAACTTTTGAATATTAGATTTAAGGCCATCCCCAAAAAAATTCCTTCTTAACCCTATGGTAAGTTTTTAAAAATCCAGAGTGCCATCCTAAGGGAGAGGTATGCAATTCCAAAATAATATTTCATTTGAGTTGGGAATTCTTACAAAGATATAAGTGATATTTGTACCATAATGAATCATTTTTCCAGCTAAATGTATCATATGTATTGGGATCTTACTTCAACTTTTGAATGAGTGTCCACACTTCTTCATCATTCCATTCATCCCTTGGTTCGGTTATCCAAACTGGTCGGATAATAGAAATGGAACAAAGCAATGCTTCCACATCCTTATCCTTTCTTGAGAGTGCATCTGCAACAACATTTTTGTTCCCTTTTTCGTAGATGATTTTTAAGTCATAACCCAACATCTTTGTATCCCAGTTTTGCTGCTCTTCTGATGATAATCTGTTCCAAAAATTATTTAAGACTATCATGATATATTTTGACATTAAAGTTCCCTCCCATTAGGTAAGGTCACCATTACTTTAGTGCATATATTATTGCCAACATTTCCTTCTCATAAATAGGTTTTTTGTAAATACTTTCCTTTGATTGGACAAATTTCAAAAGTGATGGGTCTTCCTTTTTGTATTAAAATAACACCAATTCCATTTCCTGAGGCATCAAATTCCACGATAAATGTTTTTGTGATGGTTGGCGTAGCTAAGACCGATGCTTGGAACATTGCCTATTTAAGATGTTCAAAGGCCTTAGTTGCTTTTGGAGTCCAAGAAAATGCATATTTCTTTAGCAATGTTGTTAAAGGTGTTGCTATTCTCCCATAATTCTTAACAAACTTGCGATAATACACTTTCAACCCGAGAAACCTCGAAGATGCTTTATTGTTGTGGGGATTTTCTATTCCTTAATGGCTTAAATTTTGTTAGGATTTACCTTAACACTCTCATGTGATACAATATGACCTAGATATTCAACCTCTTGTACCCCAAAGAAACATTTGGAGGTTTTTGCATATAATTGTTTCTCCTCCAATAACTTGAGCACCCTATCAATATGTTGAATATGATACTTCCAAGACTTGCTGTAGATTAGTATATAATCAAAAAATACTAACACAATTTTTCTAAGAAAGGGTTTGAAAATGGAATTCATCAAACCTTGAAATGTGGAAGGTGCATTGGTAAGGCCAAAAGGCATGTCAAAAAATTCATAATGACCCTCATGAGTTCTAAATGATATTTTTAGGTTGGTGGTAAAGCCACTGGCCTACTATACATGCATAACTATAACCATGAAAATGCATGCATAATAACATATGGACATTGACATGCATAAAAAATTCATATACAACCATACACTCATGATGACACATCCCACAACAACTTCATCAACCTTCACATGACGACATCACTAAAACCATGATAAACACCATGCAAATGCAACAAGCACATGGACTACAAACATAAGGAACACATATGTAACTGACATTAAAGAATGACCAACTCACCACCCATCTAGTCCAAGGGGTGAACAATGCTCTGATACCACTTTGTAACACCCTCCTCCCACATCTACCCGTGTAACCGTCCAACCGGGGTAAACATGTGATGAGAGGCTACTATGATGGGCTTCAACCTCCTATGTAATCTTAAGGATCTGGAATTGATAGAAACAAAACATATAGACCTTCCACATCAACAACATGACTCCTAGGAACCATCCCAACCTATTAGGTAACCAACCCTGGGTCTCACTGTGTTTTTAGGCCATTAAACCCTCGAACGTTCCCTTGATATGGGCCTGCATGTGTTTAGGAGGCTTTGGATGCTCCCACAACATGGTATGCTAGCGTCCAGTGACTATTTTTCATAGCGTTGTGCCAACGTCCCCAGGATTTGAGACACTTTTTAAGGCCCAGAGCCCAAGTCACTGTCCAAAATTTAATGATACCTTCAAAATAGAAATATAATAACGGAATGATGATACAAATGCAATTACTTAAAAAAGGGTTTGACTGGACCCCTACTAGCCATGATAGACATTTTGTCAAACATATCACAATAATGTAATCTACAGGTGTAAACAACAAATTTAAGCTTAGGGGCATCATAATTATTTGAGAATTTCTAAGAAGCTTTGTTCCCTTATATCATTAGCTACATTATCATCTATTAGGTCATAGATACATTTTTCATTCATTTACCAATCAAAACATGAGGGAATCCGTACATCATCACTGTCATAATACTTGCTTATAACCAACATAATAACAACACAAATACCAAGGATACATCAACCATAAAATCCAGATATAAACCAGTACATTTATACATGAGATATTAAGGAAATATCCTCTTATTACTGAATGCAAAATCCAACCCAGAATGGGACTACCATGTTCCACCCGACCATAGAATGCTTGAGCCAAAGCTCTCTTCATCCATTCACCCCAGTGCCATATTCCAAGCATGAATATGGGACTCAAACCAAAAGAACAACCCAGGGCATTGCGTGACTAAACCATGTCACCCTCGTCAATAAAAACCAAGCTTTACCGTAATCCATAGTGGATCACTAGGCCAACATAATAAACATGTAATAACATGCTTTACCATGATATCCACCAGATCACTAGGCCAAAACAAGCATGGATGCCACCGGATTTATCCACCTACACTGTGAGGAATTTTCCTATCTCCTAGTCTCTTTGGCTTTACCGCAATCCATAGTCCGATGCAGGGATCATTAGGTGCTAGACTGAGACACCACCCTCTAGGCTTTACCATATATCTCGCCATTCACCGATAAGGATTCCTAGGCCTAATTAAGGTAAACCACCGCTAGTATTTACCATATATCTTGCCATTCACTGATCAAGGATTCATAGGCCCACCAAGGCACATAATACCTGGATTTACCACAACCCACAATTCGGTTCAGGGGTCACTAGGCCAGTGGGTTTAACACGATCCATAGTCCGATTTAGGGATCACTAGGCCACGTGTTCTTTCTTTCGGAGATCCACCTCACTTAGCTTCGAATCCATCTGACAATCCAACTCAACCAAAATATGAGAACCCCATCACAACATGGCTATCCAGAAATGGAAAGCTAGGCTGAAAACACTATCACACCTAGAAAAACCCATGCCATAACAACAAAGAACCACATGCAATACCATGCATGCAAAATCTAGCAAGGAAAACACACATGCAAATCGATACCCGCAAGGAATTGTGCTGTAGCTGCTTGATCCTGCTCTTCCTTCCTTCCTCTTGCCTTCTTTTCCTTTCTTGATCCAATGCCAAGTGCTCCAAGAAAACTCGAAGTGTCCAAGAGTGAGAGAGAGAGAGAGATAATAATGAGAGAGCTCCAAAATTGAACTGACAAAAGGTTACCAACTAATCCTCACAAGCCTTTTTTTATTATTATCAATGAGGCCTCTATTTTCTTCATTTTCCATTATTTTCCTTCAATTTCCTCCTCACATGCAACCTGTGACCCTTCAACTTCATTTTCTCCTAATTTCCTTTATTTTCGTAAATAAATGTGCCAAAAATTCCATTTTTCCTTTCCATATCATTTTCCATTGCCTTTGCTAATTTCCTTAGTCATAATAATCGAAATGAAATCCACTAGGATGTTTTTCCCACCATTCAACTTGGAATACATGTCCCATGACTGTAGTCTTATATATTTTTACGTGGATTTTTAACCAGGGATGGCCTTAGAATTCAGCCTCTTCGAGGGGGCAACCTCCTTTACATTACATAAATGAACAATTCTTGGATGATACAAATGACAAAACCTCCTTTCTATATATAGGAGTCTAAGGAGTCACAATATAATCCAGTCGACCTAACAATAATAATATAAAGCCACAAAAATAACAATAGAGGGATTCTATGGGGCACAGAAATAACAATATGGGGGTAATAGGGGCACAACAATATAAATAGGGGGTATAACTACAATAGTAATGGGGTAATCACTAGTATTATAGGGACCCAACATGCCCCTCTCCTTCAAAAAAGTGTTGTCCTCAACGCTTGAGTAGTTCTGGATACTTCTGCATAAAATTCTCATCCTCCCATGTGGAATCTTCAGCGGATAAGTTCTTCCACTTGATAAGATACTCTGAAATTGATCGATTTCGTAGCTGTCGAGTTCTTGTTTCTGTGACTGCTTCCGGTTCCAATATAATTTTTCCTTCCTCGTCAAGTTCTGGCAATATTGTTTGAATTGGGAGCTTGTCACCTATAACCTTCTTTAAACATGAAACATGGAAAACTGGGTGCAATCGAGAAGCTGCAGGAAGCTCCAATTTGTATGCCATAGTACCAATCTTTTCCAACACCTTGTACGGACCATAATACTTTGGTGATAATTTATTATCCTTCTTAGCTTGCTTTAGGGACATTTGCTTATATGGTTGTAGCCGTAGGAATACCCAATCACCTACATCAAAACTTCTTTCACTGCGATGTTGATCTGCCTGTTGTTTCATTCTATTTTGTGCCAACACGAGGTTATCCTTTAAGAGTTGGAGGACTTGTTGTTGATGTTCGATGTGATGTTCCACTGCCTGAACCTTAGAATTTTCTCTTAAATATGATGTGATGGATGGTGGTTGATACCCATAAAGTGCCATAAATGGGGTCATTTTTGTTGCTGTATGGAAGGAAGTGTTATACCACCATTCAGCCAGAGGCAACCATTTGACCCATTGTGTCTGTTTATCAGATACAAAGCAACGAAGATATCCTTCCAAACATTTGTTTACTATCTCAGTTTGCCCATCAGATTGAGGATGATAAGATGAGCTATGAGCTAACTGAGTACCAAGACAAGAAAATAATTCTGTCCAAAAATTTCCAGTGAAAATGGGATCTCTGTCACTTACAATAATCTTTGGGTTTCCATGTAGCTTTTGAACTGTTTCCATAAATGCAGTAGAAACTGTACTGGCTTTAAATGGATGTGATAATGCACAAAAGTGTGCATACTTGGTAAGTCTGTCAACTACCACCATGATGACACTCTTTCCCTCAGACTTGGGTAAACCTGTGATAAAATCCATTGAAACCTCCTCCCAACGTTGGCTTGGAATGGATAAAGGTTGTAATAGACCTGGTGTCTTAATTGTTTCAACTTTATTTTGCTGGCAAACCAAACATTCCGCCACAAACTTTTGAATATCTGATTTAAGGCCATCCCAAAAAAATTCCTTCTTAACCCTGTGGTAAGTTTTTAAAAATCCTGAGTGCCCTCCTAAGGGAGAAGTGTGCAATTCCATAAGAATCTTTTGTTTTAGCTGGGAATTCTTACAGAGGTATAAGCGATCTTTGTACCATAACGAATCATTTTGCCAGCTAAATGTATCAGAAGTACTGGAATCTTGTTGTAGCTTTCGAATAAGTGCCCACACTTCTTCGTCATTCTTCCATTCCTCCCTTGCTTCGTTTATCCAATCTGGTTGGATAATAGAAATGGCACACAACAATGCTTCCACATCCTCATCCTTTCTTGAGAGTGCATCTGCCACCACATTTTGCTTCCCTTTTTTGTAGATGATTTCAAAGTCATAACCCAACATCTTTGTGACCCACTTTTGTTGCTCTTCAGAGGATAATCTTTGTTCTAAAAAGTATTTAAGGCTATCATGATCCGTTTTTACCTTGAAGTGTCTTCCCATTAGGTAGGGTCGCCATTTCTTAAGTGCATGGAGTATTGCCAACATTTCCTTCTCATAAATAGCTTTGCTTAAAAACTTTCCCTTGATTGGACGACTTTCAAAAGCAATGGGTCTTTCATCTTGCATTAGAACAGCACCAATTCCATTTCCTGAAGCATCACATTCCACAATAAAGGTTTTTGTGAAGTCCGGTGTAGCTAAGACCGGTGCTTGGCACATTGCCTCTTTAAGATGTTCAAAGGCCTTTGTTGCTTCCGAAGTCCATGAAAATGAATCTTTCTTCAATAATGTTGTTAGAGGTGCTGCTATTCTCCCATAATTCTTAACAAACTTGCGATAATACCCTGTCAACCCAAGAAATCCTCGCAGATGCTTTATGGATGTGGGGATTTTCCATTCCTTAATGGCTTTAATTTTGCTAGGGTCTACCTTAACTCCTTCATGAGATACAATATGACCCAAATATTCCACCTCCTGGACTCCAAAGAAACATTTGGATCTTTTTGCATATAATTGTTTCTCCTCCAATAGTTGTAGCACCCTGTCAACATGTTCAACATGATCCTTCCAAGACTTGCTGTAGATTAGTATATCATCAAAAAATACTAACACAAATTTTCTAAGGAATGGTTTGAAAATTGAATTCATCAAACCTTGAAATGTTGAAGGTGCATTGGTAAGGCCAAAAGGCATGACCAAAAATTCATAATGACCCTCATGAGTTCTAAATGCCGTTTTCGGAATGTCTTCAATCTTCATTCTGATTTGATGATATCCCGAACGAAGATCCAACTTGGTGAAGTAAATTGATCCATGCAATTCATCCAGTAATTCATCAATAACAGGAATGGGGAACTTATCTTTAATAGTGAGCTTGTTGAGCTCCCTATAATCTGGACACATGCGCCATGATCCATCCTTCTTGTGCACCAATACTACTGGAGCTGAGAAAGAACTTTGACTCGGTTGAATTATACCAGCCTCTAGCATTTCTGCAACCATACGTTCAATTTCACTTTTTTGGACATAGGGATATCTGTACGGCCTGATGTTTGGAGGAACACTTCCTGGAATCAGATGAATAGCATGATCATGATCACGCATAGGTGGGAGACCTTTGGGAGTCTCAAATACCTTGGAATGATTGTCCAGGACTTTTTGGAGATCTGGAGAAATAGATGATTCCAATGTGGAAACATCTAGCGAACATAATTGTGCAATTACACCTCTTTGCTCCTTTTTTAGAAGCTTTGTCATGCCATTAGAGCTGATTATCTTTCCTGGTTTCCCTGCAATACCCCTTAATTCAACTTCCTTTCCTTCCACAGAAAATTTCATGAAAAGTTCTTGAAAATTAAAAGCTATTGTACCCAAGGATTGTAGCCATTGGACTCCTAGTACAACATCAGCACCTCCCATTGGAATGGAAAGCATTGGGCTAGTCAATACATATTCTCCCATGGATAGCTTGATATTATGGCACTTTCCAGAACAATTTATTGTTCCTCCATTTGCAATCATCACTTGACACTCTGGTGCTGGATATAGGAAGCAATTCAATTCTTTTGCTACCCTACAATGAATAAAATTGTGGGTGCTTCCTGAATCAATCAACACTATTACCTTTTTCTTCTTGATTTGTCCTTCTATCTTGATGGTTTGAGGAGTGGTAATTCCCGCCAATGCATTACAAGATATGGTCGGATTTATTTGTTCTTCATCTAGGCTTTGTTCCTGGAATATATCCTCTTCTTTTGACCTTTCTTGCTCCTTTTCTTCTTCCTCTTCACAATCTATGTAGAATAATTTCTTCTCAGCACACTTATGACCTTTTGTGTATTTGCTATCACAATTGTAACAAAGCCCTTTTGCTCTTTTTTCTTCCAATTGTTGTGGTGTCAACCTTGTAGGTTGTGGAAGACTATGGGCAACAACACTTCCGTCTTTATAGTTGTGAATGGTATGCTTCCTAGTTGCCATAATTTTGCTTTCCATTTTTCTTGCTAACCTGAATGCCTTCTCTAATGAATCAGGTTCCCAAAGGCGCACATCATGTTGGATATTATCCTTTAAAGACCCTATGAACACATCAATCCTATGCTCCTCTGGAATATCTTTTACCCTTATGTTCAATTTTTGGAACTCCTCAATGTGCTCCATTATTGAACCCTTTTGTTTGAGACTTATCAATTGGCTAAAAAAAGTGTTGCTTTTTGTATCCTCATAATGTGCTATCAATTCTTCCGTAAAAATTGCCCAAGTGATAAATTGTTTACGAGAACAAAGCCATTGATACCATACAAACTGATTTGGTTCCAAATATAAAGTTGCCATACGTACCTTTTGTGTGTTTTGCACATTATTGAGATCGAAGAATTGCTCCATCTGTAATATCCATGTGGCGGGATCCTTGCCATCAAACTTCCTCATATCGATTTTTGGAACATGGTGAGTCTTCGATCCAACATTAGAGTCTATGGAATCATGATTAACATTTCTTTTGTTCTCATCATGAGTTTCCTTTACTACCTTTTCACCATTAGTGACCCTTTCTTGTAGCAACTTCTTCAATTCTTCCATGTCTGTCTTCAAATCTATCTTCAAATTTGCCATCGAATCCTCCATCTTAGCTTCCATGCCCTTTATCTTAGATTCCACGCCATTTATCTTAGCTTCTGTTAGCTTTTTTGAGCGTGACATTTGTTGCACTTGTTCTTGTAATTTTGATATATCATGTAGCATTTCTTCCTCTTCTTCATGAGTCATGCTAGAGCTTTCAGGTTCCTTACTAGGTGTTTGCATTTTCTTTCCTCGGGGCATCAGTTACCGATAATAATGCTTTACTATGCCCTTTGAATTCCGTTAAACCAAGCTTACACAAAAAAAAAATAAAAAAATTACACACCTTTTTTCACTTTATAGAAGCCTGATATTGAATCTGATGTATCTCTGTAATTTCAAATCATCCAATTCTGAAATTGCTACCTGTAGTAGCTTTCTGCGTCCTCTTTCCAATGCCACAAGTCTGAGCCAAATTGGATTCTCCAAGGAAGAGTTATGTGAAATCTCCCACAGTGACTTGCTTTTAGACTGGTTCAGTAGAGCGAACTTGTACGACGTGCCACGAGTCACTGTTTCAACCTTTGAATCTAAAACAAACATACAAGAAACTACAGTTCGTCCTCTTTCTGTACCTTCTTACGAAATTTCAATCCGATCCCCAGAGAGAAAGTTATGACGATTTTCCCCAGGTCACCTGTTTTGAATGTAATTCAGGAGTCTGCAAAAAGACCAACTTCCTCAGATCATATCTCCACAAATATCGCGCAAAAAGCTCTGAAATTCGGACCCAAGGTTCAGCGCGATTTCTTCTCAAATGGGTTTTTTTTGCGACTTCTGAAACGTCACAAAAAAAAAGTTATAGCGAAAATGCCACGATGACCTGTTTGGAGCAGCGAAACCCTAGAATCCAAAGCTCTGATACCAAATGTTATGAAACCAGCTCACAAAAAGATAGAAAAGAGAGATCCACGCCTTAGAATTCAGCCTCTTCGAGGGGGCAACCTCCTTTACATTACATAAATGAACAATTCTTGGATGATACAAATGACAAAACCTCCTTTCTATATATAGGAGTCTAAGGAGTCACAATATAATCCAGCCGACCTAACAATAATAATATAAAGCCACAAAAATAACAATAGAGGGATTCTATGGGGCACAGAAATAACAATATGGGGGTAATAGGGGCACAACAATATAAATAGGGGGTATAACTACAATAGTAATGGGGTAATCACTAGTATTATAGGGACCCAACAAGGGCTGTTACAAAAAGTAAAATAAAGTTATTAGGCTATTAATCAATCCGAAAGGCCATTAGTTGGGAACCATAATAGTAGTAAGGTAAGTGATTAATATATAAAATATGATAACTCTGTGAATGATACATGAATGTAATTTTCATTTACTATGTTTGAGTGACACAACGAGGTTATTTAAGGGATTCCATGTTATATGGAACACCATTCGACAAGTGGGAAGGAATGATCTATTGCTGATATTATCATTATTAATATGTTATGTTTATGTCCTTGATATTTGTTTTGAGAATGAATGAAAGTGATAAAGGTTGGCAACTCACAACATATGAATAACATGGATGAGATAATGCTAGAATTGAATGAATAGCTAAGTATTGCAACAACAATAATGTTATCAACCAACTAGATGCTTAAAAAAAATATAGGCTTCAATTGAAAGCATTAGTAATGATAACCAAGGTAAAAGGGGTAAAGGAAGTAATTGGGATGATATTCGTTTACCTGAATTTGAAAATTGTTGTTTCGAATTGATGCATGCTTAGCATGGATACTAGGAAGCTTCCTAACCTTAATACTATCTAGCATATGTATGAATTATATTTCATGAATATTTTAATGATGAAATTAATATATATAATGTAATTTCATTTGACAAGTCATTGTAGAGAATCATCCAAATGGAAATATGATTAATTAATGTTCCTAGAAATATAATGATTATGTGAATGGCATATTTGGGGATAACATGATAAGGTTATTCAATAAGAACAACATTCATGTAAGGGATCCAACGAGAAAGTTTGAACTTGATCCGGATTGGATCATATATTGTTTGTCATCCATCTCGATGCATTTAGAGTGAAAAAAGTGGAGGAATCAACTCACAGACTATTTTTACCGGCGGGACCTAGTTTGGAAAAACAGGGTCTGAAACCTTCCAAGAGCGTTTTGAGGCATTAAACAATGTTTTTTGGAGGTACAAATTTTCTACTTTAGTGCGACACCATTTCATGCTTTTCTACTCGTAGAGATCTTTCCAACAACACAAGAAGCGCACCAATCAAAGTCTGTATGCAAAAGTTATGCCACTAAGAAGTTGACCTTCTTGTTTTCACACCTAGAGCTTGGGAGGATGCTGCATCAGTCCTAATTATTCATGGAAAAGGGACTAGCCACGTGTTTGTGATGTAAAGTACTGTAGAAGAGTCTATATTATAACTCTAGTTAAGAGTTCTTGTAGTCAAAATTAACTACTAGTAGGGTATCGGGCTATGTTATAAACGGGCCACTAGGAGGAAGAGGAATTCCATTCCTTCGAGAGAATTTTGTTCCATAACTGAGAAAATATAGCCAAGACAGATATGAGGTAGAGAACGCAGAGAGGATCTGTGCACTGTAGCATCCCACAAGCCACATGCATTACTTCTTTGTACCTACAACCATATCTCTAGACAAAGAAAGAGAGAAAAGTGACCTCATCTTCCAGTTGGGTTTTCTCCCAAAAGGTTTCCCAGAGAGAATATCTTGTGTTTTATGTGTGTGTGTGATTATTTTGTCATTCTCTACTTTTCTACATAATTTCCATTCACATGTATGCACTAATGATAGTTAAATCTATAGGTCTTAAAGTTTTAATAAAACTATAATAGTGTAGAATCTCAGATTTTAAATATAATATTATCAGTTCTGTTGTGATGAACTCTCAAGTGGAATATCCATGGTAGTTTATGGATCATTTAGTATCATATCAGGTTTCTTTGACTATTTTTGGATATTTGCAAGGTATCTAGGTCAACAAGGTCGAAAATCGTAAAACCCTAATCATGGATGACAAATATGTAAACGAACCTCATGATCCTGCAAAAGTGAGGTTTTCACGTCTCAAACAAAAAGACGCAGATATAAAACGCAATGTAAACTTCCTCATGGAGGCCCTAAGCAATAATATGGGGAAATGGGGGTTTGAATGTAAAGGACAAATTTGAAGGGGGATCAGGAGATCAGGAAGACACAGAGAACCAACCGAGGAAAGAATGTGGAAAAGATCAACCTAGTTCAAGTGCCATGAATCAATCCTTGTTTAAAATGGAAGAAAAAGTTGATTTCAAGCCATATAACAGAGAGATCAATGCTCTGAATTGTAGAAATTCCCACCTGTAGATCACCTGATAATGCAATATACTAAAGCAAAATACTTGATCTACTTCTACAAACAATTATGTGGAAGCTTAATTGAATTGAGCAACATCAATAAGAACACATATAACTGATAAGAAGAAATCAATCACACATAACACATAATACATAACCAGGGGAAAGCAACTGCCTAAAACCCTAACTCTATATTATCATACAAGTGGAAATCTTGTCCAAGTTACAAAAAGAATTAGCTCAAAAGCTTTCCTGCTCTCTCTACAATCAAACAATGAAGCTCATAGACATAATAGACAAGTTGATATCCTCATCAAGTCCTCCAAGCCCCTATTTCTTTGGGAAATTTTTCTTGGGGTCCAGTGAAGCCACATGTGTGAATTGGCCCCATCACACTCACTGAACGATAAGAAGTAACAACACAATTCTCTTGGATAGAAATCCTTTTGCATGCAAGGAATATTCACCAAGGAATATCCTAGCAACTGACAGTACATTGTCCCTCCATCTGATCTCAATTAGGTCTTTGTCTGAACTGACATGCATGATTTATGTATGAGAGAATATCCAGTTATCTGAAGAGAAGCAGTTATATGCAATAATGGATTAACTAACTGAACTTACTTAATTTAAACAAACTATTTAAATCAATATAACTGGACTTGACTCAGTCAACTCAACCAACTAATTACTACTCAAAATAGAACTCATCCTTATCTCTTTAATTGATGGATAAATTCCTCAATTAATGGAGAAACTGTTGCATGTCCCCACATTGACTTCAAGTTTGATTTTCCTAACTAATTAACTCAAGATGAAT
The DNA here is from genome assembly GCA_031772625.1 of Pinus tabuliformis. Classification (NCBI taxonomy): domain Eukaryota; kingdom Viridiplantae; phylum Streptophyta; class Pinopsida; order Pinales; family Pinaceae; genus Pinus; species Pinus tabuliformis. The sequence goes on along the minus strand of CM062820.1, from coordinate 1,522,658,624 downwards.
TAATTAATTAATTTTCAAACTGGCGTTAATATCAAATTTGAATTTTACTTCCTATTATAGTTTAGGGACTGACTAAAATAGGAAGGGATCCTGAAATGCTATTTTTAGCACTTTCATTTTTCATCCATTGTAGCTAAGTTCAACACTAGATGAAACTGCTATTTATAGTAGTGCTATTTTTACCTTTTTCTATTTTTAGCATTTCTTGTTGCTATCTTCAACACTCCCTCTCAACAAGAAAGGGATTATCAGTAATCCAAATCCTGTCTCTGTGGAACTCGAACTTGCATTTTGACAATGCCTTTGTCAAAATATCTGCATCCTGTTCCTCAGTCGAAACATACAACAACATGATCCTCTTGACCACACAGTCTTGAAGATGGTGATACCAGATATCAATGTGCTTAGACCTGTCATGAAAAACTGGATTCTCAGAGAGTTTGATGCAACTTTGATTATCACAGTAGATCACTATAGGATCCATCCTCTGACCAAACAATCCCACTATAATCTTTCACATCCAAATGGCCTCACATGTAGCTTGACTAGCAACCATGTATTCAGCCTCTGCTGAGCTAAGTTCAACTGATCTTTGTTTCCTGCTGTACCAGGAAACTGCAACTGAATCAAGGTTGAAGATTCCTCTAGAAGTGATCTTCTTGTCTGATGGACTCCTTGCCCAATCCACATCTATGAAGCCCTGAAGCTTCACTCCCTTTGTCCGTCTGTACCACAATCCAAATTGAGATGTGCCTTTGAGGTATCTCAGCACATGCTTCGCTGCCTTCCAAAACAACTTGGTAGGCTAAACCATAACTTGACTCAGCTGGTTCACCGCAAAGCATAAGTCAGGTCGTGTGTTCACCAGATACATAAGTGAACCCACCAGCTGCCGATAAATAGTAGCAGCTACTACCTCACTTGAAGTAGCATCCTCCTTCCTCTAGTTCCCAGCTAGAGGAGTTTGCATTGGTTTGCACTTCTCCATGTGAAAGCGCCTGAGTATCTCATTGGCATACTTTCCTTGAGACACAAATACTTCCCCATCTTTCTGCCACACCTCCATGCCTAGAAAGTAGTGCATAAGGCCCATGTCCTTCATCTCGAACTCTCTCACAAGGTCCTCCTTACAAGACTGTATCAGCTGATCATCACCTGTCAAAATCAGATCATCGACATAGAGTTCAATGATCAATGGCTTACCTTCTACCATGATGTGGTAAAGGTTTGCATCTGCTTCACTCGTGGTGAAGCCCAACTCAGTGAAATAGTTGTTGATCTTGGTGTACCAAGCACAGGGTGCTTGCTTCAGACCATACAGAGCTCTCTTGAGTATGCACACATGTGCCTCACTGTTCAAGGTTTTGAAACCTTCTTGTTGCTCAATGTACACCTCCTCCTCAATCGTCCCATTGAGGAATGTTGTCTTCACATCCATCTGGTGGATCTTCCACCCCATCTGAGCCGATAGTGCCAATATCGATCTAATTGATGAGTACCTTGCTACAGGAGCAAAAGTCTCATTGTAGTCAATTCCCTCGACCTGTGAGAAACCTTGGGCAACAAATCTTGCCTTGTGTTTCTCAACACTACCATCAATTGCCTGCTTTACCTTGTAAAGCTATCTGGAACTCACCACAGACTTGTCCTAAGGTCTTGGGACAACATCCTAAACACAATTTCGTATGATGGAGTCATACTCCTCCACCATTGCATCAACTCACACTGGTTGCTACACTGCCTCCTCGAATGAAGAAGGCTCAGGATCTACACACTCCCCAACCAGGGCCATGTAACCAGTGTACCGCTCTGGCAACCTCCTCTATTTGCGCTGAGACGATGGTTGTCCCACATTCTCCCATGCATCCAGCATCAACCTGTCATCTTCCCTTGAGTGTTTCCACCCATCTCTGGAAGTCTCAGCATGAGTGGATGTCTCCACTCCCGGATCCTCTACATGTAGCTACTCTGCATCAATATGAGGGTCCTCATCCTTAGGAACTAAAATTTCCTCATCTACATGCAACTCAAAATCCATCTCAAGTGATAAGCACATGGCTTTCTGTTCATTGAACTTCAGATCCCTGTATACCACAGTCCTCTGAGTGGAAGGAAGGTACACCCGATAGTTGTGGGGTGTATCTGTGTACCTCACAAGTATTCCCAACTTAGTTATTGGGTCTAGCTTCTTCCTGGTATCTTTGGTCACATGACAGTAAACTGATGATCCAAAGATTCTGAAGTGACTTACATCAGGTCGCTTCCCAAAATAGGCCTCCATAGGTGTCTTCATCCCCAGTATATGATGTGGGATTCTGTTCTACAAGTATACTACTATATTGCATGCCTCAGCCCACAAATGCAGTGGTAGGCTTTGGTCATGCAACATCACTCGAGCTGCTCCCACAATCAATCTATTCTTCCTTTCGGCCATCCCAATCTGCTGTGGGTTATGGGGTGCTGTCAATTCCCGTTTAATTCCTTCTGAAGCACAAAAGTCTTTAAACTGCTGAGAGACATACTCTCCACCATTATCACTATGAAAGGCTTTTATTTTCTTTCCTAATTCTTTCTCTGCCAAGGCTTTAAACTCACAAAACCTCAGGAAGGCCTGATCCTTATTTTGCATAAAGTAGATCCAACATCTATGAGAAAAATCATCAATAAAAATAACATAGTACCTTTGTTTAGCGGTGGACGCTGTAGAAAAATGTCCACAAAAATCCGAGTGAACTAGCTCTAGGATTGCTCCAACTCTACTGTCTCAATCCAGAAAGGAAGATTTCACATACTTACCCAAGGTACAACCTTTGCATTTACTCATCTACTCAAGTTTTCCCTTGGGTAATATGGTAGAAATATGCTGCATGATCTTCAGGGCTCCATGGTGCAAGTGGCCCAGTCTTCTATGCCATAGCTCACCAACATCTTGGATCTGCACCATCTCTGCTTTGGAACTCAAAGCAGCACAGTCATCTACCACTATCTTGTAGAGATTCATGACTCAAATCCCTATTCGCTTTGTCTGTCCAGTGCCGATATGCCCTAGGAATACCTTTCTGTTATAGACATTTTTGTGCCTTACAGCTCTAAGCATAAAATTTCCATAAACCAAGGGCTCCTAAGTCCCTAAAAGTGTTGTTCCAACCCCTAAAGGAACAAGGTCAACAAATTACAGCTTCTTCCAGAAGTTCTCCACCAGAAACTGCTCAGAATAAGTCAAATCAGGATCATTTCAGCTGCTCCACTAGCCAAGTGCGTTGCATAGCAGCTAAACCCACTAGCTAGGTGCGTTGCAACACACCTAAATACATTACCAGGGTGCGTTGAGCGGGAAATGACAAATGGCAGTGTCATTCCACGAGGTGGAGAGACAATGGAAGTTTCCAGAATCTTCTCCAATGACACTTGCCTCACTGAATTCGACCAAGGATGAGTAAGAGGCTTTCAGTCTCCAAGTGGAAGCAAGAACTGACAAAGAGAAGCCACTAATCAAATCATAAGCTGACTCATCCTCCTTGCATACATCTATATATGGATCCCTCATCCCAGAGATCTAGAGGCTGGAATTTTTCACATTGTAAGGAATTGCTGTTGGTTTTGAGGCACATATCAGAGAATTGGGTGATCTATGCTTTGTTGGGGGTGAAGAAGGGACTTCTTTGCTGGGAGGTTGATGCTGGGTCAGGAATCATCGGCTGTAACTCCTCCTGGATCTTCTTGTATATCAATAAAAACTATTTGAGTTTCTTCTCCATGCTTTTGTATCATTGATGCTTGTTACATTTGTATGGTTAACTTAAATCTAATCCTAAGTTACTTATGAATATAAACCCATGTCTTTGTATAGTTTTCTCCTTCTGTGATCTTACAGGTACTTGGTGAAGCTGGGAAAGTAAGAGAGCAGATAGCTGGAAGCTGTCAAAAAGGAGAGAGATTGGATCAAAGGACTAGCGCAAGACACAGGTTGGTTCTTCCTATTCCTCTTTGTTTATAGTTCATAAAGAAGATACAAAAGTAGTTTTCTCTGTTTGTTTCTAAGGTAGCTGTCACACCTTAGTGGGATAGAGCAGTTCTAAATAGACACTTTTCCCGATAACAAAATGGCGACTCCGCTGGGGACCGTGTCTAATTAGTTTGTTTGTGTTTCTCTTGTTGTTTATTTCATAAACTTATAAGTAGCAATCGAATTGCATTTGCCATTAACAAATGCAAAGTAGATATCTGCTAATTTAATCCATTCACTGGGTCTATTTATGATTTGAACAACTGATTCATAGACTAACTGATTGCCCTTGTGATAGCTCTTAGACCCTCCTTAGATCTACCTCTGATTGGGCATTACTGATTGCTTTTACTCGGCGAAAAACCAAATATTAAACTGCAAACCGTGACCCAGAACCCGGATAGAATTCTCGTTTCTGCCCCAACGCAGGCACTGTGAAGAGGTTCTGCATTTCAACGCACTTCCCGAGAGGGCTACCTGCGCTGCAATGCAGTTTCTCTGTGTAACAGGTGCGCTGATCAGCCTAGCCTTGTCCAGCTGAGGTTCTTTGCTTCATTCTTTCCAGTTTTGTCTTTGATTTTGCAGCTTGTGATCAGTATATGACTGTTTCAAACCCCTTTTCCTTACTGATATTCTGCCTCATTTGTACAAAAGAACTGTAGATGTTTTTATGTGTTTGTTGAGTCGTTTACAGTTTTCCATTGCAAAAGTAGAATAGTCGTACTGTCGTCCTTTGATTTAGATTTGTCGCAAGTGTCGATTTTGATCATAGGAGAAAGTTTATTTGCTGTTGATGGTCGATTATGATTTTACTTTTGCCTTTGGTTTGAATTTGTGACTTTCTAGTGTCAAAACGAGTATTTATTTCAAAATCATAAAGTGTCGTAATCATCTCTACATTTTGATTTCGAAAAGAAGCTTGTTTGTGTTTGTCGCTTGAAAGCAAATTCAGATTTGTACATCAACTTTTTTTTTAGCATCAATATTAAGAAAGTGAAAAACAAATACATGCATTTGCATTTTCATATAGACAGTCTGTTTGGCTTGATTTAGGAAAGTGCATTTACAGTGTGCTCTTTGCTCTTTGAGAAAAGATTGTGTCTTTATTTTCCCCTAGTAGCTAGGATTTTCATTGCTGAAAAGAGATAAAAGTTTGCTTATCATCTTTAGATTGCATTTTAGGAATTACATCTACATCTCGTGGTGAACCCAAAAGGCAAACTTCATAAGAAAGATCAACTTAAAATAAATTCAATGAACCTAACAACACTTTGGAACTTAACGCACAACATTTAGAGGTCTAGGCTAGAGACGTATTCCGGCGTCGTAAAGCCTGGTAACTGTTGTCCTCATTGATGGTTGGGTGATTCCTCCACTTTGAGACGATAAGTGCCAATACAGACTTGTGCTCCCACGTACGATCGAGTATATATTGGGAGACCCCTATAGGCTTAAATCCTTTATCCATAGGAAGCCGTGTCGGCCGCCCTACTGATCACAATGCACCGAACACATCATTCGCGAAGATTGACTGCTGTACCGTAAAAAGTATTCTGCAGTTTTGCGATTGGTTTGGTACTCCCTCTACCTAGACCTCCAGAGCAGTCCCTTTCGTTCCTTTTTAGACTACTTAACGGAAAAGGTCCATCTGAGCACTTGTCACTTCAGGCTCATTAAAAATCGAAGGAAACTAGAGTCATCTTTTGTTTTTTCTCGACTCTTAAAAACTGAAAAAACAAGTTGTGTCAAAGCGTGTTAAAATTTATTTTAAACGGAATATTCATTACCCTTTTCCTACATTGATCTTGGGTTGAGAAAATGGAGCCTACCAACCAAGGAATTCCCCTTGGTGGAAATCCTAGTCCCTTCTCCTCTTGGGGAGATGTTGGTGCGCCCCATATGGCCACATTGTCGCTTCCAGGACTGACAATTGGTTTGCCTGTATGGCTCTTCTCAACCTTTGTCGTTCAGAACACCACTATTCCTGAACAATCGAATCAGCAATTAGACGAGTCCAGAGTTGCCCACCAGCCTTCTACTTCCTCTAATTCTTCCTCTCCTCCTTCCTCTTCGCTTGATGGAGCTGGTAAAGCTAAAAGCCAAGTTCCTAAGGAGAAGAAGGAAAAGAAGAAGAAAGAGAAGAAGAAGAAGGAGCCAAAGGCGAATGGGGGAAAACGAGTGTCGTCTAACGAAAATCCACACACTGCACCGACCAGGCCTAAATCGCCATGTGTCATTTGCAAAGGAGACCACTTTCACAGAGATTGTCCCTGCATCCCCCGGATACTAAGGGACTGGTCTCCTCGTTTGCACAACCCGGTGTCGTCAACCTCTGATGATCATGTTGAAAGCACACCGTCAACTAGCGAAAGTGAAGCCCCAGGACAAAAAGGGAAAGCTAGATTTCACTGTAAATTGTGCGAAGGCAATCATGCCGTCCACCGTTGTCCCTTCTTAGACGAAGCTAAAAGAGTTTTGGATGATCGTCCAGTTTCACCGTTACGACTTCCTCCTGGATATAAAAAAGTCTTGCCGAGTCCGTCACTAGTTGAGAATCCAACTGGCCCGCTCAGGTGGTCGGCTGAAGCACCTATCATTGAATATAAACCATCTGGATCCATACCAGACGAAAGTCAAAAGGTCGAGGCGGCAGTTGACCCGGTCTTGCCTTCATAGGTTTCATCTTTAGATGATACAGTCACTGAAGAGAACAAGGATGACACCGTCCAAATTCTCTTCATAAACATAGACTCCGACGAACATGGGGGCAATCTACCCATTCCTTTACCGCAGGAAGGAAGTTCGTCAGAGCCATACCTGGCCGTCTATTTGGTCCCACCTCCAAGCAACCTAGTTGTCTCCTTCGACTGGAATCAACTAGGCAGACCCCGTTTACCAGCTAGCGTACCATTCCGAATTATCATTCAAATATATAGAATGGTTATGGCTGGTACCATCATAGATGAGGGGGTTTCTGTGAGTATCCTTTCCTCAACTGCTTGGAAAGTGCTTGGTTCGCCATCGCTTTTGCCTGAGATGAGAAATCTGACAGGCTTTGATAAAGGAACAAGTCGACCTTTAGGGATCCTTCCCGATGTGCCCATAACATTGAGAAGGAAGACAGTTCGCATGAACATAATGGTAGTTCAAGGACCCTTGGATTATAACCTACTCCTTGGACGAGACTATATTTATTGCATGGGAGCGATTGTCTCCTCACTCTTTAGAGTAATGTGTTTTCCGCACGAAGGAAGAGTGGTCAAGCTCGTGGACCAGCTTTCATTTCCCGGATCATACAGATCAAATAGTCATATACCGTCCCTAAATGGTCTTTTCACGCAAGAAATGTCTCAATCTCCAGTCCGTCCTCCCGATGAGCGCGAGAAATTCGGAGGGATATGACTGAAACCCAGGGGGCATGCGTCCTAGTCTGCTTTGGTAGGAAAACGTCGGGTATAGAGTAGGTTTCTGCGGGAAAATATGCCTAGTTTATACCCCCGTCCGTGATTGGAAGAGGGGGTTATTCTAGTACAGGATTCTCTTGTCAAAAGTTATGTGAGTTGGCGAGAGCCGCCACTCACCTTTGTTTATCTCAGTAGACATCGCTGAAGAAGTGTTTTGTTTGCGCTGCGGATAGAACAATCTTTGGGTAGCCTGTAAGAGGTATACCCTTCCTGATAAAACAAATGTTTTGTCAGCTCGAATAGAGGATGACCTTGAAACTCTGTTTTATACCTAGGGGCATGAAAACCTTTTGGAGTGCAAGCAAAGAGTGATTATTTATCTGTTTTTTGGATTAGTCGTTTCCTAACTTGCATAAAGAAAGGATGTGGGGCAAAAATCTAAAAGTTGCCGTTTTTATATGAGACATTCTTATCATATGACTGGATTGATTGAGCAGTGTTTACCGCGAGGTTCAAGCTCATTAAAAAATAAACCCGGACTGAGCAAATGTTTCCACCCGCGTTTAAGCTCGTTAAAAAATGAACTATCCCCTGGTAAATAACCACCGTGAATGTAGTACTTCAACCATTAAAGCCTTGGTCGTGTTTTCACCGTCACCTCCACTTTTTCATTGGCCGATCATTCACCTCCATTTGATTGTTTACCATTTTTGAGGAACAGCTGCGAAGAGTGATTTCACTAGCCATCCTTGTGACACTGCCGTGATTGGAAAATTCCAAACCTTACCTGGAATCAGCTGCTACCCATTTTATCACTCGTTCCTCAAAAGACGAGTCTTCTTTAAGCTCTTTTCTGACTCGTAAAATATGAAAAGATTGCCGAGTTCTGGCCTTCCAGCTCGTTAAAGCGACAGGAAGTGCTATCCCTCCTCTAGATACCTGAGGGATTGTTGCACAAAAAGATCGAGCGCTTGTTTTGTTCGGCTCGTTAAAGCTAATCGAAAATTCATCCCTTCTGTATTGTTTTATACTTTTTCGGACTTAAGGGATTAGATGATGAAAAAGGAATTTTGGAGTTACCTTTACGTACCTTTTCAGACTCTCTAAAAATGAAAAGGACCGAGTTATCTTTATCGTTAGACTCGTTAAAAAGATTAATAGCGACAAACTTGTCTTTAGACGAGAACGAGTTTCACTATCGCTAGGCTCGTTAAAACATAGCGATGGATTTGCCTGAAGGGAAAATTATAGAACAAGCATATGTTATCCTCCTCAAGCTTGACAAAAATAAAGAGGTACTGGTCAGCAATGATTGGGGAAAAATTGGGAAGAAAACTCAAAGAAACTTTATTGGTAGCAAGTTGCTCTTGAACATGACACTTCCACTCCATGCCCGAGTCGGGTTGGGTTGTTTCATTCACTGGTCACATCGCCATGGTCTCGCCATGCCATCCACATTTGGGGTTAATGCTACCAATCCATCACATCAGTGTCGCCGATATGTTCAAGAGAAGTCATCCAGAAAGGCCACCCGTGTCCCGCCCACTACCATACATTATACTCCATTCTTTCATGACCGCCACCCTAAACCATATATCATCAGATCGTTTTCACCTCCATCAAAATCATTTGCTCCGTTCCGTGTCATTGATGTGGGATTCATTAAGGCCCTCCTGTGATGGATCACTTCTTGTCGACATCAGCTCATTATCCAAGAAGTTGATCTAGGAACACCCCATTCAGTACTTTGAAACTTGCATGCCTCAATGGCAAGTTTCTCACTTTCGGCAATAGGTTTACATCAATGACCTTCGACCGAAAGATTTTGCGTGGTGTTCGACGCCAAGTCCTTTATTCACACCACATGAATTATACTGCAGTACCTTGAGGGTCATTATCATTATCGGTGATTCCTCTCGTGCTTGTTAACAGTTTACATCATTGACTGGTAATCAAGCGACGTCTTTCCATGTTCGACTTCAAAACATTTTTCACATGGATCGAATTGTACTTCGAGTGAAGATCGGATGAGATTGAAGACCCCGGATCTAGTTTCATCCATCCGGGCTGCGATATATATTCAGGAAAATAAAGACATTGAAATGTACAGCATTGCAGTACAGATAATTGTCCTACCAAAAGGATGATGGCTCTATCAGAATCATCAGTCTACCATCAGACGATTGTCTGTCCTATGTACATGAAAATTAATTTATAAAGCTGAGCATGGGAATGCCCGCCTCAGCTAGATCATGAAAACAGTATGAAGATAATGTATTGTATTGTATCTTATTACAGGTCTCCTCCCATCATTGAAAAAACTTCGGATCCTCCTAATAAAGCATTTCACCCGATAAACGGCCTCATACTTTAGGGGGCAACTGTTATAGACATTTTTGTGCCTTACAGCTCTAAGCATGAAATGTCCATAAACCAAGGGCTCCTAAGTCCCTAAAAGTGTTGTTCCAACCCCTAAAGGAACAAGGTCAACAAATTACAGCTTCTCCCAGAAGTTCTCCACCAGAAACTGCTCAAAATAAGTCAAATCAGGATCATTTCAGCTGCTCCACTAGCCAAGTGCGTTGCATAGCAGCTAAACCCACTAGCTAGGTGTGTTGCAATGCACCTAAATGCACTACCAGGGTACGTTGAGCGGGAAATGACAAATGGCAGTGTCATTCCGCGAGGTGGAGAGACAATGGAAGCTTCCAGAATCTTCTCCAATGACACTTGCCTCACTGAATTCGACCAAGGATGAGTAAGAGGCTTTCAGTCTCCAAGTGGAAGCAAGAACTGACAGAGAGAAGCCACTAATCAAATCATAAGCTGACTCATCCTCCTTGCATACATCTATATATGGATCCCTCATCCCAGAGATCCAGAGGCTAGAATTTTGCACATTGTAAGGAATTGCTGTTGGTTTTGAGACACATATCAGAGAATTGGGTGATCTATGCTTTGTTGGGGGTGAAGAAGGGACTTCTTTGCTAGGAGGTTGATGCTGGGTCAGGAATCATCGGCTGTAACTCCTCCTGGATCTTCTTGTATATCAATAAAAACTATTTGAGTTTATTCTCCATGCTTTTGTATCATTGATGCTTGTTACATTTGTATGGTTAACTTAAATCTGATCCTAAGTTATTTATGAATATAAACCCATGTCTTTGTATAGTTTTCTCCTTCTGTGATCTTACAGGTACTTGGTGAAGCTGGGCAAGTAAGAGAGCAGATAGCTGGAAGCTATCAAAAAGGAGAGAGATTGGATCAAAGGACTAGCGCAAGACATAGGTTGGTTCTTCCTATTCCTCTTTGTTTATAGTTCATAAAGAAGATACAAAAGTAGTTTTCTCTGTTTGTTTCTAAGGTAGCTGTCACACCTTAGTGGGATAGAGCAGTTCTAAATAGACACTTTTCCCGATAACACTTTCCCTTGCTAAAGACTACATCATAGCCTTTATCTTCTAGCACAACAATTGACACAAGATTCTTCTCAGACCTGGTACATAATTTACATCAGTCAGGGTGAGGGGAGCTCCATGCTCCCTCTGAAACACAACCATACCTTCACTTGAGACACAATACTTTCCATCATCGCCCATCTCGATCTGCATCTGGAGGTCCTTCTCCTCCAATGTACTGAAATGATTCTTGTCACCTATCATGTGGAAGGAGGATCCACTGTCCAGGTACCAAACACATCCCACCATGGATGAAACCATGCATGCGATAAGAGAGAAATCTAGCTCAAGCTATGAGGTCAGTGCCTCACCATCAGATCCCTTTGAGGAACCCTTCTTGGATTTCTTCTGTGGACAATTAGTAGCATAATGGCCCACTTCATGACAATGAAAGCATCACACTTTTGATTTGTCAAACTTCTTCCCACCATCGGAAGAACCGAATTTGGATTGGGATGCCTTCCCTTTCCCCTTCCTTGCCTTACTCGCTAAGGCTAGATTTTCCTCATCATCTTGCTTCGATGATGATCCATCTCTGGTGCTTCTTCTTATCTCCTCCTGCATCAGATCCGACCAAAGTCTTTCCCAATCAAACAATTTTTCTCTTCCATTAACTGAGTCCTGGTAGCTATGCCAACTCTTAGGAAGACCGAGGAGTACAAGACTCACCATGTCATCATCTGTTGTCGTGATCCATACACTTCCAAGCTCATCCCTGCAGGTGGTGAGCTTGTTCAGATACGTAGAGATCGTGTCGCCCTTTTCACACTTGATCTTATGAAGCTTGTCTTTCAGTGCAAGCTTCCTTTGATCACTTCTATTCTGATATAGATCTTTCAATGTTTTCCACATTGAAGATGGGGTCTCCTTCCCATGGAGACTCGAGACTATGTGATCTCGAACCCCCTCTAGAAGGATTCTCCTTGCTCTAGCCACACACTTTTTCCATTCCACCAATTGAGTAGCATCATTCAGCTTGGGGACTTCTTAATCAATGAAGTCCTTTAGACCGTTATCCTCTAATACTACCTCCATGCGATCCTTCTAGGCTATATAATTCGAATTTCCATCAAGGGAATATTCGAGTCTTAAACCACTGAACGCCATAGGTGAAATAGAGATGTGATAAGAACTCAATTTCAATATACAGAACCCAAACTTTGAAATTCTCCTTCTTGTATACTGTTCTTCCTTGATCACCTTTGCTCTGATACCATGTAGAAATTTTCACTTGTAGATCACTTGATAATGCAATATACTAAAGAAAATACTTGATCTACTTTTACAAACAATTATGCGGAAGCTTAATCAAATTGAGCAACATCAATAAGAACACATATAACTAATAAGAAGAAATCAATCACACATAACACAAAAGATATAACCAGGGGAAAGCAACTGCCTAAAACCCCAACTTTGTATTATCATACAAGTGGAAATCTTGTCCAAGGTACAAAAAGAATCAGCTCAAAAGCTTTCCCACTCTCTCTATAATCAAACAATGAAGCTCATAGACATAATAGACAAGTATATATCCTCATTAAGTCCTCCAAGCCCCTATTTCTTTGTGCAAATTTTCTTGGGGTCCAGTGAAGCCACATGTGTGAATTGGCCCCATCACACTCACTGAACAAGAAGAAGTAACAATGCAGTTCTCTTGGATAGAAATCCTTCTACATGCAAGGAATATTCACCAAGGAATATCCTAGCAACTGCTAGTACACTGTCCCTCCATCTGATCTCAACTGGGCCTCTGTCTGAATTGACATGCATGAGTTGTGTATGAGAGAATATTCAGTTATCTAAAGAGTAGCAGTTATATGCAAGTGTGCATTAACTAACTGAACTTACTTAATTTAAACAAACTGTTTAAATCAATATAACTGGACTTGACTCAGTTAACTCAACCAACTAATTACTACTCCAAAGAGAACTCATCCTTATCTCTATAACTGATGGATAAATTCCTCAATTAATGGAGAAACTATTTCATGTCCCCACATTGACTTCAAGTTTGATTTTCCTTAACTAATTAACTCAAGATGAATTAATTAATTAATTTTCAAACTGTTGTTAATATCAAATTCGAATTTTACTTCCTATTATAGTTTAGGGACTGACTAAAATAGGAAGGGATCCTGAAATGCTATTTTTAGAAAAGCTATTTTAGCACTTTCACTTTTCATCCATTGTAGCTAAGTTCAACACTGGATGAAATTGCTATTTATAGAAGTGCTATTTTTAGCATTTCTTGTTGCTATCTTTAACATGAATCTCAACCATTGGTTGCAACAACTAGAAGTTTATTTTAGTGTCCATCAGATTGAGGAAGGACAAAGGATCTCATTCACGCAACTAAAATTAGAGGGCCTTGCACTAACTTGGTGGGAGAACCACACATAAAAACTAAGGTTAGAGGGAGAACCTCCAGTGAATAAGTGGGAGGATTTCAAAACCCTCATTATGTCATAGTTTTATCCCATTGGGTATGTGGAGGAACAGTGGATCCGGTGGAATTACTTCAGGAAAAATACGGGCTAAAGCATGCAGGAATACACCACAAAATTCAAGAAGATGGATATAATGTTGGGTATCTCTCCAAAGAACCCAAATGCACTCTTTAAGTATTTGGGGGGTGTGCATTTCCATCTGCATGAGAAAGTGATGCTGTTCAAGCCCAAATCAGTGGATGAGGCTTGTGTATAGGTACAATACATGGAGAAGATAGGCCCGAATAGAGCGCAATCAAGTGGATCGAAGTAGAAGGAGCAACAAGAAGGTTCTAAGGAGGGTAAGAGGAAGCAAAAAGGGGGAAAAGATAAGAAAAATAAAACTAAAACACACCAGTTCAAACATCCTAGAAACCACTGCAACCACTACAACATTAATGGCCATAAAGAGGAAAAATTCTGGAAGTTGCATCCATAGCTAAACCCGATGAAAAAGAAGAAAGATAACAAGAAGAAGAATATCACGACCACTGATTCGAGAAACCAAGCTGAAAGAAACTCAGATGTGGATGAGAATATCATTTCTATGTCAATACAAAAGGAGGTGAATCTAAGTAACCTTTAGAAACAGAAAGAGAAGGAAATGACCAAACTCTTCCATATAAAGATACAGGTCAAGAAGACAAATATTGATGCTCTATTTGACTCAGGATCACAGGCGAATCTCATTGCTATAGAGCTAGTCAAGAAGCTGGGGTTGAAAGTTCGTGATCATCCAAACCCATATCCATTGGGATGGCTAAATAAGGATGCAAAGTTGAAGGTAACTAAACAGTGCAAAATTAAATTTTCTATCAGTGCTAATTTTATTGATGAAGTAGATCTAAATGTGGTTCCCCTTGATGTAGGTGGATTCATGCTTGTAAGTCCATACATGTACATGCGAGATGAAATATTCATGAGGAGATCCAATTAGTATCAACTCATCAAGGATGGAAAGTCATTTATCATCAACGCACACAAAGGAAAGTAAAATATTTCACTGGTAAGTGCCAACCAAATGAAGAAATTGATTAGTTCCAGCAAGAAGTATGTTTTATTGTTTTTAAGAGAAAGTCAATCTGAATAGGAGTCAATAAGAGGCAAGGCCTTGGAGGGGTGTACTAAGAAACGATAGCAAAAATTGGAGGAATTATTATAGGAATACAAGGATGTGTTTCGAGAGCCTAAAGGGTTACCACCTAAGATATAAGTGGAGCATGAGATCCAGCTATTGCTAGACTCCCCATTGCCAAATATTGGGTTGTATATGAACTTTGTTATAGAAGTAAGTGAGGTGAAGAAACAGTTACAACAATGGCTGGAACAAGGTGTCATTCAACTGAGTACATCATCATGTGGGTCACCCATCATCATTATGTTGAAGAAGGATGGGACTTGGCGGATGTGTATAAATTACAGGGCATTGGAAAAAATCACACTCAAGAACATATAACCCCCTGCCTAGGATAAATGATTTACTATATCAGTTGCAACAAGAAAAGCACTTCACCAAATGGACTTGAAGTCTGGATATCACTGGGTTTGAGTCAAAGAAGAAGATACATGGAAGACCACCTTCAAAACCGGGAAAGGTTTGTACGAGTGGTTAGTTATGCCATTTGGCCTATGCAACACACCAACTACATTTTTGAGATTAATGAATGATGTACTGTGCCCTTTTATAGATTCATTTGTTATTTTCTATTTGGATGATATGTCACATTTGATGCAGGTACTGGAAACATTGAGGAAGCACCAACTACTAGCAAGTCTCAAGAAGTGTGAGTTTACGCAACAACCTTTGGTGTATCTGGGGTATGTGATCAGTGGAGGAGAACTGAAGATTGATCCCTCCAAGATGGAGGCCATCATGAAATGGCCGATTCCTGCTAATGTTTCTGAGGTCAAGAGTTTCATTGGGGTAGCACAATACCTAAGGAAATTCATAGCCTCATTTTTAGTGGTAGCAGCATCGCTCCATGCCATAACAACAAGTGGCAAGAGTTTCCAATGCAGAAAAGGTCAATAAAGGGATTTCAAATAGCTAAATAAGAAGATCAGCCAAGCACCAATTTTGGCATTACCATACTTGCAATGACCTTTTGAAGTGGAGACAAATGCAAGTGGGTATGCTATGGGAGCTATATTGGTGTAGGGAGGAAGGTCTGTAAGCTACCATTCTGAAGTATTTCATGGGCCAGTCCTTAACTACCCTACCTATGACAAGGAGCTCTATGCCATGGTGTAACATGTGAAGAAGTGGAAGCACTATCTCATGGGAAAGGAGACATTAATCCACAAAGATCACCATCCATTACAGTACTTGTAGGCGTAGAGTAAGATACAACAAACCATGCATTGCAAGTGAATGGGATTTTTACAACAGTTTCATTTGGTGATCAAGTATAAGAAGAGAAGCAAAAACAAGTTGGATGACATGCTTTCAAGGCCAATGACATCAAAGATCATGACTTTGGGGACTCTTATGCACATGAAGCCATTCATCCATTATGCATACAAAGAGGCATATCCATAAGATGAGGACTTTAAGGAGGTTTATCAAAAGTTGTAGAGTCAGAGTCATGTGCACGATGATGATAGCATGGTTGACTACCATCTCAAGGATGGGTTACTCTATATGTTGGATAAGATATGTGTTCCTAAAGGTGAGTGATTGTAGCTGATAAGAGAGGCTCACACCTCCAAGGTTGCGGGGAATTTTGGTGTAGGTAAGACCGTGGCTAACTTACATAGGTATGTGTATTGGCCCAAGATGCAAGAGAAAGTAGCTAGGTTCATAAGAGGATGCATGCTTTGTTCTATGAACAAGCCTAATGATGGATCCCATTTGGGATTTGAAACGTTGGTATAAAAATGTTCATACTGTGGATTCTTTAAAAGATACAAACCACAGATCTCTTAAATCCAAAATCTTATCCCTGTACGGAGGGGATACTTGGAGTGAAATCCTTTTACTCAAAAGTTTTAGAGTGAGGATAACAAGAAGAGCGGCAGATTCTGTCTAATCTGCTCTTCTTTTATCATCATTCTCAAACCCTGATGATGGATCCCATTTGGGATTTGAAACGTTGGTATAAAAATGTTCATACTGTGGATTCTCCGGTCAATGATTCAAAAGATACAAACCACAGATCTCTTAAATCCAAAATCTTATCCCTGTACAGAGGGGATACTTGGAGTGAAATCATTTTACTCGAAAGTTTTAGAGTGAGGATAACAAGAAGAGCGGCAGATTCTGTCTAATCTGCTCTTCTTTTATCATCATTCTCAAACCCTGATGATGGATCCCATTTGGGATTTGAAACGTTGGTATAAAAATGTTCATACTGTGGATTCTCCGGTCAATGATTCAAAAGAGAAAAAAGGTCTATATCATCCTTTACTTGTACCTACTCATCCTTGGGAAATCATTTCATGGAATTTGTGGGAGATTTACCGACAACTAGGAAGGGACATGACTACCCATTCGTGGTAGTTGACAGGTTCAAAAAGATGTGTGTTCTGATGCCCTGTAAAAATACCATCAACGAGAAAGAAGCAACAAAATTGTTCTTTGGAAAAGTCTGGGTGCACTTTGGGATACCAAGGAGCATCATTTCAAACAAGGATACACGATTTCTCAGTGCATTCTAGACTACATTGTTGGAGAAGATGGACACAAAGTTGAAAATATCTACAACATTCCATCCACATACAGATGGGCATAAAATAATAGTCTACAGGAATTTGGTGCAAATTCTGAGGGGATACAACTATAAGCATCTGAAGATCTGGGATGAAAATATGGTATATATACAACATTCTTACAACAGAGCAATCCACACTTCTACTGGAAAGTTCCCATTTGAGACTTGTTTTGGATATTTTCCACCTTCACCTTTGGATATTGCATATGGTCAACAAGGAGGAGTGAGGGAAGATCTTACAGGAGATGCTTTGAGGGCTGAAAAATTTATAGAGAAGATCAGGCAAATCCATCTACAAGTATAAGAAACACTACAAAAGTCACAAGAGAAGTATAAGGCTAGGCATGATAAAAAAAAAATAGAGAAGTCATTCAAAGTGGGAGACATAGTATGGTTATAGCTGAAGAAGGTGAGGCTATAGGGGCCTGGTAAAAAAATCAAGGTTTTGAGGTATGGACCCTTGTAGATACTGGAAAAGGTGGTTGGTAATTTCTATTGACTCATTTTACCACCATATATGTGCATTTACTCAGTTGTGAATGCAAAGAATTTAAAACTCTATGAGCCTTCCATGCTAGATTAGGAAGAGGAAGAGGTCCTACCTTCTATGGAGGATTTGGGACTAGAGGCTCATGCAAAGTTGATAGAAGATATAGTTTTGCAAAATAGGTCTAGAAATTCAAGATAGGGGCAGCATGACCTTTGGCAGATTGGGTTGAAGGGACAAAACATTTACTCATCTCATTTAGTACAAGGTTTTGGGGAAAAAAATCCTCCCAAAATGGGGAGGTGTGATCCAAATTGTATCATTATATTGTTTGTCATCCATATTTATGCATTTGGAGTGGAAAAAGTGGAGGAATACGCTCATGGGACCATTTTTACCAATGGGACCTAGTTTGGAAAAACAGGGTCTAAATCCTTTTGGGAGCATTTTGAGGCATCAAACGAAATTTTTTGGTGGTTAAAATTTTCTGAATTTAATGCAGAACCATTTCATGCTATTCTACACATAGATATCTTTCCAACAATGCAAGAAGGGCATCAATGAGAGTTCGTATGTAAAAGTTATTCCACTAAGAATTTGACCTTCTTGTTTTCACACCTATAGTTTGGGAGGATGCCACATCAACCCCCATTATTCATGGAAAAGGGGCTAGCCACATGTTTGTGATGTAAAAGACTATATAAGAGTCTATATTGTAACTCTAGTTAAGATTTTATGTAGTTAAAATTAACCACTAGCAGGCTATAAGGCTGTGCTATAACTAGGCCACTAGGAGGAAGAGGCATTCCATTCTTTCGAGAGCATTTTGTTCCATAGCTAAGAAAACATAGCCAAGAGAGATAGGATTTAGAGCACACAGAGAGGATCTGTGTACTATAGAAGCCCACGGGCTACATACATTACCTTTTTGTACCTGCAACCTTATTTCCAGACATAGAAAGAGAGTGAAGAGACCTCACCTTCCAGCTAGGCTTGTTATAGACATATTTGGGCACTACAACCTCAATCACATATGTCTATAAAACAAGTGCTTCTAAACCCCTAAAAGTGTTGTTTCAAACCCCAAAGGATCAAGGTCAATTGATTACATCATTTCCCAGAAGTTCTCCCTGAAAAAATGCTCAGAACTGGTCAAAACTGGACCATACAGACTGCTCCATGCTGAGGGTGTGATGCATCTCACCTGCTACACACAAAGGGTGCGATGCATACTAAAAATCCCTTTTGTAGGGTGTGATGAGTGAGAGCAGACAAATGGCAGAAGTAGTTTTCTAGGTGGAAACTCAAAGAATCTTCTAGAAACTGCTCATATGAAACTTGCCTCTCTGAATTCGCCCAGGGATGAGTAAGAGATCATGAAATATCCAAGTGTAACCAAGAACTATCAGTGAAATGAAACTAATCAAAATCCCAGAAGCTGACTCACTCTCCTGCAAACATCTATATATGGATCCCTCATCCTAGAGATCCAAAGGGATGGAATTTTGTAATTTGTAAGGAAGTGCTATTGGTTTCTCTTTGAAGACATTGTATTATTGGGTGATCTTGCTTTTTATGAGGTGAAGAGGGCTTTCATGCTGGGAGGATGGCACTGGATCAGATAGCTTGGTTGTAATCCTCTCTTCTACTACTTCTATCAATAAAGCTATTTGAGTTTTCCTCCATATACTTGTATATCTTTGAATCTTGTATTTGTATATGCATTTGTATGGTTAATGTACATCTGATCCTATATTGTTTATGGTTATAGATATCTATGCTTTGATGGTATTTTGCTCCTTTGACTCCACATGTTTTCTTTGAAGCGGGACAAGTGAGAAAGGAGTGGCGAATGCTCTAGTATCAAGGGAGAGAGGAAACAAGCAAGGAGACTAGCGAAAGACTGAGGTTGGTACTCTTTTCTTCTCTCTCATCTATGTCTCATAAAGGAAAACACAAGTAACTTTGGTTTGTTTGTTTCTAAGATAGCTACCCGTCTTAGTGGGACTAGTAGCTCTGAATGGACACTAGTTTTCCCGATAACAAAATGGCGACTCCACTGGGGAGCGAATAGTTTGTTTGTTTTGTTACTATTTTTTGCTTTATAAACTACAGACGGAGCCTAAACTTAAGCCATCTAGCCTTAGAACTACTTTGCTATGCAATTGAAAAGTAGATCAATGCTGCTTCAGTCAATCTCTGGGTAGTTTATGAATTGAACATCTGACTTTAAAACATCCTAAGTGCCCTGGTGGTAGCTCAAATAACTTCATTAGATCAGCCCCTATACTTTGTGTTTACTGTCTATCATTAGCTCAGCCTAAGTCCTTGAACTTAGTTGCAAACTGTGAGTGAAAACCAAGCTCAGTCTCGTCCCTGGACCATTGCACTGTCTCTCATTGGCAATCTGGATGCATTTCACCTCCCGTGTGTTGCAAGTGATATGCATCCCTGTTTCCCTATGTTACAGGTGCGATGATTAAGTAAGACTGTTTCTGCCTCCAGATTTTGTTTTTCTCTTCATTGTCTTCAACTTTATTAAGTATTTTTGTTGTCTATGATCAATATATCACTGTTGAAACCTTCTTCCTTTACATTATTTAGCCTCAATTGATAAAGAATTGTGAATTTTTTTTTATGTATTTTTCATCATTTACAGTTCTCCTTTGCAAATAGTAGCTTAATCGAACTGTCATCTTTTGATTTGAAAGTGTCGCAACTGTCGTTTTCAGTCAAGAAAAAGAGTGTCATAAAGTCTTCCTCTTTTAGATAGTCGATTACACTTTTTCTATTGTACTTGATCTTGAAAATATTAGTATTTCAAGTGTTGAAATCAATTTTAAATTTGAAATCGCAAAGTGTCATCTTGGTCTTCCTTTCGTTTCAAAAAGAGAAAATTGTTAGTACTGTTGCTTTGAAAGAAAATAGTTCAGATCTGTACTTAGTTTTCTTTTTGTCATTCTCACATTAAGGAAACTAAAAAACAAATACATGCATGTGCATTTTCATTTAGACTGCATGCGGAAATTGATTTAGGAAAAGTGCATCTAGTGTGTGCTCTCTGCTCTATGTTGAAAGATTTTTATTTCTCTTTCCTTAGTAGCTAGGATTTTCATTGCTAAAAGAAAGTAAATGACTGTTTATCATCTTAGATTGCATGTTTAGGAATTGTATATCTACATCACGCAGTGAACCTTAAAGGCAAACTTCTTAAGAAAGATCAACTATAAAATAAACCTCAATGAACATAAAAACGCTTTGGAACCTAACGCACGACATTTAGAAGTCTAGTCTAGAGACGTATTCCAGCGTCGTAAAGCCTGGTAACTATCGTTTTCATCGTAGGTTGGGTGATTCCTCCTCTTTGATACGACAAGTGCCAGTACGGACTTGTGCTCCCACGTACCATCGAGTATATATTGGTAGACCACAATAGGATGATATCCTTTATCCTTAGGAAGCTGTATCTGCCACCCTATCGATCACAATGCACCGAACACAGCATTCGGGAAGATTGACTGCCATACTGTAAAAAGTATTTTGTAGTTTTGTGATTGGTTTGGTAATCCCTCTATCTATATTTCTAGAATATTCAACTTTGTTCCTTTTTAGACTCCTTAAAAGAAAAGGTCCATCTGAACACTTGTCACTCCAGGCTCATTAAAAATTGAAGGCAACTAGAGTCATCTTTAGCTTTTTCTCGACTCTTAAAAATTGAAAAAGAAAGTTGTGTCAAAGCGTCATAAAATTTATTTTAATTGTAATAACATCACTATTCCCTCAATGGTCTTAGGTTGAGAAAATTGAGTCCACCAACAAGGATTTCCCCTTGGGGGAAATCCTAGTCCTTTCTCTTCTTGGGGAGATGTTGGTGCTCCACACATGGCTACATTGTCCCTTCCAGGACTCACAATTGGCCTGCCAATATGGATTTTACCGACCTCTGTCATTCAAAGAACTGTAAATCCTCAGCAATCAAATTAGCAACCAGATGATACTGAAGTTTCTCCCCCACCTTCTACTTCGTTTGTTTCTCCCTCTCCTTCTTCCTCTTCACTTGGTGAAGCTAGTAACGCTAAGAACCAAGTAACTGAGAAGAAGAAGAAAGGGAAGGAGAAGAAGAAGAAGAAGCCAATGGCAAAATGGGGCAACCATGCATTGTCTGGAAAAAATCCACACACCGCACCTTCCAAACCTAAATCTCCATGTTCCATTTGCAAGGGAGACCACTATCATCGAGATTGTCCCTACATCCCATGGATCCTGAGGGATTGGTCTCCTTGCTTGCACAATCCGGTGTCTTCAACCTCTAACAATTATGTTGAGAGCACACCATCAACTAGTGAAAATGAAGTCAATGGAAAGAAAGGAATATCTAAATTTCCTTGTAAACTGTGTGAAGGAAATCATGCCCTCCACCGTTTTCCTTTCCTGGACGAAGCTAAAAGAGTCTTGGATAACCATCCTGCTTCACTGCAGCGACTTCCTCCTGGATACAAGAAACTCTTGCCGAGTCCATCGCTAGTTGAAAATCCGTCTGACACACCTTTGTTGTTGGTCGAAGCACCTACCATTGAAGATAAACCCTCTGAGTCCACACCGGACCAAAGTCAACGGGTCGAGATGGGAGTCGACCCAGTCTTGTCTTCAGAAGGTCTACCTTCAGATGATACAACCACCAAAAAGAATGAGAATGACACCGTTCAAATTCTTTTTGTTAACATAGAATCCGATGAACATGGGGCAATCTACTTGTCCCTTTAATGCAGGAAGGAATTTCGTCAGAGATTCATCCGACTGTTTACTCGGTCCCTCCTCCAAGAAATCTAGTCGTTTCCTTCGATTGGAATCTACTAGGGAGACCTCGCCTACCGTCTAATGTACCATTCCAAATCATAGTACAAGCTTACAGAATGATCATGGTTGGTACTATCATAGATGAAGGGGCTTTTGTGAGTATCCTTTCCTCAACTGCTTGGAAAGTGCTCGGTTCACCATTTCTTCTGCTTGAGATTCGAAATCTGACAGGATTCAACAAAGGAACCAGTCGACCATTAGGGATCCTTCCAAATTTTCCTATAAATTTGAGAAGGAAAAATGTTCATCTAAATGTGATGGTAGTCCAAGGGCCTCTAGATTACAATCTAATCCTTAGGCGTCACTACATTTACAGCATGGGAACTATTGTTTCCTCACTCTTTCGAGCGATGTGTTTTCCGTATGAAGGTAGAATGGTCCAACTAGTTGATCAGCTTTCATTCCTTGGTTCAAACACAGCTACTAGTCAAATTCCATCCCTAAATGGTCTTTTTTCACAAGGAATGTTTCATCAACCTCCAGTTCGTCCACCTGATGATCGTGAGTGATTCAATGAATGTGACTAAACCCAGGGGGCATGCACCTTGGTCTGCTTCGGCAGGAAAACCCCAGATATAAGGTAGGTTTCTGTGTAGGATATATGACTAGTCTGACACACCCGTCCGTTTAGGAAAATGGGATTAGGCTAGAAAAGGATTCCTCCATCAAAAGTTATGTGATTGGAAATTCCCACCATTCACCTTTGTCTATTCTCGATAGAGCCAAGGAAGTGTTTTGTCTACAAATGCAGACGAAACGATCTTGCTAATGCAAGAACTTTTGTATGGTAACTTGGAAACTTTACTCTTCTTTATACCTAGGGGCATGTAAACCTTTTGTACGCAAGTGAAAAGTGACCAGCGTAACTCTAACCCTGTATTTTTACTAACTTCAATTGCTTAAGTTAGGTGATTGGTTTGATCAACCATTCACCTTTGCAAGAGCCAAATGGCAACGACAAAGTAAAGGAGATTGTTTTCCACTGAGAGACTATCCTACTTAACCTCAGTAGTTATTTAACCCCTAGGATAGTAGTTGGTCATTCCTAGCTTGCATGCAAAAGGCTTTGGAGCAAAGTTTCACATGGGGCAAGCTCCATAAAAAATGAACCTACCAATGAGAGACATCCTTATTATATAACTGGCACGAGCAGGTTTACGCGAAGTTCAAGCTCGTTAAAAAATAAACCTAGCAATGAGCATATGTTCCCCCAGAGTTCAAGCTCATTAAAAAATGAACCCACCTTCGGTAAATAATCTTTGCGATCGCATAGCTATCAGCTTTTGAACCTTGGTCATGTTCTTACCATCACCTCCACTCTTTTTTAGTTGATCATACGCCTCCATTTGATTGTTTACCCTTTTGAGGAACAACTGCAGTGAGTGATTCTATTAGCCACCTTCTTTACACTGACGTGATTGAAAAGTTCCAAGCCTTTCCTTGAACTAGTTGCTATCCAAAAACATCACTTGTTCCTCAAAAATGAGTCTCCTTTAAGTTTTTTTTATCTGACTCGTAAAATATGAAAAGATTGCTGAGCAATTGGCCTCTTCAGCTTGTTAAAGTGATTGGAAGTGCCATCCCTCCACTATATTTTAATGTTTTTGTACCTGAGGGATCATTACACAAAAAGATGAAGCGTTTGTCTTGTTCGGCTCGTTAAAACTATCGAAAAGTCATCCCTTTCATTTTATTTTATACTTTTTTGGACTTAAGGGATTATATTACGAAAAAGGACTACTAGAGTTTCCTTTCCGTCTTTTTTAAGACTCTATAAAATTGAAAAGGACCAAGTTATACTTGTTGTTAAACTTGTTAAAACAATAGCGACAAACTTGTCCATGCAGACAAGAACGAGTTTCACTGTCGCTAGGCTCGCTAAAAAATAGTTACGGGTTTGCCTGAAGGGAAAATTATAGAACAAGCATATGTTATCCTCCTTAAGCTTGAAAAAGTTAAAGAGGTATTGGTCAACAATGACTGGGAAAAAGGGAATAAAACTTGAATAACTTCATTGGTAGTAGGTCGCTCTTGAACATGACACTTTCACTCCATCACCAAGATTGAGTCGGGTTGGGTTATTCCGTTCACCGGTCATATCACCAGTGGTCCTCGATACCATCCATTTTGAGGTTAATGCTACCAATCCATCCAGTGTTGCCGATATGTTCAAGAGAAGTCACTCAAAGAATTCACCAACCTAGCTAATGCCTCATCCATTGCAATACCTTAACGCTCCATTCTTTCATGACCGCCACCCTGAACCTTGTATCATTAGATAATTTTCACCTCCACAAAATCATTTGCTCCGTTCTGTGTCGTAGATGTGGGATTCATTAAGGCCCTCCTATGACGGGTCACTTCTTGTCGACATTAGATCATTATCCAAGAAGTTGACTTAGGAACAACCCTTTCAGTACTTTGAAGCTTGCATGCCTCAATGGCAAGTTTCTCACTTTCGGCGACAGGTTTACATCAATGGCCTTCAACCGAAAGATTTTGCAAGGTGTTTGACATCGACTCATGTATTCACACCACGTGAATTGTACTGAAGTACCTTGAGGGTCATCATCATTATCGTTGATTCCTCTCGCGCTTGTTAACAACTTACATCATTGACTGGTAATCAGGTGATGTCTTTCCATGTTCGACCTCAGAACATCTTTTCACATGGATCGACTTGTACTTTGGGCAAAGATTGAACAAGTTTGAAGACCCTGGATCTAGTTTCATCCATCCGGGCTACGATATATTCAGGAAAATAAAGACATCAAATGTACATCATAGCTGCACAGATAATCATCCAAGCTAAGGGATGATAGCTCTACCAGAATCATCAGTTTGCCATACAGACGGTTGTTTGTCCTATGTACATGAAAATGAATTTATAAAGCTGAGAATGGGAATGCCCACCTCAGCTAGATCATGAAAATATTATGAAGATAATGTATTGTATTGTATCTTATTACAGGTCTCCTTCCAGTTCGAAAAACCTCGGATCCTCATGATAAAGAATTTCACCCGGCATCAGAAGATTTACGACCTCATGCTTTAGGGGGCAACTGTTATAGACATATTTGGGCACTGCAACCCCAATCACATATGTCCATAAACCAAGGGCTTCTAAACCTTTAAAAGTGTTGTTTCAAACCCTAAAGGATCTAGGTCAACTGATTACATCATTTCCCAGAAGTTCTCCCTGAAAAAATGCTCAGAACTGGTCAAAACTGGACCATACAGACTGCTCCATGCTGAGGGTGCAATGCATCTCACCTGCTACACACAAAGGGTGTGATGCATACTAAAAAGCCCTTTTGTAGGGTGTGATGAGTGAGAGCAGACAAATGGCAGAAGTAGTTTGCTAGTTGGAAACTCAAAGAATCTTCTAGAAACTGCTCATATGACACTTGCCTCTCTGAATTCGCCCAGAGATGAGTAAGAGATCATGAAATATCCAAGTATAACCAAGAACTATCAGTGAAATGACACTAATCAAAATCCTAGAAGCTGACTCACTCTCCTGCAAACATCTATATATGGATCCCTCATCCTAGAGATCCAAAGGGCTGGAATTTTGTAATTTGTAAGGAAGTGCTGTTGGTTTCTCTTTGAAGACATTGTATTGTTGGGTGATCTTGCTTTTTATGAGGTGAAGAGGGCTTTCATGCTTGGAGGATGGTGCTGGATCAGAGAGCTTGGTTGTAATCCTCTCTTCTACTACTTCTATCAATAAAGCTATTTGAGTTTTCCTCCATATACTTGTATATCTCTGAATCTTACATTTGTATATGCATTTGTATGGTTAATGTACATCTGATCCTATATTGTTTATGGTTATAGATATCTATGCTTTGATGGTATTTTGCTGTTTTGACTCCATAGGTGTTCTTTGAAGCGGGACAAGTGAGAAAGGAGTGGCGGAAGCTCTATCAAGGGAGAGAGGAAATAAGCAAGGAGACTAGCGAAAGACTGAGGTTGGTACTCTTTGCTTCTCTCTCATCTATCTCTCATAAAGGAAAACACAAGTAACTTTGGTTTTTTTGTTTCTAAGATAGCTACCCATTTTAGTGGGACTAGCAGCTCTGAATGGACACAAGTTTTCCCGATAACAAGGTTTTCTCCCGAAAGGGTTTCCTAGAGAGAATATCGTGTGTTTTGTGTATGTGTGTGTGCACTTATTTTGTTGTTCTCTACTTTTCCGCATAATTTCCATTCGTATGCATGCACTAATTACAATTGAATATATAGATCTTAAAGTTTTAATAAAACTATAATATTGTATAATCTTAGATTTTAAATATAATATTATCAGATATGTTGTGACGAACTGTCTAGTGGAATATCCACGACAGTTTATGGATAAAAAATCTTCCTTTTAACTATTATTATGCTCACATTCCCTATAAGATATATGTCTTCCATGGTTATATTATGTTTATGCCAAGGAAACATTGAATGTTGTACCGACGAATCTACTAACAAGTAACCAAATTCCTTGGTTAAATCATGAGGCACATACACCACTAAGTACTAGCATGGGCTAGGAAACCACTAAGTGTATACAATTTAACTATTACCACGACTGAAGTGCTAGCTAGCCACTTATGCACTTGCCAAATAATAATACCTGCCTTGTTGGAAGTCTGATGACATGGGAGTTGTGATGATAATGGAGTGGTGCTGGTAAATAATAATCATGTCGACATAAGATTACCTAGATGTTAATGCCCACACTCGCTAGGAGGTGAGTGAGAGGTGGGGGATTATTGGGACCTATATACAAATATTGTTTGTAGTATTATATATCCATTGGTGGTGAAACTACTCAGTGAGCTTGATTCAAGGATGGAACTATACAAAAACACTATGTGGAGTCATATATTCACAATTGAGTACTTCCCTTAATGGTGAAACTAATCAGTGAGTTGGACTAAAGGATAGAATTGTACAAAAATGATACATGGAGTAGTATATCCGCCACTGAGTGCTTCCCTTGGTGGTAAACGTACTTAGTGAGATTGATTTAAAGATGGAGTTGGTTGAATATTTCATGGAGCTATTGGGTGGTATAACTACCACTAAGTGCTTACCTTGGGGCTGAGAACCACTCAATGAGCTAGGATTAAAGATGAATTTAAAGATCACATGGAGCTATGGAGTATAAATGCCAAAATGTGTTTGCCTGGTTTGGAAAAAAACTCTGTTCTTGTGAGCCAAGAAGGAAAAGAGTGAACCATAGAGATAAGTATCAACTATCAATGAAAATAATTTATATCAAGGTTATGTTTTAATATGATTATGTTGTGATTTGAATTGATTTAAAAATTTCTTGGTTAACCTCATAAATAAATTTGCTGATGAAGGTATGATGTAATTCAATTTAAAATTTTATAAATGTCTTATGTGCCTCATGTGCCTGTGATCTAGGCAAATCATTGAACTAACTAGCTTAAACATATGTGGTTGAGTACAAGAAAACAATATCAATGCAATAATATCAGAGTGTGCAACAATAGCATATGGAGCTGAAGACCTCAAGAACTAGGTCATTGAAACAATGCTGGAACCTATGATATGTATTGATAGCCATGAGATATGCAATGACTAATATGTTGTGTTAATAAGGAAAGGTAGAAGGTTTCCTTGGTTGTGAATACTTTTCTTGCACGAGGAAGCCTTGAAAAGGGATGGATCACTCAAGAGACTGAGGAAGGAAAGAGGGGGATGCTTGAATCTAGAAGGTGAGTGATTGCACAAAAGAGTAAAACAGATTACTCGAGGGATTGAGGAAGTAAATAAGGGTACATGGGAGACAAATAATAGATGGTTGTAAAAGATTGAGGACAATGGATGGCATGGCTAGACATGGGAGGTGGATTTAGATTTCGAAACATGTGATCAAGCAGGACAAGGTGTAATGGAAGCACTGTGGAAAAAATGAGTCCACTTGGAAAATGGTTGATTGAATGGGGGTATCTTACGCATTTTTGGTTGCTATGTAAGAAAATGTGATTATAATGGTAAATGTAAAAGAGTTGTGTATATAAATCTCACTGTTGAAATTGTGTTCAGGTATAAAACACTGAGGATGGTGTTCTTTTAAGGGGGTGTTTTTTGTAATATCCATTTTATTTTCCCTCATGTAAATTCTACTATTTATAATTGATATTGAAAATAATTATGAAAAAGATAAAAAATGACTGAGTTGAGGAAGGACATAGATTCAAAGTTGTGAGGAGGAGAAGTTGCTTAGGGATGTTGCCAAACTTAGAATTATGCATTTATTTTCCACCTATATTCCTATTGAATCAATGACATGATGGTACATGCATTTAAAAAGAGCACAGGCTCTTGGGAAAGGATGAGATAATCCTGCTCTAGTGAGATGTGTTGGCTCTAGTCAATATGCAACATAAAATCGGGAAACAAAAAACATGATGTGTAATTAGTTGGGGAAAATAGATGCAAGCAAGGAGAAAAGGGGATGAAAATAGGTAATGGAGAGAAAGGTAAGAATATAAAGAGGAAAATGTGAAGAGAAAGCATATGCAAAACAAAAAATATGGAAGCTCGTGATGAGAAAAGGGAAATTATTAGGCAAGTGAAGCCATAATGGGTTTGGGAAATCCTGTTGAGTTTGCAGGTGGAACAACTATGTGCTTGAGACTCCTATGGAGTTTTTTGTAGGTGAAGAAACTAAGTTCATGACTCCTGGTGGGGTTAATAGGTGGAACAATAGAGTTCTTCGGATTCCTGGGTGGTTTTATTGACTTGGTGTACATTTCCCTTGAGCACTTTACTCCTTAAGCTTTGAATTTGGATTAGGGGTGGTTTTTGAGTAAGATGATAAACTTTTAAGTGCTTTCCTTGGGGTTGATAAACAACTTAGAGCTTATTCAATGGATTGATAAACCACTTGGGTGCTTGTTGGAAGGCTAATAAACCACTTGGCAGGTTGAGACACTTATGTGCTTGCTGAAAAGGGCTAATAAATCACTAATTTATTGCCTTGGGGATGATAAACCACTTATGTGCTTACTTAGTAAGCTAAAAAATCACTTGGATAGTGGGATCTGAACTCCTATAGTGCTTGCTTTGAAAATCCAACTAATAAGCCATCCTTAAAGTGAGATCATCCTCCTAGATTGAGAAAAACTTCATTGAGCCTTGGGTGAAACCCTATAATATATTTCAGAGAGGTAGACGAGACACCTTACTACATGAGGTAGTTGATAAACCATTGAGACAATGCACTCCCTCTCTTCTCTGGTTGGCTTGATATTGGTGTTAAATTAACTTCAACAACTACCTCCTCTAACTTTGAATCTGTATCGGGAGTGGTCAACTATAAGAAAGACAACAATGTAGCTGGCTTATGGTTGGATGGAGAGTTGAAGTCCTTCCTTTAGTTTCCAAACATTCAAAATGGAACAAACAAGCAAAGCTATTTGAACTACATTGTGTTATGGATGATGAACAATGTCCAACATGTGATATTAATGTGTATTGTTTCACACCACTCACGAAGGAATGCTTATATCTTTGTGTACCTATGTTGAATGTGTGATTTTAAACTCTCATGGTTATGCGAAATGAATGGATCTTTGTGTTTACTACTGTTATGATGTGATACAGAAACATGTGTGTGTGTGTGTGTGTACACACACACACACACACACACACACACACACACACACACACACACACATATATATATATATGCATGGTTTCTTCAGGTGTTTTAGCTAACTCATTATATTCTACGAATCGAACTTCTAATATGCTGTGACTGGTATATATATATATATATATCTATATACATATGTATGTATATATATATACATGTATATATATACATGTATATATATGTATATATATATATATATATATATATATATACATATATATATATATATATATATGTATACATATACATATACACACACACACACACACACACACACACATATATATACATATGTGTGTGTATAAATATATATGCATGGTTTCTTTAGGTGTTTTAGCTAACTCGTTATATTCTATGAGTCGAACTTCTAATATGCTGTGATTGTTATAGTTCATTTCCTTGTTGGAGGCTTTAATGTTCTCCTTGTGAGGAGGAGGTGATTAGGCTTCATGATATGCGTGGAGGAATTCATTATAATTATTTGCTGAATATTTGATGGTTATGTAAGAACTATTTGTTGAGAGATTTTGTTTGATACTATGAGGTCTGAATAAATTGGTTCCTTGTTCTTTCTATGTTAACTTGGAATGTGTGAAAGGGCTATCAAGTCTTATTCCCCCTATCTATCTCAAGTACTATTTATTTTTAATCTTTTGGGGGTGGTTGTCCTCATTACGGGTAATCATTCACAATAGTTCCTTTTTCTATTGGCTCTTAGGCCATAACTTAGAAAATTAGAGCTCAACAGAGTAATTTATCTTTCCCATTTGCTGGTCGAGAGGAAAATTCATAGGTTTTATGGAATCATGGCCCTAGGGTCTCAAGGGAAGAAAATAAAAATAAATTCCATGAGAAGGGGGCTAAGGCGAGATGACATAATCAAAATGCCAAAAAATTCCATTTAAAATGAAATGAGTGTAGAGTGAAGGGAGCAAGGGCAAGATGATGTAATGAAGATCCCGAGAAATTATATTTCAAATAAAAAGGGTGCAGAGAGAAGGGAGCTAGGGAAAGATGACATGTATGTGGCCATAGGAATTCCCATTTCAATGTAAAGGGCATATCATTAAAGGATGATCTACGACTGGGGTGACTTGGCACATCCATGGGAATCACTTGTGGGTGCCACATGGAGAATCATTACAAACGTGCCATTACTTAAATGGAAAAACTTCAAATGAGCATAATTGTTGATCCTAAATTGGATTTAGTCAAAATTTATATCATTGGGAAGCCCTTGATGAGCTGAATATGATCCTAATATCAAAAGTTGATTCCTCAAACTTAATTTTTTATTTATTTTTGGTAATCCCATCTTTGTAATATACGATGGAGGTCTAGTTAATTAGGAAGTAACACCTACCATGCGAAAATAATATTTGAGGGGGTGGGAGGGAGCGTTATACCCTTCTCATCTTGCTTCTATTCTATCCTTGCTTCTTCCACCTAGTGAGGTTGTGGAATGGAAATAGTGAATAGTAAACCCTTTTTGTGTTCCCCTTTCCTTGAGGGTGCATCTGCCTAAATTTTTTGTTTTCCATTTTTTTATATAATTTCAATTTCATAACCTAACATCTTTGTATCCAATATTTTTTACTGTTTTTAAGATAATTTTTTTCTAAGGATTACTTCAAACTATCATTATCTATTTTACTTTGAAGTGTCTTCCTATTAGGTGTAGACACCATTTCTTAACTGCATGTAGTATGAACAACATTTATTTTTCATAGATTGGCCTAAGTAAGTTCTTTCCTTTACTTTCACTACTTTCAAAGGAAAAGGGCCTTCATTCTTGCATCAAAACTACACCAATACCATCAACTAAGGCTTCAAACTCCATAATCAAGGTTTTTGTGAAGTTAGGTGTGGCAAGGGTGGGCTTTGTGCACATAGTCTCTTTAAGTTTTTCAAAAGCCGTGGTTGCTTATTGAGTCCAAGAAAATGCTTCCTTCTTCAATAATTTCTTTAGATGTTTTGGTATTTGACCATAATTCTTACAAAACATTTGGTAATATCCTATCAACCCTAAGATTATTGTAAGTTTCTTCAAGGTCTTTAGGATTGGGTATTCCATCACAATTTTGATTTTGTTATGGTCCACTTTGACACCTTCATGAGATACAATATGACCAAAATATTCCATTTCCTGAACCCTAAAGTCACTCTTGGAAGGATTTTAATATAGTTATTACTCTTCCAATAGTGTTAAGACCTTGTCAACATGTTGTACATGATCTTCCCAATATTATTATGTCATCAAAACATACACAAATTTTCTAAGGGTGGGTTTGAAAATCTAATTCATCAAGCCTTGAAATTTTGAAGGTGCTTTAGCAAGTACAAATGGCACAAACAAAACCTCATAATGACCTTTATGTGTTCTAAAGGATATTTTGGGAATGTCTTCTTGCCTCATTTTTATTTAATGATATCCTAAGTGAAAATCCCAATTAGTAAAGAAAATGTCTCCATACAATTCATCTAATAATTAATCAATTATAGGAATGGAAAACTTATGGTTGATTGTCATTTTGTTGAGTTATCTATAATCTAGACACTACACCATGAACCATCCTTTAATATAACCATCATCATTGGTGAAGATAAAGCACTTTGGTTGGGTTGAATGCTGTGAACTTATAACATTTATTGAACCATACAATTAATCTCAGTCTTCTGTGCATATGGATACTATAAGGCCTAATGTTAGGTGGTACACTTCCAGAGTGAAAATGAATAACATCATCATGATCTTGAGTAGTTATATGTCACTTAGGAGTCTCTCCAAATACTTTGGAATTATTGTTGATAACATTTTGTAGACTCAATGGAATGGAGGGTATATATGTTTGAACATATACTTAAGACATTTATGCAATTACACCATGGTGTCCATTTTTGAGTATTTTTTTCATGATATTAGAGGTTATCACTTTAGAGGGTTTCCCTTGGATGCCTCTAAGCTCAATTTACTTTCCTTTTAAGGAAAATCTCATGAAAATATCTTTGAAATTAAGGACCATTGTTTCCAATGATTGTAACTATTAGACCCCCAATATAACATTAGATCCAGTCATTTGGATAGAGATCGTGGGAATATATAATAAACACTTACCCATATTTCGCTTAATACTATGGAACTTACTTGAATAATTTTTGATACCTCCATTTCCAATCATTACTTGAAATTATGATGCTAGATATACAAAGCAATTGAGAATTTTTACCAATTTCTAAGTACTATGGGTACTACCTAAATCAATCAACACTACTAACTATTTACTTTTGATATATCCTTCTATCTTGAGGGTTTATGGAGTACTGATGTGAACCAACACATAAAATATATTGTTCGAGTAGTTTGTTATAGCTCTATATCTTGTGACAGTTCCAATTCTTGATCTTCTACCTCTTCACGTTATATGTAGAATAATTTCTTCTCATATCATTTATGCCCTTTACAATACTTGTTGTTGCAATTGAAACATAGTCCCTTTTCTCTTTTTTCACCCATTTGCTGAGGAAACTTGTCAGTTGAGTGAGGTTAGGAGAGGGAGCATGATCTTCTCTATAGTGGTTAGTGATCAATTTTTTAGCATCCTTATTTATACTTTCGTCTTTCCTTTCCGTATTGAATGCATGCTCTTTGGATTTAGGATAAAAAATATGCACATCATGTAGGATGATTTCTTTTACAATTCCTATAAATAGGTCTAACGAATTATCCTTTGAAATGTTCTTTGCTTTCAGAGTCAACTTTTGGAATTGTTGAATGTGTTGTATAATTGGCTCTTTTTGTTGAAGATTTACCAATTGAACAAAATATGTATTTGTATTAATATCCTCATAATATACTATTAATTCTTTTTTATTTTACAAAGCCATTGATACCAAACAAATTTATCTTTTTCTAAAAGCATGGATAAAATATATACATTTTTTAAGGCAATCACTTGGTGTAGATCAAAGTATTGTGCCATCTAGAATATCCAGTTATAGGACCATTAACATAAAACTTCCTCATATCGATATTCGTATTGAAGTAGTTCCATGGTGTTGCATTGAATTTCCTCCACATTTTCATGATTTCCTTGCATCTTGATATATACTTTAGGAAATTTCTCCTCTTGGGTATGTAAGAAGAGGGTGGACATGTTAGGAAACCGACACACAAAAGGATAGAAAAGATAGATCAACACCCTAGAATTCAGCCTCTTCGAGGGGCAACCTCCTTTACATTACACAAATGAACAATTCTTGGATGATACAAGTGACTAAACCTCCCTTCTATATATAGGAGTCTAAGGGGTCACAATACAATCAAACTGACATAACAGTAATAACATAAGGGCACAACAATAACAATAGTGGGTTTCTATGGGGCATACTAATAACAATATGGGGACAATAATAACAATAAGGGATACAATGACAATAGTAATGGGGGAATCACTAGTATTATAGGGGCCTAACATGCCCCTCTCCTTCCGAAAAGTGTTGTACTCAATGCTTGAGTAGTTCTATATGCTTTTGTATAAAATTCTCATCCTCCCATGTGGAATCTTTAGCGGACAAGTTCTTTCACTTGATGAGATAATCTGAACTTGATCAATTTCGTGGCTGTCGAGTTCTTGTTTATGTGGCTGCTTCCGGTTCCAATATGATTTTTCCTTCCTCATCAAGTTATAGCAATATTGTTTGAATTGGGATCTTGTTAGATATAACCTTCTTTAAACATGAAACATGGAAAACTGGGAGCACTCAGGAAGCTACAGGAAGCTCCAATTTGTATGCCATAATACTAATCTTTTGCAACACCTTGTACGGACCATAATACTTTGGTGATAATTTATTATCCTTCCTAGCTTGCTTGAGGGACATTTGTTTATATGGTTGTAGTCATAGGAATACCCAGTCACCTACATCAAAACTTCTTTCACTGCGATGTTGATCTGCCTGTTGTTTCATTCTATTCTGCGTCAATGTGAGGTTATCCTTTAAGAGTTGGAGAACTTGTTGTTGATGCTTGATGTGATGTTACATTGCTTGAACCTTAGAATTTTCTCTTAAATATGATGTGATGGATGGTGGATGATATCCATAAAGTGCCATAAATGGGGTCATTTTTGCTGTAGTATGGAAGGAAGTGTTATACCACCATTCAGCCAGAGGCAACCATTTGACCCATTGTGTCTATTTTATTAGATACAAAGAAATGAAGATATCCTTCCAAACATCTATTTACTATCTCAGTTTGCCCATCAGATTGAGGATGATAAGATGAACTATGAGCTAACTGAGTACCGAGACAAGAAAATAATTCTGTCCAAAAATTTCTAGTGAAAATGGGATCTCTGTCGCTTACAATAATCTTTGGGTTTCCACGTAGCATTTGAATCGTTTCCATAAATGCAAAAGAAAATGTACTGGCTTTAAATGGATGTGATAATGCACAAAAGTGTGCATACTTGGTAAGTCTTCCAACTACCACCATGATGACACTCTCTCCTTCAGACTTGGGTAAACTAGTTATAAAATCCATTGAAACCTCCTCCCAACATTGGCTTGGAATGGATAAAGGTTGTAATAGCCCTCGGGTCTTATTTGTTTCAACTTTATTTTTTTGGTAAACCAAACATTCCACAACAAAATTTTGAATATCTCATTTAAGGCTATCCAAAAAAATTCCTTCTTAACCCTATGGTAAGTTTTTAAAAATCTTGAGTGCCCTCCTAAGGGAGAAGTGTGCAATTCCACAAGAATCTTTTGTTTGAGTTGGGAATTCTTACATAGGTATAAGCGATCTTTGTACCATAATGAATCACTTTTCCAACTAAATGTATCAGATGTACTGGGATCTTGTTGTAGCCTTCGAATGAGTGACCACACTTCTTCATCATTATTCCATTCCTCCCTTGCTTCATTTATCCAATCTGGTTGGATAATATAAATGGCACACAACAATGCTTCCACATCCTCATCCTTTCTTGAGAGTGCATCTGCCACAACCTTTTTTCTTCCCTTTTTTGTAGATGATTTCAAAGTCATAACCCAACATCTTTGTGACCCATTTTTGTTTCTCTTTAGAGAATAATCTTTGTTGTAAAAAGTATTTAAGACTATCATGATCTGCTTTCACCTTGAAGTGTCTTCCCATTAGGTAAGGTCACCATTTCTTAAGTGCATGTAGTATTGCCACATTTCCTTCTCATAAATAGCTTTGTGTAAATAATTTCCCTTGATTGGATGACTTTCGAAAGTAATGGGTCTTTCATCTTGCATTAAAACAACACCAATTCCATTTCCTAAAGCATTACATTCCACAATAAAGGTTTTTGTGAAGTCCGACGTAGCTAAGACCGGTGCTTGGCACATTGCCTCTTTAAGATGTTCGAAGGCCTTTGTTTCTTATAGAGTCCATGAAAATGCATATTTCTTCAACAATGTTGTTATAGGTGCTGCTATTCTCCCATAATTCTTAACAAACTTGCGATAATACCCTGTCAACCCCATAAATCCTCGCAGATGCTTTATGGATGTGGGGATTTACCATTCCTTAATGGCTTTAATTTTGCTAGGGTCTACCTTAACACCTTCATGCAATACAATATGACCCAGATATTCCACCTCTTGTACTCCAAAGAAACATTTGGAGCTTTTTGCATATAATTGTTTTTCCTCCAATAGTTTGAGCACCCTGTCAACATGTTCAACATGATCCTTCCAAGACTTGCTGTAGATTAGTATATCATCAGAAAATACAAACACAAATTTTCTAAGGAAGGGTTTTAAAATGGAATTCATCAAACCTTGAAATGTAGAAGGTGCATTGGTAAGGCCAAAAGGCATGACCAAAAATTCATAATGACCCTCATGAGTTTTAAATGTTGTTTTCAGAATGTCTTCAGTCTTCATTCTGATTTGATGATATCCTAAACGAAGATCCAACTTGGTGAAGTAAATTGATCCATGCAATTCATCCAATAATTCATCAATGACAAGAATGGGGAATTTATCTTTATTATCGAGTTTGTTGAGCTCCTATAATGCAGACACATGCGCCATGATCCATCATTCTTGTGCACCAATACTACTGGAGCAGAGAAAGAACTTTGACTAGGTTGAATTATACCAGCCTCTAGAATTTTTGCAACCATACGTTCAATTTCACTCTTTTGGGCATAGGGATATCTGTACGGCCTGATGTTTGGAGGAACACTTCCTGGAATCAAATGAATAGCATGATCATGATCATGAATAGGTGGGATACCTTTCGGAGTCTCAAATACATTGGAATGATATTTCAAGGCTTTTTGGAGATCTGGAGAAATAGATGATTTCGATGTGGGAACCTCTAGTGAACATAATTGTGCAATTACACGTCGTTGTTCCTTCTTTAGAAGCTTTTTCATGCCATTAGCACTGATTATCTTTCCTGGTTTCCCTACAATACCCCTCAATTCAACTTCCTTTCCTTCCACACAAAATTTCGTGAAAAGTTCTTGAAAATTAAAAGCCATTTTACCCAAGGATTGTACCCATTGGACTCCTAGAACAACATCAACACCACCCATTGGAATTGAAAGAATTGGGCTATTCAATACATATTCTCCCATGGATAGCTTGATATTATGGCACTTTCCAGAGTAATTTATGGTTCCTCCACTTGCAACCATCACTTGACACTCTGGTGCTAGATATAGGAAGCAATTCAATTCATTTGCTATCTTACAATGAATAAAATTATGGGTACTTCCCGAATCAATCAACACTATTACCTTTTTCTTCTTGATATGTCCTTCTATCTTGATAGTTTGAGGAGTGGTAATTCTAGCCAATGCATTACAAGATATGGTCGTATTCATTTCTTTTTTATCTAGGGTTTGTTCCTGGAGTATATCCTCTTCTTTTGAAATTTCTTGTTCATCTGCTGATTTTTCAACATCAGTCGGTTCGGACCTCCACTTAGTTTCACCCAAGCTTCATTTCTTCCTCCTCTTCACAATCTATGTAGAATAATTTATTCTCAGCACCCTTATGACCTTTAGTGTATTTTCTATCACAATTGTAACAAAGTCCTTTTGCTCTTTTTTCTTCTAATTGTTGTGGTGTCAACCTTATGGGTTGTGGAAGGCTAGGGGTAACAACACTTCCATATTTATAGTTGTGAGTGGTAGGCTTCCTGGTTTCCATAATTTTTCTTTCCATTTTTCTTTCTAACTTGAATGCCTTCTCCAATGAATCAGGTTCCCAAAGGCGAACCTCATGTTGGATATTATCCTTTAAAGTCCCTATGAATACATCAATACTATGCTCCTCTCGAATACCTTTTACCATTATGTTCAATTTTTGTAAGTCCTCAATGTGCTCCATCATTGAACCTTTTTGTTTGAGATTTATCAATTGGCTAAAAAAGGTGTTGCTTTTTGTATCCTCATAATGTGCTATCATTTCTTCCATAAAAATTTCCCAAGTGACATTTTGTTTACGAGAGAAAAACCATCGATACCATACAAATTGATTTGGTTCCAAATATAAAGTTTCAATACGTACCTTTTGTGTGTTTTGCACATTATGGAGATCGAAAAATTGCTCCATCTATAGTATCCACGTTTGGGATCCTTGCCATCAAACTTCCTCATATCAAATTTTGGAACATGGTGGGTCTTCAATCCAACATTAGAGTCTATGAAATCATGATTAACATTTGTTTTGTTCTCATCATGAGTTTCCTTTACTACCCTTTCACCATTAGTGACCATTTCTTGTAGCAACTTATTTATCTTCATTTTTTCCATCTTATCATCCATGCCATTCATCTTAGCTTCCACACTATCCATATTAGCTTCCACACCATCTATATTAACTTTCATGCCATTCATATTAGCTTCCATGCCATTCATCTTGGCTTCATTTACCTTTAGTGAGAGTGAAATTTGTTGTACTTGGTCTTGTAATTTTGATATATCATTTTGTATTTCTTCCTCTTCTTCATGAGTCATGCTAGAGCTTTCAGGTTGCTTACTAGGTGTTTCCATTTTCTTTCTTTGGGGCATTAATTAATGATAATAATTCTTCACTATTCCCTTTGAATTCCTTCAAATTATTTTTTCAAACCAATCTTATGCAAAATTTAAAAAAATCTACACACTTTTTTTTCACTTTGTAAGTGCTTGATATTGAATCTGTTGTATCTCTGTAACTGCAGATCTCAAATATTTGAAATCTCATCCTGCAGTATCCCTTTGAGTCCTCTTTCTAACCCTGGAAGTTTGATCAATATTGGATTCTCCAAGGAAGAGTTATGCCAAATCTCCCACGGTGACTTGATTATAAACTAGTTTCGTAGAGTGAACTTGTACGACGTGCCACGTGTCAC
This sequence comes from Pinus tabuliformis, assembly GCA_031772625.1. Classification (NCBI taxonomy): domain Eukaryota; kingdom Viridiplantae; phylum Streptophyta; class Pinopsida; order Pinales; family Pinaceae; genus Pinus; species Pinus tabuliformis. Next base: position 1,522,619,147 of record CM062820.1, on the reverse strand, counting down.
TGTTTTGACCTTAGTACCTAAAACTAATATGAAGAAAACTATAGGCCGTCCACTTTCTAAACCTTCTTATGAAATTTCAATCTGATTATCAAAAAAAAACTTATGGCGATTTACACGAGGTCACCTGTTTGAAATGTAATTTGAGAGTCTACAAAAAACCTAACTTCCTTAGATCATATCTTGGCAAATGTAGTGAGACAAGCTCTGAAATTTAGATCTGAAATTCAGAATGATTTCGGCTCAAATGGGTTTTTTTGTAGCTTCTGAAATGTCGAAAAAAAAATGTTATAGCAACAATGCCACGATGACCTGTTTGGAGCAGCGAAACCCTAGAATCCAAAGCTCTGATACCAAATGTTAGGAAACCAACTCAGAAAAAGATATAAAAGATAGATCAACGCCTTAGAATTCAGCCTGTTTGAGGGGAAAACCTCCTTTACATTACACAAATGAACAATTATTGGATGATACAAATGACTAGACCTCCCTTCTATATATAGGAGTCCAAGGGGTCAAAATATAATCAAGCCAACATAACAGTAATAACATAAGGGCACAAAAATAACAATAGTGGGTTTCTATGGGGCATACTAATAACAATATGGGGACAATAGGGGCACAATAATAAAAATAAGGGATACAATGACAATAGTAATGGGGGAATCACTAGTATTATAGGGGCCTAACAGGACATGGAATTTTTCAAATATTCCATCTCATTGATTTTGTTTTCCAATTTCTTTGGGCCACCTCTTCAATATAGCAAGAAATTTATTCCCTTTATTTTGAGTCATAGTAGAATTCCTCTAGGGTTTAATTGGTGAAATATAATTTGAAGAAACCTTAGGAGCCATGTCAAACAAATAATAATGATTCTCTTTTTCCTCTTTATCACAAATTTTGAATCACCAAAAGCATATCTTCCAGTGAAAATTTATGCCAAAACTTATGCTTTGATAACAAATGTTTTTTTTTTTCTCGGTAAATACTAATTCTATTAAAAAAGGGGGAAAAATATGTACATTGAGGTTAAGACCTCAGAGGAGGCCGAGGCCATTCCTCAACCAAAAATTCAGGGACTTTACAGTTTAAACTGTCCATCAGAAATACATTACAGACCTCAGAGATTTGATTTCGATCCCCGACAGATTGACAAAGTTTACCAGGACTAAAATTAACATAACCTTCAATGACCTCAAAAATACTGTAGCAACTAGCATGGCTGTCTTTAACAAAAAAATTGAAATCTGGATTGTCTGATGTTGCTAATTGAAGCATGAGATTGAAACAGACAATAACCTTTAACTTCAAAAACAGAGACACAGAACCAAAATTGCAAATCATGTGAGCCAGAAGGCGAACCGACAGACCGAAGTAGAGATTAATCCGCATGGCTTGAAGAAGCAGATGGAGTCTTCTTTGCCTGGCTTGGTGAAGCAACCCAGGTTACGAGTCCTTCATCGTCCAGAACCGGCATTCCGTCAGAATCAGTAACCAAATGTAACAAACCAGCAACTTTTTGAGATGGCTCTCCAACAATGTCATTTTCCTGAGCTGGGACAGGCTGCTGAGGCGCAGCTGAGACAGGGGCGTCCTCCTGCATGCGGTCAGCATGAAACACCAACCCAGTCATATCCCCAAGAAGAATACTGTCATCCTGAGAAGGTGAGGAAGCGGGTGGGGTTGAACTGAGCTGGTAGTTTTCCTCCTCTGAGACAAAAACTGTAAAATTCACCGTTACCACCGGCCTATTGAGCTGACTCTGGAATATGAACCTGGAGGTCTGGTAGGAGTTATTAGGGATAATCCTATCTTGCACTAAAGGCGGAGATGAGGGAGGGGCTAAGGCAATGGGTGCGACCTGCTGAGGAACAGGTGGAGAGCGACCCCTGATCCCTGACCGACCTCCACGACGCGGAATGCCACGACTGCGAGGCATTGAAACAACAGCAAGAAACCTGAGAGAACGAGTGAGACAGAGTGAACCTGAGCTGGTGGGAGCGCTAATGAAATTCTGCCTATTCCAGAGCCGGGCAATTGAGCAGACGGGAAAGATCAGACAAGAGCACTGAAGCGGCATCGCTTCATAAAGAGCTGAGGCATTAACTGCAGCATCGGGGTTGAGCCTGTCCACATTAATGAGCCGGACTGTGAGCAGAGTAGCCATGCTCGCATTGAACTTCATCGCACCTCGAGACTGAACAGGCCTTAATTCGCTTACCGTGAACCTGAAATATCCTCCTGCACCGCGTACCTAGTAGATTTTCCGCCTGCCATCCGTCAGGCCAGGTGTCTGCTTGGTGTGGTTTGTCATTATATGCGGTTGTGATCACCCGCATCCGGGTGCATATCCTTCATCTGAGATTTGTCCTGAGTGACAATTTCCTGGACTTTGGCCATTTGGTCCCCGGGAACTAAGCTGGTGATATCTCCTTCAAAGTAGCCATCCTTAGCATCCACTCCAATGTTGGCCAGAAGATCAGCGAGCTTATTTCCTTCCCTTCTGGTGTGTTTAAAAGTGATTGCTTGGTGCTGAGAAAGCCAGTGATTGATTAGCTCAAGCCTCTGTGCCATCCTCCAGCTATTGCTTACTTTGTGAATGGGTGAGCCGTGCTGAAGCTTTATGATCATTCTGATTATGATTTGTGAATCACCTTCTATAATGAGAGGAAACAAATCCCTTTCATGAGCTAATTTGAGACCTCTCCATAATCCCTCCAGTTCGGCTGAGTTGTTGGTGTCCCACCCTATCGAGCCCATGAAGACGCATTGAGGATTGCCATTATGATCTCTGAATGCTCCCCCGTATCCTGCTTTCCCTGGATTTCCTTTAGATGCTCCATCAAAGTTGAGCTGGAGCATGTCTTTGGGCGGCGGAGTCCAGTTGCTTGATTCCTGACTCTGCATTTTGGGGTTCCTTTTATTGAGTGAATTTTGGTTTAGCTGAAGCCCCCAATTATCCCATACTGTTTTCTCCTGAGGCAGAGTGGGAAGATCCTCGGAGTACCATTCTCTGATTGATAACGTCTCCAGGATATTCTGATGAAATTTATTCCAAATTTGTTCTAGAGACATAGTTTGATTTTTGAATATCCTTCTGTTACGCTCTTTCCATATGTTCCACATCAGTAATCCAGGTATAAGATGCCATAAGGTGTTCAGGAGATTACTTTGGAATGGATTTTGACTCCAATTGCGTATGGTGGCTTTGAGATCCCCTTGTACTCTGCCCTCTTTTTGACTGCGAAAAGCAGCTTTCTCCCAAAGTTTCCTCCCAGTTTGACAATTTTGCATAAGATGAAGGGCTGTTTCCTCCTCTTGCCTGCAAATGTGACATATAGATGGGCCTGAGAAGCTTCTCTTCCTTAGATTATCCCATGTTAAGATTCTATTATGACCAAGGAGCCATAGAAATGTAGAGACCTTCAGCCAATTGGAAGTGTGCCAAATTCTTTCCCATAAAATATCTTTGTTTAGTTGCTCTTGGATTATTATGTTGTACGCTTCCTTTGTGGTGAAAATTCCTTTCTCTTCATATCCCCATCGTAAAATGTCCATAGCTTCTGAGACGATGATTTGCCTTTTTTGTAATTCTGTGTTGAGAAGTTGCTGAGTTTGTTCAGAGCTGTTCGGTATAATTTGATTTGCATTTTTCCATTGTCTGTGTACTTGAGCTGTGGCTGAGTTCCAAAATTGATTAACTTTGGCAGAATGATTTATCTCCTGCTCAGCAATTGGGTGGTTTTGGAGAATGTCTCTTATTTTTGGTAGTTGCTGCCATGAGTCCTCCCAAAATCTAGCAGTTGTTCCACTTTTAATTTCCCAAAAGCTGTGTTCTTGTATGAGACTTCTGTGTTGTATTGCCGAGTTCCAGATTGCCGAACCTGTGCTTATCTCTGTCATCCGTATTCTTTCTTCCATGGGGCAGTTGCTTGCATATTTGGCTGTCCACAGGGAAGCCCATGGAGTGTTAGGCTGGGTAAGCCATCTCCACCAAATTTTTGCACCCATTGCTTTATTGTTGTTCTCAGGATCTCGTAGACCTATACCTCCTGCTTTCTTAGGAAGACAAGCTTTATCCCATTTGATTAAAGCCCATTTACGATTTTGGCCTGAGCTTCCCCACAAGAAGTTGCGCTGGAGGTTCTTGATTTCCTTGAGAACCCATTTGGGAGCAGCCAGGATGGAGAAAAGATAGAGGGGCATGGATTGAAGGACTGCTTTAATAAGGACAATTCTGCTTGCCATATTCAGAGCTCGATTGGTCCACAGGGATAGTCGAGACTCTAGCTTTTCCAGCAATTGCTTCCAGGAAGAATGTTTGAGAGCTGAAGCCATGAGAGGGGCGCCAAGATACTTGGAGGGAAGGGAAGCACTGGTGAAACCCAAAATTCGACTAATAGCTTTTTGGGTAGGAACAGGGGTATTAAAGAAAAAGATTTGGGATTTGACTTTATTGATAAGGGTCCCAGAAGCTTCAGAGAAAGTTTTCAGGATTGAATTGAGGAGGTGGGCTTCCTGCACCGAAGGATGACCGAAAAGCATATTATCATCTACAAATTGTTGGTGTGAGTAGGCAGGGGAATTGTTAAAAGAAAGGCCTCTCAAATGCTGATCAATCCTGGCTGCTGTGATACTCCTGCCCAATCCCTCAGCCATTATTACAAAGAGAAAGGGAGACAATGGGTCTCCTTGTCTTATTCCTCTGGAGGGTCGATAAGTAGCCGAAGGAATACCATTAATTAACACAGAGAAGAAAGCTGAAGATAATAGGTTAAAAATCCATCTGACCCAAGAGTGTGCAAAGCCAAACGCAATAAGAATTTTGTGAATATAAACCCAACTGAGACTATCAAATGCTTTAGATAGGTCTAGCTTAAGCATCATACCTGGATTTTTGGTTTGCTTTAGGGAGTGGATTATCTCATGAGTTAAGATGATCCCGTCTGTTATTTGTCGTCCTTCAACATAACCTGATTTCTCAGGCGAGATAATAAGCGGGAGCAACAGATTTAATCTAGTTGCTATTACTTTTGAAGTAATTTTGTAGATGATATTACATAGAGCGATGGGTCTGTACTTGTCAGGGGTGTTGGAATCTTCCCCCTTTGGAATTAAGGCTATGAAGGTAGCATTTAGGCCTGGATACATCCATCTGAGAGCTCTGGATTCCTCCACAACTTGCCAGACTTCATTCTTAATCAGGTCCCAGAATTTATGAAAGAAGTTCGTCGTGAAACCATCCGGCCCTGGCGCTTTCCCTTCCTTCATTTGTTGAACTGCCTCTTCAACTTCCTATAAGCTAATAGGCTTGATGAGAAGACTATTATGTTCCTCTGTTATGATCCTGGGTATGTTCTTTAGAAGCTTATTGATAGCCGACATTCTGTCTATGTTGGGTTCCTGATGAGCCTTCTTAAAATAATTGAGGAATTCCCCTTCAATGCCATCATGAGTTTCAATTTTCTCCCCCTGTTCATTTTTAATGTGAGTGATGTAGTTTGTTATTCTGCGCTGCACCGTAGTTTTATGGAAAAATTTTGTGTTCTTTTCTCCATTTTTTAGCCATCTGATTCTTGATTTTTGTCTCCATAATGTCTCCTCCTGTTTGTCCCTTTCTAGAATTTTAGATTCTATATCTTGCTCCTGTTTGGTAAGTTCCTCCATGCGCCCCGCAGTGATAATGATTTGCTAGATTTTTTTCATCTCTGAATTGAGGATGGCTTGAGCTTTAAAGATGTTACCAAAAGTTTTGTGATTCCATTGCTTGATTGCTCCTTTTAGATGCTTGAGTTTTTGCTGGAACCTGGACATTCTAGTGCCTTCAGTCGGATTGAAGTTGAGCCAGGTTGATCTGACTAAATTTTCAAAGTCCGGGTGAGATAACCAAAATTCCTCAAATCGAAAAGGACGTTTGAGATTAGTGCCTGGCCTGTTCCATTGTAATTCGATAGGCCAGTGATCAGATCTAGAGATAGGAAGAATAGATGCTGTGAATTCCCCTCCTAAGTGGGTTGCATTATCTGAGATGAGGAATCTATCAAGACGTGATGCGATCTGTTGCAAACCTTCCCTTTTGTTGGACCAAGTGAAGAGGCCGTTGCTTGTGGGAATATCTATCAACCAGTTGTTAATAATGAAATTTTTTAGTAGATTGCCATCACTATTTGCTCTGCTTCTACCTCCTTGTTTCTCTTCCATGTTGGCTGTCATGTTGTAATCGCCTCCAGAGATCCACAGAGGGTATGGCCTATCTTTGTTGAGTTCTGACAAAGTATTCAGGATTTGAGCTTTTTGAGCAGTATCCTGAGGAAAGTAAACATTAGTTATCAGTCCATGGGTATTAGTACCTGAGAGGTGGAAAGTTGCCTGGATGAAACTTTTGTTAGCTTGTATATTATTGAGTTGGATGGCCCTGGCATCCCAAAGGATTGCCAGTCCCCCCGAAGCTCCTTGAGCATCAACAGCTGTAACTAGCCCTCCTGGCCAAGCTTTCGCTGCTATTTTTTCCAAAATTGTTGAGCTGCATTTCGTCTCCTGCAAAAAGAGTATACTTGGTTTTTCTTGCATCAACATGTTTTTTAATAATCTACCTTTCCTCGGGCTATTGAGCCCTCTGATATTCCAAGATATCAACTTCATTGAGAAGGGTGGGGGTTTGCATTGAAATATTTGGTCAGTTTGGCGTACCTCCCTGACTCCACCAATATCTCTCCAATCTTGATAGTTCTCTCAAGTGTTGTTTTTCTGCCTCTCTTCTTATTGTCCTTGGTGATAAATATACCATCCCAGGGACTACCTATTTGAACTCCTAGAGAGTATTTCTTCTGTGCTCTGTTCAAGACTTCTACTAGGTTATCCACCTGCCTTTCTGGTATTTTTTCAAAATTCCCTGTCTTGCATGCTTGTTCCAAGCCTAGAATGTCCAGCTCCCCTATGTCTAGGGTTTCCGGATCTTCTTCCATATTTTGAGGTTCCTGAGAGTTATCCACTCGTTCATTTGAGGATTTTTCATTAGGCTGCGTGTATTCAACATCCATTCCTTGTGATTGCCAAGACATGGATTTAGTTTGAGATGCCAAGTTTACTTGCTTTTGAATTTTCTTTCCTTTTTGCCCTGATGTTTCTCCTGGATGTTCATGAGGGGCTTCTTTGTCCTCCGCCCTTTCCTTCCCCAGCTCTTGCTCATCGTCCGTGGCCAGTGTTTCGAAACTGTTGCTCGTTGAGGGCATTGCTTTGTTGACTGGATTTGCCTTGGGTCTGCCTGTTGCTTTCTTGTTTCCTCTCCTTCGATTTGCTACCTTAGTGAAGCCATCTGTAGTTTGAATGTGAACACTGTCTTGTGAAGAGGGTATCTTATTTTGAGGACAGTCTCTGTAGAGATGCCCTATAGCATGGCATTTCCTGCATCTAAAAGGCACATGTTCATAGTCTATAACTTGAATCCATTCAGAGTCTTCATGAAATAAACTTACCGTGTCTGGCAATGGTTGCTTGAGATCCATGAATACACAGATCCGAGCATAAGATGTATATCTGCGTAGTTTTGTTTCTTCTACAATCTTAACAAACTCGCCAATTGCATTTCCAATTTCTTGTAGAGATTTCTCTTCCCAGTATTCCCACGGCAGTGAATAAAGCCTTATCCACACTGGCGCAGAGCTCAGATCCTCTTTATCTGGGTTGAATCTTTCGACCCAACCTTTGAGATATAATCCTGCGGAGTTGAAAAAATAAGGACCCCCATCCAATATCCTATTGCGATCTTCCAGGCAGTTAAAGACTGCAGTAAAGAAGCCCTTGGCTCCTAAATGCAGAGAGATGTCTCCCTTTGGATGCCATTTGATGTTAATCCAGCTTCTCAGCGCTCTCTCCATCGGCCAAATTCCTACAAACTTACCGTTCAGCACGTGATCCCTCATATACTGTATCCTAGCATTGATACGATCACTTGGGAACTCCACCCTTGGTCTGTGTGCCGCTACAGGTTTGCAAGTTGAAGAGCTTGCCCTGTTCCTTTCTTCTGGATCAATGTCCTTTCCTTTCTGCGTTCTATGGTCCATGGTACCACCGTTCAGTCCATTTTCAATCTCCTTGTCGTCCGTATGCTGGGTTTGGTTATCCGAAATGGGGGGAGGCCCCTGGCCTTCCCCCAGAGGGGGTTGCATTTAGCCTGGTACCTTATGAGCGCTTTCCCCTGATCGCTGAATCACCAGTCTCTGCCGGTTGTGCCCAGATTGACAGGCCTGCCGTATGCAGGTTTCGCAGAAACCCTAGGGTTTGTTGCAGCAGCCGTAGGTCATCACAAATCCGTTTTCACTTGATCATTCAAATATGTCAAGAAATCCCAAAATGACCCAGAAATGTATGAAATATTAAACACAGTTTTGTACCCTTTGATAACAAATGTTATGATGACTCCTTTGAAGTAGAAAAATCCTAGGAACGCTACTTTCATATCAAATTTTATGAACCATGTACCTTAAAAATGATAAGAGGTTGATAATTATAGTCCACTTCAAGGGGAATCCTCCTTTTACAATGAAAATAATGTATTAGATAAGATTTGATGATCCCAGGACTAGGTTTCCTTAGTGTATCTATGTGTACAAGACACACAGTGCAACGAAATGTTCTGATGTAAATAACAATAGAACAATATAAATGTAATAAATAAATATCTAGGGCTTCATAAGGGGTTCTAGGGTGAACATAGGGATTTTCTAGACTTAATATATAGGGAAAGGGGGGAGACATAATCATGATGGTGGAGAGAGAGGGGGAGATATAGAGTGACGTGGAAGAAAGAGTGAGACGGGGAGGAATAGGAAAAAGGGAGAAAGAGATAGAATGAGGGATAGGGAGAGGGGGAAAGTTATAAAGACGTATATAGAGAGGGGGGCTGAGAGAGAGAGAGAGAGAGAGAGAGAGAGAGAGAGAGAGAGAGAGAGAGAGAGTAGGGGGAAGGGGGGAGCTTAGTGAAAGAAAGGGAGAGGGGGATATGGGAGGGAGGCATATGGAGATAGATGGTGGGGGGAGAGATAGTGAGGGAGAGAGAGATATATATATAAGGAGGGAATGGGGGGAGGGGAGAGAGTGATGGGGAAAGAAAAAGATAGATAAGGGTGGGGAATACGGAAATGGAGAGAGAGATAAAAAGAGAGATATGTATAGGGGAAAGGATAGAAAGGGATGTGGAAATGGGTACAAAGATGATGGTTTAAAGGTTAGGGGGGCATGAGAGAGGGAAATAGAGAGAGTTGGGAGGGATGGTGAGAGAAAGAGTGAGTTACGAGGAGAAAAAGGGATATGTGTTATAATAATGCATGCATGTTATAAATTGTGTGCGTTTATAACGTGAACACATTATTTTATTTAATAATGCATACACATTATTAACACATGTACGTTATTAATTAAAATAAGGTGTGCATGTTATAAATTTGCTTAATGAATGCATGCTGTTAACTTTGAAAAACAATTGGCTTGATTACTTTTTCCCAACTACATGGTAGATTAGGTGGCTGTTTTTTTTTTGGTTCAGATTGACAATCCTCTTGGTTTGGTCTATATAAACCAAAACAATTTCATTTTTACAACTTCCTTGTTTTTAACTATGTTTCTATATATGCTTCACATATTCGTTGCTACTGAAATTACATACACTTATAGAACTATGTGTGCGCACATATATCTATCTATCTATCTATCTATCTATCTATCTATATATATATATATATATATATATATATATATATATATATATACGATAAATTAATTATTATTTTATCTATTTTATATTATGTTTATTGCACATATATCAAAATTTTAAAAAACATAGGTCTTTTATTTATGCTATAAAATTTGATTAGTTGAACTATTTTAAGTTAGAAGAGAACTATTGGAAAGAATACTGAGAGGGGGGGTGAATCAATATTCTCAAGTTCTTTTAATAAATCTTCCTTATTTATACTTTGAATTATTTTTGCATGTCAGTACCATAAAATAATGAGCATGAACAAGAAAAACAGATAGTCACACCAAAGAACACCAGATATAAGGTGGAAACCCAATGTGGGTGAAAACCACCTGCTGCAATATGTCTCTATCTTCTTTCAAATTAGAAACTCCTTTTACAATGGTTTTGTACTGGTGCATTCCTTTACCAGTATGCAGGCTGCAACCTGCATAGAGCTACAACTCTCTCTCGTTTTCCAGTCTCTCCTGGAAGGGAGCTACAACCCCCTGCTTCTTTTCTTTCAAGGACCACTTTTCATAAATTTTCAAACTGGATCCAAGAATATCAAATAATCATCAAGTACATGCAAATTACCCAAACTCCTTATACAATCAACCAAGAGTCACCCAACTTCTCAGAATGCTGTAAACAGAAAGACAGTACCAGAAATATAAACCCAAAACTCTGCAGCAATAGATAAAAGATGATCAACAAATGTTTTTTTTTTTCAAAGACAGATCCGCAGTTTTTCTTTATCTGGCCTGCGTGGCTCCGCACTTCACCTTTTGCTCCCCTGTGTATACCCACAGAGAGCCTTCTACTGCACTGCGTATCTACGCACCTGCACCTTCTGTCGCGTTGTGTACATATACTGTAACTCCGCACCTGCGGCTTCTATCGCGCCGCGTACCTCTACTGTAGCTCCACACCTGCGGCTTCTGTCGCGCCGCGTATCTTTACTGTGCCTCCGCACCTGAACCTTCTATCGCGCTGCGTACCCATGCACTGCACCTTCTTCTGCTGTGCGTACCCACGCATTGCGCCTTCCTCTGCTCTGCGTACCCACGCACTACGCCTTCTTCTGCTCTGCGTACCCTCACACTTGCTCCGTTAATCTCCTGCATACCTCTGATTAGGGCCAAATTGGCAGTCCACCAGTGTGCCACAGATAGTCAGATGCCCAGATTTGATCATGCGCCCGAGAGATCACACTTCATAGATTCACTTTCAACTTCACTTTTATATAGATAAAGCTTTTAAACCGATAACCCAATATTTTAGATCTTAAGATATTCAATTTGCAAAAGATGCTTTAGCCAAGTAATCTCCTTCCCTATTTATAGTCAAGCCCTTATTCACACCATGGGGAAAAACCATCAATAACCAATACAAGGGATCCAAACTGGGGCTAAATTAGATCCTATACCACGGGCCAAAACCATAGAATCAAGAACAGCGGGCTAAATACCACGTGCCAAACATAAGAAACCCCACGTGAGCGCGCTTCTCTGTCTTGAAGTGAGTGAACTGGGGGTACGCACCTCATGAACGGGTAATCTGCGGGTATGAACGCACTTCCTGGCCGGCGTACCTGCGGGTACGCACCTTTTGAACCATTCACCTGCGTACCTCTTAATTTCCAATATTTTGAGAGCCTGATCAGAGCATTGCCACTTGAGGGTGTTGCCATCAAGTACAACATCTGTAACATAGAGCCATACCAGAATCATAATGCCAACAATCTCCCCCTTTGGACTTGATGGCAACCTCAAGATCCTCAACGTCATTCTCCCCCTTTGACATCAAGGGCAAAGGGTTATGCTCCCCCTGACCATAATCCACCAAACACCATAAATGACCATGAAAGAGATAGAGGCATATTGCAGCAATATTTAGACCAGCATCTATGATCTCCTTCTGTACTTCCTCCATAATGTCAACAATGCATTATATGCTCCCCCTGAACCTGTGCCATTTGATCTTCGATGAATCCGCAACCCAGCACATGTACGCATATGAGCGTTGCGTTCAACCAACCATCAAAAGGGATTCAACAACAAGATGATGCATTAACAACCCCCAGCTTTTGCCTGAGGTATTCAAAGGTCTCCCTGGGCAATGGTTTGGTGAGTATATCAACAACTTGTTCCTTAGAAGGAACATATTCCAACTTGACCTTTTGTTCAAGTACTTGTTCCCGGAGAAAATGATACTTGATCGGTATGTGCTTGGTCTTTGAATGCATGACTGGGTTCTTTGAAATGCTGATTGCACTTGTATTATCACATAAGATGGAGATGGGTGGTATATAAGTGATTTGAAAATATTGCAAGCTCTGCATCATCCAAAGGAGTTGAGTGCAACAAGATGCAGCAGCAACATATTCCGCTTCAGCTGTAGACAAGGCAATCGAACTTTGTTTCTTGCTGAACCAAGATACTAATCTGGAACCCATAAAGAACGCACCACCACTTGTGCTCTTCCTGTCATCCACGCTTCCTGCCCAATCTGCATCTGTATAAGCATGAAGTGTGAGATCTGTATCTCTAGGATACCATAAGCCATAATTTTGAGTCCCTTGAAGATATTTAAAGATTCTCTTCACTGCCTGAAGATGAGTTTCCTTTGGATTTGCTTGAAATCTTCCAACTATTCCTACTGCATGCATGATGTCTGGTCGGGTACCTGTCAAATAAAGTAGACTTCCAATCATAGATCTGTAGGTTGGTTGATGCACTGCTGCTGATTCATCATTTGCACTGAGGCTACATCCTGTGACCATGGGTGTACATACTGTTTTTGCATCTTCCATGCCATATTTCTTCAAAATCTGCTTGAGATACTTAGTTTGAGACAAAAAGATCCCTCCTTCTTTTTGTTGGATTTGCAAACCAAGAAAATATGTCAGTTCTCCCAGCAAGGACATTTCGAATTCTTTCTGCATCACCAAGGCAAAGATTTGACTCATAGCTTCTTCATTGCTGCCAAAAATAATGTCATCTACATACACAACAAGTATTAGCAATTTGTCGTTTTCAACTTTTATATAAAGATTACTATCTGCTGATCCTTTGGAAAAACCTTGTTGATGAAGATATTTGTCCAAATGATAGTACCAAGCCCTTGGAGCTTGTTTGAGACTATAGAGAGCCTTTTTCAATCTGCATACAAGATTTGGATCATTTCCAAGAATGAAACCATCTGGCTGCTCAATGTATACTTCTTCCAAGTCTCCATTCAGAAAGGCTGATTTCACGTCCATTTGAAATACTTTGAAGTTTTGAAAGCTTGAAAGAGCAAGGAACATTCGGATGGCCTCAAGTCTTGCAACAAGAGCAAAAGTTTCTTCAAAATCTATTCCTTCTTGCTATGCATACCCTTTACAAACAAGTCTGGCCTTGTTTCTAATTACTTCTCCATTTTCATTCAATTTATTTTTGAAGACCCATTTTGTCCCTATAACATTCTTATCCTTTGGTCTAGGAACAAACTCCCAAGTGTTGTTCTTTTCGATCTGCTCAAGTTCTTCATCCATTGCTTTGACCCAACATTCATCTTTGCATGCCTCTTTCACATTTTGTGGTTCAGTGGAAGAGAGTAATGCCAAATAGCTTGAAGCTTCTACAATTGTTCTTCTTGTTTGTACACGTGCTTCTTTCTGCCCCAAAATCTGAGATTCTGGATGATTCTTCTGAACATATCTGGATGGAGTCTTCTCTTCTATCCTTATCTGCTCTTCTGGTTCTTCTTGAGGTTCTTCTTCTTCATCATTCTGTCTTTGAGGGTAGTCTTCATCTTCTTCGATATCTTCATGATTTACTTGCCTAGGAATGTATCCCTTCTCATCAACCACTACATCAATGCTGTCAACAATTCTTCCAAGTCTTTTATTGTAGCACTTGTATGCTTTGCTGTGTGGAGAATAACTAAGAAGAATGCCTTCATCTGTTCTAGGTTCAAGTTTGCCAAGTTGTTCATCAGTATTCTTAATATAGCATTTGCTCCCAAAGATTTTGAAGTGCTTTACTGAAGGAGTCTCACCATACCAGATCTCATGAGGGGTTTGAGTGCTGTTCACCCGGACATTTGTTTTGTTGAGAATAATAACCGCAGCATATGCAGCTTCACCCTAGAAAGTTGCGGGAGTTCCAGACTCATCAAGCATAGCACGAGCCATTTGTTGGACTGTTCTGTTCATTCTTTCCACCACTCCATTTTGTTGAGGAGTTCTAGCTGTAGAGAATTCTCTTCTTATCCCATGTTCTTCACAGAAATCGAAAAATTCATTTGAGGTAAACTCCCCACCTCTGTCGGATCTGAGGCACTTAATTTTGTATCCTGATTCATTTTCAACCAAGGCTTTAAAGGATTTGAATTTTTCGAATGCTTCATCTTTGTGCTTCATAAGTCCTAACCAGACAAACCTGGAGAAATCGTCAATGAATAATATCAAGTATTCTTCTCCTCGAGGTGTCCTTTTCCTGAATGGACCACATACATCTGTATGTACCAGCTCAAGAGGCATGCTAGCTGATCCTTCCTTCTCCGGAAAGTTAGTTCTGGTTTGCTTTCCAAACTGACATGATTTGCATATGGTGTTGTCTGGGATTTTGATATCTAGAAGACCGCGAACTGCCTGATATTTGCATGCTTTCCTTATTTGTGAAAAGCTTAGATGCCCCAACCTCCGGTGCCATAACCAGTGTTCATCATCCTTGCTTAGATAGCATTGTTGTTGTCCTTCTTCAAATATGTATAGATTATTTGGAGTTCTTTCACCTTTGATCACTGTTTTACCTGTATCAAGATCACGAACAAGACATCCATTTGATCTAAATATCACCTCGGTTCCTTGATCACACATCTGGCTGACACTCAGAAGATTATGCTTCAATCCATCAACATATAAAACATTTCCAGCTTTTACCTTTTCTTTTAACTGAGCAGTGCCCTTTCCTTTTATAGCTGCAGGAGTATCATTTCCAAAAGAAACTTTCTTTCCCTTTTCTAAAGCAGAATATGATTCAAGTTTTTCTTTATCACCTGTCATATGCTTCGAACATCCACTGTCAATGTACCATAGATTTTCTTGTTCCTCTGCATAAAATGCTATCCCACATCTTTTTGTTTGTGGTTCCTTTATTCTCCATGTTTTGGTGCTTGAGGCTTGTTCCTTTGTCTACTGAAACCTGCTCTTGCATTCAGAATCTTCATGACCAAAGTTATTGCAAATAGAATATTCAACTTCATTTTCAAGAGCCGAGAAGTTGTTATAGGTCCTTTTTGTAATCCCGGTCATACTTCTTTGTTTTTGAGCTTCTCTAGTCATGATTGTTTTATATGCAACACATTGAGCTGCTTTGTGACCAAAGTTATGGCAAGAGAAGCATTGTCCATTGAAGAAACTTCTGCGGTTATCAAATCTTCCGGCCAAATGATTGTAATTTCTATTGTCATCCATTCTTGAAGCAAATTGAGAGGATTTTACCTGTGGCTGGTTGTAGCTTTTGTTCATCCTTAAGACGGATTGCCCCTGATTTACTTGATAGTCTTTGTTTGTTCTTGATGTAATTCATCCCTGCTTTACCTGGTGATCTCCATTGTGCTTTTGCTCATTCCTTCTTGCTGCATCAAGATAACTCTTTGAGGTGGATGCTTGAGAAGTTTCTCCATTATACCCCAGACCTGTCTTGTTTAGTGGAGAACGCTGTACACTGATGATCTCATCTAGAGTTTCAGATCCTTTGACAAACTTAAGATTAATAGCCTTTGTTTTCTCAATCTCTTTTCTAAGACCAACAATTTCACCTTCTAACTTTTCAAGATATTTTTCTTTTTCATCAATTTGAAATTGTAAAGTATCAATGATCATATTCTTTTCTTCTATACATGTCTTGAGTCTAGAAATTTCTTCATGAAAGCTATCCACATCTATAGCATCCATGTAATCATCATCTTCAAATGCCATTAAAAGTTTATAGTCATTACCTCGTTCATCTTCATCACTATTTGATAGACCATCACTATCTTCATGAGTGTAGTAGCTTTTCTTATTTGCATTCTGTTTCTTGCTCCATCTAGCAGGTTCCTTTCCTTTGTCAATCTTATCCTTATGAGGACATTTCACAGCATAATTACCTACTCTTCCACAAGCAAAACATTTAAAAGGTAACTTACCTCTAAACCTTCCAGTACCCCGTTGAAGATTTCTGACAAAATTTGATTCTTCTTCTTCTTCTGGCGCGTGACTTGCTTCATAGTAGTCTCCTTTGCCTGAAGCCTTGAAAGCAGCTTCTCTCCTGTCTGATGGACCTCCTTTTCTCATTTCATAAGCAGTTAGAATTCCGTGTAGCTGAGACATAGTAAGAGTTCGTAGATTTTCCTTTTCTTCTATTGCAGACACTTTAGATTCAAACTTGGGGGACAGTGATCTTAAAACTTTTTCAACCACAATAGCCTCTTTTATTTCTTCACCCAAGTTTTTCATGCAATTAACAATCTCATCTACCCGAAGGAAATAGTTAGCCACACTTTCATCATTATGCATTCTGAGATTCTCATACTGAATCCTGAGGGTTTGAAGTTTAGCACGCTTTACCTGTTCATCTCCTTTGTAGCTCAAGACAATCTTGTCCCATATTTCTTTTGCGGATTTATATTGCATAACCTTCACGAATTCCATTTGAGATAAGCATCCTAGCAGAGTATTGACTGCTTTAGCATTTGTTTCATATTTCTTTTTTTCGGCCGAATCTGTAGGAGTAGCTGAAGGAAAAGTGTAGCCTGTATCTATGATATCCCAAACTTCTGTACCAAGAGATTGAAGATAGGCAGTAACTCTTACCTTCCAATAATTGAAGTTTGTCCCATCAAAAATTGGTGGCCTGATTGATGCTTCCCTCTCGTAGTTGCTCATGATGAGTGATCTTCCTTCAAGCGATCAAGCTTCTCTGAATGACTTGCTCTGATACCAATTGTTGGAAAGAATACTGAGAGGGGGGGTGAATCAGTATTCTCAAGTTCTTTTAATAAATCTTCCTTATTTATACTTTGAATTATTTTTGCATGTCAGTACCATAAAATAATGAGCATGAACAAGAAAAACAGATAGTCACACCAAAGAACACCAGATATAAGGTGGAAACCCAATGTGGGTGAAAACCACCTGCTGCAATATGTCTCTATCTTCTTTCAAATTAGAAACTCCTTTTACAATGGTTTTGTACTAGTGCAGTCTTTTACCAGTATGCAGGCTGCAACCTGCAGAGAGCTACAACTCTCTCTCGTTTTCCAGTCTCTCCTGGAAGGGAGCTACAACCCCCTGCTTCTTTTCTTTCAAGGACCACTTTTCATAAATTTTCAAACTGGATCCAAGAATATCAAATAATCATCAAGTACATGCAAATTACCCAAACTCCTTATACAATCAACCAAGAGTCACTCAACTTCTCAGAATGCTGTAAACAGAAAGACAATACCAGAAATATAAACCCAAAACTTTGCAGCAATAGATAAAAGATGATCAACATTTTTTTTTTTTTTTTTTAAGACAGATCCGTAGTTTTTCTTTATCTGGCCTGCGTGGCTCCGCACTTCACCTTCTGCTCCCCTGCGTATACCCGCAGAGAGCCTTCTGCTGCACTGCGTATCTACGCACCTGCACCTTCTGTCGCGCCGCGTACATATACTGTAACTCCGCACCTGCGGCTTCTATCGCGCCGCGTACCTCTACTGTAGCTCCGCACCTGCGGCTTCTGTCACGCCACGTATCTTTACTGTGCCTCCGCACCTGAACCTTCTATTGCGCTGCGTACCCATGCATTGTGCCTTCTTCTGCTGTGCGTACCCATGCACTGTGCCTTCCTCTGCTCTGCGTACCCACGCACTGTGCCTTCTTCTGCTCTACGTACCCTCACACTTGCTTCGTTAATCTCTTGCGTACCTCTGATTAGGGCCAAATTGGCAGTCCACCAGTGTGCCACAGATAGTTAGATGCCCAGATCTGATCATGCGCCCGAGAGATCACACTTCATAGATTCACTTTCAACTTCACTTTTATATAGATCAAGCTTTTAAACCGATAACCCAATATTTCAGATCTTAAGATATTCAATTTGCAAAAGATGCTTTAGCCAAGTGATCTCCTTCCCTATTTATAGTCAAGCCCTTATTCACACCATGGGGCAAAACCATCAATAACCAATACAAGGGATCCAAACCGGGGCTAAATTAGATCCTATACCACGGGCAAAAACCATAGAATCAAGAACGGCGGGCTAAATACCACGTGCCAAACATAAGAAACCCCACGTGAGCGCGCTTCTCTGTCTTGAAGTGAGTGAACTGGGGGTACGGACCTCATGAATGGGTAACCTGCGGGTATGAACACACTTCCTAGCCGGCGTACCTGCGGGTACGCACCTTTTGAACCATTCACCTGCGTACCTCTTAATTTCCAATATTTTGAGAGCCTGATCAGAGCATTGCCACTTGAGGGTGTTGCCATCAAGTACAACATCTGTAACATAGAGCCATACCAGAATCATAATGCCAACAAGAACCCACATTAGTATAAATGAATAATTATGCACTAGGAATAAATTATAATTATTTTAAGACTCTCATAGCGAGGCCTAACACTTGACCTCATCATCTCACGGTTTCACTATCTTTCTTAATTATATATATATATATATATATATATATATATATATATATATATATATATATATATATATAAGTTACTTTAAAAATTATGGAAAATTAATGCTACACAAGAATATTTTAAGTCAACATTTTAAATGGTGAATTGAAAAATCCCTGTATCTTGCTCAGTGGGAAGGTTTTGTAAATCGAGAGGAGAATATTTATTATGTAGGTTTAAAAAACACTACATGGTCTCAGACAAGATCTAATATCATGACATGTGGAAATTGTCAACTTCTTCTCTTAGTAAAGATTCAACAAAAGTAATAGTGTCTAAAGAAATATTTAGGTAAAGAAATATGAACAAGGGAATGCTGCTTTGATTTCATTGTATATTGATGATTTAATCATAACAAAAAGTACAATAAGTTTGATTGATGAAATCAAAACAAAAATATCAAAGAAATTTGAAATGAAGGAAAAATGCATTACTATTTTGGCATTGAGGTATGCAAAAAATATTGTAATAATTTGATCACTAATACAAATTATGGAAGAGAACTTATCAAAAGGTTCAATATGGATGAATGAAAACTAGTAACTACTTTGTTAGAACACGATGTTAAGTTTCATGTTGATAATAATACAAAACATGTGAGTGGCACTTTGTATAGACATTTAGTGGGAAGTTTAAACTACTTAGCTACATCCAGAGTTCATATAGTTACACACTCAGTGAGCACACTTAGACAATTGATGGCTAATCCATGTGAGAGCCGTTGGAAAGTAGCCAAGAGATTTATTTGATGCCCAAAATGAATAATAATTTTTGATATTAAATATAGTAATCACTTTAATTCTTAGTTGATAGGTTGCTTAGATTTTGATTGGGTAGGTGATCCAAATGATAGAAAATCAACCACTATAAATCTATTTAATATTCATTGCTAGCATTTGTTCTTTTGTTGTATAACTGTGACCTCATACTATTCCATGGAGTCTAAGAATGCCACAATATAATGTTTTAGTGCACAATCCCATTTTGAAGTAAATAACAACATCAAACTAGTTATTGAATTTAGTGTGTTAGTTAATGAAGGAGGCCAGATGCAAGGAACTTAATTTTGTAAATATTCAAACGCTTTTTTTTGTGAGAGGCTTGAGAATCTATGATTTTAAATCATGCTATAGTTAATAACAATTAATAAAACTGTTACTAAAGTTATTTCATGAAATGATTTTCAAAGAAATATATATGTTAGTGTGAGGAGGAGGAAAAATATATCGATTAAAGGTATATTTATTCCCTTAGCCATAGTGTTCATGGGAGATCGAGAAACATTTGGGTCACGATGAAGACAATCTCATTTTGTTATCTTAGCCTGCACACTTCAACCCTCATGTCCTTGGCTTCTTATATCTGCATGCTTATGGAATCAGGGTGGCGAAACATTTGTGGTAAGGTGGTCATATGTGAGTTATACTTTTCTTGGGAAGATGTGTAACATCTGAGTGTGTCTTTCTGCTTCTTTCATTACATTTGAGTCATGATAGTGGGAAACCAAGGAGATCCTTTTGTTACAAAGTCTATATTGTTTCATCTAATCCTTGTTTGCTAGTCAAACTGCTCTTTATCCAGAGGGGAAAATGTTTTTTGTTCTCTTCATTCATAATTAAGAGTTTGGTATGAATTTTGAGCTAGTGGTGGTTTTACCTTCGACGGATCTTTAGTGTTCGAAACTTGCCAACATATATTTTTACTATCCAATTCTTGTTTGTGGGGTGTGGTATCAAGGTATATTCTCCATTTGGTTTTAATTGGGTTGAAACTTTGGTTCTTGGTCAATTTTTTAGTATCATTTTCAGTGTTTAGGCTCCAACCATTTTTTGGTTATGTATTTTTCCTTCCTTCATAAGTTGGGTAAATAAAAGTTCAGGGTATCAATACAAATGTCTGAGGTTGTTTAGCCTCATACCAAAAACACATATTGTTTTTCATTTAGTTTGTCCCTTAGATTTGGGAGTCCATTTCGAACATAGGTATCCACAACCTCCACTTGTCTAAAGGAATCGCTGTGCCACAATATTTGTTTGTTCCAATTGCATGTTCATTGATATTATGGCTCCAAGGCAGTGTCTCTCGAGTCGCAGTGGTGGGACCTCTGCTGGCCCTTCCTCGATGAGATGAAGACATTTATTTGAATGGGAATTAGGTGCATGCTTTTTTTGATACAACCCCAGTAGAATTTTGGAAGAAAATCCTCCATCTAGATGTAAAGGATTTTGGTGAACGTGCTTATTTATTTGATTCAAAGCTTGGAAGAACTAGTCTCAAATGGGTCCTTAACCCGGGAAAGTTTCGTAAAAGAAGCCTTCATTTTATTCACTCCATCACTCATCATCGTTAGCTGGATACTCTGCTTAGTATGGTCATCAAAGATAAGCAAATTGATAATTACAAGTTGTTTGCGGGACAAGAGGAGATAAAAATAATTCTTCAGGACATCATATATAACTTGGATGATATAGTAGTGAGACTGTCTAGAATTGAGCATTACGTGGTCTCAGATTCAAACACTGAATCAAATGAACGTCATGATGTGTCTACAATCATCAACGATACAAATCCAACTTCTCCAAACTCCAAGTCCTCTAGAACATTACCAGTTATTATCCTGGACTAAAAAGTCCACTATGAAAATGCTCTATGGGTCTCAGAGTGAAAGTATGTGTTTTTTGTAAACAATCTTATTAATATTTATGCAAATACTAGTATTTAAAAGGCATATATGTAGTGGGATATAAAATAAATTTTTGGTAGAACTGGTAACTAAGAAGAATTAGCTGTCAACAAATACAATCCTCACGATTATAAATTTAGTTTATGGGTAGATGGTATGTTTTTGAAAATTCTGTTTAAATAAAAGCCTTGGGTTAATTAGGATTTACTAGGTCATTTGGAAATATTACGAAGGTTTGTTTTCAAATTTTTTTCTATGTAAACTATTCTCTAAATAATTAATAGAAATCAATGGAAAAAAAAAATTATGTTCATGACACAATACTACAATAGTTATAATAAAGTTTGATGTATAGAAAATGATCAACGACATAACATTTCCAATTTTTTACTTGCAATGCATTGGTGCAATGATAAATACTAGTTGGAGTGATACTTTAATTTTTGTATTTTGTATTGTTGTGCTTCAACGATGATGATTTAGATTGACCTGAGATAAAGTTGCAATTGTAAATAAAATTGAAGTTCAATAAGAGCAACTAAATTTGAGAAATAAATTATAATGTAATTTTATATAATGATTTGGAGTGATATTTTTATTATTATTATTTTGTATTATTGTGCTTCAATGATGATTAAGATTGACTTGAGATAAAGTTGCAATTGTAAATAGATTTTAAGTTCAATAAGAGCAACTAAATTTGAGAAATAAATTATAACATAATTTTATGTAACAATTTGTTATTTTAGTTGTATAACCCAATTAAATATTGTCCATAAATAAATTATAATATAATTTACACTATATTGAAGTTTTGAACTTTGAAGATGCTAATTACAAGAATGAAAACCCCCTCATTATAGATACCTGGGAAAAGGTATTGCTAATTTTATTCTAGTTCAAATTGTTGATGAAGAAGATGAAGAAGAAATGAAGTTTAGAGATGATCTAATGTCAATACTATAATATAGAAATAACCCAAAAATAACTTTTCCTATTATACTTTAACCTATCACTACCGAAAAACCACCAGAGATCTAGTAAGAAATAGAAATACAATCAAATGAACTCCCTCCATGAAAGTAAAGAATGAGTAGATGGAGCCATTGCTTCTATAAAAAATACATGATCATTCGACATAGATCAGCTTTGGATTTTTTGAATTTTATATGACTTTGGAAACCCTTCAAACTTGTGAAATTTTAACCCCTTATGTCAAGCCACTGTTTTTGGTTCAAGAAAACTAGAGGTGATAATCTTAATTATCATGTCAGAATATGATGATACTCATTGTCCTCCATGGCCAGACTCTTTATCAATGATAGATGGCTTACATAAAGATGCCATAAATGTGAAAAATTTATGTAATTTTTTTTTCAGCTTATAAAAAATATTTTTTGATATGATGGTTTATGTGTTAGATGACCATGAATTTCAGCCTCCATCCATAACTATCCTTGATATCTTGCATTTGCATCATTTCACCAACAATAATTTTTGATGAGGGAGTAGTAAGAACCTACAACATCCCATTGGTAAAGGTAAATGTTTCCGTTGTTGTTATTATATTGATACTTGATGACTTAGAAACAATAGGCTCAAGCTCACTTTCTTCATAATTGCAAGTTAATTTGAGGAAATTGAGTTTAGTAATAAACACTATATATGAGAGAAATAATTAATTGGCAATAATAAGATTTAAATCATGCACACATCATTCACACATGATTTACTTTGAAAGATTCTTATGGGAAAAAATAATAAAAGATATCTTTATTCCTTGACTAATATGGTCAATCCATCTAAGTGAGATTTCACCACTCACCTCCAAGCCCATGACAATGGAGTATCCCAATCACATAGTCTCCACTTAGTTAACCTATGTCATAGTGTTTGTGGGATATCAAATAATACCTCCAATTTCACTAGATATTAATAAAAATATTTATGAATTATTTTGTTTAACCACCCTCACAATACATTTTTCTAATAAAAATAGCCCCTATTTTTAATGGATATCCTCTATTTTTATCATATGCCCATTTTATATCCTTAATAGTTAAAATCCCCCCTTCCCTACATCCCCCCAATACCTACAATATATTTACTCTACTTTTTTATAATTAAAAAAACCCCCTTATGAATGAATGTGGTAAGATATTGGCCAATAATATGAAGCTATATGATCCCAAACCCTTTTTAAGGATTCATTACATCAAAATCCCATTCACAAAACCATGGGCCTAAAAACCACCAATGTTGACCTTATCATAATGACTTATCTACTTAATTAAGGTTAACATAACATTCCCCCATTTAAACTTGACTCGGGGTAATCATCTAGGTCCTATCCTCCTTATAACTCCTTATAATAACCACATATTGAAACATAGTCCCTTTACTTAAAAGTATTGGAATCAAGATTCAAAGGAATCTTGTGCTAAATGATAGGTGTATAAGAGGTTTTGTAATTTCACACTTCTAGGAAAATACATCTATATATTCTTTAAATAAACCTATATACTTTTCCTTTACCTACCGTGGTAGTAAATTTGTAATTTTAATCAACTTTGGATCTTTCATTGTGCCAATAGTTTGGTCCTATATCTCTTCTGCTTGTTGTTTTATAGGTGCATTTATGGATATGTCATTATGATCAAACAAATTTTCAAGTGGGACTAATCCTTTGGGCATAAAAGTGATTTTTAACTGAAGAATTTTATGATTAACAATGGTATCTTGCAACTCTATTTGTGAATTTGGTGCTTGGAATTATTCTTCCTGGTTGGATTCTTGTATCAATGTAGGTGGTAGAGAACTCATCTATGACCTCCATAAACCTATTGATCTATTGATCTTCCTAAATTTTTTTCCAGTGTTTTACATTACTAGGAATAGATGGATGATGTTTGACCTCTACTTGAACAATGTTGGCTGATATAACTAAAGAATCCATTAGATAATTTTATTCTCTATGAATAGTATTTATATTGATAGCTTGGATTTTTTTCAATGATATCCCATACCTCATTTCTATAAGATATGAGCCTTGGATGCTTAGTTTTGCATAGTTTTTTTAATTTCTTGATTACCAACTCTGAATCATTGAAGACTATGATATTAGAAATCTTAAGGTTTCTGGCTACTTCCAACCCCAATATGAGAGCCTCGTAGTGTGCAACATTGTTGGTTACCTTAAACTCTAACTTGTAGGACAAAGATATGACTTCTTTAGAAGGTTAAAACAATACAAATCTATCTCTAGATCCTTCTTTTGAAGAAGCCCCATCAAAACAATTTCCACACCTTATCTCCTATAGAATATATAGTATTAACAACATTAATACAACAACTGAAGAATCAAAATTATAATGTACATACAAAATATAACAACCGAAATCTTGATCTACATAATATATAGGTAATTTTTTAGGATGATTAGTATCACTAACATTAAAAGTGAACTTGGCTTCTCTGCATAACCTCATAGTCTCTCCACCAAATAATGAAATTGTTGCATAGGTCATGTCTAGCCGAATACATTCACCCAACTTGACACCCCATGACTTAGAAATAAGCATCCCAAACTTGGCTAGAATGTAGGCTACTACCACATCAATGACCATAGTTTTAGTAGGATTTTGTGCTAAAGACACACCTAGGTGTTTGATTAAGCTAATGCATTGAACCTTCCTTAAATCAAATGAATATAGTTCATGATACAACCTTGTAATTTTCAATTGAAAATTTTCCATTATAGTTATAGGCATTAAGTTATGAGACACCCCTAAGTTCGACAAACAATTATGAAGGAGAAATTCATGAATATATAAAGTTACAAAGAAAGGGGCGACTGCTGCATTTCTTTCCTCAACATATGGACCAAATAACATAGAATTCTTTTCATCCTCTAGATTCAAAGTATCTTGATGACTTGTAGTTTGAGGATACTAAATCACTTTCACAGCTTGCTTCTGATACATAGGATTTTTGGCCCATTCAAGCAATGCGACATGAATTTTAATGTTTTCAATCTCCTTTTCCAAACTAAAAAAAGTGGAATTATTTTTTTCCTTGAGTTCTTCTTCATGGTCTAGAAGCTACTGTTGAGGAGTCTATGAAGTGGAAGGTTCTTGTTCCTTTCCTTTAGATTTATTAGTGTAACCCTCTTATTTTCTTTGGTATATTTGGCTAGGGTTACTCTAGGCCTTAAATCATATTTCTTATGAAGCTTAGCTTGAATTAAAAAAAAAACTTTATATTGAGACAAAAGGGAAGGGTCTATACCTTGAACTATTCCACGCTCATGTTGATGTGAATCTTGATGTAAAGCACAAATTTGAGAATCTTAACCCTCCAAACAATTTGTTTATTCTTATAATTGGTCGAGATCTTCTTCAACATGATAATCAATGAACAAAGGAGTTTTTATAGGCCGATGAAAGTTCCTTCTTTCTCTCTGAAAAATTTGAGGATTGAAAGGTCTTTGAAACTTATTAGCTTGCCTATTTGTAGGCTCTTGAGCTTGTCTAGGAGGATTTATGTTTTCTAGCTCCATTAGAGATTTCAATGGAAGAATAGATCCAATATATAATTCCTTGAACCTTTTTATGACATTCCCTTCTACATATTGCACAAAAAGTCTCATATTTACATCATCTTACTTAATATTCATATTATCAGCAAAGTTTAGGAAAGAAATTAGATTCTCATTTGTAGTGATTTCACCTTCACCATTATACATAGGAAAATACTTCAAATAACCCTATGGAAAATCATGCAATTGAGAAGGTCGTCCCAAAGGAGCATACCTAGCCACTACTAAGTTAGCTACTCTAGCCATTTTCTATTATAAACTTTATAGAATACTTTGCTATTGTGATTGTAAATATTGAGGAGGTTGTGCTTGCAAAACCCCTTCTACCTTTGGGGAAACAAGATTAATACAGGATTTCAATTTCCTACCTTGTTGTGACATAGGGAGAGGGATAGAAAGGGAGAACAATGAAAAAGGTTTTTCAGGCAACTCTGGTTCATCAACAAAGGGAGATGATTATTCAAGAGCTTCTAATTGATATTCAAAGAGTAAAATCACTTTTGTATTTAATTCAAGGAATTGATCTTCAAGTTTCTTTTCAGAATAATTAGGGAAGGAGTCAAGTTCTTCATAATCATCTTAAGCATTAGAATTTTGTCTCCATCTTTAATGTTCTTGTCTGATCAATATCTTTGGATTAGAGATGGTAGAGATCTCTTCAGGATCAAGAGTAATCGTAAAATTCCCATGAGATGCCAAGGTTCATACAATGGAGTTTACCAAGTGAAAAATTATCAACTTGTGAATTCCTTGTTCACCATCAAGGAAAAGGAATAGTTGCTTTCCTAGGGAAAAATTTCTTTATTCCTTTGTTCCCCAACAACGATGCCAATTTGTTGCTGTTCCCTTGAGATAATTTTTGAATAGAAAACTATGCTAAGGCACTTGTGATGATCTTAAAAAGAGGTTTTGGTTCAAATTAGTCTCTTCTAAATGAATGGTATGACAATACCTTTTAGGTATGTTATAGGCCATTTTTTCACATCTGGTCAATGGCCTACAAACTAGATCAATCTAAATCTGTGAACATGTTGTCATCATCCCTGCACAAATCCCTAAGCATGACCTTTCCAAAAAGTTTGAGTTTCTGGGATTAATGCTTTTAACCCTAGTGCACCGTGTCCCTTTAGTCACCTATATTCAGTGTTGGTTTCTCATTTATGTACCAAAGCTGATCAAAGAGGGTTGCTCCTTTCTGTACCAACGCTGATCAGAGCTGGTTTCTCCTTTTGTAGGTGCAATGATTCTAGAAACTTGGGAATTTTAAAATATTTTTGAAGCTTCCTCTTCTAGAAGATTCTAGGGATTGTTTTAAGCATTTATCATGGATAAGAAGCTCGATTTCTATCCGATCCCATCTTGGATAATTCACCTATTATCCCTTGAGCACATCCTCCCATCATATGTGGATCTCAAACCCATTATGATAAATCCTAAACTACCATCCCTCTCCTATAAATTTTTTGCCATCCATAGCATCAAGGTTGGCTTTTGGAGATTGATCATGCCCTCATGCCACTGACTTGAACCTAAGGAGTCATCATCTTCATGCATTAGGGTAATATTGAGGTGTGCTTTGTAACAAGGAAGGAAAAGTCAACTTGGGGAGATCTCTACAAGATCAACTACTATTCTTAGGTGTAAACTCTCTCCTATTTCTATTAATACAACAAGTATCTTATTTTCCATATCTGTTGTGTTACATTCACATTCATGTATTTCAATGCCTTGTTGATTCATTAAATAAAGTAATTGAATTATGCTATGTATATGTTGTGGATCCTTGGCTTGTTTTAGTTGTATATGCAGGTTCTAATTATAACACTCAAAGCTATGATTGGAGCTTACATGTAAGGAGGAATGTAAAGCTTCCGACAAATTCCAATTAGGATTCTTTCCCATTCTTCAATTTCTAAGGAAAAATCTATATTCTTTGCCTTCTGTTGTTCTAGACCAGTCCACTAGGTCTAGGGAAATTATTTTTGTCTGCAACCATAAATTTTGCATAACAAGGTATTTAATCAAAAGGCAAGGTTCCAACTAAGGCAAATGAAAATTTGATTTAATATGAGGTGGAGAGGAGAAAAGAAGGAAATTTAACAGATGCTAGAACATTCACCGATTGTTTTAAGACTTTTTATTGAAGAAAACATAGAGGAATAATATTCCCAAGGTTATAGAACATAACAAGAACTTCAATTATTTGAAATATCGACAATAATCTAATCATTCATTCAGAGGTATGATATAAACAAACTGATCCTATCATAAATCTTTGTGTATAACATAACCTTGCTAGAAGTTAGGGAAATCAGTTCTTGATTTAGCCTCTTAGGGATATTTCACATAAATTTAAATAATTGCACAAATGAAAAACAAAATTTAAACTTACATAGAAAACTGATACAAAGGAGATACACTTCCAGTAGCTCAAAGATGAATCTTTTGATCAAAGTGTAGAAAATATTGTCCTTAAGTACAAAATATGCTTTAAGTATCAGAATTTGAACCCTTTCCTTGAGTTATTCTCCAGTTCTTATATAAAAAATATTAGAACATGCTAATATTGAAAAGAACAAATTTATAGGAAAAAACTCATAAAAGCAGAAATAGATTACAAAGGTCTAATAACATTTATTCACTTGTCATTTTTCCAGCTATAATTTGTTAATGAAATCAAGAATATCGAAGGGAAAATT
This sequence comes from Pinus tabuliformis, assembly GCA_031772625.1. Classification (NCBI taxonomy): domain Eukaryota; kingdom Viridiplantae; phylum Streptophyta; class Pinopsida; order Pinales; family Pinaceae; genus Pinus; species Pinus tabuliformis. The sequence continues at coordinate 1,522,590,725 of CM062820.1, read as the reverse complement.
AGCTAATCAATCCAAATCTAACCGGACTAGATAGATATATGACACCATATTTCTATATTATATATCCAAATATGTGATGTTTTGATACATGGCAGTAGTTGGAAATATGAATTTTACTTGAAAGTGAATATAAAAGTCATCCATCAGTTTATCCACTATGATTGGTCCCTTCAACATTCCATTAATACTTGAAAATTTAGTAGAATCTACCATGGTTTTCAATAAATTCTCCCTGTATGCATCTAGATACATCAGACTACCATTTTGATCCCAATAGGAAGGTAAGACCATTTCCTTCAAAACATTGTACCAATAATTATATGAATCAAATTCTTTCTTGACAATTCTGCATTTATCTTAAGGCTATTGTGTAAAGATCCTCTTGGTTGACACTTTATTAACTTAAATTATTATATATGTTCTATCACACACATCGGAAGTCATCAACTGTTCTCAGTTTCTACTATTTAGAAACTTGACTATTCTATTAGCAATTTGGGGTTTGTCTCCTAGCTGTCCCTGAATCCTATCAATAGCTTGTTTAGTTTCATAGACTAGATCCGAATATTCTCCAATTATCCTAAATGATCCCCACATCTCTGATATGTTTGTCACTATATCTCCCCACAAAAATTTCCTTGCTTAAAATAGGCACTATTTTCCCACTACCAGATCTTTCAACCAATCTATTTCTTTTTGTAATATTGCCTTTAAATCCTGATCAATGTTAATGGTTGAATTTATGTAAGCTAGTTCCTCCTTGAGGTTATTTATCTCATAATTTTTTAAAGTGAGTCTTTATTTGAGATTTTGAATTTCAATATCTGTAATACTCAATGCTAACATAGTCTCAACAAGCTTCTCTCAAGGGTTAACCTATGTTGTTGATGGTGCTAAACGTGTTGTACAAACATGTTCTCACTTTTCCTTAACGAAAAATTTTAATTTGTTGTGAATAGTTTTCAAGTTGCTCATTCTGTTCAATTATTAAAGATAATAATTGTTCTTTTTATTTCTGTGCAACTTCTAACTTAGAAGAGAAGACATGCTCAATTGTTGGAATATTGAGATTTATTTTAGGTAAATGGATGTCAGTATCCCTAGATTTAATGAAATCTTGTACAATGGAGGAATCATTTAGATTTATTCCCAATGTAATTATAATCTAGTCCAAATCTTCAATCTTCATCTGTTTAGTTCTGGATGCAATATTTTCCTTCTTCAAGTGATTTGTAACCCTTTTTATCATTGATTCCAACTTGGATACGTTTAAAGCAGTATCTGTTGTACTTATGAAAACCATTTCTCCAGTGTATCTATGCAGATCAAATTGATCCACCAGATGAATTTCATTTAAATCAATGGAAAATTTTTATACATTGTAATCTTCTGCGGTTTTGACATTTTAGGCCGTTGGTTCTAGAACTGCCATATTAAGCTATCCTTTTTCATGATCCAAGATAGAAAGTAACCTTGTTTGTGATGATCCTAAACTTTGCTTCCATAGTCCTACACATGAATCTTGTTTCATCTCGAGATTATTGTTTTTGATTTCCATAAAATGAGAGTTAATATTCTCTTGCTTGCTTGTTGAAGGGGATATACTAGAATAAGATGGTTCTTGAATCACGATGGCTATTGGAAAGAGCTCCCACATGAATGCATGATTGCTTGAAGTATCATCCTCAATGTTTGTAATTGTAACCGAATCTTCCTCTTCCTTAACTCTTTTCCTTTTCTGTGATATTTTCTCTTCATATTTGGTTCTTGAGATTGAACAAGGTTGTTGTATCTCCTTAAGTCCTTTATTAATATCATTCTCTTTTAGTTTTGGTGTTTCCAAAGTTGTTGGTTATGAAGTCTAACCCATTTCCTAGCTGATTGGCTCAGTCTTAACTACACCGTTCTCCCAAACCTCTCTATTTCCAATTTGATCTATTTATGATTTAGGAACATGTTTATACGAGGTTGACCCTTGGTTTACCCTTCTTTCCAATATGATCTTATGAGGATCATATTACCAGATTTCTCCTTGAGGAAACTTCATTTGTTTTAACATTTCCTCAAGATTGTGTAGTGCCATCCTTGTGTTAACTACAAAAGGTCCAAAATATTTCTTAAATTTGAAGAAGGCTCGATGATTTTTAGACAAAAAATAAATGTGATATGGATTTAGGATCTGTTTGATAAATTCCAATGCAAAAATCCTCGTAGGAATGGAAACTAGAAGCTTGTAAGGATGTAATTCAAAAATAAATTCTAATCTTTGTAAATTCTTTAAATAAATACTAGTAATCTACTCTGGTATCTAGGCTAAGCTATAAACTATTTTTAACTTCTAGAAATATTCTTGGAGGGAGTTCATAAAATAGTAAACCATATGAAATTGACAATAATTAGTTGACAAAGTTTGCAAATCCAAAATCTTGAGAATTATTTCTCACCATTGATGTCGAATGAATTATAGAGATGACATTGCCACTCTGATCTTGAGTATCCAAATGGAGGTTGAAAATTTGGTCACTTGAAAATACAAAGGAATATATACAAGGACTCACTAATACCTAAAGGAATTAGTGAGACTTTAATGGGATAATTGGACATTGATAACATCAACCAAATACTGATTACAGTGAAACCAAATGAAGGGATTTTTAGCCAGTGACGAAGAAGTAAAGAACCTTAAAACAATGCCATCTATAGTATGGTCATCACCATACTCTAACAAATAGAAACCCATTCATGTAATTTTCCTTAACATTTTAGGAAAAATACTAGAGGGATAAGGGGAAACACTTTCTAGTAACTAAGATTTTCATAAGCAAAAAGGACTCTAGAACAAGGTATTTTTCTTCAGAAGTTAAGTCATTATAGGATTGAATTACAAAATATTCATCAAGAGGTTGGGTTTAATTTGGTAACACTATTTTAAGCATTTCTTGGATAGATGCATAATTAATGCAAAATAGAACAACTTGATTCTTTGACATATTAGCTTGTTTATCGGGAAGATACTTTTCAGCACACTAGGAGATGAATTTTGGATAAGGATGTGTTTGAGGAATGATTAACTATTCTAAGTGAGACTGCTAGGTCAAAAAAATGTATTGTAGATCCTTGAAGCACTAAAAATCCAACTCTCCGAGCTTCTAAATATTGAATTCACATCAGGTTTTGTGTGAATCCACCTCTCTATATATTAATGGCTAATCCTTGAAGTTCATAGGGCGGGAAGAATATCTAGATTATGTTTCATAAATTTAATATTTATCTTGATTATATAAACAAAGAGGTGAACTTGAAAATTACCTGATTAATAAATGTGGTTTCCTAAGTGAATTTTTCATTTTCGACAATTTCCTCAGCATATAAAAACTTAGATCTTCTAATGTAAAGAGATAAAAACCCATTTATTTCTTTTTAACGACTTTCCCAACCATTGATACATGTGACAAGATTTTATTTGACCAAATATTTATTATTTGAAAAAAATATTAGGTTCCCACTTATTCATGAGTTTTCATCATCCTTATGCTTCTGACATGTGGAATATGAGTTTTGTTTCATTTGGATGCCACTTCGACACCATCTATATGCTAATTGTATCCTAACTATTTGCCATCATGCACCAAGTGTACACCATCAATTTCCATGACAACTTACTAAATATGGGGTTGAATGGTCACATCACATGGTCAGTTTCATGGGGGGGGGCATGGTTGTTTTGAAAACCCTTGGTGGGGGGGGGGGGGGGGGGCGACATAACTTGTTGAGTGATGCATACCCCAACAATTTATAGCCTGGGTACAATTTCTAATCCCCATTATTAAACTTCAAATATTTTTGGTGCCTCGATAAGGTTCCTCCACCATCTATTTGATAAAGTAGTATCTGGAACTCTTAGATCTACATGAAAGTTAAAATCGACGACATCTTTAGACAAATAAGATTTTTTTGATTTTTTTCTTTAATTTATTGTAATTAAATAAATCAATTGCACAGACTACAAGATGGATGCTATTATAATAGAAACAATAATTATTAAATATGTTATCTAAGGAAATTAACCCTCATAATACATATTTTATTGTATTCTTATCAAATTTGTTGTGATGAACTATCTAGTGCAATATCCATGACAATTTACAGTTCAATATATGGGTTATGATGGACAAGGGTTGGGAAATATAAGACAATGTATTCGAAGTCCTATTGTGCTAGAAAATAGGTTCAAGGGTTGGGAAAGAGAAGACAAGGTATTCAATGTCCTATTGTGCCATAAAGGAGGTTTAAGCATGAAGACCTATGTTTCATTATTAGGGAGGAAAAGGCCATGGTGTTAGAAAATTATATATTACGGAGCAATGGAACACATAAAATATTGCAGAAATACAAACACAAAAAATGCATGACACAGATATACATGGTTCACCCAGTTTGGGCTACGTCCATGGAGAAACAACCAGTCCTTCCTTTTATATTATCTAGCAAACTGAAGAGATACAACCTACAACAGATCTACTGCAACACCCTCTTTTCTCTCAATCTCCTCTCTCTTCCTCACTCAGAATACAGGTATATGTAGATGCAATACAATTCCATCATATATAGTGAGGGGTTTCCTTCTAGGGAAAAAAACCCTAAATTAAACATAACTTCTATCGTCAGATCATCCGCCTAATGAATGGCTTAGATTGACTAGAAATTACTAGACTTTTACAAGGAAATTTTACATTTATTTTTAGCTTCGGGGGCGCTGCCCCCGAACCCCCGCCAAGGGACCGCTAGCCCCCAGACCCCCGCTGGTCCTCGGACCCCTCAACTGGGGGGATTAGCCCCCTCGCACCCCCCGCGTGGAGGGGTGTACAGTCTTCTTGGGGTATGCATCTAGCTGGAAACTTTGAATACAGAAGATAATCAGGATCCACACCCAACAATCTCCCACTTGGATACTGATTATAGCAACTCCATTGCTGTTCCATTTTCTAGACAATAACTCCACTTTGGACCTGGCTGTTTCTCATCTTCTTCTTCATACTTGAAGACCAATTGAAACTGAGCAGATTCTCAGTTTCTCCCTGGTTACAACTTTTGTTAACATATCTGCAGGATTTTGGCTAGTGTGTATCTTTTCCAACTTCAACTGTCCATCTTCCAATGATGACCGTATGAAATGGTACTTGAGTTGTATATGTTTAGTCTTGGAATGAAATGCAGAGTTCTTTGCAAGATGTATGGCACTCTGGCTGTCACTGTATAACCTGCCCAACTCCTGCTTCTTGCCTAATTCATCCAGAAACCTTTGTAACCAAATAATATCTTTACTAGCCTTTGTAGTAGCAACATACTCTGCTTCTGTTGTTGAAAGTGCAACAACACTTTGGATTTTTGAAGCCCAACTGATAGCTGTTCCGCCTACAGTAAACACATACCTTGTTGTGCTCCTCCTGTTATCTCTATCACCTGCCATATCTGCATCAACATATCCCTGTAGAGTAATGTTTGAACCACCAAAGCATAATGCTTGATTTGTGGTACCTCTCAAATACTTGAGAATCCAATTCACTACTATCTAATGTTCTTTTCTTGGATTGTTCATGTACCTGCTTACAACTCGCACTGCATGTGCAATATCAGGCCTTGTGCAGACCATTGCATACATTAAGCTTCCAACTGCTGATGCATATGGAACTTTAGACATATGAGCCATTTCTTCCTGAGTCTTGGGACACACCTCCTTAGTTAATTTGAAATGGCTAGCCAAAGGTATACTAACTGGTTTTGCATTCTGCATACTAAACCTTTTTAACACCTTTTCTATGTACTCACTTTGAGACAATGTTAATTTGCGATTCTTCTTGTCTCTAGTTATTCTCATACCAAGGATTTGTTTTGCAACACCCAAATCCTTCATTGCAAATGAGTTTGCCAATTTCCTTTTGAGCACATTTATTTCCTGCATGTTAGAACTTGCAACAAGCATGTCATCTACATACAATAACAATATAATATAGCTGCCATCATTTTGCCTTTTGAGATAAACACAATGATCAGAGTGACATCTAGTATAACCTTGTTCAGACTTAAACCTGTCAAATTTTAGATACCACTGCCTTGGAGCCTATTTTAAGCCATACAAGCTCTTCTTCAACCTACATACTAGTTTCTCATTCCCTTTTACCTCATATCCTTGTGGCTGCTGCATATATATCTCTTCCTCCAAATCCCCATGGAGAAAGGCTATCTTTACATCTAACTGCTCAAGATGCAAATCTTTAGCTATTACTAGACTTAAAATAGTTTTGATTGAAGTCATTTTAACAATAGGAGAAAATATTTCATCAAAATCAATACCTTTCTTCTGTGCAAACCCCTTCACCACAAGTCTAGCTTTGTACCCCTGTTTTCCTCCATCTTCTTCCTTCAGCCTATAAACCCATTTATTTTGCAATGATGTTTTACCTGCAGGCAACCTGACTAATTCCCAAGTCTGGTTATGTGCTAAGGAGTCCATCTCTTCTTTCATGGCTTGCTCCCACTTCTTCCTGGTTTCTACCTGCACTGCTTCTTCATAACATTCTAGTTCACCAGAATCAGTCAACAATACATAATATAATGAAGGAGAGTATCGTTCAGGGGGTCTACTTATCTTGGTAGATCTTATAACACCACTTTCAGGTGTTTGAAGTGCCTGTTGCTGTTGTGGTTTTTGTTCTGGATGTTGATCATTATGATTTTTAGGCACCATCACTTTTCCTGTGATATCATCAAGCACTGTGTATTCTCTGTTTTCTTTTTCTTGTTTCTTTTCCTGCAACTAATTCTTATACAAGACATTTTCATTGAATATTACATCTCTGCTCCTAATTCTTTTGTGATTTTCATAATCATATAAGTGATAACCAAAATCATTAATACCATATCCAATAAAGGTACATTTCTTTGATTTTGCCTCAATCTTTTTTCTATCTTCTTTGTTAATGTGGACAAAGGCTTCACAACCAAAAGTCTTTAAAAATGAGTAGTTTACCTTTTTACCTGTCCATGCCTCCTCTAGAATACCACCATCCAAGGAACTTGAAGGCCTTCTGTTTATTAGATAAACAACAGTATCTACATCATCTGCCCAAAATTGTAAAGGAAATCCTGCATGCAATCTCATGCACCTTGCACACTTCATGATTGTCCTGTTCATCCTTTCTAACACACCATTTTCTTGTGGTGTTCCTGGAACTATCTTCTCTCTGCGAATTCCATTCTCTGAACAGTACCTATCAAACTCTTTGTTGCAATATTCACCTTTATTATCTGATCCGAGACACTTCAACCTTTTCCCTGTCTCATTTTCAACCAAAGCTTTCCATTTTTTGAAAGTATCAAATACATCAGATTTATTTCGAATACAATAAATCCAGGTTTTTTTGGTTGCATCATCAATAAAAGTAACATAATAATGAGAGCCACCAAGAGATGATACCTGAGCAGGTCCCCATACATCTGTATGCACAAGCTCTAATTTTTCGCTCTTCTTTTCTTTCCCAACTCTAAGGAATCTGACTCTCTTCTATTTTCCATAAACACAATTCTCACAGAATTTTAAATCAACATGCTTCAAACCTGGTAACAAATTTCTTGAGTGAAGAATCTGCATCCCCTTCTCACTCATGTGCCCGAGCCTATGATGCCACAATGCCGTATCTTCTCATGTAGAGGTTAAAGCATTAACATAATTAGAAATACCATTGCATAAATACAATGTACCAACCTTTTCTCCTTTCGCTATTACCAAGGATCCTTTAGTGACCTTCCAGGTTTTATCTGTGAAAGTAGTTACGCAACCTTCACCTCCCAACTACCCTATTGAAATCAGATTTTTTCTTCAGATCTGGAACATGCCTTACCTTCTTCAATAGCCACTGATTTCCATTTTGCTGTTTTATGAAAATTGTACCCATTCCAACGATTTTACAGGGTTTATCATCACCCAATCAAACTTGTCCAAAATCTTCTTGAACATAATCATGAAAATGTTTCTTATCAGGTGTGGCATGGAATGAGGCCCCTGAATCTATCACCCAGGCATCAATAATATTTTCTAATGAAAGAATCAAAGAATTTTGCAAAACATCACTTGTTACATTCGCTTCATGATTAGTTTCTTGCTGCGCATCTCCTTCTTTTCCCTTCCGAGACTTGCAGTCTTTCTTTAGGTGTCCTTTCTTCCCACATTTCCAGCACACCATCCCCGATCTGGACTTGGATCTGCCTTTTCTTGACTTACTGTGATATCTTGGGCTCTTTCCTCTTTCCATTTTTCTTCCCCTAGTCTCTGTAGTCAAAGCAATACCTGATGTCTCACCGGAGCTTTTACGTCTCATTTCCTCGCTAAGGATTGCACCAACAACATCATCAAACTTTAAAGTACCAGATCCAGATACAGAGTTACTAACGACCATAACTAAACCATTCCAACTTTCTAGCAATGAGTACAGAAATAACAGAGCCCTAACTTCATCATCAAAATTTACCCCTACAGAACTTAACTGACTTGTAACTGTATTAAAATCATTTAAATGATCTGCAACAGATCCACCTTCTGACATCTTCATATTAAATAAACGCTTCATAAGAAATACCTTATTTGAGGCCGAGGGTTTTTCATATAGTTTGGCCAATGTCGACATTAAACCCTGTGTTGTCGTTTCCTTTGAAATATTAAATGCTACCAACGCTGCTAGGCACAACTGTATTGTTCCAAGTGCCTTTCTGTGCAGAATATCCCATTCTGTGTCTGTAATACTCATCGGCTTCTTTGTCTTTTCGCTCAATGGTATGTACAGATCTCTCTGATACAGATAATCTTCCATCTGCATCTTCCACAGCTGGTAGTTTTGGGCATTGAATTTTTTGACCCTAAACCTACCATCTTCTGTCATTTCTCCCACTCGAACCAGGAACCCTTCTCTCCCGCGAGTTTATCAGCCAAATAGACCTTCGGCTCCGATACTAGTTGTTAGAAAATTATATATTACGGAGCAATGAAACACATAAAATATTGCAAAAATATAAACACAGAAAACGCGTAAAACAAGAGAGAGACAGATATACGTGGTTCACCCAGTTTGGGCTATGTCCACGGAGAAACAACCAGTCCTTCCTTTTATATTATCCAGCAAATTTAAGAGATACAACCTACAACAAATCCGCTGTAACACCCTCTTTTCTCTCAATCTCCTCTATCTTCCTCACTCAGAATACAGATATATGTAGACGCAATACAATTCCCTCATATATAGTGAGGGGTTGCCTTCTAGGGCAAAAAACCCTAAATTAAACGTAACTTCTATCGTCAGATCATCTGCCTAATGAACGGCCCAGATTGACTAGAAATTACTATATTTTTACAAGGCAATTTTACATCTATTTTTAGCTTCGGGGGCGTTGCCCTTGAACCCCACCGGGGGACCACTGGACCCCGGAACCCCCAATCGGGGGGGATTAGCCCCCCTGGACCCCCACGGGGGGGACAAGTCCCCCCCGCACCCCCCCCCGTGGAGGGGTGTACAGTCTTCCTGGGGTATACATCCAGCTGAAATGTTATGAAACCAGCTCAAGAAAAGATAGAAAAGATAGATCAACACCTTAGAATTCAGCCTCTTTGAGGGGGAAACCTCCTTTACATTACATAAATCAACAATTCTTGGATGATACAAATGAAAAGACCTCCTTTCTATATATAGGAGTCAAAGGGGTCATAACATAATCACAGCCGACATAACAATAATAATGTAAGGGTACAATAATAACAATAGTGGGCTTCTATAGTAACAATATGGGCACTACATGGGTACATCAATATAATAAGTGGGTTGTACTAATAACAATAAGGGGTTACACTAGTAGTATAGGGACCTAACATGCCCCTCTCCTTCAAAAAGCGTTGTCCTCAACGCTTGAGTAGTTCTTGATGCTTCTGTATAAAATTCTTGTCCTCCCATGTGGAATATTCAGCGGGTATGTTCGTCCACTTGATGAGATACTCTGAAATTGATCGATTTCGTAGCTGTCGGGATCTTGTTTCTGTGACTGCTCCAGGTTCCAATATGATTTTTCCTTCCTCTTCAATTTCTGGAAATATTGTTTGAATTGGGATCTTTTGCAACTTTTGAATAAGTGGCCATACTTCTTCGTCCTTCTTCCATTCATCCCTTGCTTCGTTTATCCAATCTGTTTGAATAATATAAATAGCACAAAGCAATGCTTCCACATCCTCATCCTTGAAGAGTCTTCCCATTCGGTAAGGTCGCCATTTTTTAAGTGCATGTAGTATTGCAGACATTTCCTTCTCATAAATAGCTTGCTTGAGATGTAGCAGTAAAAATACCCAATCACCTACATCAAAACATTTTTCACTACAATGTTGATCTACCTGTTGTTTCATTTGATTTTGCACCGAAGTGGCGTTATCCTTTAAAATTTGGAGAACTTGTTGTTGATGCTCGATGTGATCTTTCACTGCTTGAACCTTTTTCTTCTTGATATGTCCTTCTATCTCTAGAGTTTGAGGAGTGGTAATTTCTTCCAATCCTTTACAAGATATGGTCGGATTCATTTCTTGATGCTCGATGTGATCTTTCACTTCTTGAACATTTTTCTTCTTGATATGTCCTTCTATCTTGATAGTTTGAGGAGTGGTAATTTCGAACAATGAATTACAAGATATGGTTGGATTCATTTCTTCTTTCTCGGTGTGATATTTCACTTCTTGCACCTTTTTCTTCTTGATATGTCCTTCTATCTTGAGAGTTTGAGGAGTGGTAATTCTTGCCAATGCTTTACAAGATATGGTCTGATTCATTTCTTCTTTCTCTGGGGTGGGGTCCTGGCGTATATCTTCTTCTTTTGATGTTTCTTGATCCTTTTCTTCCCCCTTTTCATATTCTATGTAAAATAATTTCTTCTCAGCACACTTATGACCTTTAGTGCATTTTCTATCACAATTGTAAAAAAGCCCTTTTTCTCTTTTTTCTTCCAATTGTTGTGGTGTAACCCTTGTAGGTTGTGGAAGGCTAGGAGAAACAACACTTCCATCTTTATAGTTGTGAGGGGTATGCTTCCAGCTTTCCATAATTTTGCTTTCCACTATGTCACAAAGCCCTTTTACTCTTTCCAATTGTTGTGGTGTTGCTCTAAAGAAGGTGTTGCTCTTTGTATCCTCATAATGTGCTATCATTTCCTTCGTGAAAATTGACCACGTAACAAGTTGTTTACGAGAACAAAGCCCTTCGTACCATAAAAATTGATCTGGTTCTAAATATGAAGATGCAATACATACCTTTTGTAACTGATGTACACCATGTAGATCAAAATATTGGTCCATCTGAAGTATCCAATTTACCGGATCCTCGCCATCAAACTTCTTCATCTTGCTTTTTCTTGATTTTAAGAGCTCGACCTTGAAACGACTGTAACTCTATAATTTCAGATCTTTAAGTTCTGAAATTACGACCTATAGTAGCCCTCTATGTCCTCTTTCCAATGCCACCAGTCTGATCCAAATTGGATTCTCTATGGAAGAGTTATGCACAATCTCCCAAGATGACCTGATTATAAACCTTTCCAGAAGAGCGAACTTGTATGAAGTGCCACGTGTCACTATTTTGACCTTTGGATCTGAAAAATGCATACAAGAAACTACAGTTTGTCCTCTTTCTGTACCTTCTTATGAAATTTCAATCCGATCCCCAGAGAGAAAGTTATGACAATTTTTCCCAGGTCACCTGTTTGGAATGTAATTCAGGAGTCTGCAAAAAGACCAACTGCCTCAGATCATATCTCCGCAAATATAGCACGAAAATCTCTGAAATTCGGACCCAAGGTTCAGCACAATTGCTTGTCAAATGGGTTTTTTTTGCAACTTCTGAAACATCGCAAAAAAAAAGTTATAGCGAAAATGCCACAATGACCTGTTTGGAGCAGCGAAACCCTAGAATCCAAAGCTCTGATACCAAATGTTATGAAACCAACTCAAGAAAAGATAGAAAAGATAGATCAACACCTTATAATTCAGCCTCTTCGAGGGGGCAATCTCCTTTACATTACATAAATGAACAATTCTTGGATGATACAAATGAAAAGACCTCCTTTCTATATATAGGAGTCTAAGGGGTCATAACATAATCATAGCCGACGTAACAATAATAATGTAAGGGCACAATAATAACAATAGTGGGCTTCTATAGTAACAATATGGGCACTACATGGGTACATCAATATAATAAGTGGGTTGTACTAATAACAATAAGGGGTTACACTAGTAGTATAGGGGCCTAACATGAAACCTTTGAATACAGAAGATAATCAGGCTCCACACCCAACACATGGACACCAATATCACATTTTTAAAGGAAAAATGCATGCTATAATTTGTTTTCTCATTAAAAGAAAAAGTAGCAGCAAATGAGGGTGGTAGCACACCAATACTCCATTGTTCTTATGGAAAATTACAAAAGGGTAGAAATGAGGAAAGTGCAAAGACTTAGTTGGCACTGATACTAAAAACAATTGGTAAAAAAATCAATTACAACAAGAAGCCAAAGCTGTATGCATCAAGTAAGACGCCCATTGTTTGTTGTTTTGTCAAGAAGAAAGGCCATCAAGTTACTAGTTTTTTATACTTAGAGGCATGTTCATTTTATAAGAAGAAAGGCCATCTTGAAGCACACTTCTAGGAGAACCATGCCACATGCCTTAATTGTTTTAGAGGAATATTGGAAATAATACTTCCTCAAATAAACAACAAACTCAAAGGTACATGGAGAATAAGATCATGCCAAGTAATCCATAAAGATCCAAGAAAATTTTCCACTACTGCAAGTGGAGAATGCATCGAGAAGAAAACTTTTTATGAATTCATCCAAAGCTTAACACCATAAACCAATAGTGAAAATAAGAGTGTTTAGGGTGAAGAATAAAGAGGATGACAAATTGCTTACAACCCTATCCCAAGGAGCTATAACAACACAAGGGATGTCTGCCATCAACAATGTGGATAATAGGTTAATGCCAACATCAATGGTTCACAATTACTGTTTTGTTTTCATATTGCAACAATAAAATCTATTCATGGATATGTGTCAGAGATCATTGCATGCAACTCAACAACCTTAGAGTCCCTTGGAAATCCATGACATCTAATGAAGAAAGTACCGTTTGAAAGAAATTATCATTAATGTCAAAGGGTGAATGGGATATTGATGAGTTTGGAAGTATCCTTAATATGACCCTATATTTGTTTGATGGTACACATGAAAAATTCAATGAATTTGGGTACAATACCTCCCTATATTGATAGCCCTAATAAAGCCATTTCATATGATAGGTTGCATGCCTTGTGGGTCCTCTTAGTTGAAGCGATATTAAAGTTTGAAGTATCATGCCCCAAATGGATGGGTGTATCTCCAGTTCATACCCTAAGAATCCATGGTCTTAAATTTGCAATGTTTCCCCTTGAAGAAGGCCTAATTTCTAATCAAATATGCCCCAAGTCCAAGTGTCCAAGTCAACCTTGAAACGAGCTATTACGAAATGCAAAAATACCTTTTTTTTTAAGTCTCCTCTTACAGGTCAACTTGATAAAGGTTTTTAAATGGAAAACACCGTGCATCTTTTGGTAGGTCAACCCCAATTTATCCTTTCCTCAAAATGGTACATATATCTATATATATATATATATATATATATATATATATATATATATATATATATATATATATATATATATATATATATATATATATATATATATATATATATATATATATATATATACATATACATCTATATATATACCTATATATATATATACCCTAGCCATGGGAAGCAAGAAAATTGGTGGATTAGAACTCATAACATGTCTAGAGTAGTCCAAGGCTAAAGGAAGAAGGGATACCAGGGTTTGAAGAGAAATGATCAAGATTAAATACACATTAGTTTCTGATTTTTGAGAGCAGACCAAATCCTTGCTGGGTTGTCTCCTAAAGCGGGATTTGTTCTAGTTTTATTCCTTATTACTCTTACTATAATTCACTAGGTTTGAGATTGAGTTATTGAGCCTAATCTGAGGCCCACTTGAGGTGTGTTGCATGACTATTGAAGTGCAATTTCAACCAAAGAAGAAGGGCCAAATCTAGCCTTAAATCACACTACAAAGAGGATGAAATTTGGTCTATTGTAAGCCATAGGGAGGACGAATTTTAGAGATGTAACAATAGCATGAGGAGTCTGAGTTTGGACCTGTGAAGGCCTGTACTAAAAGCAGAAAGAATGCATCTACTTGGTACTTGTTGAGCCATGGCGACGGTTGTTCAGATCGATAATTGAGGGATGTGTTAAGAATTATTTAAGAAGCCATTAGAAGCACATATATTGGACATTTATGGAGAAAATATGAATTTAAATACATGATTGAATGTTATTGTAATTGGGTCACTATCCATGGTACAGGAGCCAAAAATTCTTGTTTTATATTTTAAGGGTTGCACAGTGGTGCTAGAAAAAGAAGTTAACTTGTTTAGGAGGTTGTTACCTCCTTCTAGTGGATGTTAGTAAACTAGAGGTTGTAGCTCCTTCCAATAGTGGCTAGCAAAATGAAAGTTATAACATCCTTCAAGATATAATTAAATTGTTAATATAAATCTTGTGAAATTTTGATGTGATGTGATCGGTTAATGTTTTGTGATACTAAATTGTAAGAAAATGTAATAGCCCTGGTGAAAATTCCATGTAATAAAAGTTATTAAAGGTAAAATAATAACCACAGTTGATGGGATATTTATTCCAAGCTAAATGTTGGGCAATACATCCTATTGTGGGTGTTCATTGGTTTATTATGGCTAAGGAAATTGGAAAAGGAAATGGAAAAGGTGTTGGAAAGGAAAAATGACATTTTTGGCACATTTATTTATGAAAATAATGGAAATTAAGAGAAAAGGAAGGTGAAAGGTCACAGGTTGCATGTGAGGAGTAAAATGAAGGAAAATAATGGGAAATGAAGAAAATAAAGGCCTAATTGATAAAAAGGCTTGTGAGGATTAGTTGGTACCTTTTTGTCAGTTCAATTTTGGAGCTCTCTCATTATTCTATATATCTCTCTCGCTCATGAAAAATTAGAGTTTTCTTAGAGCACTTTGGGATTGGATCAAGAAAGGAAAAGAAGGAAAAAGGAAGGAAGGAGCAAGCAAGGAAGGGAAAGATCAAGAAACTGCAGCAGGATTCTTTGTAGGTATCGATTCACATGTGTGTTTTCCTTGCTAGATTTGGCATGCATGGTATTGCATGTGGTTCTTTTCTATTATGGCATGGGTTTTTCCAGGTGTGATAGAATTTTCAGCCTAGCCTTTCCATTTCTGGATAGCCATGATGTGATGGGCTTCTCATGTTTTGGTTGAGCTAGATTACCTGATCGATTTGAATATGAGTGAGGTGGAGCTCCAAGTGATAGAACACGTGGAATAGTAGCCCTTGAACTAGAGTGTGGGTTGCGGTAAAGCCATATTTTTTGTTGCCTTGGTGGGGCTAGGAATCCTTGATCGTTGAATGAAGAGATATACAGTAAAGCCTGGAGGTGGTTTCCCTTGATTAGGCCTAGAAATAATTTTCGGTGAATGGCGGGATATATGGTAAAGCCTAGAGGATGGTGTCTTGGTTTAGGGCCGATTGATCCTTGGATCAGACTATGGATTACTACAAATACTAAGAGACTAGGGGACAAGAAAACTCCTCACGGTGCAGGTGGAGAAATTCGGTGGAATTCATGCTTGTTTTTGCTTAGTGATCTAGTGGAGATCTTGGTAAAGCCTGTTAGTACATGTTTATTGTGTTGGCCTAGTGATACGGGATGGATTACAGTAAAGCCTAGTTTCTATTGATGAGGGTGAGGTGGTTTAGCCTCATGATGCCCTGGTTTGTTATTTTGGTTTGAGTCCCACATTCATGCTTGGAATATGGCATAGGGGTGAATTTCTGAAGAGAGAATTGGCTCATCCATTCTGTGGATGAGTGGAACGTGGTGGTCCCATCCCAGGTTGGCTTTTGCATTCATTAATAAGAGGTTCTTTCCTTAGTATCTTATGTGTAAATGTACTGGTTTATATGTGGATTCTATGGCTAATGCATCCTTGATATTTCTGTTGTTATTATGCTGGTTATAAGCATGTATTATGACAATAATGATGTATGGATCTCCTCATGTTTTGATTTGTAAATGAATGAACAATGTATCTATGACCTAATAGATGATAATGCAGCTAATGATATAAGGGAACAATTCTTCTTATCATTTCTTAGATAAGTATGAGACCCCTATGCTCAGATATGTTGTTTATTCCTGTAGATTACATATTTGTGATATGTTTGACGAAATGCCTACCATGGTTAGTAGGGGTCTAGTCAAGCCCTTGTTCAAGTAATTGCATTTGTAACATCATTCCACTTTATCTTTCTATTCTGAAGGTGTCATTTAGTTCTGGGAAGTTACCTGGGATTTAGGTTTGAAAATTGGCTCAAATCCTGAGGATGCAGGCAAAACATTGGGCATAAAAGTGTCTATACGCTGGAATACCATGATGTGGGAGCTTCCCAAGCCCTATGGATGCATGCATGCCCATATCAAGGGAGCGTCTGAGAGTTTAATGGTCTAAAAATTTAGTGGGAACTAGGGGCTAGTTACCTGAGAGGTTGGGATGGTTCTTAGGAGTCCTGTTACTGATGTGGAAGGTCTGTATGGCATGTTTTTTTCGATTCCACTTCCTTAAGGTAATCTAGGAGGTTGAATCCCATCATAGTAGCCTCTCATCACATGGTTACCCTGGTTGGCCAGTTACTTGGGGTAGATGTGGGAGGAGGGTGTTATAGAGTGGTATCAAGGCATGGTTCACCCCTTGGACTAGATGGGCAGTGTGTGATGGTCATGCATTCATGTCAGTTGCATGTGTGTTAATCATGTTGTGGTCTATATGCTTGTTGCATATGCATGGTGTTGGTCATGGTTTTAGTGATGTCGCCATGTTAATGAGGATGTTGTTGTTGTGAAGTGAGCCGTCATGAGTGTATGATTCGTTACATATTGTCAAATGTACATTGGTATGGTTGTTGTAGACATGCATGAGGTCATGGTATGTGTAGTTGATATGGTCATGCAGTGATGACTGGACTCTAGCTAGAATGATGGTTATATGGTTATGTGCTTATGTATTTGTTGTAGCGGCTACAAACACCCTCCAAAATTTTGTCTTCACTTTGATTTGGAGCCTCCCTCCTTGAAATCACCACAACCATTCTACATTGATTTGGTACTTGTTCTTATTTCAGTTTATTCATCATTTCACAGCTTGTGTTCAACTCACTTGTCCCGTCGGTCAACCACAAGCACACCCAACACTTGGCTCACATCCGGTCAACTGATTGTTGGGAAAAACTGTGCAAATATGGAGGACAACTTGTCTTCCCCTCCAAAAATGCGCATAGAAGCCCAACAACTTCCCTACACTTAGAAATTGCACAAAGTAGGCTAGGTAGCCTTTCTTTGGAAATTACACAGAGTAGGCCAACCAACACTGCTCTGGAAAATTGCACAGTTTTAGCCAGCTGTACTGCCTCTAGGAATTGCACAGAAATTGGCCCAGTTGCATTGCCATCCAGAAATGTGAAGAGCAAGCCAGGCTAGCTGCACTATTCTTTGGAATTATGTAGAACTAGCTAGTTGCATTTCTCTCTGGAAATGCGCAGAGAATCCCATCATCACTGCTATGGAAAATTGCACAAAGTTGGCAAGTTAGTCAAGGCCTCTCAACCCAGAAACAACGATGATTTTTCCCTCACCAACTGTCCATCACATGTGCCAGAAGGTTGTCTAGTTCCCTCCATTATTGTGCAATCCCTCCTTGCATGTCGAGTAACTTTTCCCAAAAGAAAAAAAAAAGCAAAGAAGCGAAAAATCATTCCTATATTTTAGGGATCTATTTTTAGCAATAGAAGTTACATGCAAAACTATTTTTAGAAAATTCTAGCCAAGTGTCGCTTTTTCCTAGATTTATGGCATGCGTGTTATAAACCCTAATTTCAGCAAATATATTTAAACAATGCCCCAGAGCTCATTCTTCACATTCAAGCTTGGAGCTTTGGCATTCCCAAGGCATCTAGGAACCTTCACAGATGATGTCATTTTTCTGGGTAAGTTTTGCTTTTCATGCCCTTTGCCATTTTTTCTCTCGCTTTTTAGTTTTCAGCTTGTACAAGTGTTGCTTCCTTGGTTTTATTGAACAATTGCTAGAATTATAACGTATTTAAGATTGTAAAAGTGATATTTCAAGTTTTTCATTACCTTTCCTCAGTGTTGCATGCCTAACATTGTTTCTACACTCACAGTCGCCGTTTCGGTGACTTGCTTCATGAGCTTCTTGGTTTTGTCATTTGACTAATTTCTGCACTTGCTTGAATAGCATTCGTATTAATTTCACTTAGATCTACACTAGCTTCACACACACAATCACTCCTTCATGCTTTTGGGTTGCCATTGGGAAGATCTGGGCTATCTTGGCCCTGATCCTGTGTCTCCCAGCAAGATTTACACATTCATGGAAGTCAAGGCTCTACCTTTCCTATAGTAGTTGCGCAGAGGCTACCAACATTGCCCCCAAGCTGTGCTCTACGGAATCTTGGGAGGCAGTGCCTGCCCACTAGAACTGCGTGATGTTCAATTCCAACCAACAACCTGGCTTGACTGTTTTGCACATTGCATAGTTTTAGTCAGCAGTCTGCATCTCTGGAATGTGCATTGTACAGATCTAGATAATAGTCAGCCTCACTGGTAGTTGGGATTGCACAATGTGCAGTTCTAGCTGACAGTCTCCTAAATTCTCAAAGTCACTGCTACGCAATCTTGCCCAACAGTCACAAGTTTGTTGCCCTAATGTTTCTTGAAGTTGTTTGATGTTTTTGATGAAATTTTCTCGCCATGAGTGTCTTCACTGTCTCCAGGTACTACAGGTTTTTGAGCAGCTTCTCAACAGTACAGGTATCATGGCCTGCAAGAGAGATGGATCAAAGACACAATTGAAAGAAGTAGTGTGGATGTTGTTTAATAGGGGCCAATGAGTTTACTTGTGTACACAGACACACACCCGTTCATCGAGAAGGAAACCAATATCACATGGCAAGACATCAATATCATCTTCTCAGTCAGCTTTAAGGAGAATCTAGAGGATTGATAGGTCTATGTGAACATCCATAAGTCAAGAATATACAAGGTTGCATGCAGGTTTCCCATGTTCCCTTGTGCAGACCTAATCCACTGGATTGTCTCACATATTGATCCTAGGAAAACGATACTGAGCAGTGCCAGTGGAGTAAGGATTTCTTCCTTTAAGACAAAGGATTATTAGGAGATATATCATTTTCCACTCCCAGTGAGAAGGATGGATGAACTGTTCTACACTCCCAACGGCAACACGAACACAAGAGACATATTAAAGTGTTGGGTAAAGTAGCCGGCAAAGTTTAGATCGACACCCAACCAGATATACATGATGAAGGCATTCAGGAAGGCATATCAGTTCTTGGTCATCTTTGCATGCTACTTGTATGGCCAAGGGAGTATAAAAAAATTCTTGCAGAGTTGGGCTGCCATGTTGGATCAGCTGGAAAGTGAAGGAAAACTATTCAATTGGTTTGACATGTTGGCTCTCTAGTTGAAAGTGCATCTATCCAATGCTCGAAGTCTACCCAAGGATGAAAAAGAAAAGTTCTTCATGTCTACATAATTTCTCGATGCAATCTGTGCCCATCAATAGTTTCTTGGCATGGCTTGCGCATGGACACCTTCATAATGTTCTGTGAACATATATTACAAGCTTATCTTAGATTACAGCTACTGAGGAGTCATGGCTAGAATATGTGACCATTTCATCACCCCTATGTACATGATGATATTTGAACAAGATCTGCCTTACATGTCCCAAGAAACAATGGAGGCGTTGCTGAACATTGCAGATTGGTACGCCTCACCCAAGGGAACCTTCTTGAGGATGTACAATGAGGAGAAAGGTCTGCATGTGTTGTTGAGTTTTTCCATAGACAAGTTGGTCATGTAGGAAGTTGCATACCACATCTTGACAGGGTTGTTAGCTAGATTTCACAGGAAGAAGAAGGCGCTATGTCCCATGCTTCCTGTGCAAATTGGGTTGTACACGATTGGGAGCTTGAAAGAAGCAGATGCCGAAGTGGAAGACTTCAAGAAGTTTAAGTTCGACACCAAGAGTTTTAACCTTACGATCCAAATGGTTTATTCAGGGATCACTGTGTGAGAGTGTACTATCCTTGGATCCATGGGGCGTGTGATTGGCCATAGGAAGTCCATGGAGATATTGTTACAACTCCTCTAGGCTCAATGAACCGGTCAACATTGCAGTGGAGTGGCTAGCAGCACTCACGACAACCGCACCACAGGGAGCAACAACAATAGCAGTAACAAGCATCAAACTTGTGGAAGAAAAATGCAAGAGGAAGATTGTTGATGGCACAGAGACAGAGCAAAGCCACAAGTTTAAGAAAGACCCAATTGTAGAAAAGGTAGTTTTGGAGATAGATGTGAAGAGGTGTCAGCGCGATAAGAGGACAACAAAAATAAAGAGAGAGAAGAAAAGGCTAGAATATACTGAGAGGATGTTGCAGAAAGTCCAACAAAAGATCAGGGAAGAACAAGAGCTCCATAGAAGAGAGAAGGAAGTGCAACATGAGCATGAACAAGTTACAAGAACAAGAAAAGGAATAGGAGGAAGTGCAAGGTGCACAGAAAGCATAAGCCACACCAATATAGGTTGAAGACTTTGAACCAAAAGAAGATGAGGAATAGGGTGAGTAGTTGTAAGAACAAGAACTTGCTTTGCAGGATGAAGAGATAGTAGAATAGATGGACATGGAGGTGGAGCAGTCAGAAAAGGATCAAGATAACAACCTCTTGCCAAAAGCAACCAAGGGCACTCCACAGGCTTCACTAGCTCCAACAATGGAGCAAGTCCCAAGTGAACAAGGGGATACCATTCTCCTTGAGGACCATCCAAGAATAGAGATGTAAAACATAGCCCTTGATGAGTCGCAACACATAGTTGTACAAGCACGTAGAGTGTGCACCCGGAATGAGCATGCATCACATGCGCACTTGGAAGAATGGGTGATTGTGTTATATGTACAGAGACATCCAGCCACCTTGGCCAATGCTAAAAGGGCTTATTCTAAATCCACGATCTTGAGTGTTAGGTTCTTGATAGAAAAAATCAAGTGCATGGCTAAGGAGTTCCAAGCAGCCAAGCAGAGAGAGCAACAATCAACAAGATTCACCAAAGCAAGATGAAGATGGCCATACTTGCTGAGGTATCAAATTTTGAGACTGTCATGCAAAGACTGTATGACATGTTCGTCACTATGCACAAGGCAATTTTCCACCTACATGGTCATTAGTAGTGCTGCACCAAGATAGCGCGAACACTCACAGACATACATGTCATAGTTGATCATGTACAGACATGGACAATGAGGTATAGGGGAGCCCCACTTCACTTCCAAAAGATTATGTAGCTGCAGGCGGAGTTGGAAAAAGAACACATCTAAAGACAGATTCAGAACTATGAGGAATTCTCACCACTCATCATTAGTATTGAGGTTTCATATGCACGGTTGTATAGGATTTTGGATGTCATGGTGAGAAAGTATGGCACCCCGTCGATTGGTACACTCACCGAGGCCAAAGAGAAGAACCAAGTGAGACTGGAGCTTGATGCATACTTTAATCAATTGATGCTCACAACCACCATTGCAGATTTATAAGTCAGTGCAGATAACATACAGATGAACATTGTTGGTCCGACCTTTCTCAGGACTAAGATGCGCATGTTATAGGATGAGTTGGACTGAGGTTCAAAGTCAGTATACTCTGAAGAAATGGAGGCAAGAGTTCATTTCCAGAAGGAATTCATCAAAGAGTACATGGACACCATTGCACACTATCAAGCATGGCATCAGTTCTTCACTGAGGATGACTGAGAGAAGGTTGATGAGTTAGACTTTCCATAGCTGACTCAAGCCAATTTTGTCCCACATGGGTATATGTGGAAAATGTGTCATTTTTGTAAACATGATGTAAAGAGAATTCCAAGTGTCATTAATAGAATATAAATAGTCATATGTAATGTAAAGAGTCATGAGGGTAGTCCAAGAGTCATAAAGGGGAATGTCAAGGGTCACCCCACCCTTTGTTATAAATAGAACCTCATAACTCATAGAATAGGCTTTTGGGGGACAAGTTTTTTCTAGGCATTGCTTAGAGAGGGCTTGGAGAGTATTGTGATGAGCCTTGGTTTCTCCACAGTGCAAAGTGAGCACATCTCCTTGGAGGAGGAGGGTGTGTTGACTGTAACGTTCCACTATTGGGGCTAGTGCCTATCATGGCTGTATGTATGGATGGAAATTTCAGTTTATATAATATAAGAAAGCCAACACGTTTCATGCATATGTTGTTATTGTAGTTTGACTATTTTGGTTACTTTAGAAATGTATGTAGTCTTACTTACGGATTGATGTATGGAATATTCCGTATGTGCTGGTATGAATCTTATTGAACCATGTTGTTGGTTTAACTCATGACTTTGGATTTTTGACTATTCTGCTTTCTAGATTGTGATGTCATTTAGCTCGTGTCTTCCTTTCAGGCTGCATACTATTACAGGCTTCTAAGGGACACACTTCTTTTCCCCTCCATGTGCTAGAGCCTCCCCATGCATATCTCTTGACTAGCTACAAGGTCACACACTTGCTTCTAACAAGGATATCTTACTTACCTCTGCGCGCTATTGCAGTGAAGGCATAGCTCTACCCACCACTGAGACTCCTACTTCAAATGCTTCGAGGTCTAGTTGGGAATTCTTACCAGGGAGATCCCCTGACATGTTGGTAGGTCCAACAACGTCAGCAATATTATATGTATATATGCTGTCATGATTATGTTATACATGGATTATGCTGATTTGGATGATCTTACAGATGAGATATCCTCTCCGAAATTTTCTAAGGTACGTTGGTTTATTGTGATTTGGTTTAGCTAACATAGTATTCCTTATAGGAAAGAGATCAAAATGACTAACAATCATGTAGGCACAAGAGAAACAAGTAGGCACAGGAGAAACAAGTAAAGGTTAATGAAGTACTCCTTCATAGTTTGTCAGAATTACAGTGAAAATAACCACTTTGGATCAGCCATGGACATGAGGACAAAACTAATGGGGCATATGGCAGTAGGTATCATGGTGGTCACATTTCAGATAGAGATGACACAGTTAGAGATAATAGATTGCTGGATACTCCATATATGAGAGGTGATGGATGCATGCATTATTCTAGTTTTTATTCTAGAAAGCATCATGATCGTCATCGTTATCACCCCTACAAGAGGAGTGATAGGGGATACTTTCCATATGAGTTTAAGAAATAAAATACACCTACTTTTGATGGAGACTTAATGAAACCAGAAGATGTACAAGCTTGAATACTTGGGATGAACAAGTTCTTTGAGTTGCATGAGTACACAGAAAACATGAAGGCCATAATTTCTATCTTCAGCCTTAAAGGTAAAGAAAACATCTAGTGGGAAGATGTGAAGTGGGTTAAAGACATTAGGATGGAGGACTTGAGTTGGAATGAGTTCAAGTGGATTTTTAGGAAGAAGTACTTGTCAGAAAGGTACTATGACAGTAAGGCCAAATAATTCTATGAGCTAAAGATGGGATCAATGACAGATGAGGAGTATAAAACCAAGTTCCTGGAGCTATTAAGGAATGTACCATATCTTAAAGATGAGAAGGCTAAAGTTCAATGATTTATTAATGCTTTTCCATTAGCATTTAGAGATCATATTGAGTATTACGAGCCTCGGTCACTAGAGGTAGTTATTGGGAAATTGAAGCATTATTATGAACAGTGAAAGCATAAGAATGAATATCAACAAGGATAGAAAGGGAAGGATAAGGATAAAGGTAAGGGTAAATGGTAGTCAAAAATAACAAGGCCTCAAAATGTAGAAGAGAAATAAAATGTGGCACCACAAAAGAAGTTCAATGCAACTAGACAGGGACATGGATCACAACAACAACATAGAGGTGATGGTACTGGATGGTTGGAATGTTGGACATGCAGTAAGGAACACCTTAAGAGAGATTTCCCACAAAATCAGGGTGGTAGGCCTCAGATATATAGTGCACAAGAGGCACAAACTGTTGGGGATGTTGGTCAGAGAATTCCTCGTATCTATGCAACACTAGACAACAAACATGAGACAAATGAGTTGTTATAATTTTATTCCTTATTACTCTTGCTATAATTCACTGGGTTTGAGATTGATTTACTGAGCCTAATCTAAGGCCCACTTGAGGTGTGTTTCATGACTGTTGAAGTGCAATTTCAACCAAAGAAGAAGGGCCAAATCTAGCCTTAAAGCAAACTACAGAGACGATGAAATTTGGTCTATTGTAAGCCATAGCGAGGTCGAATTTTAGACATGTAACTATAGCATGAGGAATTTGAGTTTGGACCTATGAAGGCCTGTACTAAAAGCAGAAAGAAGGTTTCTACTTATTATTTGTTGAACCATGGCGATGGTTGTTCAGATTGATAATTGAGGGCCATGATAAGAATTATTTAAGAAGCTATTAGGAGCATATATATTGGACATTTAAGGAGAAAATATGAAGTTAAATACATGTTTGAATTTTATTGTAATTGGGTCACTATCCATGGTACAAGATCCCAAAATTCTTGTTCTATATTTTAAGGGTTGTAGGGTGGTGCTAGGCAAAGAAGTTAACTTCCTTTAGGAGGTTGTTGCCTCCTTATAGTGGATGCTAGTAAACTAGAGGTTGTAGCTCCTTCCAATAGTGGCTAGCAAAATGAAAGTTATAACTTCCTTTAAGATATAATTAAATTGTTAATATAAATCTTGTGTAATTTTGATGTGATGTGATTGGTTAATGTTTTGTGATACTAAATTGTAAGAAAATGTAACAGCCCTGGTGAAAATTCCATGTAATAAAAGTTAATAAAGGAAAAATAATTACCACGGTTGATAGGAAACTTATTCCAAGCTAAATGTTGGGCAATACATCCTATTGTGGGTGTTCATTGGTTTATTATGGCCAAGGAAATGGAAAAGGCGTTGGAAATGAAAAAAGACATTTTTGGCACATTTATTTATGAAAATAATGGAAATTAGGAGAAAAGGAAGGTGAAAGGTCACATGTTTCATGTGAGGAGGAAAATAAGGAAAATAATGGGAAATGAAGAAAATAAAGGCCTAATTGATAAAAAGGCTTGTGAGGATTAGTTGTTATTTATTTATTTATTTTCTTCAATTCAGTTTTGGAGCTCTCTCATTATTCTCTCTCTCTCTCTCTCTCTCTCTCTCTCTCTCTCTCTCTCTCTCTCTCTCTCTCTCTCTCTCACTCTTGGACACTTAGAGTTTTCTTGGAGCACTTTGGGATTGGATCAAGAAAGGAAAAGAAGGTAAGAGGAAGAAAGGAGAAAGAAAGGAAGAGCAAGATCAAGCAACTGCAACAGGATTCTTTGTAGGTATCGATTCACATGTGTGTTTTACTTGCTAGATTTGGCATGCATGGTATTACATGTGGTTCGTTGTTGTTATGGCATGGGTTTTGCTAGGTGTGACAGTATTTTCAGCCAAGCCTTTCCATTTCTGGATAGCCATGGTGTGATGGGGTTCTCATGTTTTGGTTGAGCTGGATTATTGGATGGATTTGAATACGAGTGAGGTGGATCTCCAAATGAAAGAACACATGGCCTAGTAGCCCTTGAACCAGAGTGTGGGTTGCGGTAAAGGCAGATTTTGTGTTGCCTTGGTGGGCCTAGGAATCCTCGATCGTTGAATGAAGAGATATACAATAAATCCTAGAGGTGGTTGCCCTTGATTAGGTTTAGGAATCCTTGCTGGTGAATGGAAGGATATATGGTAAAGCCTAGAGGATGGTGTCTCGCTTTAGGGCCGAGTGATCCCTGGATTAGACTGTGGATTACGACAAATCCTAAGAGACTAAGGGAGAGGAAAATTCCTCACGGTGCAGGTGGAGAAATCTGGTGGCATCCATGCTTTTTTGGCTTAGTGATTTGGTGGAGATCATGGTAAATCTTGTTAGTACATGTTTATTGTGTTGGCCTAATGATCCAGGATGGATTACAGTAAATCCTGGTTTCTATTGATGAGGGCGAGGTGGTTTAGCCTCACGATGCACTGTTTTGTTCTTTTGGTTTGAGTCCCACATTCATGCTTGGAATATGGCACAAGGGTGACTTTTTGAAGAGAGAATTGGCTCATCCATTCTATGGTCGGGTGGAATGTGGTAGTCCCATCCCGGGTTGGCTTTTGCATTCATTAATAAACGGTTATTTCCTTAGTATCTTATGTGTAAATGCACTGGTTTGTATGTGGATTCTATGGCTAATGTATCCTTGATATTTCTATTGTTATTACGTTGGTTATAAGCACATGTTATGACAAAAATGATGTATGGATCTCCTCATGTTTTGATTTGTAAATGAATGAACAATGTATCTATGACCTAATAGATGATAATGCAGCTAATGATATAAGGGAACAATGCTTCTTATTGTTTCTCAGATAAGTATGAGGCCCCTATGCTCAGATTTGTTGTTTACTCCCGTAGATTACATATTTGTGATATGTTTGACGAAATTCCTGTCATGGTTAGTAGGGGTCCAGTCAATCCCTTGTTCAAGTAATTTCATTTGTAATGTCATTCCACTTTATCTTTCTATTCTGAAGGTGTAATTTAGTTCTAGGAAGTGACTTTGGCTTTAGTTCTGAAAATTGGCTCTAATCTCAGGGATGAAGGCAAAACACTGTGCAAAAAAGTCCCTAGACATTGGAATATCATGCTATGGGAGCTTCCCAAGCCCTCTGGATGCATGCATGCCAATATTAAGGGAGCGTCTGAGAGTCTAATGATCTAAAAATTTAGTGGGAACTAGGGGCTAGTTACCTGAGAGGTTGGGATGGTTCCTAGGAGTCCTGTTACTGATGTGGGAGGTATGTATGGTGTGTTTTTGTTGATTCCAATTCCTTAAGGTCATCTAGGAGGTTGAATCCCATCATCTTAGCATCTCATCACATGATTACCCTGGTTGGCCAGTTACTTGGGGTAGATGTGGGAGGAGGGTGTTATAGAGTGGTATCAGAACATGGTTCACCCCTTGGACTGGATAGGCGCTGTGTGATGGTCATGCATTCATGTCAATTGCATGTGTGTTAATCATCTTGTGGTCTATATGCTTGTTGCATATGGATGGTGTCGGTCATTGTTTTAGTGATGTCACCATGTTAATGAGGATGTTGTTGTTGTGAAGTGTGTCATCATGAGTGTATGATTCATTACATGTTTTCAAATGCACATTGGTATGGTTGTTGTAGACATGCATGAGGTCATGGTATGTGTAGTTGATATGGCCATGCAGTGATGACTAAACTCTAGCTAGAATGATGGTTATATGGTTATGTGCTTATGTATTTGTTGTAGTAGCTACAATGTTACACCTTCCAAAATTTTTCCTTCGCTTCGTTTTGGAGCCTCCCTCCTCGAAATCACTACAACCATCCTGCACTGATCTAATACTTGTGCTTATTTGGGTTCATCTGTCACTTCAAAACTTGTGTTCAACTCACTTGTACCATTGGTCAACCACAAGCACACCCAACACTTTCTTCACATCCGGTCAACCGACTATCGGGAAAAACTGAGCAAATATGGACGAAAACTTGTCTTCCCCTCCAAAAATGCTCAAAGAAGCCCAACAGCTTCCCTGCACTCAGAAATTGCGTAGAGCAGGCCAGGTAGCCTTTCTCTAGAAATTGTGTAGAGTAGGCCAGTTGACACTGCTCTCGAAAATTGTGCAGTTTCAGCTAGCTATACTGCCTCCAGGAATTGCATAGAAATTGGCTCAACTACACTACCATCTAGAAATGCGAAGAGAAGGCTAGACCGACTGCACTATTCTCTGGAATTGCACAGATCTGGACAACTGTACTACTCTCCATAAATATGTAGAGAAGACCATCATCACTGCTATGGAAAATTGCACAGAGCTGGCCAGTGAGCCAAGGCCTCTTAGCCCAGAAACAATGCATAAATTTTCCCTCACCAACTATCCGTCACATGTGCCGGTAGGTTGTCCAGTTCTCTTCAGAACTGTGCAATCCCTCCTTGCATGTTGGCCAGCTTTTCCTAAAAAATAAAAAAAATCAAAGAAGTGAAAAAACATCCCTAGATTTTAGGGATTTATTTTTAGCAGTAGGAGTTACATGCAATACCATTTTTAAAAACTTCTAGTCAAGTGTCACTTTTTCCTAGATTTATGACATGCACATTATAAACCCTAATCTCACCAAATCTATTTAAACAACACCTCAGAGCTCATTCTTCACATTCGATCTTGGATCTTTGGCATTCCCAAGGCATCTAGGAACCTTCATTGTCAGTGCATCTTTTCTGGGTAAGTTTTGCTTTTCAAGCCCTTTGCCATTTTTTCTGTCGCTTGTTAGTTTTCAGCTTGTATGAGTGTTGATTCCTTGGTTTCATTGAACAACCACTGGCATTTTAATGTATTTAAGATTTTAAAAGTGATGTTTTGATTTTTGCATTACCTTTCCTTAGTGTCGCACGCATAACACTATTTTTGCACTCATAGTCACTGTTTTGGCGACTCACTTCATGAGCTTCTTGGTTTTGTCATTTGACTAATTTTTGAACATGCTTGAATATCATGCATATTTATTTCACTCAGATCTGCACCAGCTTCGCACAGACATTCACTCGTTCATGCTTTTCGTTTCCATTAGGTAGATATGGGTTGTCTTGGCCCTGATCTTGTGTCTCCCAGCAGGCTTTACTCGTTCATGGTAGTCAAGGCTCTACCTTGCATATATTAATTATGCAGAGGCTACCCACGCTACCCCAGGTTATGCTCTACGCAATCTTAGGAGATAGTTCCTAGTCCTACCCATTGGAACTGTGCAATGTGCAGTTCCAACCAAAAATCTGGCTTGATTGTTCTGTGCATTGTGCAATTTCAGTCAGCAGTTTTCATCTCTAGACTGTGCATTTTGTAGATCTAGCTAGTAGTCAACCTCACTAGCAACTGGGACTACACAATGTGCAATTCTAGCTGACAATATCCTAGCTTCTTGAAGTCAGTCCTACACAATCTTAACCAGCAGTCACTTTCTTGTTGCCTGATTGTTCTTGAAGTTGTTTAATGTTTTCGCTGACATTGTCTCACGATGAGTGTCTTCTCTATCTAAGGGTACTATGGGTTTTTGAGCATCTTCTCAGTAGTACAAGTATCATGGCCTCCAAGAGAGCTAGATCAAATGACATAGTTGAAATAAGTACTAGGTACATGCTTGAACAAGGGTCATTGAGTTTTTCCGTGTACACAGACACACACGTGTTCATCGATAAGGACATATATATATCACATGGAAAGACATCAACACCATCTTCTCAGGCAACTTTGAGGAGAATCTAAAAGATCGACAGGTCTATGTGAACATCCATAAGTCAAGACTATACAAGGTTGCATGCAGGTTTCCCATGTTCCCTTGCGTAGACATGATCCACTCGATTGCCTCACATACTGATCCCAAGATAATGATACTAAGTAGTGTTAGTGGACCAAGGCTTTCTTCCTTTAGGATGTAGGATTATATGGAGATATATCATTTTCCATTCATAGTGAGTAGGATGGTTGCACTGTTCTACACTCCCAATGGCAACATGAACACAAGAGACATCTTGAAGCATTGGGTAAAGGAGCCAACAAAGTTTAGAACAACACCCAACCAAATATATAGGACGAAGACATTTAGGAAGGTATATCAATTCTTGGTCATATTCCCATGCCGCTTGTATGGCCAAGGGAGTACAAAAACCTTCTTGTAGAGTTGGGTTGCTATGCTGGATCAGCTAACAAGTGAAGGATAACCGTTCAACTGGTTTGACATGTTGGTTCTCTAGTTGAAAGTGCATCTATCCAATGCTTGAAGTCTACCCAAGGATCAACAAGAAAATTTATTCATGTCTACATACTTTGTCGATGCAATCGGTTCCCATATATAGTTTCCTGGCATGGGTTGGACATGGACACCTTAAGAAAGTTATGTGAACATAAATTGCAATTTTCTATCATATTGCAGCTACCAAGGAGTCATGGCTAGAATATGTTACCATTTCATCGCCCCTATGTACACAATGATATTTTAACAATATCCTCCCTGCATGTCCCGGCTAGTAATGGATGTGATGCTGAACATTGCAGATTGGTACGCCTCACCCAAGGGAACCTTCATCAGGATGTACAGCATGGAGAAAGCTTCGCATGCGTTGTCGAGGTTTTCAATGGACAAGTTAGTCATGTATGAGGTTGCATACCACATCTTGACAGGGTTGTTAGCTAGATTGCACAGGAAGAAGAAGGCACCATGGCCCATGCTTCCTGTGCGAATTGGGTTGTACGCGATCGAGAGTTTGAAAGAAGCATATGCTGAAGTGGAAGACTTCAAGAAGTTTAAGTTTAGAACCAGGAGTTTCAACCCATACAACACACATGGTTTATGCAGGGACCACTATGCGAGAGTGTACTATAGGCTTGGATCCATGGGTCATGTCATTGGCTAGAGGAAGACCCATGGAGATATTGTTACAACTCCTCTAGGCTCAATGAAGCAATCAACATTGCAGTGGAGTGGCTAGTAGCAATCAAGGCAACAACACCACAGGGAGTAGCAACAAAAACAGTATCAAGCATCAAACTTGTGTAATTACAAAGGAAATAGGAAGGTTTTCGAAGTCACAGAGACGGAGTAAAGATACAAGTTTAAGGAAGTCCCACTTTTGGATAAGGTAGCTTTAGAGATAGATGTGAAGAGGCATCAACACGACAGGAGGATAGCGCAAAGAAAGAGAGAGAAGAAAAGGTTGGAAGATGCTAAGAGGATAATGCAAGAAGTCCAACAGAAGCTCAGGGAAGAAAAAGAGCTGCACAGAAGAGAGAAGGAAGCGCAACATGAGCATTAATGAGAATAGGAACAAGAACATGAACAAGAACAGGAACAAGAATAGGAACAAGAACAATAACAAGAACAGGAGGAAGTGCATGAGGCATAGACAATGCAAGATGCACCAATATAGGTTGAAGAATATGAAACAACAATAGATGACAAATAGGGTGAGCAGTTAGAGGAACAAGAACTTGCTATGCAGGATGAAGAGATAGTATAATAGATGGACATGGAGGTGGAGCAACCAGAACAGGATCAGGATACCAACCTCATGCCAAAAGCAACCAAGGTCACTCCATAGGCTTCACCAGCTCCAACAACAGAAGAAGTCTTGAGTGAACAAGGGGATACCATTCTCCTTGAGGAACATCCAGTAACATAGATGTATAACATAGCCTTTGATGAGTCGCAGCACAAAGTTGTACAAGCATGTAGTGTGCGCACCCCGGAAGAGGATGCATCACTTGCACACTTGGAAGAACGGGTGATTGTGTTAGATGTACGAAGACATCCAACTTCCTTGGCTGATGCTACAAAGGCTTATGCTAAAGCCACAAGCTCGAGCGTTAGGTTCTTGATAACAAAAAAATGAGCGCATGGTTATGGAGTTGTAAGTGGCCAATCAAAGAGAGGAACAATCAACAGGATCCGCCAGAGTAGAGATGAAAAGGGCCATACTTGTTGAAGTATGGGCTCTTGAGACAGTCATGCAGAGACTATATGACAGGTTTGTCACTGTGCACAAGAACATTTTCCACCTACATTGTCATCAACAACGCTGCACAAAGATAGCGCGAACACTCGCAGACATACATGCTGTAGTTGATCATGTACAAACATGGACAATGAGGTACAAGGGAGCCCCACTTCACTTACACAAGATGATGAAGCCACAGGTGGAGTTGGACAAAGCATGCATCCAAAGTTAGATTTGGAACTATGAGGAACTCCCACCGCTCATCACTAGTATTGAGGCTTCATATGCACGGTTGTATAGGAGTTTGGATGTCATGGTGAGAAAGTATGGCACCCTATTGATTGGTACACTCGCCGAGGCCAAAGAGAAGAGCCAAGTCAGACTAGAGCTCGATGCGTACTTTGATCAGTTGATGCTGACAACCACCAACGCAGATCTGTAAGTCATCATAGATAACATGCAGATGTACATCGCCAGTCTGGCCTTGCTCAGGACTAAGTTGCGCATGTTACATGATGAGTTGTACCGAGGTTCAAAATTAGTATACCCGAAAGAAATGGAGGTAAGAGTTCATTTCTAGAAGGATTTCATCAAAGAGTATGTAGACACCATTTCATACTATCAAGCATGGCATCAATTTATCACTGAGGACCATAGAGAGAAGGTTGATGAGTTGGTCTTTCCACAACCGCCTGAGTCTTAGTGTTGTCTCGTCTGGCTGAATCAAGGCAATTTTGTCCCACATGGGTATATGTGGAAATGTGTCATTTTTGTAAACATGATGTAATGTGAAATTCCAAGTGTCATTAGTGGAATACAAACAATCAGATGTAACGTAAAGAGTCATGAGGGTAGTCCAAGAGTCACAAAGGGAAATGTCAAGGGTCACCCCACCCTTTGTTATAAATAGAATCTCATAACTCATAGAACATGCTTTTGGAGGCCAAGATTTTTCTAGGCATTGCTTAGAGGGAGCTTGGAGAGTATTGTGATGAGCCTTGGCTTCTCCATATTACAGAGCGATCACATCTCTTTGGAGGAGTAGGCGGTCTTGATTGTAACATTCCACTATTGGGGCTAGTGGCTGCCATGGTTGTATGTATGGATGGAACTTTCACTTTCTATAATATAACAAAGCCAACACGTTTCATGCATATGTTGTTATTGTAGTTTGACTATTCTGGTAGCAATGTATGCAGTTGTACTTACGGATTGATGTATGGACTATTCCGTATGTGATTGTATGAATCTTATTGAAGCGTGTTGTTGGTTTAACTCATCACTTTGGATTTTCGACTATTATTCTTTCCAATTTGTGATGTTGTTCATCTCGTGTGTTCCTTTCAAGTTGCGTACTATTATAGGCTTCTAAGGGACACACTTCTTCTCCCCTCCTTGTGTTAGAGCCTCCTCATGCATCTCTCCTAACTCACTGCAAGGTCTCACACTTTCTTCCAACAAGGATATCTTGCTTTCCTCTACGTGCTATCAAAATCAAGGCATAACTTTACTACCCACTGTTGGGACTTCTACTCCAAACGGTCTGAGGTCTAATTGGGACTTCTTATCGGGGAGATCCCTTGACATGTTGGCAGGGCCAACATCATCAACATTTATGGCGCTAGAAGGAGGGCCAGATGATAAGTTGATTCCTTGAAATATGTTTTGACTCTTCACACTTCTATCATGTCTTATGTTACACTTTGCCCTCTGAGATGTTTTTCTTATGGAGATGAATTTGAAATCCCAGAGGAGTTCTGGAATCTCTTGTCACAGAACACATATGAAGGTGAAGGCAGAACAACTTGGGAGAGACATAGTCTTGCCTTTTCCAATCTATGTGAAAACATCAAATCCTGTGAGGATTATTTGATCTGCATGTTGTTCACATTCATGCTTCATGGGCACCCATTGTAATGGCTTAACAAACTGCCTGAAAATTCTATTCACTCATTTAGTCACCTTGTTTTAGAGTTATGTCACACTTTCCATAACTTTGACTGTCAAGCTCTTAATAAAGAATTTCTCCAATTACAGAAAGCTCCTGATGAATCTCTGGCGCAATTCTGGTACCACTTTCATAATTTCGCATTTCAATTCCCAGATGATGAAATTGATTGGGAATTTATCAATGAAATATTTCAGTATCTTCTTCACGTATATGAGAATTTGCATATCTTAGAATCATTCAAACTGATCTTAGCATACCTCGGTGTTAGAGATGTTGAATCCAAGATGGACACGGTTTCTATCACAAGTGAATGTCCGTCCTCATCTCATCAAACGGCTCTAGCCTTGCAGTGTCAGGTGGGAGAAGATGCACATCTATTTTTTGAAATATCACATCTTGCCACCCCACCTACTCTTGATCTCAACATAGATTTGGCTGACAAGGCTGTTGGTTGTCATGTGGACTTATTTCCTCAACCTCCGTCCCCTCGTTCTGTTGATCCTCCAGATTGTACTGTGTTGTGTTTTCTGGACTCCACACTTATTGTTCACGAGGATCAAGTTGTTGACGAAGTTGGTGTTGAGCATCCAATCTGTGCTATCATTTATGATGAGTATGTGTGGGAATAAGAAGAAGAACTTCTAGTGAAAGATGACCTCCTTTTGTCCGCACCTCATCTGCTTTTTCTTGACATCTTTGGTGATTCTTCCATTGTTGATTTTCCATGTGAGAATACATTCCTAGATGCATATACTTCCAATCATTCACAAAATACACCATGTCAGTTTGTCATTGCATAGCAGAGAGGACACATCTGTGTTTGCAAATCCACTCAATATTTCATCTGTCATTTCTAAAAATGTAGAGGGTGAACACTCTTTGTTCTCACCAACCCCTATGTACGACTCATTATACCATGAGGAAGTTGATGAACACATCAAATTTTTTGATCATGGTTGTTGTGATCTCTTTTCTCCTTCATTCAATCACGATGTTGATTCATTCACTGTCGATCTTTCTAAGCCACCCGTCTTCGATGATCTACCTGTTGATGAAGTGGAAACCCCACAAGATGTCAAGGCACTTCAGCCCAAGATGATGGTTATGTCAGGCCCTCACTGTCTTGAGGTCGATTCCACTCCAGATCAAAAATCTATTGAAACACCCAAGGCTCCTCATCACTCACCTGTTTGCATTGAAGATCAATCTAGTTTACAAAATTCACATCCTCCACCTGAATCACATGATCCCATCACTCATGCATTGGAGGAATCATACACAATGAGAACTTTGGATAAGTGTAAGTTATCTTTCTTTCTCATGTTTTCTCATTTTTCATGATCAAAAGAGTGTACATGTTTTTCGTTCACATGCAGTGTGAAGCATGACTATGATACATCCGCAAAATGCTTGTCTTGTGCCTTTATTATTTTCTTTTTAGTGGATATTTTTAAACTCGGAGCGTGTTGGTATTCACTATTATATATTTCATGTTTGTTGGTTTACATGTTTATTGTTCTCGTAAACCATGCCTTCACCAACATGGGTCAACCAATGCACCAATGACTGCATTGGAAATATCACTTCACGTGAAAATTCCGTGCACTGTTTAGCTTAGGAGTAGTAGTGTTTAATTTCTTGTTTTGCTTGGTTTGCATGCTTTCTTTGATTACTTTGTTTGCATTGCTTGTTTTCTTACTTTGTTTTCTTGCTTTGCTTTCATTTACTTCTATACTTTGCTTTTAGTTTGTTTTCTTGTTTTTCACCCATAGGATTAATTTCACATGAGACCATGTGTAGCTCTCCAGACAAAAGAGGCAAAGTATAAGAGGACTTGTACTGCTATCAACACTTGGTTATCTGTCGTCCTCTCTCTTTATGAAAGAACTTGTTGTCTTCAGTCAATGATACTCGGATGGAAAATATATTCCGTTCAAGTGAGTCACGGTTAAAACACAATGCTTGCACTTTAACTAGTGCCACCTACTCTAATCGGCTCTTTTGGGTTAACCCTTGTCACATCAACCAAGTAGAGTAAGGTGAGGGGGAAAACCTTAACAGGTCGTGTCAGAGGTATAAACAAAATAATTATCTGAAGGGACAACTCTTCTACTCTTAATAAGTTGGGATTTATCTTTCGCCTCTAAAATAAATAAGTGCCTATTTAAAGTTCTTTGAAAAACGAAAAAAAAAATGAAAAATAAAAAATAAATAAGGTGAAAGAAGAGAAAGGCTTCCTACGTAGAGAGGTGATGCAAGTAACTCTATTGAGGTACTGACCAGGCTCGCTGGCAGCAAAGCAATGCTTGTGTCCATTAAGGGACCTTTGAGGTCTAAAATGGGCCTCAATGTACAACCAAAATAAACTTTATAAGAACCAATAGGATTTAAGATGATGATGTCAACCATGGGGGATGATCCACCACTTTTGGAGTAAAAAAGTAAAAAGATTAAAAAAGATTAAAATAATAAAATAATAAAACTACTTTTTCAACTCTTATTTTCAACTTATCTCCCTAAGGTTTTACTCAAATATTGAGCGGGAGTACTCGTTGGATGAAAAATTTAATTCCTCATCCAAGAGGTACCCATGTTGCATATTTTTGATGGACCCTACTACATGAAAATGAGAAATACATGAAAAAATGTGATTGCAATCACATTTTTCATGTAGCAGGGTCCATCAAAAGTATGAAACATGGGTACGCCTTGGATGAGGAATCCAATTATGCATCCAATGAGTGTTTTCAATGGAAATTTGAGTAAACCCATACAGAGATAAGATGAAAATACAAGTTGAAAAAATAGTTTTTTCTTCTTTCCCTCTAAAATTTGATGATGTAATCTAATCTTATTTTATTATTTCCTCTATTATTTTATAATTTCCTTAGGAGGCCCATTTTAGACCCCAAAATTCCCCTAGTGCCTACGTGACTCTTCCGGGGTATTGTCCAGTCTGCTTGCAGTGGAGCAACAGTAGAGATGAAAATAAGACTCTGAAATCTTTATTACTTGTGTACCAATATACCTCTCATCCCTAATTAAAACAACTGACTTGACTTGGCTGGGAATGTGTGCTGACCGATCAAGAGAATGGTAAGGGACAATATCTTTAACTCAAGCTTAGTGTTGAAGCCATAATGATCAAAGAATCAAACAATACTTCTGGAGGAGTTAGACTTGATTTCCATGAACAAGGTCCATATAGAGAGTTGAAGTTTTGCCATTGTGTCAGCAATGTTGTAGTGGCTACAACCACCCTCCAAAATTTTGCCTTTTCTTCATTTTGGAGCCTCCCTCCTCGAAATAACCGCAACCATCTTGCACTAATCAAGTACTTGTGCTTATTTGAGTTCATCCGTAGTTTCACAACTTGTGTTCAACTCACTTGTCTCATTGGTCAACCACAAACACACCCATAACTTGGTTCACATCCGGTCAACGGCTTTTGGGAAAAATTGTGCAAATCTGGAGGACAACTTGTCTTCCCCTCTAGAAATGCGCAGAGTAGCCTAGTAGCTGCCCTTCACTCAAAAATTACGCAGAGTAGGCCATGCAGCCTTGCTATGGAAATTGCGCAGAGCAAGCCAGCTGGAACTGCTTCAGAAAATTGCTTAGTTTTATCCAGCTGTACTTTATCCAGGAATAGCATAGAAACCGAACCAACTGCACTACCATCCAAAAATACGTAGAGCAGCCCAGGCCAACTACACTATTCTCCAGAATTGCACAGAACTGGTCGGCTGCACTGCTCTCTAGAAATATTTAGAGAAGCCCAGCTTCGTTGCTCTGGAAACTTGCGCAGAGCTAGTCAGTCAGCCAAGACCTCTCAGCCCAGAAACAACGTAGAAGTTTTCCCTCATCGACTATCTATCACATGTGTTGACAGGTTGTCTTGTTCCCTCCAGAACTCTGCAATCCTTCCTTGCATGCCAGGTAGCTTTTCCTGAAAAAGAAAAAAAGGAAAATTCATCCCTAGATTTTAGGGATCTATTTTTAGCAGTAATAG
This sequence comes from Pinus tabuliformis, assembly GCA_031772625.1. Taxonomy (NCBI): domain Eukaryota; kingdom Viridiplantae; phylum Streptophyta; class Pinopsida; order Pinales; family Pinaceae; genus Pinus; species Pinus tabuliformis. The sequence continues at coordinate 1,522,552,879 of CM062820.1, read as the reverse complement.
TTACATGCAAAACCGCTTTTAGAAACTTCTCGCCAAGTGTCATCTTTTCCTAGATTTATGGCATGCGCATCATAAACCCTAATTTCACTAAATCTATTTAAATGATGCCTCATCGCTCATTCTTCACATTCTATCTTGGAGATATGGCATTCCCAAGACATCTAGGAACCTTCGGCGCAATCGGCGCAAATTTTCCAGGTAAGTTTTGCTTTTCATGGATTTTGTCGCTTTTTCTGTCACTTTTTAGTTTTCAGCTTGTATGAGTGCTTTTTCCTTTGTTTTATCGAATGACCACTATATTTTTAATGTATTTTAGCTTGTATAAGTGCCGTTTCAAGTTTTTCATTTCCTTTCCTTAGTGTCACATGCATAACACTGTTTTTGCACGCAAAGTCGCTGTTTCGGCGACTCACTTCATGAGCTTCTTGATTTTGTCGTTTGATTGATTTTTGCACTTGCTTGAATCAAATGCATGTTTATTTCACTTGGGTTTGCACCAAATTCACACACACATTTAATCCTTCGTGTTTTCGGGTTGCCATTGGGAAGATCCGGGATGTCTCGACCCTGATCCTTTGTCTCCTAGCAAGATCTGCGTATCCCTGGTAGTCAAAGCTCTGCATTGCCTCCAGGAATAGTGCAGAGGATGCCCACACTACCCACGGGATGTTCTCTACAGAATCCTAGGAGGCAGTACCCAGTCCTACCCACTGAAACTGTGTAATGTGTAGCTCTAGCCAGCATCCTGGCTTGATTGTTCTGCACATTGCACAGTTTCAATTAGAAGTCTGCCTCTTTGGACTGTGTATTGTGCATATATAGCTAGCGGTTAGCCTCACTGGTAGCTGGGACTGCACAATTCATAGTTCTAGCTAATAGTCTCCCAACTTCCTAAAGTTAGTGCTACGCAATCTTGCCCAACAATCACTAGTTTGTTGCCTGAATGTTTCTTGAAGTTGTTTTATGATTTTGCTGACATTGTCTTGCCATGAGTGTCTTCTTTGTCTCTAGGTACTATAGGCTTTTGAGAAACTTATCAACAACATAGGTATCATGGCCTCCAAGAGAGCTGGATTAAAAGACAGTTGAAAGTAGTACTGGGGACGTGGTTGAACAGGGGTCAATGAGTTTACCCGAGTACACAGACACACACCCGTTCATCGAGAAGGACATCAAGATCACATGGAAAGACATCAACACCATCTTCTCAGTTAGCTTTGAGGATAATTTGGAGGACCGATAGGTCTATGTGAAGATCCATAATTCAAGACTATACAAGGTTTAAAATAGGTTTCCCGTGTTCCCTTATGCAAATGTGATCCTTTGGATTGCCTCACATACTGATCCTAGGAAAATGATACTGAGCAATGTTAGTGGAGCAAGGCTTGCTTCCTTTAATACAGAGTATTATCAGAAGATATATCATTTTCCATTCCCAGTGAGAAGGATGGATGCACCATTCTACACTCCCAACGATAACACAAACACAAGAGACATCTTGAAGCGTTGGGTAAAGGAGCTAGTAAATTTTAGAACGACACCCAACTAGCTATACGAGACGAATGAATTCAGGAAGGCATATCAGTGCTTGGTCATCTTCACATGCTTCTTATATGGCTAAGGGAGTACAAAAGCCTTCCTACAGAGTTGGGTTTCTATGTTGGATCAACTTACAAGCGAAGGAAAACTGTTCAATTGGTCCGACATGTTGGCTCTCCTGTTGAAAGTGCATCTATCCAATGCTCGAAGTTCACCCAAGGATGAAAAATAAAATTTCTTCATGTATGCATAATTTCTCGATGCAATCTGTGTCCATCAACAGTTTCCTGGCATGGGTTGGGCATGGACACCTTCAGAAAGTTCTGTGAACATATATTGCAAGTTGCTCTCAAATTGTAGCTACTGAGGAGTCATGGCTAGAATATGTGACCATTTCATCACCCCTCTGTACATGATGATCTTTGAACAAGATCTTCCTTGCATGTCCCAGGCAGCAATGGAGGCATTGCTGAACATTATAGATTGATACGCCTCACCCAACGCAACCTTCATCAAGATATGCAACGCGGAGAAAGCTCCACATGTGTTGCTAAGGTTTTCCATGGACAAGTTGGTCATGCAAGAGGTTTCATACCACATCTCGACAGGGTTGTCATCTAGATTTCACAGGAAGAAGAAGGTACCATGTCCCACGCTTCCTGTGCGCATGATCGGGAGCTTAAAAGAAGTAGATTACGAAGTGGAAGACTTCAAGAAGTTTAAGTTTGGCACCAAGTGTTTCAACACGTACGACCCACATGGTTTATGTAGGGACCACTATGTAAGAGTGTACTATCCTTAGATCCATGGGGCATGTCATTGGCCATAGGAAGAACCATGGAGATATAGTTACAACTCCTTTAGGCTCAATGAACCAGTCAACATTGTAGTGGAGTGGCTAGCAGCACTCAAGGCAATCACACCATAGGGAGCAACAACAACAGTAGCAGCAAGCAACAAACTTGTGTAAGACAAATTCAAGAGGAAGATTGCCGAAGGCACAGAGATGAAGCAAATATAAATGTTTAAGGAAGACCCAATTATAGAAAAGGGATCTTTCGATATAGATGTGAAGAGGTATCAGCATGATATGAGGATAGCGCAAAGAAAGAGAGAGAAGCAAAGGCTGGAAGATACTAAGAGGATGTCGTAGGAAGTCCAAAAGAATATTGGGAAGAACAAGAGTTGCACAAAAGAGAGAAGGAAACACAACATGAGCATGAATAGGAATAAGAACAGGAACAGGAGGAAGTGCAAGGCGTACAGACAACGTAAGCCACACCAATACAGGTTGAAGACTCTGAATCAACAACAGATGAGGAACATGGTGAGTAGTCATAAGAACAAGAACTTCTTCTGTAGGATTAAGAGATAGTAGAATAGATGTACATGGAGGTGGAGCAGCCAGAACAGGATCAAGATACCAACCTCATGCCAAAAGAAACTGAGGGCACTCCACAGGCTTCACCAGCTCCAATAGCGAAGAAAGTCCCAAGTGAACAAGGGGATACCATTCTCCTTGAGGACCATCTGAGAATAGATATGTAAAACATAGCCTTTGATGAGTCGCAACACATAGTTGTACAAGCACGTAGAGTTCGCACCCCAGATCAACATGCATCACCTGCATCACTGGGTGATTTTGTCAGATGTATAGAGACATCCAACCACCTTGGTCGATGCTACAAAGGCTTATTCTAAAGCCACGAGTTCGAGTATTAGGTTCTTGATAACAGAAAATGAGTGCATGGCTAACGAGTTGCAAGCGACCAAGTAGAGAGAGGAACAATAAAAAAGATTCACAAAAGTAGAGATGAAGATGACCAAACTTGCTGAAGTATCGACTCTTGAGACTATCATGCAGAGACTGAATGACATGTTCATCACCATGCACAAGGCAATTGTCCACCTACATGGTCATAAAAAATGCTACAAAAAGATAGCACGAATACTCACAGACATACATGCCGTTGTTGATCATATACAAACATGGAAAATTAGGTACAAGGGAGCGCCGCTTCAGTTGCACAAGATGATGTAGCCATATGTGGAGTTGGATAATGCATGCATCTAGAGTCAAATCTAGAACTATGAGGAAATCCCACCACTCATTATTAGTATTGAGGCTTCATATGCATGGTTTTATAGGAGTTTGGATGTCATGGTGAGAAAGTATGGCACCCTGTTGATTGGTACGCTCACCGAGGCCAAAGAGAAGAACCAAGTCAGACTGGAGCTCGATGCGTACTTTGATCAGTTGATGCTCATGAACACCATTGTAGATCTATAAGTAAGTGCAGATAACATGTGGTTGAACATCACTGGTCCGACCTTGCTCAGGACTAAGTTGTGCATGTTACAGGATGAGTTAGACCGAGGTTCCAAATCAGTATACCTGGAAGCAATGGAGGCAAGAGTTCATTTCCAGAAGGAATTCATGAAAGAATACACAGACAACACTACGCGCTATCAAGAATGGCATAAGTTCGTCACCGAGGATGACTCAAAGAAGGTTGATGAGTTGGTCTTTCCATAGCCGTGCATTGTCTTGTCTAGATGACTCAAGCCAATTTTGTCTCACATCGCTATATGTGGAACATTTTTGTAAACATGATGTAAAGTGAAATTCCAAGTGTCATTAGTAGAATATGTAATATAAAGAATCATGAGGGTAGTCCAAGAGTCATAAAGGGGAATGTCAAGGTTCACCCCACCCTTTGTTATAAAATAGAACCTCATAACTCATAGAATAGGATTTTGGGGGCCAAACGTTTGCTAGGAATTGCTTAGAGAGTGCTTGGAGAGTATTGTGACAAGCCTTGGCTTCTTCACAGTGCAAAGCGAACACATCTCCTTGGAGGAGGAGGTGGTGTTGACTATAACGTTCCACTGTAGGGGCTAGTGGATGTCATGGTTGTATGTATGGATGGAACTTTCAGTTTATATAATATAACAAAGCCAACATGTTTCATGCATATGTTGTTATTGTAGTTCGACTATTCTGGTTACTTTAGCAATGTATGTAGTTTTACTTATGCATTGATGTATGGACTATTCCGTATGTGATTGTATGAATATTATTGAAGCGTGTTGTTGGTTTAACTCATCACTTTGGATTTTCGAGTATTCTGCTTTCTAGTTTGTGATGTCATTCAACTCATGTGTTCCTTTCAGATTGCATACTATTACAGGCTTCTAAGGGACACACTTCTTTTCCCCTCCGTGTGTTAGAAACTCCCCATGCATCTCTCCTAACTCGCTACAAGGTCACACACTTTCTTCCGATAAGGATATCTTACTTACCTCTACGCACTCTTGCATTCAAGGCATAGCTCTACACACTGCTGGGACTCTTACTCCAAATGGTTTGAGGTCTAGTTGGGACTTCTTACCGGGGAGATCCCTTGACATGTTGGTGGGTCCAATAATGTCAACTATATTATATGTATATATGATGTCATGATTATGTTATACATGTATTATGTTGATTTGGATGATCTTGCAGATGAGATATCCTCTCTGAATTTTCTAAGCTACGTTGGTTTATTGTGATTTGGTTTAGCTAACATTATATTCCTTGCAGGAAAGGGATCAAAATGACTAACAATATGGTAGACTACAAAGATTCTCCCTATGAATCAAATGAGCAACGTGGTGTTGGGCACTCTTCTGATTTAGCAAACACATTGAGAAGCTTGAAGGAAGAAATAAGGAGTGTTAAGGCGGACAATGATAAAATCATGTAGGCACAAGAGAAACAAGTAAAGGTTAATGAAGTACTCCTTCATAGTTTGTCAGAATTACAGCGAAAAGAACCACTTTGGATCAGCCATGGACATGAGGGCAAAACTAATTGGGAATATGGTAGTAGGTCTCATGGTGGTCACATTTAAGATATAGATGACACAGTTAGAGATAATAGATTGTTGGATACTCCATATATGAAAGGCGATGGATACATGTATTATTCTAGTTTTTGTTCTAGCAAACATCATGATCGTCATTGTTATCACCCTTACAAGAGGAGTGATAGGGGATGCTTTCCAGATGAGTTTAAGAAAGAAAATCCACCTACTTTTGATGGAGACTTAATGAAACCAGAAGATGTACAGGCTTTGAGTTGCATGAGTACACAAAAACATGAAGGCCGTAATTTCTATCTTCAGCCTTAAAGGTAAAGAAAAAATTTGGTGGGAAGATGTGAAGCAGGTCAGAGACATCAGGATGGAGTACTTTAGTTGGAATGAGTTCAAGTGGATTTTTAGGAAGAAGTACTTGTCAGAAAGGTACTATGAAAGTAAGGCCAAATAATTCTATGAGCTAAAGATGGGATCAATGACAGATGAGGAGTATACAAGCAAGTTCCTGGAGCTATTAAGGAATGTACCATATCTTAAAGATGAGAATGCTAAAGTTCAACAATTTTTTTGGTGTTTCTCCATTAGCATTTAGAGATTGGATTGAGTATGACGAGCCTCTGTCACTAGAGGTAGTTATCGGGAAATTGAAGCATTTCTATGAACAGTGAAAGCATGAGAATGAATCTCAACAAGGATGGAAAGGGAAGGATAAGGATAAAGGTAAGGGTAAATGGCAGCCGAAAAGAACAAGGCCTAAAAATGTAGAAGAGAAATAAAATGTGGCACCACAAAAGAAGTTCAATGCAACTAGACAGGGACATGGATCACAACAAGAACATAGAGGTGATGGTACTAGATGGTTGGAGTGTTAGAAATACGGTAAGGAACACCTTAAGAGATATTTCCCAAAAAATCAAGGTGGTAGGACTCATATATATAGTGCACAGGAGGCACAAACTGTTGGGGATGTTGGTCGGAGCGTTCCTTGTATCTATGCAACACTAGACAAAAAACAGGAGGACCATCAAGCACCTATCATTGAGATGGATGGTAAGCTTGGTGAGAAATTTGTTTCTATTTTAATTGACCCTAGATCTAATTATAGTTATGTTAGTCCTGACTTGCTGGATAAGTGTGGTTTGAATAAATAAGTGCATGAAAAATCTTGGTTAGTACAATTGGCTACAGCTACAAACAAGCAAGATCATCATTGGGTAAGAGCTTGTGCATTTGATTTGAATGGTATGCCTACCGCAACACATTTGAATGTATTACCATTGGGATCTTATAGTATGTTGTTAGGCATGGATTGCTTGTATATTCATAGAACCAAGGTGGATTGTTATGACAAGTCCATTGAGTGCATGGATGACAATGGAGAACCAAGAGTCTTACAGGGAAAGAAGAAAGCCACATCAGTTATGATGGTGACAACTATGCAGGCAAAATGTAGTCGCAGGAAAGGGTGTGTGTTATTTTTCGTACATATCTCTAGTGAAAAAGGTAAGGAAGTTGAGGATGTAGATGTTTTGATCAGGTACCCATTTTTGTAGAAATTTTAGGATATGTTTCCTGTAGAGATTTTAGAGTTCCCACCTCACAGGGAAGTAGAATTTTCTATTGACTTGGTACTAGGGGCAACTCCAGCATCAAAATCACCTTACAGGATGAGCACACCTGAGTTAAAGGAAATTCTTGAAAAGGGATACATTAGGCTAAGTGTATCACCTTTGGGTGCACCAATATTGTTTTTGAAGAAGAAGGATGGTACTCTCATGTTATGCATTAACTATAGGTTGTTGAACAAAGTGACCATCAAGAATAGGTATCCATTGCTGAGAATTGATGACTTGTTTGATCAACTAAAGGGAGTTGCAGTGTTCTTGAAGACTATCTGAGATTCAAATATCACCAGATATGCATTAAAGAGGAGGGCATTTACAAGACAATTTTCCAGACCAGGTATGGGAATTATGAGTTTGTGGTAGTTCCATTCGGATTGACCAATGCTCCAACTACATTTATGTGCTTGATGAATAGTGTGTTGCGTCCGTATTTGGATAAGTTTGTTATTGTGTTCTTTCATGACATATTGGTATATAATAAAAATGAGGATGAGCATGCTGAGAATCTGGAAGAAATACTAAGGTTGTTGAGAGAGCATTAGTTGTATGCTAAGCTTAACAAGTGCAATTTCTTTGAGACTGAGGTACATTACTTGGGACATATTGTCTCCAAGGAGGGCATAACAATGGATCCAGAGAAGATAAGAGCTATCGTGGAGTGGGAAGCTCATAGGAAAGTAGATGAGGTGAGATCTTTCATGGGATTGGCAGGTTACCAAAGAAGGTTCATCAGGAATTTCTCACATATTACTTATCCTATTACATCGTTGCAGAGGAAAGGTAAGAAATTTTAATGGACAGAGGAGTCTGAAGCCAATTTTGAGCAGCTCAATTAGTGTTTGACACATTCACCAGTGTTAAATATTGTAGATCCAAACAAAGCATTTGTAGTATGTACATATGTTTGTAAGAGAGGACTTGGTGGAGTCCTTATGCTGGAAGGATAGGTAGTGTGCTATAAGTCACGGAAAATAAATGAGCATGAGCGAAACTATCCGACGCATGATCTTGAGATAACAATGATCATACATGCATTGAAGACATGGAGGCACTATCTTCTTGGTAGGAGGTTTGGATTGATGAGTGATCATAGTGGATTGAGGTATCTATTTGACTAGCTGAATCTGAATGCCAGACAAGCTAGATGGTTGGCCACGATCAATGAGTTTGATTTTGAGATAAGATATATCAAAGGAAAGGAGTATAGGGTCACTAATTCTCTTAGTAGGTAGATACATGTAAATCATATAGAAGCTATGATTTCCTATGGGATAGATCTATAGGATAGGATCTTGTAGGCAGGTCAGTAGGATGTCAGGTATATGGAGATTGTGCATAGTTTGTAGTAGAGTACATGTACAGGTACAGGTAGTAGTACATGTACAAATACAGGTACACGTGTAGGTGCAAAGGATGGGGACTATTGTCTTAAAACATATGGATTGGTTAGTTTTAGAGACAAGATATATGTGCCAGATAACAGTGAGCTCAAGAAGGTGATCTTGAGGGAGTTTCATGCGAAACCATATTCAAGTCACCTAGGCTATCAGAATACATTGACAGCAATGAAGAACTTTTATTATTGGCCGAATTTGAAGGAGGATGTAACAAAGTTTGTGTCTAGGTGTTTTGATTGTCAGTAGGTAAAAGAAGAGTGTAGGCATCCATGCGGATTGCTACAACCAATCTTGATTCTAGAGTGGAAATGGGAAGTAATTTCCATGGAATTTATCATAAGTTTCCCAAGGACAGTGAAGCAACATGATTCCATCATGGTTGTTGTAGATAGGTTGACAAAGTTTGCACACTTCATTCCAGTGAAGTACACATTCTCAACAAGTGATGTAGCACAATTCTTCATTAGAGATGTGGTTAGATTGCATGATGTTCCAAATAATGTTGTGTTAGACAGGGATGAAAAGTTCACTTCCAAGTTTTGGAAGGAGTTGTTTGCAGGTTTGGGCACAAAGTTGGCCTTCAATACAACTTATCATCCGCATATAGATGGATATACTAAGAGGGTCAATAGGATATTGGAGGACATGTTGAGGATGTATGTGATGCGTCAACAACGAAAGTGGGAAGAGTACCTTCCATTGGTAGAGTTTTCTTACATAATGGGTATTGGGAATATTTGAAGAAGAGTCCATTTGAGACATTATATGGGTTGAGTTGCAATACTCCCATTAGTTGGAGTGATCCAGTTAACAGGGTGTTGATTGGACCGAATATATTGGTGGAAATGGAACATGAAATGTAGGTAATCAAGAAGAATTTGAAGGCAACACAGGATAGACAAAAGAGCTATGCAGATCAGAATAGGTTGTTCAAGGAGTTCCAGGTTGGGGAATAGGTGTACTTGCGCATCAAACCGAAGAAGATCTCCTTGCGGATTGGATCATGTGCCAAGATGGCACCATGGTTTTGTGGACCTTTCAGGATTATTGAGAGGATCAGACCAATAACCTATCGACTTGCATTGCCTTCAACATCGAAATTCAATGATGTCTTCCATGTGACATTACTTAAGAAGTATGTTAAAGATGATGATCATGTGATTGACTGGTCTGTATTGCAAGTGGACCCATATGGAGAATTCAAGCCAGAGCCTCAGTGTATATTGCAGAAAAAGGTGATCATGCTCCAGAACTGTGTAATTGAGCAAGTTAAAGTGCAGTGGAAGAACTTTGGGCCCGATGAAGCTACATGGGAGATGAAAGATTAGATGCGGGCTATGTATCCTTCCTTATTCACTGGTTGAGAGTATTTTTTGGTATATGTTTTGGGTGATGTTTTGATATATGTACATATGTATATGGATGTAAATACCACCATGAGCTATGCTATAAAGCTTTAATAAGTGATATGGGTGTCATGTTATTATGATGTTATGTTTTCATGTTGGTTTGATTTTCAACAAGGTGATCATTGTAAATACTGCATTGAGCTATGTTATAAAGCTCTATGGGCAGCATGCTTTATTTCAACAGTTTTGCTGAGGTATAGGTGTGGTTCAACACCGAGGATGGTGTCCCCCAAGGGGGAGGGTTCTGTAAGAACCCTGGTGAAAATTTCATGTGATAGAAGTTAATAAAAGAAAAATAATAACCATGGTTGATGGGACATTTATTCCAATTTGAATGTTGGGAAAGACATCCTAGTGTGGGTGTTCATTGGTTTATTATTATCTAAGGAAATTGGAAAAGGTAATGGCAAAGGCATCGGAAAGGAAAAATGGAATTTTTGGCACATTTATTTATGAAAATAATGGAAATTAGGAGAAAATAAAGGTGAAAGGTCACAAGTTTCATGTGAGGAGGAAAATGAAGGAAAATAATGGAAAATGAAGAAAATAGAGGCCTAATTGATAAAAATTCTTTTGAGGATTGGTTGGTACCTTTTTGTCAATTTAGTTTTGGATCTTCCTCACTATTATCTCTATCTCTCACTCTCAGACACTTAGATTTTTCTTGGATCACTTTGGCATTGGATCAAGAAAGGCAAAGAAGGTAAGAGGAAGGAAGGAGCAACCAAGGAAGAGCAAGATCAAGCAACTACAACAAGATTATTTGTAGGTATTGATTTGCATGTGTGTTTTCCTTGCTAGAATTGGCATGCATTGTATTACGTGTGGTTCTTTGTTGTTATGGCATGGGTTTTTCCAGGTGTTACAATGTTTTTAGCCTAGCCTTGCCATTTCTGGATAGCCATCGTGTGATGGGGTTCTCATGTTTTCATTGAGTTGGATTTTTGGATGGATGCGAAATTGAGTGAGGTGGATCTCCAAATGATAGAACACATGGCCTAGTAACACCTGAACTAGACTGTGGGTTATGATAAAGCCAGATTTTGTGTTGCCATAGTGGGCCTATGAATCCTCAACCGGTGAATGGTGGGATGTATGGTAAATCCTAGAGGGCGGTGTCTCGGTTTAGGGCCTAGTGATTCCTGGATCAGAGTGTGGATTACAGTAAAGCCCAAGAGACTAGGAGATATGAAAATTCCTTATGGTTCAGGTGGAGAAATCTGGTGGCATCCATGTTTGTTTTGGCCTAGTGATCTGGTGGAGATCATGGTAAATCCCGTTATTACATTTTTATTGTGTTGGCATAGTGATTCAAGATGGATTATGGTAAGTGATAGTTTCTATTGATGAGGATTAGGTGGTTTAACCTTAGGATGCCCTGGTTGGTTCTTTTGGTTTGAGTCCCACATTCATGCTTGGAATATGGCATAGGGTGAATGGATAAAGAGAGAATTGGCTCAACCATTCTATGGTCGGGTGGAATGTGGTAGTCCCATCTTGGGTTGGTTTTTGCATTCATTAATAAGAGGTTCTTTCCTTGGTATCTTATGTGTAAATGTACTGGTTTATATGTGGATTCTATAGGAAGATGTATCCTTGATATTTCTATTGTTATTATGTTGGTTATAAGCATGTATTATGAAAATAAGGATGTATGGATCTCCTCATTTTTTTATTGGTAAATGAATGAACAATGTATCTATTACCTAATAGATGATAATGTAGCTAATGATATAAGGGGACAATTCTTCTTAGTGATTCTAAGATAAGTATGAGACCCCTATGCTTAGATATGTTGTTTACTTATGTAGATTACATATTTGTGATATGTTTGACGAAATGCCTATCATTGTTAGTAGGGGTCCAGTCAAGCCCTTATTGAAGTAATTTCATTTGTATCAACATTCCACTATTATATTTATTTTCTGAAGGTGTCATTTAGTTATGGGCAGTGACCTGGGCTTTGGGCTTGAAAAAGTGGCTCAAATCACGAGGACACATGCACAAAATTGGGTAGAAAATTCCCTAGACACTGACATACCATGCTGTAGGAGTGTCTAGAGCCCTCTGGACACATGCATGCCCATATCAAGGGAGTTTCTGGGAGTTTAATGTTATAAAACTTTAGTGGGACCCAGGGGCTGGTTACCTGAGAGGCTGGGATGGTTCCTAGGAATCCTGTTACTTATGTGGAAGGTCTATATGGTGTGTTTCCATCAAATGCACTTCCTTAAGGTCATCTAGAAGGTTGAATTCCATCATAGTAGTCTCTCCTCACATGTTTACCCTGTTGGCTAGTTACATGGGTAGATGTGGGAGAAGGGTGTTACAGAAAAAGTGAAATACTGATTCATCCCCCTCTTAGTGTTTCCAACAATTGGTATCAGAGTTAGTGACACTCAAACATTCTAATAATTGGAAGGAAGATCATGAATAAATATGGATCAAATGGAAGACATCTCTTCAAGATAGATTTAGGTATTTTATGAAAATAATTATGTATTATGGAGCAATAAGATGGAAACCTACTTGAAGGATTTAGGAGTGGTTGTTTGGATCTCCATTATTAATGGCTACAAAGCCCCAAAAAATCTTGTATCTATCCTAATGAGAATAAATATTTAGTTGTAATTCAAAGGCTCATCATGCCATTATAAGTGGATTGTTAAGAACCATTAAGACCAAAGTGATGACACGCATGACAACTAAAGAGGTTTTTGGTAACCTTAAAAGTGTTTATGAAGGTGACAATAAGGCCGAACTGATCAAACATCAATGCCATAGAGCATAGTTTGAAAATATGAAAATGCATGAAACATAAAACGTTGCAACCTGTTTACTTAGGGTAGACAAATTTTTCAATGCCATCAGAGGATTAGGGGAGGAACTCAAAGAATCCTTGATCATATAAAAGGTGCTAAGATCTCTTCCTCTGAGATAGGATGCCAAGGTATATGCCATAGAAGAAACCAAGGATTTGAACAATATGACAATGGATGAATTAAATGACACCCTTGTAGCATAAGAAATGAGAAAATATATAGAAGCTACATAATCAAGCAGAGAAGCAACCTTTAAAGCTATGAAGAAGACAAGAAAAAAATAACTCAATATATAAGGAACACCAGGTGATGAATCATATGAAGAAGAACCATATTTCATTAGGAAGCATAAGAGTGGAACCATAGAACACAAAGGTAAGTTACCCTTTAAATTTTTTAGTTGTGGCATAATAGGTCATTATGATATCCTTTTGGGAAAAAGAAAACTTCCACAAGAAAAATAGTTATTCTAAAGAAGACAACATTTCTTCAAATGAAAGTGATACAGAAGAAGGGGATGTATGAGAAGTTCCTTTCATAACTAAAGAAATCCAAAATAATGATCATGATGAAGAGGTCATTAATTCAAATGAAGAAACAATAGAACGAAACATAATAATATATTATTTTTGGAGACTCAGAAATGATTCAGAAACATAACAGGAGGATGAAGATCTTAAAGAAAAATTGAAGAAAAATGAAAAGGAAAATGGCAAGCTCAGAAACAAAAATAGAGAATTGAATAGCTTACTTGAAAAACATGGTGAATAAAATATCTCTTTAAAGGTCCAACTTGAAGAAGAAAAAAGAGTTGAGGAAGTAATGAAGATCCAAATGAAGAAGAAAAAAGAAGATTGTAAGAAGCTTGAAGAGGAAGTTGTGTCATTAAGGATTTAAGTTGATAAGATTAACAAGAAATTAAAAGACTTGCTAGTGTTGGATAACATTCTTAGTTTTCAAATATCACCAAGTGATATTATATGTCTCGACTATAAAAGTGCATATTCAAGAAAAGAGGACGGGTGCATTATTACATTTATAACACACACCCCCAGCCTCGACTGGCGGAAGAGCCCGGCTTGGCTATTGCTAGAATACCTGCGGCCCTTCATAAAAAAGAAAACACTATTGACCATATTTTGAATCAATCCCAGCAGTTCCAAAATATTCAAGTCAGGAAAGGGTAAATACTCCAGGTCAAAGTGCTAGCCCAAGCAAGCCTGTCCTCCCCCAGTTCATGATGATGGGTGGAAGGATCAAGTGCTATAGGTGGGTGAACACGATGCCACCTTCTGGAAACCTATCAATAAAGGTTCAGGAGTCAGCTGAGCATCTTAGTGGCGGGATTGAATACTCGAATTGAACTGACCAAGGCGATCACTGATTGGAACCTACTTGCATAGAATGAAATGACCTAGCAATCAATTCATATTTCAAGCACCAAACCTCCGAAGGAATAAATGAAAATGAGTCAAGAAATTATGTTGATGATTCCAAGAACACCTATCATAAGGATCATCAATGGATTGAACCATCTCTAAGGTAGAACAAATTTAGAATATCATCCTACTTTCCCAGGTATGAAAATATTTTTCTTTGTCATTATTACTCTTGCAGAAATTTTGGGAATAAAACAATTCATTGTAAAATCAATACAAGATGCAATTATGCAAGAAACAAGAATCATTATGTATTTTAAATAAATGACCATAGATCATGAAATGTTCATGGACCTACAAAAAAAACTACAATCTATTTGAACCACTAATGAAATAAATCATTGTAAGCTACAAGTGCAATAATCTTAGTCACAAGGTACAATATTGTAGGCTTATGAAATAAAATGCTCCAATCATAAACACAAAGAAGCCATCTATGATATGGGAAAATAAAAAGAAGGAATATTTCAATCCAGCATTGTTCGTTGAAGATAAAGAAGATGAATGGTACATAGACAATGGATGTTCATCACATATGACAAAATATCAAAAGAAATTTGTTAGCCAAAAAAAAAAAGTGACAATGTTGCTTTAGGGGATAAATCCTCCATCAAGATATTTGGAAAAGGTGTAGTATATATTGGAAATGAACATGTAAAACTATTAAATGTTTTTCTATTGAGAGGTTGAAGCACAATATTCTCAGTGTTGGAAAAAAGTGTGATAGAGGGTATAATCTCTTGTTTGATTCTCAAAGATGTGAAATTAGAGAAGAAAATTCAGGAAGATTGGTTGCAACAACTACAAGAGGGCCAAAAAACATATACATTCTAAACCAAGCTGAGAAAAAGAAAATCATATCCAAGCGAAAGAGTGTTAGGGAAAACAATGAAGGAAAGGATAATAAGATAAAAGTATTATTGAGTGCCATGTATTCAGGGGGAGAAACCCTGAAGAAACAAGTCACCTTTTGCCATTGATATCAAAAGGGGAGAGAAAGGAAGTGAGGAAGTGAAGTATGAAGACAAGGGAAGTGAAGAATGGAGATAGGGGGAGCATGAATGTTGACATAAATGACAAAGGGGGATATTGTTGGAAGAAATTTTTATTGATGTCAAAGGGTGAAAGGAATATTGATGAGTTTGGAAGTATCCCTAAGATGCCACTGCATTTGTTTGACGATATGCATGCAAAACTCAGTGAATTTGGGTGAAATACCTCCATATATTTGTATTCCTCATAAAGCCATTTTATGTGATAGGTTACATGCCTTTTGAGTCCTCTTGGTTGGAGAGATATTAAATTTTAAAGCATGATGCCCCAAATGGATGGTTGTATCTCCAATTCATGACCCAAGAATCCATGGTCTTAAATTTTCAGTGTTTTCCATTGAAGAAGGTCTAATTTGTAATCAAATTTATCCCAAGTCCAAGTGTTCAAGTCAACCTTGAAAAGAGCTGTTATGAAAGTTTTTGTTTCTTTTTTTCTAAGCCTCCTCTTACAAGTTGGCGTGATAAATGTGTTTAAATGGAAAACACCTTTTATCTTTGGTCAAGTTAGGCCCAATTTATCCCTGTCTCCAAATGGTATATATATACCCTAGCCATGGGCATTCCAAGCAAGTCGTTCAATGGATTAGAACTTAGGACATATCTGGAGTAGTCTAAGGCTAAAGGAAGGATAAATCCCAGGTATTAAGAGCAATGATCAAGGTTAAAGAAAAATATTTTTTTGGTCTTTGGCAGTAGAAAAAAATCCCTGCTGAGTAGTCTTCTAAAGTAGAAGTTATTCTAGTTTTGTTCCTTATTCTTCTTGGTGTAATTCACTAGGTCTGAGAGTGAGTTATTGATCCTAATTTGAGGCCCACCTAAGGTGTGTTGCATGAGTGTTAAAGTGTGAGTCTAGCCACAGAAGAAGGGCCAAATATAGCCCTAAAGCATACTACAGAGAGGACAAAATTCAGTATGTTGCAAGCCATAGGGAGGCCGAGTTCGGATTGGCGAAGGCCACAAACTAGTGGCCAAGTCTTGGATTGTTGATCTGATAATGAGATCTTAGACAATTATTAAGGTATTACAGACTCATGTGCATGGATTTACCTATATTACTTAGTGCAATGGATCGATAAGATTGTGAATAACATAGACAATGAAACAGTTAAAGAAACATAATAGACAACACACATAACACAACAAGTTTAATCAAGGAGTTCACCCAACACTCCTAGGCTACGTCTCCTAGTCCAGTGTTCAGTGGTAACCTCTCTATTATGTCTTCAAGAGAAGAGTTTTACAAAGTGTGACCTCAAATTGAGTCTCAATAAAACAGATACAACAACATGAGTTTTTCTTGAATCCCTCAAGCCTCTCTGAGTACACAAACTCTTTCTATCACTCTTTGTCTCTGTCTTCTTTCTGTCTCGGCACTGCCTCCTCTTTGTCTCTGTCAATCTATGGCTTTAAAGCCAATTGGTGATGTCTGTTTGTTTCCTCTTCTCGGGCTCTCTGGCTCTCAGCCTCTGTCCGCTCGAATTCCCTTTTGAGCATTAGCAATCATGGCATAACATCTTCAGGGAAGGTGGCTACCTGTTCTGCAATGGAAGGGACCATCGGGCCTTTGAAACCCCCAAAAACTGCGTTTTCTATTTACACAGAGAAACAATATAAAACATAGGAAAAATCTACCAAATCACTGTTCATCGGACTTCAAATATTCATAAATCCGCACTATATTTCTATCGGGTCTGCCTTTATATCATGATCGCATTTCCACTGTTGATCTGAGGGATCTTAATCCAACGGCTGAGATTCATTTCGGGCGTCGAAGGCGTACAAAGATTACCCGCTCGAAAAGGAATTTTTCTCACGCCATGTGTCGGCCAATGGATGGGATTGGGCAGAGCCCTGTCAAAACCACTTACCACCTACGACTTGCCCGAAATCCTGCTTGTTTCGTGGTTTCCCTTTGTATTTGGAAAATACATTAAAACATTGAAAATCCCACAAAATGGCTCATATTGGACTTGAAATAATATACATCTGCATTAATAAATCCTTTCGGGTCTGGTTTCATCGCATCGGCGCATTTCCTTTGTATTTCATTCATTTTAGTGGAAATGCGAAATACACAGGAAAATGCTATTTTCTGGATCTCAAAATATATCAACTATCATTCATAATTTTATCAGGTCCGGCTATCGCAGTCACAGTTGTTATCGACCACGCTCTTTTGCATAGCTCCAATGTGATATTGCGCTGCGATTGATCGTAATCACATATTGCATAGACCCTGGGTCGTTGTAAGTGCTCCCTTGTAATCTGCCGATGCGATATGGTGGGTTAACCTGGGAAGTCGATCTGCGTGCTTGATTGAAGGTCCTCGTTGACCCTGCTGATCACTAACGCAACATTTATATGGTTGCCTCTGATAGCCTTCGCCTGCCTTCGCCGATTGCGATATGCCGATTGGATCTAGACCGTTGATCAGCCAGATCCGATGGCTCCTATGCAAAGTTGTTTTAAGCCTCCGATAGGCCTTATTTAACTATTTTATTCATGTTTTTGCCTCTCGATAGTGTAATCCAGCTTTTTAAAAGGTTCTTCTTAGGCGATAGTTTTGAATGTTTGAAGACTTTAGAGGGTGTTTTGGATCCATTTTGGATCAATTGTACCGACAAAAAAAATAAGGTTTCTACTTAGAACTTGTTGAACCATGATAAGGGTTGTTATGATTGCTAATTGAGGACTATGTTAAGAATTTTTTAATAAGCTATTATGAGCATATATATTGGACATTTAAGGACAATATTTGAAGTTAAACATATGATTGAATTATATTGTGATTGGGTCACTATCCTTGGTATGGGAGCCAAAAATTATTCTTCTATCTTTTAAGTGTGGTAGGGTAGTGCTAGGCAAGGAAGTTGTAGCTTCCTTCAGGAGGTTGTTGCCATCTTTTAGTGGATGTTGGTCAACCATGGGTCACAACTCCTTCCAATAGTGGCTAGTAAAAATGGAGGTTGTAGCTTCCTTCAAGATATAATTAAATTATTAATATAAATCTTGTGTACCTTTGATGTGATGTGATTGGTTAATGTTTTGTGATACTAAATTATAAGAAAAAGTTAAATACTGATTCACCCCCCTCTGAGTATTTCCAATAACACTTATATCATAAATTGGAAAAATTGACAATTGTTTTAGGAAAAAAATGTGTTATGATCACACACACAAGTTTTCATCCACTTGACATGGAAAAAAAGCACTGTTTCCATGCTAGGAGGAAATTGATCCTAGTAAAGAGGGAAATCCACACTTCTTCATGTGAATTTTCTACATAATGACATAACTATTGAGATCTTATTTATTAAACATACAATATAATTTGAGTTGGCATTCATAGACTACCAAGATAAACCATCTCAAATTATGAGAATGGAAAGGACTTTCATGTTGAATATGGAACGAATTCTGAATGAAGATTTTGGGTTTGGAGATTGCTTAGAGTTGTCAAAGGACAAATTTCTCCAATGAAAAAACAAGCAAGCCAAGAACTAGAAACAATATCCAACATCATGAGCTAGAGTTAGGGCTAGAGTCAATGTTATAGCAAGGATATAAAGTTATAGCTATTTATAGATATATAGAAAGAAGGGACATTGATATCAATTAGTTTCCTCTAAGATTTTTGAGACCAAATATATTCTCAATGGCAAAGTGACAACTAAAGTGGATTCTAACAAGACAATGGTTGTATGGTTTTGTACTTAAATGTAAAAAATAAATGAATGAAAGTTAAATAAAACATATTGGACCATGCAAATGGTAAAAAGTAAATGAGGCAATAGAGTAAAAACAAAGAGTAAATAAAACTTAGAAAAATAGGAGAGAAATAGGAATGGGAAATGAAAGGTCAATCTCTTGGTCTTCTCATTGACCCTTCTCTCCTATATATTTTTGTAACTAGTCTCAAAAAGGGATTTTGAGGGTTTTTATTGGCCACTAGTGGAGGATGCACAAGAGCCATGAGCTGAGTTATAATTAGAAATTTTCAAAATAGAAATTGAGCAACCATTCAAATCTCATTTTCCCATTTGGGTGTTTAAAGCAAATCACCGCGTCTTTTGTGAGATTCATTACTAGGCATTTTGTTTTTCACTTTTATGGTTTTGTGTGTGCGTACTATGAAAAACATGCTACAATAGTGCTCTCTCTCCCCTATAACTAATTGGTTTGATTAAATTATTGACATTAAAAATGTTGCATCCTATTTATTATGTATGTGCATGGTCCAAATGTGTGAATTATTTAGTATTCTCCATTATTAGACATACTACATGTGTTTATTTTAATAGTATAAAAATCTATTCACAATTGTGATTTTGTTGATTTCACTCATGGTTTCATTCCTAATAGTTTATAATGAATGTTAATCGCTATGGATTACCCATCATCCATGTTACAAGCCATTTTTTCACACTTAGCCAAAAGGCCCCAAACCCAAACTTCTCGTCATCCATTACACTTTGCATTAATCCGCTGTAAGGCCAAAAATAAAACTATTCCTAAAATTTATAAGAATCTTGAATTACATTGGCTCAAAACCCTAATTTAAGACTCCATTACACTTACTCTCTTAACAAATTGCAAGACGCAGGTTGCACACATACAACTTGTGCTAGTCAGTGTAGGTTACCTTTACCATAAGTGCGATGACACTTGGAAATGAGGAAAAATACAATATAATTTCGAAGCTTCCCCTTCTGGATGCTTCGAGATTTTATTTTTCCATTTATTATTGAATATGATCTCGAATTCCTATTAGTAAGTCTTTATCTCTTATCCCATGGAACTTATCCCCTTTCAAAGTGGATCTAGCCCTAGTATGGTGGATCTAAAACTTCCTCATTTGTCTTATAAAAGCACTACCTACTATAGAGTCTAGGTTGGATTTTGGAGACTCCAGTTATTCCCTTATGCTACTCATTTAACTTTGGAGGTCCATAATCCATCCTTAGATATTGATGAGATTGGAGGCTTATCATTGTGGCAAAGAAAGGACAAGAAATTTGGGAGAGATTCACAATATCAAGGCCTAAAAAAGGGTTTTAATCTTTCTCTATTACTATTAATACAAAGTGCATTGTTTTTCCCATACATTATGTCTTTACTTTTACATGTGTAGAATAAGATTCTTTAATATATTGTTTAGAGTTATTTGAATATATCATATTGTCTATTTTTGTCTCTTTATTTATTTTTGTTGATTTACAAGTATTACTTTTGGAAGTCAAAGTTGGGGCTTGAGAGAGCAAGTGAAGAGGATAAGGAATCTTGCATTTGATTCCAAGTAAGTATTCTTCTTATGTTTCAAATATCTCTAGGGAAAGACATTGTATTTTGTCTGGATGTTTCTAAGTTAAGCCACTGAACCCAGGGAGATTGCTTCTATTGGTAGAAGAGATTTATCCACAAAACAATCCATTTCTTTCTTAATTGGAGAGATATTACGAAATTGTTACATGCTAATGGATAAGTTTCTAAATTCAATTTAAAAATAAATCTGTTTTAATCTTTGGAACCATGGGCAGCCACGACCAATTTGCACATAAGGCTTATGAGATAATTACAGATAGTACACTATGAAACTATATCTAAAATGATTGTGTGCTACTTATTAATTAATTACTTTAAGGCATTTTCCTATTCATGGTTCATTCATTTGGAACTGTCATTAAAATATTTGTCCCATTCCTCATAATTGTGCAAGATTTTTAAGAGTGGAAGCGTCTTACGAGACCATCCTTTCATTTGGGAAGGCACCACGTACCAAATTCAAGTCACTTTGGGAATTAGTTATATGTTTTAGATTTTCAAATATTGAGTTCAGATCTTATTGTTGTTACTTGGGTTAGTTATTGAATTCATAAATTGATTATAACTGCTTCAAGTCACTTTGGGAATTCGTTATATGTTTGAGATTTTCAAGTCTTGAGTTCAGATCTTAGCGTTGTCCTTCGGTTGGTTATTGAATTCATAAATTGATTATAATTGCTTATTCTTGTATTTGTATGGGTGGTTATTCAACTCAATAATGTTAGAATAACTAAATTTGTACATGTTTTTAAGTCCAAGTGTTTTCAATGGATGGAAATGGTGACCATAGATTTAAGTTGTAACGAATTCTAAGAACCAAACATTTGCGTTATTTTTCAAATTAAGAAGTAGCGGTGGAGTTAAACTAACTAGTGTTATTATTTGTAGGTATGTTTATGGTTGATTTGTATCCAAACCATTTTTCCTAGCTAATAACTAGTTAATAATGTTATTGAAGATTTTGCATTTAAGGGCTTATGACTCGATCACCAAACATACATTTAAACATTGACTATGTGTCCATCCATAAATAGGTTGTAAAGAGTTAATTAGTTTGAAAATGGCTCACTCCTTGGGTTTTGTTGAAGCCTCGGAAATCGGGTCTACAACAAGGGGGATACCCGCCCGGTCCGGACCTTGGTTGGCAGCTCCTTATCCATTTGGTATAGCGGGTCCGACTGGGGATATGGGACCGATTTCCTAATCTATGAGTGTGTGTGTGTAGAATTTGATGTTCCTGATCTAACAATTCGTAATTAAGATATTATAATTCCAAATTTAATCTAATGCTATGCTACTGTAATCTAATAAGCAGCAACATCTAAGTCTATTCTAACCCGGGATGTAATTCTTCTATTATGCGATCTACAAAGATTTCAAATAACAACTGGTAATAAAGATCGTTCAGCTATTATGAGAAAAGAAATCAATAAGGATGAACCACTTCGCATAAAAATTTAGACGAAACAGTTGTGAAAAACATATCGCAGAATGAGCTATTCATACATTAAGCATAAATAAATAGCTATCACCGTACAAAAGTGCCAAATGATAACTCAGGAATTCATGCAATAATACATAAACAACTAAAAACTGTATATCACTTTAACACATAAGCAGAAATGGTCAAGAGATAAAAGTACCATTTATGACTAGTCCTACTCATGAGCTTCAAGCAACAATGATTTATCTCTCTTTGCTCTAACATCCACTAAGAGTACAAAAGTGCAACATCAGTAGCAGATATCAAATGCAAACATCAACAAATCATGTTCCATTCATTCACCAAAACCTCCTATGAGGGTGCAAAAGTGCATGTTCTGAGGACAAGTTTTTGATAAATTTCTGGACCCTTCTCTAAATGCATGAGAAGGGTTTAAATACTACTAACTAAATAACTTATTTACAAAAATTTAGGATGCGGTTTAAATGACCGTCCTATTTCTAGGAAAATAAAACAAATTTAAAGCTAAAACTAAACCTAAAATCAAACTACTTCTGTACTTGGTGTTTAAAATTGCACGTATGCAACATCTGTTTAAGGAGAGTCGGCTGGCTGACTTCTGCTTTTAGCTGAGCTGAGAAAACAGAATCAATGAGAGCTGGTGCCATTTTTTTGGCCACATTTATGATACACTTGACAGTCATCCACTGGCTATGTGGCCTTACCAAGTATGCCTAGTAATATTCCCAGTTTAACTTGCTCAGCCCTTGAATTGCTTTTGCCTTTTCTTGCGCTCTCTGTTTCCATTCTGCCTCTAGTTGCTATGCGTTCGGTAAATATCCTGGAGTGGTCTCTGCGATCAAATTTTCCTTGTGCAAATTTTCATTTACACAATCAATAAGACTGCTTGCTGCCGTGGCTGCTCCTTCTGCCGCTTGTTCTGCCTCCCTGATTTGCTCGTCCCATTTGTTAAAGAGCATTTCTTTATGGTTTTCATTTATCCTTGGTGCACCTACTCTTCTTCCCTCGTCTTTATCTTGCCAAGCCAAATACTCAGTCACCCGTTTATCAATCAGATCATAGTCACTTCGTAAATCTACCACTTGATTAGTGGTTTTATCACTAATTTCACAATAATAACTCCACTGTGATATCTTTTGGCCCAACACTTCTTGCTGCTATAGTAATTGTTCATTCAAGGAAATAGACTCCGTAATAAACTCTGTAAGCTTAGGGTCATCTTTGTGCATCTCTTGTAAATCCTGTAACTACTTTCCTTTCTCATCCAAACTTTTCTGATATCCTATCTACATTTGCTGGAAGTCCTACTGCAACTTTTCAAGATGTTTCTGTGCTTCATTATTGGTGTTAGCTTGCTGCAACTGTTGTTGCAGTACTTGTATCTGGTCTTCCCTTTCTTTTAACAACTGCTGTACCTTAGATGCTTTATCAATAGTCGCAGAGGCGTATGCTCCTGCGATCTGAGATAGTTTGGTGAGATTTTCAGTAGGATTGCTAGCAGGATCTTTCCACAAGACGTCCAATTGTTTTGCATCTTGAGAGAGTGTATTTTCCAATTTCCTTTTCTTTCTCTGTCTTCTTACCACTGCTTTATGCTGTGGGCTATAAAATATATCCAGAGGGGGAATTTCTTCTATGTTGAGTATAAGCTCAGAAGATGGGGCAACAGGAATATGCTCCATATCTGAGACATCACTGACTGTTGTTGTGACTACTTCTTTTGCTACCTGTGCATTGCTCACAGGTGTTTTTATGGCTGGTCCTTCAAGATTGATCAGTTCATTGAAGGTTTCCCATTCTTTATCTAATTCGGTTGTGACTGGCGGTGCTTGAATGATGAGAGGAGGAGGATCTCTTTGCGGGGAGGCAATAACCTGCTGATGTAGAAGTTCCATTGACTGGGCAGTATCCTTTACTGACCCTTCGCTCCTATCTTGCTCATTTCTGGATCTTTTAGAGTGTTCGAGCATTTCTTGTTCAGACTTGGATTTAGATCTGTTAGTGCTTGAACTCCCACTAAGACTAACACTTGGAGTTGGTTCTCTTGAGGATAGGCGTAGTTTCTCTAGAGGAATACTGGCTAACCTTCTTTCTCTGTATATTATGAACTTTTGGAAATCTTCTGGAGATAATTGCAATTGGGCTGCGTGCAGAATTTCTTGAAGTGTGCTTTTCTATTGGAATATATCATCAAATAAATCCTTTTTTCCAAATAATACCTTTATCTTGACTGTAGTTGTGAAATTCTGGGCAACCTCATTAGGGTCAAATGGCCTTCCCGGGAATTTGAATAGTTGTAAACACGTCATATTCTGTACTTCCGTGAATGCGTGGCCTACATCAAATAGCGAAAAGGCCCCACATGCTACAGGAAATTGTGGCCAGATGGCCTTCTTTTTGTCCTTTAAATCTTTAGTTAGGCCACCTTCCCCACAAGTTTGATATGCAATCTCTCGAGCTAAGAGTTTATCAGGGATATACAAAGGTAGGACATGAGGGGGTGCAGTACTTCCAAATACCCTAACATAAGTAAACAATTCCTCCCCGAACCATCTTGCGACAGGGAGGATGTCTACCTCTGCTTCAGGCGAGCACCTCGGGGGGTCTTTATCATACAACATTTTGTACAAGGGCAGCATAATTCCATGACAAATTTGGTAGAAGTATGGAGTGAACTCAAAGTCCCACAATTCTTTATGATAGACATGGATGGGTAAGGGGTCTTGAGTGGTCCACTTCCAACCCATAACAGGAAGCTTAGAAACATAACATATTGAATCCATAATATATGTAGATAGGTAAAAAGGAGGATAAATTCTCTGGGACGCAGCTCCTTTGGACCAGTAACTGACAATGGTCGTGACTAGGTTATCAGATAAAATTTTGGCCCAATCTACAATAGTGGCATTTATGGCAGCATCCAATAATGGTAGCCATTCGGATGAAAATTTGTTGATATCTGGCATTCCAAATATTCTACAGAGCATGGCAGTAGCAAAGCAATATGGGGAGGTAAGGGAACCAGTACTGTACATACCGTGTTTATCTTTCTTCCACAGTTCGTCTCTCTTGGACTAGTCTTTGGTGGTTTCTGTCAGGTCCTAATTTTATTTTATGAATTTCTCCATGAATTGCTTGTTATAAGTTGCCTGTGGCTCGGGCAGATGATACATGAGCTTTAAATCTTGCGCGGCGAATGAACCAATAAGTCCTTGACCATGAACTTTGAACTGTCTATTTCTGATTTCTGCACTATCCAGTATCCACTTGACCATGTCTGTGTATGGGAGGATTTTTGGTCTTGCTGCTATCCGGTGTAAGAATGAGAAAGCTAGCTCTGTTAGGGATGCTTCAGAAGGACTCTGTGATCCTGCAACAGCAGTAACTTCCATTATTCTGGGATTCTCCTCTTCGAGCAGATTATACATGCCTTCCCATGTAGCTATTCCCGCGTCTCTGTTACAAGCCGTGTCTGTATACAAAGGTGCCATTTCCTTTTCTTCGGAGCTCGGGGCTTTGTTTTTCTTTCCCATTTCAAACTGCGTATTGCTTTGTATGGTCCTCTGTTCTTCGTTCCTGCAATCCACAAGTGAGGTAGAAATGAATGACAAGGAAGGGTGATGGGAGAGGTTTTAAATGCCGCAGACATACCAAATACACCACCTTACGTGAAATGATTCTTCGAAAAGCACGCACTCATATTCTATTAATAACTGACAACTAACTTCTTTATTAGCATTTACAGCGCATAGCCGTGTGTCAGTTTATGGAAAATACTTTTCTTGATTTACGTGCCCCAAATATCTGCGATGGAGTGATTTTGCGATTTTCTTCGGAACATCGTAGATCGCAATATCGCAAAATCGCAGAATCATAATAACACCACATCGCAGCATTGATCTAGCTTGACATTGCGACATCGTTTTATCGTGAAATCGCAATATCGCAATATCGCAGATCGCAGGAGTTTTATGTATGACAAACTTCTTTAACCTGTTTCTTGCGAGATGCGATCTTGCGATCGGAGTCATCGCATATCGGCAATCTTCAGAATGTTTCATGTAAGTTTCGCTGAATGTGATGCGATGTTTGTTCATTTTCATGATCTCGCAAATGTTGGGATTGTGCTTGTAAGGTGACATCCCACTATCTTTTTACAATGCGATTTTAAAGATTTTTACCTTATCATAAACTTAGATCTTAAGAATTTTCAAAGGAGCCTCCTAAGCTTATGATGGTAACATTATTTGCGGAAAGGGAATTTAAGCACTAGTTTGTTTTTTCCTGGATTTTATAACTAAGGGTCCCCATACATATAGTATTTCGAATGACACTAAATGAGAGGGGGGTTGTTGCTGGCCACAACAATTGGCGATTCACTTGGAAGAACCAATTATCTCTATTTTTTTTCCTATTGAATTTTCTAAACTTCCAAAACAGAAAAAAAAAACTTTCAGAAAGTTAAACTTCATTATGAAAAGATAAAGTACATTATGTTCTAACCTGTCAACGACACTTTGTCTCAACTGTTTTCAGCTTTGATTATTTGCTTCCTTAGGCTAGCCCTTGTATTTACATCAGTCATTACTTGGTCTTGTAAAGATAAAACAAAGTCTTCTCTGTAAACCAATTTTTAAATATGCTCATTTGTCGTAGGTAGAGCCTCTGCTGCCAGCAGGCGCTTATAGCCTCGACAGGGTTACCTATTACCCAGCAATGATCCTGTATCCTACTTAAAGCAACCTACAACTTTCAAAGAAGAATCCACATCCACACTCATAGATTTGATTTTCTTTTTTATTCTTAAAGAACAATGTCTTGGTTTGGTGGCCAAATTTATGACACAGTCATTCACTTGATTTATAACTTTGCTGAACAAGCTGGCTCTTGATGAGAGCCCTTGTCTTTTGATTGCAACAATCTTGAGTCATTGCCCTGTTGTGGTGTACAGTATTTGGCATAGTCAGCAAGTTATAATATCTGTGATTATGATAAGCCGGCTCGTGATGAGACCTCTTATTCTTCAAGATGAAGTGTATCCTTGGGTTGTTCCTCTGAAAGTTGTGATCTTCTTAGCAGGGAGGAAGTCATTGTTTCCTTAAGATAGCTCTGGACGAAAATAGTAGAGTTTTTTGGAAACAACTGTTCTACAGAGAATCTTTATTTTGTTATTGATACCTTTCATTGTACTAAGATAAAACAATTTCTTCACTAAAGGTTGTCTTCATCAAACTTTATGGAGTTGAAACTAGTATCATATCTAGGCTAGAGTCTTTAACTGTATCTATCAATAATAAAAATCCATTTTCCAAAAGATTTTCTATTTATACAAGCGAAAAATCAAAATCTGAAAGAGAATTGGTGTCTTTTTCGTAAATGCCTAATGTAACCACTCACGACTGGTCTTTATTATGAAAGATATATTTAAAGAAGATGAGAGGTAACTATTCCCTTGGATATTTATATGAAATGAAAAGGGCTAATTACTTCCTTTATTTTTTACCTGCGGACTGTTAAACATAACAAACTAACTAAATTAATTCTACTCCTATTTTAACTATATACATGAAATTGACTAGGTATAGTCATATTTCCAGTGTAACCATTCTCTCATTTTTATTCCTACACATATACACATTTCAAATATTAGTACTCGAAATAAAGTTTTTGGTGAACTAAGAACATTAAATATGGAATTAGAATGCACAATTATTGTTAGAATTTTACTTGAAATCTCCTTCTTATGAAATTTTCTTTCCAATTGATTACCTATTGGATCATAGAATTCTGGATGGAACTCTATTACGGATTGATAAACATTCAAGGAAAGAGATGACAGGCTAGATTGAAGATATGGATTTTTGGATTTAACAGCCTGTATCATATTATTAATGTTATGCGTGAAAGTTATACTTTCGACAATTTCCGGTGAAAGAAAAGTTTCCAAAAATATTTCTTTGAATGGATCAATGAAGAATGGATGGAAATCTTTCAAAGGAAAATTATCAATTAAATTGGATTGCTGGCAAGTTTCTAAAAATACATCCTTTTGTTGATATTGTCTTGGATAAGATAGAAGCTTTTGATAAAACATTGACAATGATTGAAATTGGAACTGAAACAGCTCTACATTCTTTCGAAAAACTTCAACTTTCCAACAGGGCAACACATCACTGGAATGTCTGATAGTAAGGTGCTCAATATGCCAGCGTAATATATTAAAAGTCTGAAAATTAAAATCTAAAGCTAATTCTGATTTTATACAAAATGGGTGCAAACGGAATAGAATGCAATGACTATCTGTACAACTAGTGTTATAGCACAATTGGGATGGTTTTGAAATATTCTCTCTTTCACAAGGATTGGCCAGAATTATGGAATTCGAGTAATTTCGAACTCCATCTTGTGAAGTAGAGAGTAAGTTATGATTATGAACGGGCGTGAAAGCTTGATCATGATAGGAATCATAGATTGGAATACTTTCTTGGATAGTGAAATCATGCAGATGATCTGCTGCTTTAGAATGAGGATGGCTTGAAATGATTTCAGAATACCTCTCATTCTCATTTGTCTTTTGAAGTTTCTGATGATTCTCTCGAGATAAATCAACATCTTCAATATCAAAGTAATTATCGTAAATGACTTCACAATATTCTCTAGATTCCCCTTCAGTTTCATCCAGTGTATTCAAACAAGGAGGGACAAGCCTTTCATTTTCGTTAATGGCAAAAGAATGTTCTATAACTGCTTCTCTATCTTGAAAACTTAATGGTGATTTATTTAGATCAGCCTCTGTATTTTCTGAAATATCATTAATACTGCTAGGGGAAAAATTACCATCATTAAAAATATCAGGATAGAGAGAAAAATGTGACTCTGAAATAATGCATTTAAAAATATCTCTTTTTGAAAATTCTTGTGCATTATGTTCATCGTAGATTTCAGGTTTTAGATCATACCTTTGTGTGCTCATGTTTTTTGGAAGAAAATTACTTTGCTGTTCTAACCTTGGCATTTGCATTTGTTGGGTTGTGATCATATTTTCTGAATTTGCCTCAAGGTTGCTTCCCGATTCCAAGGCGTCCTTTCTTCCAAAATTGCTGCCTTTGTCTTCTTGTATTGGATCAGAAATATCCTCTAAGCTTTGGGAAACTTCTTCATCACAATTTATTTGCACATCCAAATTGGATTTTTTATTTATGTTAGAAGGGAATTGAACAAAGCTTGGAATAATTTCATATGGATCGGGGATAGGAGGCAGAGAATAATTATGATCAACACAATCTAGTGATTCTTCACTTACGGGTTCATTTTCCACATCAAATTTCAAACAATTCAGATGAAATCGAATATTAAAATCTCTAACAGATTCATCTTCTTTTCGTAGATACTCAATTTCATCATATACCTGATCATAATCATAGCAGTCAAATTTACAAACGAAAACCGTGACAAATTGATCCCAGCTGTGAATTGAGGCAACCAGAAGGGTTCTACACCAGTTTCTAGCTTCTGCTACAAATGTGAGAGTAAAAATTCTGCATAAAATGCCTTCATCAATTCCTTGAAAATTTGAATTTGAAACATTTTGAACAAATTGAAGGGCATGATTAAAAGCAGAAGAATTTCTCTTACCATTGAATTTTACCTGAGACAAGAGTCTTACCACTTCGGGTGGAGTGTTGGAAGATGCACGTACATGGATGCAACTCCAGATTGGAAGTTTAAGAGAGGCCATAGTAATTCAAATATTAAAATTGAAAACAAACCCCATCAGACAA
The DNA here is from genome assembly GCA_031772625.1 of Pinus tabuliformis. Lineage (NCBI taxonomy): Eukaryota > Viridiplantae > Streptophyta > Pinopsida > Pinales > Pinaceae > Pinus > Pinus tabuliformis. Next base: position 1,522,523,168 of record CM062820.1, on the reverse strand, counting down.
CCTGTTTCAGGCCCTCCTTCTAGCGCCAAATATGTTGAAGCCCCGGAAATCGGGTCTACAACAAGGGGGATACTGCTCGGTCCGGACCTTGGTTGGCAGCTCCTTATCCGTTTGGTATAACGGGTCTGACTGGGGATATGGGACCAGTTTCCCAATCTATGAGTGTGTGTGTGTAGAATTTGATGTTCCTGATCTAACAGTTCCTAATTAAGATATTCTAGTTCTAAATTTAATCTAATGCTATGCTATTGTAATCTAATAAGCAGCAACACCTACGTCTATACTAACCCGGGATGTAATTCTTCTATTATGCGATCTAGAAAGATTTCAATAACAACTGGTAATAAAGATCATTCAACTATTATGAGAAAAGAAATCAATAATGATGAACCACTTCGCATAAAAAGTTAGACAAAATAGTTGTGAAAAACATATCGCATAATGAGCTATTCATACATTAAGCATAAATAAATAGCTATCACCGTACAAAAGTGCCAAATGATAACTCAGGCATTCATGCAATAATACATAAACAAATAAAAACTGTATATCACTTTAACACATAAGCAGAAATTGTCAAGAGATAAAAGTACCATTTATGACTAGTCCTACTCATGAGCTTCAAGCAACAATGATTTATCTCTCTTTGCTCTAACATCCACTAAGAGTACAGAAGTGCAACATCAGTAGCAGATATCAAATGCAAACATCAACAAATCATGTTCCATTCATTCACCAAAACCTCCTCTGAGGGTGCAAAAGTGCATGTTCCGAGGACAAGTTTTTGATAAATTTCTGGACCCTTCTCTAAATGCATGAGAAGGGTTTAAATACTACTATCTAAATAACTTATTTACAAAAATTCAGGATGCAGTTTAAATGACCATCCCGTTTCTAGGAAAATAAAACAAAATTAAAGCTAGAACTGAACCTAAAATCAAACTACTTCTGTACTTGGTCTTTAAAATTGCACGTATGCAACATCTGTTTAAGGAGAGTCGGTTGGCTGACTTCTGCTTTTAGCTGAGCTGAGAAAACAGAATCGACAAGAGCTGGTGCCATTTTTTTGGCCGCATTTATGATACACTTGACAATCATCCACTGGCTATGAGATAGTTTGGTGAGATTTTCAGTAGGATTGCTAGCGGGATCTTTCCACAAGACGTCCAATTGTTCTGCATCTTGAGAGAGTTTATTTTCCAATTTCCTTTTCTTTCTCTGTCTTCTTACCACTGCTTTATGATGTGGGCTATAAAATATATCTAGAGGGGGAATTTCTTCTATGTTGAGTATAAGCTCAGAAGATGGGGCAACAAGAATATGCTCCATATCTGAGACATCACTGACTGTTGTTGTGACTACTTCTTTTGCTACCTGTGCATTGCTCACAGGTGTTTTTATGGCTGGTCCTTCAAGATTGATCAGTTTATTGAAGTTTTCCCATTCTTTATCTAATTCGGTTGTGATTGGCGGTGTTTGAATGATGAGAGGAGGAGGATCTCTTTGCGGGGAGGCAATAACCTGCTGATGTAGAAGTTCCATTGACTGGGCAGTATCCTTTACTGACCCTTCGCTCCTATCCTGCTCATTTCCGGATCTTTTAGAGTGTTCAGGCATTTCTTGTTCAGACTTGGATTTAGATCCGTTAGTGCTTGAACTCCCACTGAGACTAACACTTGGAGTTGGTTCTCTTGAGGATAGGCGTAGTTTCTCTAGAGGAATACTGGCTAACCTTCTTTCTCTGTATATTATGAACTTTTGGAAATCTTCTGGCGATAACTGCAATTGGGCTGCATGCAGAATTTCTTGAAGTGTGCTTTTCTGTTGGAATATATCATCAAATAAATCCTTTTTTCCAAAGAACACCTTTATCTTGACTGTAGTTGTGAAATTCTGGGCAACCTCATTAGGGTCAAATGGCCTTCCCGGGAATTTGAATAGTTGTAAACACGTCATATTCTGTACTTCCGTGAATGCGTGGCCTACATCAAATAGCGAAAAGGCCCCACAGGCTACAGGAAACTGTGGCCAGATGGCCTTCTTTTTGTCCTTTAAATCTTTAGTTAGGCCACCTTCCCCACAAGTTTGATATGCAATCTCTCGAGCTAAGAGTTTATCAGGGATATACAAAGGTAGGACATGAGGGGGTGCAGTACTTCCAAATACCCTGACATAAGTAAACAATTCCTCCCCGAACCATCTTGCAACAGGGAGGATGTCTACCTCTGCTTCAGGTGAGCACCTCGGGGGGTCTTTATCATACAACATTCTGTACAAGGGCAACATAATTCCATGACAAATTTGGTAGAAGTATGGAGTGAACTGAGAGTCCCACAATTCTTTATGATAGACATGGATGGGTAAGGGGTCTTGAGTGGTCCACTTCCAACCCATAACAGGAAACTTAGAAACATAACATATTGAATCCATAATATATGCAGATAGGTAAAAAGGAGGATAAATTCTCTGGGCCGCAGCTCTTTTGGACCGGTAACTGACAATGGTCGTGACTAGGTTATCAGATAAAATTTTGGCCCAATCTACAATAGTGGCATTTGTGGCAGCATCCAATAATGGTAGCCATTCGGATGAAAATTTGTTGATATCTGGCATTCCAAATATTCTACAGAGCATGGCAGCAGCAAAGCAATATGGGGAGGTAAGGGAACCAGTACTGTACATATCGTGTTTATCTTTCTTCAGTGTTTTATCTCTCCTGGACCAGTCTTTGGTGGTTTCTGCCAGGTCCTGATTTTCTTTTACGAATTTCTCCATGAATTGCTTGTTATAAGTTGCCTGTGGCTCAGGTAGATGATACATGAGCTTTAAATCCTGCGCGACAAATGAACCAATAAGTCCTTGACCATGAACTTTGAACTGTCTATTTCTGATTTCTGCACTATCCAGTATCCACTTGACCATGTCTGTGTATGGGAGGATTTTTGGTCTTGCTGCTATCCGGTGTAAGAATGAGCAAGCTAGCTCTGTTAGGGATGCTTCAGAAGGACTTTGTGATCCTGCAACAGCAGTAACTTCCATTATTCTGGGATTCTCCTCTTCGAGCAGATTATACATGCCTTCCCATGTAGCTATTCTCGCGTCTCTGTTACAAGCTGTGTCTATATACAAAGGTGCCATTTCCTTTTCTTTGGAGCTCTGGGCTTTGTTTTTCTTTCCCATTTCAAACTGCGTATTGCTTTGTATGGTCCTCTGTTCTCCATTCCTGCAATCCACAAGTGAGGTAGAAATGAATGACAAGGAAGGGTGATGGGAGAGGTTTCAAATGCCGCAAATATATCAAATACACCACCTTACGTGAAATGATTCTTCGAAAAGAACGCACTCATATTCTATTAATAATTGACAACTAACTTCTTTATTAGCATTTACAGCGCATAACCATGTGTCAATTTATGGAAAATACTTTTCTTGATTTACGTGCCTGAAAGATCTGCGATGGAGCGATTTTGCGATTTGCTTCGCAACATCGCAGATCGCAATATTGCAACATCGCAGAATCGCAAAAACACCACATCGCAGCGTTGATCTAGCCTGACATCGCGACATCGTTTTATCGTGAAATCGCGATATCGCAATATCGCAGATCGCAGGAGTTTTATGTATGACAAACTTCTTTAACCTGTTTCTTGCGAGATGCGATCTTGCGATCGGAGTCATCGCATATCGGCAATCTTTGGAATGTTTCATGTAAGTTTCGTTGAATGCGACGCGATGTTTGTTCATTTTCGCGATCTCGCAAATGTTGGGATTGTGCTTGTAAGGTGACATCCCACTATCTTTTTACAATGCGATTTTAAAGATTTTTACCTTATCATAAACTTAGATCTTAAGAATTTTCAAAGGAGCCTCCTAAGCTTATGATGGTAACTTTATTTGCGGAAAGGGAATTTAAGCACTAGTTTGTTTTTTCCTGGATTTTATAACTAAGGGTCCCCATACATATAGTATTTCGAATGACACTAAATGAGAGGGGGGGTTGATGCTAGCCACAACAGGTTCCTTACTTGTAATGTCAAATTCGATGCTAATCATTAGAGGCAATTTACACTTAGTCTCATGTATATGTGCAACCACAAGACTCCAATTCTCCCTAGATTACACTTGGATTTATAATAAAGTTGTTTATAATCTAGAAGAAATGGTTTTGATGCTAATCAACCATAAATATTCTTGCAAACCATTGCATTGATATTTAAGTCCATCACTTTAATTACTTCTTCATTCAAAATAGAATGAAAGTGTTTAGTTTATGGAGTTCATTTTTTGACTTACATTCAAGAACATGCAACCTTAACTATCTTGAATAGTGTTGTAGAGTAGTTTCACTTAGAAATCACTAAGAATATAAGTCATATATAAGTAATTCAGGGAACTATTTCCCAACACAAGACCAAGGAACATAGAAGATAAAAGTAATTCCACAAAGTGCACATGTTCATGAAGTAAGTGGGCTATTAGTCCCATGGCTATGGATCATAAGATATCAAAAGAAGTTGGATACTAATTTGTGACGCAATTGCCAAAAAATTGAAGAGAAAACAAAGTCAACATGGCTAAAGCAAAAAAAAAAAGTTAGAACACTTGTAAGCCATAAATGTGCAGATTCAAGAAGAGAATAGGCACTTGAAGGAGAACGCATAAATGTTTAACCAATATATGGAAAACATGAAAAATAACTCTTACCTTGGTGAAACTGCCACGATTGCTAATAAGATGATTTGAGAGACAAGATCTTCGGCAAGATGATATTCTCACTCAAATGATGGGTTAACTATGATTAGTGTCGGCTGAGGAGAAAGAAGCAATTAAAAAGCTACATGTAGTTTTCCAAAACACTAAGAAAGCAAAGCAAAATTCCACCACTACTGAGATCGACACCTTGATCGAGACAAATTTGGAAAAATCACCTTCCTTAGGCATTTCTAAAAAATATTTGGTTTAATTTGAAAAGCATATCATACGAATTAGTTCAAAATTGATAACGTACATGGGATATAATTGACAAGGTCTAGGGAAGAGAACAAAAGATATCCTCAATCCAATTATAGGTCAATAAAGAGTCAAGCATTAAGGTCTGAGTTTCAATGGTAGGAATAAAAACACACTAAACACCAAGATCTCATTTGTAAAGAAAACAATACATGATAGAATTATTGTATTCATTAGAAGAAAGAGAAATATCAAATGCAAGTGGTTGTTCACCACCAATCCATCCTTGTGGTAGATTATGAAAGGGAAGTGATGAGAAAAGTGTAGAGATTCAACCTACACTAACACATAAAAGAAGTGGCAAACAAATCAACTAAAGCAACGAGACAAAAAACATGAGGTTTGCATTAAGTAAGAGACCCCTTATTTATCATTGTTGCAATAAGAAAGATCATCAAGGTGCCATACATTAGTAATAAGAGGTATGTTCATTCCGTGGAAAGAAAGACCATCTTGAGGCATTTTCCTAGGAGAAGCAAAACCAAATTCTACAAGTCCAAATCTTTTTAGAGGAATATTGGTTAGAATACTTTGCTAAGAAAATAACAAAAATAAGGGTAACTGGAGAAGAAGATAATATCTAGTAGTCCATGTAGCACCAAGAATATTTTCCACCACTACATGTTGAGTGTGTATTAGGAAGCAAAGTGTTGGTGACTTCATCCAAAGTTTCGATCCAAAATATGCATAACTAAAAGAAGACATGGAGGAGTGAGGAGTAAAGAATATGAATAATTCTTTGCAAGTCCAATGCATAGAGTAGAAGAAAGGAGTTATGGAACCATAAGGGATTAGTGTAAGAAATGAAGAGAATGGCAAGTTGATGCAAACATTAAGGGTAGCCATGATTCAATTGTTGCTTTCAACATTTTAACAACAAAACCCATTCTTGAGATGTTCCTAAGATCATTGCATGAAATTTAGTGAGCTTATATGTTATGATGGAAAGGAGCTCACTAGAGGGGTGGGTGGGGAGAGGGTGAATAATTAGTGTTAGAATTTATCCAATTTTTAATTCTTTTACCAAAATAAATCAGAATCAGTAACCCATCAGCTAACACATGAATCTAACATAAAATGAACACATATAAACAACAAGAACAACATAAAAAAAATGCACACAAAGGACACAAGTGTTATGGTGGAAACGCCCCTCCAGGGAAAAAAGCCACCTCCTGCTGCTGCTCAAATCTTCTATTATGCTGGACAAATTATTACATAAAGGAGCTAGCACCCACTAGCCAGAAGACTCAACTACTAAGACAGTTCTGCTAGCAACACTAGATAGAGAGATTCTTCTCTCATGACTCTATTAACACCTGTTTGCTAGAAGCCACCACGACCAATGAGCCTCGCCAAATACGACTAGACTTTGGAGAAATATGCTTCTCGTTCTGATTTGATATCTAGAAGGCTCCCACCTTCTCTACACACTGTCTAATATGAGCCTTAACACCCTCAAAACCTCCATGCAAACCACATTTCATGCATTTTCAAACTGGGCTCTCAAACTTTCTCAACATGAGCAACCCAATAGCTACTCTAATCTCAATCCAAAAATAATAAGCTGATATGCACCCTCTACTAAAAGTAGCTACATGTATGCAATATATTGGACAAAAGATTATAGCACCCACTCACACTCTCACTCCATCAATCACACAACCCAATTCACTCACAAAAGCATTTGTCAAAATATCCTCAACAATCTCCAAGTGAATACCACGCGAAAATACCATGGTTATCCAATACCACAGACACATGTACCATGGTAATCTCCAAGTTGATACCATAGTAAGTACCATGGTTATTCCAATACCACAGACCCTTGTATCATGGTCATATTCAAGTCAATACCATAGGCATATACCATGGTTAAGTCGATACCAAGGATACTTGTACCATGGTAATACCAAAACCAAAATTACATGTACCAAGGTAATATCTACTCCACACACAAACCAATTCCCTCACAATTGTCAAATCACCATGCAACTAACAAGCCATGAAAAATAATCATAACATCTGTAAGCCCATACATCAAGGAGTACATGTATCACTCAAGCTACTTGCAACACAATCATCTGCACATAAGCAAGTATGTCACAAACCAAGCTGCTCCAGAACCATTTGTCACACTCATCCACACTCAATCCAACTGCAACACATGCCCAGGTTGACATCAATGCCGACCAACAACACTGCATCCAACAACTAAACCAACAATTGCATTATCGATGCCAACAATCTCCCCTTTTGGCATTGATGACAACCCATGGGGGCTTCACTCAACGAACTCTAACATATCATGTGCATTCATGGCATACTAAACAATATCCTTAATTTGACTACATATTGGAAAATACCTCTAAAAATGACATTATTTAACCCCCTACCAATACGAACCCAATACACCTTCCCAATTTAAAGAACCCCTACTTTCACTAGATATTATAGGTATCCATTCTTTCATTTACATTTTTTATACTACTTTGTATTTTTTCATTAACTTTGAGCTCCATTTTTTATACCTTCCAATACAAAAACCCTTTACCCCCTTTATATGCTCAATATATTATGTCATTTTTTCCTCAAAATATATCCTCCAATATGAACCCACATGGTATGGTATTGCTCCCCTAGTGAAGCCCCCATGTGGAAACCCTTGCTAAACCATCCAATTGATGTCGACCCCCTTTGACATCAATGAAAAAGGGATAAACTCATTAATCGTAGTGATAAACGAATAATCAATAGATCCCCCTCTATAATAGCTAAATCTGACCACAATACATCTCCAAGCAACAAACACTCTCTCTCTCCTCTATGAGTGCATGACAAGAAGTGAAGCAACAACAACTAAGCAACGTTGATCACCAACATAAGGCAACAAAAAAAAGATATATCATAGCAACAATAAACTCAATCAACAACACCAACTACATCAACCTCAACACAACAACACATCATAAGCACCACCACCAACAACAACATGAGTATCAAAAACAATATAGTGTGAGAAACAACACATCATAAACCATATCTGATCAACAACAAAATACTAGACATGCTCCCCCTAAGCATCATTAACATCATCATCAATCTATAATCAAATCATCAAGTATACAACATACATCCTCCCCTTAACTATCATCACCTTCCTACAATGAAGACCTAGTCGCTGAAAATGACATCTCAAAGACTAAAAGACGACACTTGACCAAAGGACTTAAGAAAAAATTACATGGTTTTATAAGTTTTCTACATGCTTGAAAATGACTCCAAGGCCTCATACATAACTGCAACATTACATATCTGACTCTAGGACTCAAACATCAATGGACCAATGATAAAGAAATCAATGTATATGGCCCAAGGTCTTGCATACAAGTGTGCATCCATGGATGAATCTCTTTTTACATGATAATGACTATCTAGACCACATGAGAGTACATGGCTTAATAAACAAAAAAATATAAGTATTTTCAAAACACAATATTAATTATTACAAAGAATCGACTCGCTCAGCCATGCAAATCCTCAAAGCTCTACCCCTGCAAAACAACACTGTCATGATAAAATTACAGTAGCAATATTACTTGAAAAACACAATATCTGCTACAACCATCAAACTCTGCAACCAAAATTATCAAAATGAACAATACTAGTATATTTGATCCAACATGTAGATGTATCTTTGACTCAACAACATATGTGTGTATTCTCTGTCCAAGCACATAGTCACAAAGGGATGCACACTTCAAACTGGAAAAACCCCTTTAACAGAACGCAAGGCAACCTCTTTTATGCTCGGTTTATATTGAGGTTCATAACCAAATGTTTTCACGTTAGAGGCATTTTCAATGCCTTCTAAACCAACCTTTATAATTTGATACAAAATTCTCCTCCCATGGCCATACAACGATTGATGAGTTAGAGCATATGTCATGACCCTCTCTCGTTTGATTGCAGCTTCTTGCCTCTGCAGTAACTTAGCATGAATTTCTTCCATTGATCTTATGTTATTTTTTTTCTTCACACATCGATTTTCATTAAGCAATGCACATTCACATCATACTCTTCCTAGCACCTTTGTGGTTATATATGCATATTCCAGTCAAATAAGCCATATAACAAACCATGATTTTATAGGGTTTGAGAATTTACACAAATGAGCTCGCATCCAAAAGTGAGGTAAAAGCTATTATCATGTGCAAGCAATGATACAGAAAATACAAACTTCATTTCTGCAGATAAATACCTACATGCTCCCCAAAGTTGGCATACGTTTGGAACCAATTTTTTTATATCATGTACGAAACATGATGCATGTTTGTATACAATAACCAAATAAGAAATCAATTTTAAGGACATCGTCAAACAACAATCTCCTTCCTTTCCTTAGCAAGAAGTTTCACTCCTGGAATAGGTAACATTAATGCAACCTTCCGTGTGCCATTTCCATTTTTATGTCAAGCAAAACACCTCTTAAATAAATTATTTCGCTTGGTTGGATCACAAGGCTTTGATTTCATTTGACGCTGGATGCCTTGCTTGCCTCAGCTGTATTCCATGTATACCATGCCACTAGCACCAGACATAGCACACATTGATCCTACTGAACGACGAGATTTTAGGAGGGTAATATCATTTGCAAGACTACATTTGTTGCTAAGAAAAGATAATTGTTTCATATGCGACAAGCAAAATAAACACCTCCACAAGGAAGCACAATGATGCCAAACCTTGCTCTACCATTACCAAACATCTTACTTAGAATTTTATCCTGATATGATCATGGTTGTGCTTGAGGCTTCAACTCCACATTCAAATCAGAGTTAACATATCATTTTTGAAGTCATACTCCTCAAGCACGGGATAATTCAAAGAATTTGGTAAGCAACGTTGTTTCAAATTTTCAACAGTGAGCAGGATCAATTTCAAATGATTGTGTTTCTTTTCCTTCAATCGATGCAGTGATGTCTTCACTACTAATGAGTTTTGTGTGGCTTCCTCCCATTTCATTAGGAGCTTTAATAAATGTGAACATATCTGCTGCCTTTATGTCAGAGACCTCAGATGAATGTATTATTGACCGAGCAATCAAAAAATCCTTAAGCAAGGGCTTCAAAACCTCTGGATATGGGGACTCCAGAAAATAACGATTCTTTTTCAACATGAGCTTGAATTTTCCGTAATTCGTTGTTGATCCATTAATGAAATCACTGATCTCTTTGGGAAGTTTTGTATCTGATAACTTGTTGAGTACATCAATAATTGTTCCAGTTTCAAGCTCCACAGAAACAACAATATAGTAATATACAATGAATGAGGTGTCAAATTATACTCATGCATAGATTCTGGCCTACAAATAGGTTCAACAATAGTAATTGGGAGGTTATATGCTTGTTTATAAAGTGCAGAAAAAGTCTTCAGAAATATTCATCCATCAAAGCAGGCCCATAGTGGTCTGTTAAAATGATCAGGTTTCAATTCTAGCTTCGAAAAACCTCTCTTTTGTAGCCCATCACCCTCAACACCTTGGTAATCTTCTTCATATTCTTTGACATCATCTATGTCTCCATCTGCAAGTTGATCCTCCCTTTTAGAAGCCTCTTTTTTTTTTTAACCAAAGCAAACATTTTTTTTAACTCTCTACAGTTAAAGTGGTCTGCCCCGAACACGCCAATTGCAAAAGACCCAGGAGGACGGAAATGTTATACAATGAAACCTGGCCACTACTTAATACTGAAGCAAAATGATTCAATGGAGAAGACCCACATACATATGTTGTTGCGTTATCCATTCCCAACCTTTCTCATTTGCAAGAACCGTCAACTTCCATTTTTTCCGACTCTCATCCAGTTCAAGAGCCGAGCGATTGTGACTAGGTGGGGCGAGGAAATTCCATAATGATTTAACTTGTCCATTTTGAATACCCGGTTGCTATGAAATTCACACTTCCACGTAAATGCACTCAGAATGAAAACAACGTAACGTCTAGCAAACCATCGATGCCTCCACCTAAGCATCAAGCCAATGCTTTTTGTGAGAACTCGACACCTCCAGAATTCATTATCGAAATTGGGCTCTACGTAAGATTCATTGAGTAGAGATTTCTTGACAGCGCCGAGATAGAGTCTTATCAGGCTCCTTCTATTTCTAGCTTTAAGTGCTTTGTGATGATGGCAGAAAAACCAACAAGTGCACCCGTAAAGGAAAACACACGCGAATATGCGAATATGGAGATGAGAAGTCGAGCTCTCCATTGGTTCTTAAGACAAGTATTTCACCTCAGATGGGAGAGGTCATCTATCCTCATCCTTCTGATAAGAAATGCAGAAGACACAAGTTTGGACCAAACACACGGGAGCTCACAGGTGCAGATCACCAGGAGCTCCCACCAGCAAATGCATTTGCTCGGCATTATTCATTAATCATCAGGAATTAAATAGATACATAGGCAAAAAACAGATTCCTAATTAATAGGAACTGAATTTCAAATAAAGAGCAAATCATAACTACGTAACCTATTCTCCATTAATTTCTAACATCCCCCCTTAATGGAGAAAGGGATTTTTAAACACACCTAAAATGTCCCTAAACAAATCAAACTTCAGTCTTCCTAGTGGCTTAGTGAATTGTGGTTCCTGTGGGATTTGCATCAGCAGAAGTCTGGTCAGTTTGACAACCACTGACCAAAATTCCCATATCTGGAAGCCCTCTGTTGCCAGATCCAGCATAGACTTCTTGGGTACTTGAAACTTTCTCCTGCAATGCTGGTTTTACATACTCAGAACCCTCATCACTTCCATCCAACTTTTGCTTCAAAAATTGCTGAGCCAAATTTCCAATGGCCCCAAGGAGGCCACCATCATTATCACCAGATTGTAGTTTGGTCAGAAGAACCTTAACAAACTTCTTCACCTTGGGGCTTGCATCATCTCCAAATATGTCAAAAAGAGCTGGCCTAATTTTCCCAACATCAATGTCATGTCGACCAGTTTTCTCATTTAGAATTTCTATCAAGGTAGACAGAGGAAGAGAGCGGTTTTTAGCATGTCCTCTCCCGCGGTATTCTATCTCTCGTGTTTCTCCTTCATCAAATTCATGTCTATCCTTATGTTCATGATGGGAAGGTAAATGAATACCTCGAGACTCAAAGGCATCATGGACATTCTCAGATAAAAGGTCTCTGAAGCCAAATCTACTGTGTTTCTTCTGCTCAGGCTGCTCATCCCCATCTTTGGTACTCTCTCCAATTTGCTCCTTTGCCCTCTCAATCACGCCCCCACTATGACAGGAATCTGAAACTATCGTGCACAAACAGTCCCTTGGGACCTTATCAATAAAATCGCGAAAGTCATCATCTGTTATGATATTCATGTCACAGGGCACAATGCATTCGTCATAGCCGGTATCATCTTGGTCCCCTGTTTCAGCAGGCAGGCGAGTGCCATGGCCACTGTAGTGAAAGAAGATTATGTCTCCTGGCCGAGCGCCCTCGACCAGTGTTTTCCAGGCCCTCCTGATGTTGACTCCCGTGGGTTGAGGGTAGCTGTCATCGGTGTCTATGAGTACTCTTATGTTCTCCTCCTCGAACCCGTAGCGCTCCAAGAGACATTTGTACATTCTGTTCACATCGTTCACGCACCCCTTCAGCTCCGCCTTGGTTCCTGGATAATTGCATCCCACCAGCACTGCTTTCTTAGTCATTGTTACTGTTCGGATCCACTCTCGGGCCCTTTGAATGGTGTCGGAGTCGATCTTCATTTTCTTCGGGTTTAGGGGCCGGGATAGCAATTGAAACGGAAGCATTCGGGTGTGAAGCGCTCCAATTACCTTCTCAGCAGGTACCATTGATGATGGATACCTGCTGTCCTGTAACAGATTTTCAGCAGACTTATTTGACGTCATCAAGGCTTGCTGAGGCGTACTTTTCACATTCAACTTGTAGAGTCCTCCTATGCGAATACCTGTAGCAATGGGCTTCATCTGATCCAACAAATCTTTAATAATGCAATAAGATTTAAAAAATTCTACCTTGAGGTCCTGATCTGTAATCTTGGACACAGAAATCAGGTTCTTCTTAATGCCAGGAACATACCACACATCAGATATATTCCTGATCTTACCATCAGGCAGAGTAACAAGGACATCTCCATGTCCCTTGATCTCATACCCACTATTATCTCCAAGATAGACTTTTACTCCAGTGTTGGATTCTTTAAAATTTCTGAACCATTGCTTTTTACCTGAAATATGCGAGGAGGCTCCAGAATCCACGATCCAAATATCTGATTCATCCTCCTCAGTAGTAGTGTCACCCTCGGCCATAAATAGTCTAACATCCAGATTCTGATCTGGGTCTGTATCTGCATCTGCCAAATGACTTGCATGCCTTTTCTGATTGTACCTCTCTTGATTTGCCTTCTTCTTGAGACAAAATTTAGCAATATGGCCTATCTTACCACAATAAAAACATTCAGGAGCAGAGTCATTTCTATACGAGGTCATACCTTGTGGTATCATTTATGATGTGTTGCCCCTCCTCTGATCAGCCATCGCTCTCCCGTTTGGCTTGAACTTTGTTATCAATGCAAGATCTGGATCTTGAGGCTTGAGAGACGACCTCCTTTCCTCTTCATGTAGCAAAATTCCAGTAAGCTATTCAAAACTTGGAGGCTTTTCCCTTGCATTCAATCCAGTTATAAACATCTGATAGTCATCTGTCATACCGTTCATGGTGATTGTCACCAGATCATCATTTGCCACGGTTTGACCGATATCAGATAGTTTATCTTTAACTTCCTTTATCCGAGATAAGAATGATGAAACAGACTCATTCTCCTCCATCTTGATTGAGAGGATCTTCTTCCTGAGGAACAAGGTTCGGCTGGTGTTCTTGATTTCATACATGTCTTTGAGAGTTGTCCAAATCTCATTCGCTGTCTTGCAATCCCGAATATGAGGGATGATGCAATCTTTAACTAACAATTTTAGTAGGACCTTTGCCTTCAGCTCCCTTTTCTCCCATTCTTGAGTTGTTGCATTCGTTCCACCATTTGCAACAGTTGGCTTACCTTCATCACCGATGACAATGCTGTAGGTATTCTGACCTTCAAGCAAAGTCTGAAGCTTAAATTTCCAATTTATGTAATTGGAACCATCCAATTTGCTGCTTTCATTTAAATAATCTGCCATCTGAGAATTCATCTTGAAAAAAAACAGGTTACCCCGGCAACTTAAAAAAAACAGATCCTCAGCAGCAACTCCTCTGGCTGGCCCGCAACAGTGAGTCCACTCTGTCACGCAGCGGCGTCTTCCTCGGTAGTTCCGGCTTCCTGTGGCCTCCTCAATAGTCCCGACCTCTTTTACAGTGCCCTCCGGCCTCCTCGACAGTCCCGACCGCCTCTCTTTGCATGGAGCAGCGATCCACTTCACAATTCTCAATCACGCGACAACAACAACTCCCGAGGCCTCCTGGCAATCTAAGCGACTTCTTCCTCCCGAAGCGGAAGGATATTCATTTCTGTGTAGGCACCAGCTTGGACCAGCTGCCAACACGGATCTGCTGCACCACGCTGCCTCCACGCTGCCTGCAGGCTTTGGGCCTGATTCGCTGCCCACCACAAGAGAGAAAAAAAAAAACACGGAGCAATTTTTTTAACCTGGATGCTCAGCTAAATCTGGCCTCCTCGTGGCTCCTTGGCAGCTCTCCAGCTACGAATCAACTGCCAACGCACTCCTCCGATCAGTACAATAAAAAAAAGTCGGCCTCATCTACGGCCTCCTACACGCCAGATCTCCTCAATCACGGAGACAGTCACCGCCAACAACAATTTTTCAAAACACACAGTCGTCGCTCTTATACACTACAGTCTCGCGAATATCGGCGCATTTAGCCTCCAATCCAATCGACGATTTGGCCTCAGTCGCCCTCTTTCAAATCAGCGTACAGATCTCTCAGTCTTGTAGCTCTGGTACATCAATGGGTGTCGGTCACCGGTTCGATCCACGTCCTCTCCTCCTAACAAGCAGCTGTTACATAGGTTTAACATCCAGATGCACCTCCTCACAACACAGGTTCAGATCTAGCTCTGATACCATGATAAGAAATGCAGAAGACAGAAGTTTGGACCAAACACACGGGAGCTCACAGGTGCAGATCACCAGGAGCTCCCACCAGCAAATGCATTCGCTTGGCATTATTCATTAATCATCAGGAATTAAATAGATACATAGGCAAAAAACAAATTCCTAATTAATAGGAACTGAATGTCAAATAAAGAGCAAATCATAACTATGTAACCTATTCTCCATTAGTTTCTAACACCTTTGGGATGGTAGATGCTCAAAATACGTTCGCAGATCCCACTCACGATCTCGCAGGCCCCCGAAATCCTGTTTCCGTAGGCCCCCGCAATCTTGTTTCCGTTGTTTGTGCTATAGGCTCTACTTTCTAATAACTGTACTTTCTAATCAAATTATGAATAAAATTTTACTTCCACATTTCATGACAAATTGTATTAGTTAACTAAGTTAATTTGACTTGGTTTAGTTAATTTGAGTTGAGAGTCTAACTTGAGTTATGTAGAATGTCTCCTACATTGTAGGAGCACAACTTTTATAATTTAATTTATTTTATAATTTATTTATTTTAATATATATTTATATTTATAAGTTTATAGAATAGTCCCTTTAACTTTTATTTTAATAAGAATAAAACTAACTATCATTTAATAATCAATTGAATTAATTTAATTAATTAAATAAAGGTCATGCTCCTATTCCAGTGCAACTAACCATTTCCCGGTCAAATATAGCCATTACCTGGTCATGAAATATAGCCATTGGATGTTCTGCTATGACTATTTAATATGCAAAGTTAGATCTGATTCTTCAACTTGTCTTGACGATGAACCACATTTGTTTGTTCGAAATGCATCGAAAAATGCTCTATCATGTGATTTACACCGAAATACTTGTCTCATAATACTTGATATGGATCACAAAAGTCTAAATTCAATAATTGAATCCCTGCACAGGAAAATCCATTGCTACTAAAGTTCGTCATTTTGAACGGGCATGCTTGTAGGTTTCAAAGTTGAAGTCAGATCTAGCATTTCTTAAAGGATGCAGAGACTCCTCCATCATCCAGGTCTTCGCCTAGATTAAGCATCACCTCTGCACTTCTCAGAACCGTCGGGTTTTACTAAAAGCTAGCTTGGCTTTATTAAGGTCTGAAATCAACAAGGTTAGAAAATTCTTGAATCCGCTCTTTCGAAATCTTCTAAGATTGCACTTGGATTTCTCGAACTTGTTTTCCGCCTCCCTTTGGGCCAAAATTGATGCTTGTTCAGCATTGAAATCACTTCATTTGGAAGAGATTAGGAAGCAAAAGCAAGCCTCGAAATTTCAAAAATTAGCGTAGAAGTCTGTGATTTCCATTGGCCGGTTCGATTCTACGGATGAGCTCTCCCGCAACCACGTCTCAGCTGATCAAATTTCAGCTCTCCAGGGTTGGTTATCTAATAATCCCCCTCTACAGTCGGTTCAAATTAACTCAGTGGCTTTAGTCGTAGTAGCCAGCTCCTCCGTTATTCTCAATCTGCCTTAGGCCATCTCGAATTCTATTTCTTCTACTCCGGCAATGCATTCCTTTGAGACTATGGAACCTAAGCGGTCTGATCTCATCTCATCGGGTGGTCATTCATCTTTATAACCCTGTCTTAATGTTTGTATCTCGCGGATCTCGAATTCAGTTCCTTCTGATCCTAAAGCGCATTCCTTTGCGGCCATGGACCCTAAGCAGTGTAATCTCAACCCTACAAGCGTTATTTCATCCAGACTTAATGCTTGTATAGAGCAGATCTCATCAACACCATCAACTAAGGTTACACTCCAATCCTGTCAGCCTGATCAAATAGGCGGTTTACATTGCAGCTCCCCTTCTTCGTTTCGCAGAGATAGCATTCCAGCTAAGTTATCTTAGTAAGTTTTGAGCAGCTCGTGTCAAGCTAAATCCAACATTGTTTTTCATTTCAAAGCCCCAGGATCATCCCACAACATTTCATCTCCGGAGCGTTCGGTGTGCCTACGGTATTACGTGAATAAGGCTGAAGATTCCTTGTTTCTCGCCGCATATTTAGTTGGCCCTTCATGCCTCGGTAGTAAGGGCACTAATAATAATAATAACCTCACCTAGTGCTGTAATAATAATAATAATAATGTAGTGATCACTGATAACATTAATGATATACCGAATAACAACAGTAAGGATAATAATAATAATATTAATATTTATTATTGATCCCTTAACAATATTAATAATAATAATAAGTCATCGACTATTAAAAGCTATAAATATCTTAACAATATTGATAGAAACAATAATTTTGTATTTAATGGGAATTGTGATAATAATAATATTAATTCTCCCTCTCATAGTAAAAAAGTTATTAATTTATCTAGTTTTTCTTTTTCCCCACCTATTTTTAAACTTCTCGGTAAAGGTTTAAATTTTTCCCTAGCTCCTAAGAAGATCTTGATAGACGAAATTATTTGTGACATAGAATTTTGGATTAAAGGTCTTCTTGATAATATTAAAAACACTATTAGACAGGATTGCATCGTAGTCCTGAGAAAGGCAAAGCCCCCTCGTAGCAACCTTAGCAAGGATGAATTTATGGTCCTCAGATCCTTAAACTAGAACAAAGATATTGTTGTTCTGAAATCCGATAAGGGTGGGGTTGCAGTCATCTTGGACAAAGAGGATTACCAAAAAAAGATGTTAGATCTACTTTATAAAAGTGGAATCTATAAAAAGCTTCCCAAAAACCCGCTTAAAAATATTTCTAATACTGTAGCTCTTGCCATAAAATCCAATAATTCCGGAAGTTCCCTTTACCATAAGCTCATTGAGAGCAGTCCCATTACTCCTAGGATCTATGGGCTCCTTAAGGTTCACAAAGAAGGGGCTCCCATTAGACCCATTGTCAACACCATTGGTGGTCCTACCTACCTTTTAGCTAAATTCCTTGCCTTAAAACTTAAGCGCTTAGTTGGCCAGACAGAGTTCTTCGTCAAAGACTCTGCTTCCTTTGTTGAGTTTAGATGTAGTAGTTTCGATGTAGTTTCCCTTTGCACTTGCATCCCTATAAATGAGGCCATAGAGGTAATTAATCGCCTTACGGATCCCAATACAGCTCGGCTAGTTGAGATTTGTCTCACCTACACCTTTTTTAGTTTTGCGGGCGAGTTCTTTGAGCAAACCTGTGGTGTTTCCATGGGATCACCCCTATCCCCTGTTGTTGCTAATCTTTTTATGGAAGATTTTGAATCCAAAGCTCCATCCTCGGCCCACCTCCTTCCTAAACTTTGGAAAAGATTTGTAGATGACACTAATATTATCTGGTCTCATGGCCAAGAAGAATTGGATCTCTTCTTCCAACATCTCAATAATCAATCCACAACCATAAAGTTTACCATGGAACAAGAATTTGATGGTTGCCTCCCTTTCCTTCATATTCTTATTTCTAAGAATATGGATGGCTCCCTCTCCCACCAAATGTTTCGAAAGAAAACACATACAAAGTAGTATCTTCATGCCACTTCACATCGTTTCCCGGCTCAAAAGTTGGGCATTCTCAACACTCTTGCTACCCATGCCATAAGGGTCTCTGATAATAAAAGTTTCGAAAAAGAGAAATCCCATCTCCTTAATGTCTTTGTCGAGAATGATTATAACAGATACCTAGGTCTGAAGGCTTTTCTCAAATTTGGTTGTTAAAAAAGAGCCTAAATAACGAGTCCAAGGAGTCCATCTTCCCTATGTTTAAGGGACCACTGATAAGATTGTGAGGATTCTTAGGAAGCATAATGTTCCCTCGACCTTTAGACCTCTTAACACCATTCGTAAATCCCTCCATTCAGTTAAGGATCCTATCGATCCTAAGGACATGAAGGGGGTTTATATTATTCCTTGTTCCTGTGGGACCCCCTATATTGGTGAGACTGGGTGCTCCATTAATCAAAGGATTAGTGAGCACGCAGCTGATCTTAGGCATAGGCGAACCAAGTCTTCCGCTCTAGCAGAGCATGTAGAGAAGACCAATCATCATGTCTGTATTGAAGATGCCAATGTTATTGCTAGAATTTCGCAGTTCCATCACCGAAAATTTAGGGAAGCCATCGAAATTGAGAAGAGACCTAGTAATCTCAATAGAGAGGACGGCTGGAAAATCAGTAGTTGCTGGGTCCCGGCCCTCGCCTCTTAGTCGTTTCCTCCCTGTCCTGCCCCTCTCTTAATAGCTTGTTCTTTAGTCTTTCCCCCTTGATACCCTCTTTTTCTTGGCTTAGTTCTTTGATCCTCTTTAGGGTTATTTTATTTAATAGGATATTTAGGTTATAAGTACTTGACTTTATTAATAAAATTAATTAAATATTATTATGATAACACTATTATATTATTAATAACAATACAATAAATCCTTTCAAAACTCTAATTAATAATTCTGGTTCCCTTAGATTTCTTGATTTTAAAGCCTTAACATTGGTGGTTAGAATAAATCTTTTAACAAAGAAAAATTTTAGTATTGAATTTCCCCTTTTTCATAACTAATTTGAAGGTTCTACTATACATCATATATTTAATATTCGATTTAATTTATATTAATTAATATAGAATTTTATCATATAGATATTCCCTCCTTAATTAAACTATTAATTAGTTTTAAATATTTAAAATATTCTTTCTAACCCCTAAAATTTCTCTAATATTTATATTTTAATAAATTTTATAAATAACTATTAATTTAAAATTAATTTATTTTATAATTAATTTATTTTATAAATTAATTTATTTTAATATATATTTAGAACTATAAGAATATAACTATGTATATTTATATTTAACAACTTTTATAACTAATGGTTATTTACTCTAATATTTATAACTAACTATTAATTTAAATTAATTTATTTTAAAATTTATTTATTTTAATATATATTTATATTTATAAGTTTATAGAACAGTCCCTTTAACTTTTATTTTAATAAGAATAAAACTAACTATCATTTAATAATCAATTGAATTAACTTAATTAATTAAATAAAGGTCATGCCCCTATTCCAGTCCAACTAACCGTTTCCCGGTCAAATATAGCCGTTACCTGGTCATGAAATATAGCCATTGGATGTTCTGCTCTGACTATTTAATATGCAAAGCTAGATCCGATTCTTCAACTTGTCTTGATGATGAACCACACTGGTTGGTTCAGAACGTGTCGAAAAATGCTCTATCATGTGATTTATGTCGAAATACTTGTCTCATAATACGAGATGTGATTAATTAATTCAATTTAGTCGAGTTAAAGTTAGTTAAACTAGTTCCAACTTTTGTAGGGACTAGTGGGAGGTCTCCTAGTGTGGTGCTTCCTGTAGTGATCAACCATTTAACTCATGATTCACTCATAAATAAATCATGCATGTCAGATATGAGAGTTACCCAGTTGAGATTGGAGTTCAGGGACAATCTATTATCAGTTGTATAATCATTCGAATTGTACAGGTGGTGCATGCAGTTAAAGGAAGGCCTATTAGGATTGCACAATTTCAATTGTAGAATTTCCCTAATTAATAGGGGTCAAATTCCTAAGGAAACTATGCAAGGAAATAGAGACTTGGGGAAGCGAGAAATTGGTTAAGTATTGGCCCGGGTTTGTCTAGGAAGCTGTGAGATAGATAGAGATAGTGCAGAGGATTCTCGAGCTTGAGCAAACCATTGTAATATTCTCATATTTTTTGATTAATTCAATGTACAAGTATCAAGAGTTTTTAGTTGTGGTCCCCCCCATGAAATCATTGTGTAATGTGTTAATTGAATTCTTTCTCTTGTATGCTTCGTGATTTTGTGGTCGTTTAATTGTTTCTGCTGATAAGTAGAGTAGATTAAAGTATATTATTTTAGAAATTTTCAATTAGAAGTTTGAATCTACAAGGAATTTCTACATGATATCATAGAAGAAATCACTCTAGAAGAGGAGAATATGAGTTTTTCTTTTGCAGGTGAAATCGAATTTGCATTATGATACTTTAGAGCCAACAATATGTCGTTCTATGGATTGAGACTCGAATATGCCCTTAAGAGTAGTTCGAACTATATTGCTTGGGAAGATAGGATGGAGGCAACGTTGGAAGACAACAAGCTTAAGGAATTCATAGATAAATATATTCCTAAGCCTCTAACAATTGATGCTCAAGATCTGACAGAGTGGAGAAAATGTGTTGCAAAGGTGAGAATGATTATCCTAGAAGGAGTTCGAGATCATATTTTATTGAATTTCTACGGTAAGGAGACTCCATATGCAACATGAAAGGCCTTGACAAACTTATTTCAAAACAACAGTGACCATGGAAAGATGGCATTGAAGGACAAGCTCAAAAAAATCAAGATGGAGAAGTGCGACATAATATCAAAGTACTTGCCCAAGTTCACCCAATGTTGGGATGAGCTTAGAAGTGTTGGTATTATAGTTGCTGAAGATGATCTAGCTAGCCTAACACTTATAGGTCTTCTTAAGAGCTAGCACAACTACGAGGATCGGTAAATGGGAGGGAGAAGCTACTAGAGTGGGAGCATTTGTGGTCCGACTTGGTGCAAGAAGAGATTCGGTGAAACACTAGAGATAGATCCTCATCCAAGCATGATGACGATGAGAATTGTGCCTTAGATGGGAAGACAAAGAAAGGGAAAGGGAAGTCATCCCATTCCAAATCAGATTCTAGTTAGGGTGGCAAGAAGAAGGATTTCTTGAAGATTAATTTTTTTCATTGTCATGAGCTGGGACACTATGCCACGAAGTGTCTGCACAAGAAGGATGGTAAGAAGCCCTCAGGAGGAGGGGCAGTTGAAGCTCTTTCTTCACAATTTGAGCTAGATTTCACCCTCATCACCTGCATGGTGACATCGGTGATGGGTAGTGTGTGGTATCTCGATAGTGGAGCCTCATTACATATGACCGACAACAAAGAATTCTTTAGTGACTTGGAGGAGAAGGACTTCCAAATGCACATCGAAATGAGAGATGATGGAAGGTATAGTGTGATCGACATCAGTACTGTTACTTTTTATAGGGAGTCTGGTTCTCCTCTCACATTAAAAGATGTCATGTATGTTCCAGGTTTGAAGAAGAATTTGGTTTCAATTTCTATGTTGGAGGACTGTGGCTACGATGTGATATTTAGAAAAAGAAAGGATTTCCTTCGTCACATAGCCTTAGGAAAAGTGAAGCGGATAAGAATTCGAGTGTGTAATGATCCTTAATAGGAATACAAGTGATAACAAGCAACTAATACATGCAACAAATTACAAAAACGAAATATTTAGCAAACACCCTTTTGTTCCTCTGAGATAGTAGTAGGTTAGCTACCAATGCTAGAGCATCTAAAATAATTGTTTTGGGGTTTTGGTTTAATTTTTTGGAAGGCTAATGAATGAAGACATATGTAGAATTAAAGTAATTAATACTTTGGGTTATATTAATACTTCATCAAAGGGCTGCTATAAAGCATTACACAGTGATATTGATAAAAAGTAGTGGTGAGTAGAAGACAACAAAAAATATGATTATCATAGTTTCCAGACTGTAAAATAGAACAATCGTAAGTGGGAAAACCCTCTAAACTACGTTCCAAAGGTTCAAGGCAATATACTTAATGCTTACACAAGATGCTGATGATTTACTAATTAGAGGGGATTAGCTAAATAGACAGTTCATTAATCCATTCTCTTAATAGATGATCACTTCAGGAGCTTATAAGAATAAATTGAGACAATTCTTCCTACCTAGATATCTCTATAAGTCATAAGCATATGAAGAAAAACACAATGATTGATAATTGGAAAAACTTACAGGATAACACAAAACTATGTAAAACTAGATTCAGAATCCTTTGCTTTGTATTAAGGTTCCAGAAACACTGAGTACATCAAGTGTCTGCAAAAGCTTCCTTTAGAGGTCGCTTCCAGGTTCAAAGTAGTATTAACAGTCAAGACTTTAGAAGCAATGAACTATGAATCTTGAACTCCGAACCATTAACATCTCAAGAAGAGAGTTATTTATACAATAATAAAACTAAGAAATATCCTAAAACTGATTAAGATTTATTCTAGGAAAGGAAAATATTTTCATGAAAGAAGATAGGGGCAACATTTGAACTGCTCCTTGCTGTCCCTTTTATTCAGGTTATGCTGGCTTTGTTGGTTGATATTTTTCCCTTTAAGTTGCTAAATTGTTTGTATCCTTTGAGCTGGTTGATTCCTTCAGTTTTATCTTTCATCTGATACCCTTTAAACTATGTAAATTTCCTTTAACCCTGTTGAGTAACCTTTACTATTTCTTTTTATATTTACAGTGCTTTTCAGGTTTTTACTGTGTTTTTAAATAGTAAATCCTTTTGAATTTATGTTAGATGGCAAAGTATGGTGATATGATATTCATATTTGGCTTCAAATTGTGCACAAGATTTTTCTTTGTAAGCTTGGAACAGAAAATTTACCTGCAAAATAAAGAAATTATTAAGAAAAATAGAGGTGACAGAGGAGGACATCAATGGCTTTTTGAGCTTGAAAGGCTATTGGAAGGAGTCCATAGCATATTGGAAGGTAATATGTTGGTTTATATGGTCGCAGAGGTTTATGGAGGCTTTGCTTTGTAAAATAGGCGAAACAAAGGGAAAATGGTCATTTTGGCGTTTAAATAGGAAAAACAATTTTCCTTTTAAAATACGACGCAAAGTGAACAGTGACCGTTTTGTCGTTTTGCGGAAGGCGGTTTTTATTGCACCACTTATGAAGCGCAGGCGGCTTTAGGAAGGGTCACCTGAAATGATCTGAGCTTGACACATAGTAAGGGAAGTCAGTGGAAAACCACTTTTCGGGTGGGTAATGCCCGTACAGAGAGCGTACCCGAAATCACCGAGGGTCGTTGGATTTGAACGCATTAGATCGGATGGTAGTAGAGTGAAGGAGTAGTATGGAGGGTAAGAATTATTAAATATGGTGAAGAGGGTTTTATTATGTGTTAAAACCCAGATTTAGCAGTTAAATGGAGATTTAGTGGTTAAACAAAGGTTTAAGTCAATTCTTCGTTTAAATCATAAAAAACGATTTAACAAAGAAAAACTTTGCAAAATGCATATGGCGGACTTGCAATTTTATTAACTCGGGTGGATAATGATATCGGGTTTTGGTTTATATCACATATCACAATCAGTGTTTAGTGGAGGATGGCCCATCGCAAAGGACTGCGATAGGCACTGGACGCGACATGGGAATAAACGACATATGATATGTGATCGGGTTCGTCGTGCATCACAATCGGAGATCACAATGGTGGAGTGTTATTTTATTAGCGGGACTTGTGATAAGGGCGGATGCGATATGGCAATGAGTTATAATATATATTTGGTCGGGTCTGGGCCCTTTGTTGATTGCATATTGTAATCGGGGAAAAGAGCATGCATATGACAGGGTTGCGATCCGACAATATTGCAATGCGATATTAAAATACATAGTTTTATTATAAAACTAAGGGTTTTAGGATATTTTAATAAGGAGTTAATATATACGGGAAAGTGGAATTTAGGGGTTTAATACTATAGTTAGTGTTAATTTGAAAATGAGCGGAAAAAGGGTAAATGTATTCGAAAAGGGGAATTATAGGCAGAAAATGGAATTATATGAAATATGAGCAGAAAAGGAGAAATACACTAAGTAAAGTGCTTTTTAATGATTTATTTGCTTTTCATATATGCATCAATACTTAGGGAAAACATATTTTTGTGGGTTTTTTATGTAAAAAGGGATTTTACATGGGATTTTTACTTTTCCTAGGCAAAAAGGGTTTTGACCTTAGGAAAAGGGTTTTTGTGGAAAATGAGTGAATATGAATGTATGAAGGTGGGAAGGGGTAATTAGTGAATATAGGGATGAATGGGGATGAATGGGAAGTTAATTAATCTATGTTGTAGACCTTCTTTTGCTTTGTGTAATTGAATCATGGACATAGAAACATATGGTGAAACATGATAATGTACCTTTAGTCCAATGAATAATCAAACTTCTGCAACCTTTCTCTACTTACCCTTTGCTTATCCTATCATTTTTTCTTCACTTAATGGGTGAATTTAAGCTAGCAAACCCTTTTCCTTTATTTTTATTTTACAAAAACAAACTATCTAAATCTACCCTTATAGCCTCCAAGGGCTCAGATTAAGCCGATGAGAACCTTATTATTCTCTACCTAACTATTGATTTTCCAAGATTAAAAAGTTTAGCCAGATCTTTATTCTCTAACTATAACATCAAATTTAAAGCATGAAGTAGTCAAGATTAAACTATTTGACTGTCATGGGGTTGTGGCATTTAACACAAGCTGCACACAACCATTATTTTGTAGAGACAGGTAGTGGCATTTAGACTTGCTCACTTTTAGAGTTTATTTGTTTTCTTTTCTTTCTAACCTAAAATTTTCTTTTTGTCTTTATTTTTTATGACATCTAACCTAACATTTTCTTTGATATGGACATTATCATCAAGATTTTTTCTTTTAGTAACATTTTATTTACTATTGTTATGTCCATATTCTAACTTAACATTTTTTCAAAGATTCTATCTTATCAAAACCAAAAAATGCTACAACATTGGCTCCAACTAGGGACTGCTTTCTCTTGTCGAATGCAGAGAACCTGTAGATCCATGTGCCTTCTCCTCGGGCTATGGAGTCTTTGCTGTAAGAAAATTTTCATTGACATCTTGAAAAGTAAAGAAAACTGGAGTATTTACAATGAAAGCTATTTCAACTTCTTAATACTAAATGTAATGTTTGAGAAACCTTCCATTTACAGGATAAGTGGAATATAGCCCTTCAATGTTTTGTAGCACAAAAGTGTTGTTACCCTTGACTTCAGCAATTGCTAAAGGTCCAAACCATAGATTGTCAAATTTGCCATGCTTCCCTTTCTCTTCTCTCTTGTCATCCCATCTTAGAACTAGATCACGTTCCTTAAAGTCCCTTTCCTTGGCTCTTCTGTCAAACATCGTCTTCATCTTGTTATGATATTTCATCAATTTGTATTGAATTTCATCTCTGTTTTCATTAAGTTCAATAATCTGATTTATCCTTCTTGAAAAATCATCAGGTTCATCTGTTGAATCCTACAGGAATTTTAAAACAGGGAAAGCTAAATTGGTAGGGAAGTTTGCATCTTTCCCATAGACTAACTGAAATGGATATTTTCTAGTTGATATCTTTGGAGTAATTTTGTTTGTCCATACTGCATAAATCAAATGTGAATCCCAGCTCTTCTTATGATCATCTAGAGTCTTTTTTATTACCTTTACCAGACTTTTGTTGGATGATTCTACAAGGCCATTACCTTGAGGGTACTATGGAGTTGAATGATGTAACAAAATCTGATATTTCTGGAAAAAGTCAATCAATTTAACATTAGAAAAGGTTGTTGCATTATCAATGACAATCTGAGTTGGGCAACCAAATCTAGATAAGATAGTATCCTCAATAAACTTAATTACTACTGAATCAGTCGCATTCCTCACTAGAATTGCTTCCACCCATTTAGTAAAGTAGTCTATTGCAATGAGGATCCATCTATGATGATTACTTGAAGTGGGGTGAATCTCTCCAATAAAATCTAATCCCCATTGAGAAAAAGGTTCTGAAATTATTGATGGAACGAGTGGAAGAGCTGCTAATTTTAGCTTACTAGCAAACATTTGACAAGGAACACAACCTTTGACCTTTTCCCCTACTTGTAAGAACAATGTGGGCCAATAAAATCCTCCCCTTAGGATCTTGTATGCTGTTGCTATCCAAGCATAATGTCCCCCACAAAATCCTGTATGAAATTGATCAATGATTCCTTCAGTTTCTGATTCTGTTAAACATAATAACAAAATATTTAAGGGATCTTTCCAGTATAAATTTGCATTTATAATGCAGTACTTGAATGATTTCAACTAAAGGGTTTTACCCTGGGTTTTGGAGAATAATGTTGAACACTAAAAATGAATCAAGAAATTTACAATATCTTGATACCAGTTTGACAACAAGAATTTTTCATCAATGTGTATAGGACTGATCTGCTCGGAAGGTAGAGGTTTTTGTGGATTCTCCCCTTTAAGAGGAAAGGAAGGTTCTTGTGGATTCTCCCCTTCTACAAGGAGCGAAGGTTCTTGTTTATTATTCCCTTGAGAATGAAGGGAAGGTTTTTGTGTATTCTTCCCCTGTATTTCTAAAACAGAATTGATTCCAAGTACTTTGCAGTTGGATTCAGCTAGAAGCTTGGCTAATCCTTGACCTTTTACTAGCTTGGTGGTCTTGATAGTTAGATAAAACTCCAGAATTTGAGTGATCCATCTACCTCTTTTCCCATCAGTGTCTGGTTCGGTTAGGACAATTTTCACAACACTATTGGGAACATAAGCAGTAATAGGTGAATGTAAGACATACATCCTGAATGATTTCAGGGCTTGAATGAGGGCATAGGATTGCTTCTCAATGATGTCATACTTAAGCTCAACATCTCTCATAACCTTGCTGAAAAAGGCTATGGGTTGGTCATGGGAATCTTCATTTTTTGTAATAGAACGACAACAAGGGTTGTTTCAGAGGCAAAAGAGAAAATACTAAATGGCTTAGTATAATCAAGGTTGGCTAAGGTGGGAACTTCAGAGATAGCCTTTTTTATTTGTTCAAATGCATGACTAGAAGTGGGAGTCCATTTGACTTCATGATCCTTTCGGAGCATGTCAGTTATATCTTTTACAATCTCTGCATAATTTGGAATAAACCTCCTTAAAAAATTAATCTTGCCTAGAAAAGTTTGATTCTCCTTCTTGTTTCTAGGTAAGGTTAATGATTCAATGGCAGATACTCATTTGGGATCAATTACTACTCCCTCCTTTGAAATAATATGGCCCAACATTTTTCCTTTTTTGACAGAAAACAAGGACTTCTTAGGGTTCAATGATATTCCAAATTTTCTACACTTGTCAAAAACCTTCATCAAGTTCTTCAGATGTTTCTAATCAGATTTAGAAAAAACAGTTATATCATCAAGATAAATAACCACAAATTTATTTACCTGACCCATGAAAGCTATGTCCATAGCTCTCTGAAATGTTGCTCCAGCGTTGGTTAAGCCAAATGGCATCCTAGCGTACATGAATGTACCGTAGGGTGTAGTAAAGGTTGTCTTCTCTCGGTCTGCTGTATCAAAATTCACCTGATTTTAACTTGAAAAACCATCAATCATAGAAAGTCTTTGTGCTCCTAAAACCATTTCAAGTAACTAATCCATTTTGGGCAAAGGATAACTATCTTTTAATGATGCCTTGTTCAGATTTCTAAAATTCACACAGAGTCTTATTTCTCCATTTTTCTTTCTAACAGGTACTATATTTGCAACCCAATTAGAATATCCAAGAGGGAGGATGATCTGAGCATATAGCATTTTCTTAATCTCCCTTTCTACAGTTGGTAGAAGGGTTGGATTTATCCTTCTAAGTTTCTGTTGATAAGGTTTTGCTTCTGGCTTCAAAGGAATCTTATGCTGTATTAATGAAGTATCATAGGTCTTTAGATCAGCATAAGTCCAAGAAAAAACATCCTTATTATTTTGCAGTAAATTAAGATATTGAGCTTTGATCTCAGGGTCTAGAGATGCACATAATTTGATGTTTTTGATATCTTCATTAGTTCCAATGTTAATCTCTTCTATGTCATCTTCTGAAGAAATGGATTGAGGGTTTCGGAGGACATCATTTTGATCAAACAATTTTTCTAAAGGAATGAGTCCTTTTGGAATAAAATTGTTGGATAATTGAATAATTCCATGATTAGCAATATGGGTTTTAAAATCTGAAGTATCATTTTCATCCGCATTTTCATTTATTTCAGTTCTATCTTCATCAATTTGTAGAAGTGAAAAATCATCTATTACCTGTAGAAATGATTTCAAATGTTCATCATCTTCAAATATTTGCCAATGTTTCAGATTATCTAGGATAGATGGCCTATATTTGACTTGTATCTGGTAGAGTACATCGGTATGATCAAGAATTTTAAAAGAACTGGTAGAGACAGCTAAGGCATCTGCATGAATAATTTGATCTCTGGGAATATGAGTCAAATTAAAAGCATCAAAGAAGTTTTCAACTGAATCCCATACTTCATTTCGGTAGGACCTAAGTCTGGGGTGCTTGGTCTGGAAAACATTTATTGCTTGCTTAACAATAAGCTTTGAATCAGTAAAAGCACTTAAGTTTTTAACTTTTAGGCTTTTGGCTAATTGCAATCCTAAAAGGAAAGCTTCGGATTAAGCAAAATTATTGGTAATTTCAAAATCTAATTTACATGATTGTGTTATATTTTCTTTTCCAGGTGAAATTAAAACTAATCCAGCTCCTGCCCCATCTTTTGTGCAAGATCCATCAAAGAACAGTTTCCAAATATCAATTTGATTTGATTCAGGACTTTCAACTACCTCTTCAATTTTGACTTGAGTTTTATGTTGGTTTGAAGTGAGCTGAAAACAACCAAAGTCTTGATCTATTGCATAAATTGGATGGTTCCTTGGTTGGTCAGTCTTACAAATAGTATGTATAAACCTCACCTCTCTATATAATCTTAATTTCTCTCCTCCATAAATAGGAATAGTAGCATATGCCATATCCATCTGTAGAGTTCCCCCTAATTTGGCACAACAAGACCTAGAAAGGGGCATTCCAAACTTGGAAGGGACATCTGTGACAACAATATCAAGTACTACATTTTTCATCGGAATTTGGGCAAGGGTAATCACCAGATCCTTAATCAATCCTAAATAGGGCACCTTTTTAGAATCAAAGGTGTACAGGTCATGGTAGGATCTAGTTATGTCGAGTTTCAAATGGTCCATGATAGATTTTGGC
The DNA here is from genome assembly GCA_031772625.1 of Pinus tabuliformis. Lineage (NCBI taxonomy): Eukaryota > Viridiplantae > Streptophyta > Pinopsida > Pinales > Pinaceae > Pinus > Pinus tabuliformis. The sequence continues at coordinate 1,522,493,161 of CM062820.1, read as the reverse complement.
ATAAGGTTGAGTGATGCTCCTGAATCAAGCATACAATTATACAACATGGAATCATTTGTTTTAAGAGTTACATAGAAAGGAGGCACTATCTCATCTATCATGTTTGAACTAGGGCCAAAAACTACTGCTGGTTTTTCATCTTGCAGACTTATGACATCGCCTTCAGCCTCAATCGAAGTATTTTGAATTCATTTTGTGACTTGACTTTTGTAACTAGGGTTTTTAGAAAGCTGTGACAGTGGAATTGGGATCTTAACCCTCTCTAATTCTTTTTTAACATTAAATATAGTCAAAATGTTTTTACCAGCTTGGGTAGTATCAATTGATTGATCTAAGGGATGAATAAGAGTTGTTTGAGCTTCAGCAGTTTTGGTACATGGTTCAATTACTGGAGTTTCCTTTGGAGGTCTCCCAGGACCAGGCCTATGCCTAAGATGATACCTCTTGTTTAATTTTGCAATTAAAAATTTAGAGAAAGCATGATATTTAGAGACCTGTGAAGCTTCCTGATCTTCTTGAACCTGATTTTGTTGTGAGAGAGGAATGATGGTTGTTTGCTTGGAAGATGAATCCATACTATAATATCTTCAGTAATTGTCATAGTATTATCATCAGGTTGTTGGTCATCTATCAGTAGAGGAGTCGGAACCTGTTGACCATTGCTAGGTCTCTGAAGAATTTGTAGTGGTGGATTTCTTTTATACTAACCTTGATTTTGATTTTGGGGTCTAGTAATTGTTTGTTGTATTGTCCTAGGTTGGGTCTTAATCTTTGAAATCCTATTTGATAGGTTTATAAGAAGAGATGTTATTTCATCTATTTTTGAGTCTTATGATTTAGTCTTAGAGGAACTAGAGGCTTCTTGAACAGATTTGAGTTTTCTTTGGGCCTTTTCTTCCTTAAGTTTTAAAGAAGTTGAGGCTGTCCTATTTGCTCTACTTCTATAGCATTTGTTTCAATATCTTCAAGAGTTCTTGAAGTTCTCTTTTGTAGCATAACAACAAAGTCATCATCAAATGCTTTAGAAAATCTGGACTTAGTTGTTGCTATAGGAGGCTTACAATCAACAAGCATTTTGTGATAGAGTTTATTGAATCTGTTGATAAAATCTGATACTGGTTCACCAAAGTTGCTTTTAAGCTCTTCAAATTCTGTGAGGAAGTAAAGAGGATCCTTTTTCACACCCCATTGATTTTTAAATATTTTTGTAAGCTCTTCCCAATTTCTAATGGTAGCTGCTAGTAACTGTCTAAACCAAATCCTCACATTTCCTTCAAGTGTCTGTACAAACAATATCATATAAACATTTTCTTGTTCAATATTCATGTTGTCTGCAAAGTCAAGGAAAGCTTGAAGATGGTCTTTAGCTAAGGGACCAGTTTCTCCATTGTACTTGGGAAGGTATTTTAAGTATCCAGCTGGGAATGCATCAAGGTTATTAGGTAAGACTAAGGTAGCATATCTAGCCTATACAATAGGCCAGAATGCCATGACAGCAGGTGGTGTATGAGGTGCTTGAGGTATATGAGATGCTTGATGTGTATGAGGTTGTCCAAGTGGAGTATGAGGTGTTTGTGTGGATGTAGAGGATGAAGAAGAAGAAGTAGAGGAAGAAGATGGTGATTTAGGGGTGGATAAACTAGTTGGAGGTGAAGGAGGAGGAGATCTCCTGAAAGACTTCAAAGGAGTCTTAAGAACTAGCTTTGGGACCTGTAAAGGAATACCTTATTTTGTTTCAAAGAGAGGATTGGTATATATAGAGAAAGTCTCCTCAGATTGTTTAGAAGAAGAAGCTTTAGGTCGGTCAAAGATGGAAGGAAATGGATAGGTGGTAGGGGATATGAAATCCGTGAGTTTATATTCTGGTAGATCAACACCCAACTTAGATTCAGTTTTAGGTGTTCCTGGTGGTAGTGTGGGTATTGGATGAGATTCTAATGAATGAATAAGGTACGCTGACTTAAAATCAACTCCTCTATTTAGAAGTTCAGCAACCCTAGGTGATAAATGGGAGTAATCAGGATAAGATGGAATATTACTATAGGGGTCAAATGATTCTACTTCTTTAGAATCTAGGACTGAAGAGGAAGAAGTAGATGATCGGGGGTGTCCCCTTTTAGAACTAGCTTTTCTCAGAATCCTTTTAGGACTTGACAGAGGTTTAACTATGTCAGCTTCCTTCTGAACGAGATCTGGTATGTTTATAAGGTGCTAGCTTGGGAGTGTGGAGTTGCCAAGGTGAATGATTTTAACCTTTCTAAACCTTTAATCACCTTTAAAGGAAAAGAATGAATTAATATTGTTGTCCCAAGGGAAACTTAAATGAAATTCATATCCCTGGCAATGAAGCTAGTCTGATGTTGTTCCTCTGAGATAGTGGTAGGTCAGCTACCAATGAATGAAGACAGATGTAGAATTAAAGTAATTAATCCTTTGGGTTATATTAATACTTCAGCAAAGGGCTGCTATAAAGCATTACACAGTGATATAGATAAAAAATAATGGTGAGTAGAAGACAACAAAAAATATGATTATCACAATTTCCAGACTGTAAAACAGAACAATCATAAGTGGGAAAACCTTCTAAATTACGTTCCAAAGGTTCGAGGTAGTATACTTAATGGTTACACAAGATGCTGATGATTTACTAATTAGAGGAGATTAGCTGAAAAGACAGTTCATTAATCCATTATCTTAATAGATGATCACTTCAGGAGCTTATAGGAATAAATTGAGACACAATTCTTCCTACCTAGATATCTCTATAAGTCATAAGCATATGAAGAAAACATAATGATTGATAACTAGAAAAACTTACAGGATAACACAAAACTGTGTAAAACCAGATTCAGAATCCTCTGCTTTGTATTAAGGTTCCAGAAAGACTGAGTACATCAAGTGTCTGCAAAAGCTTCCTTCAAAGGTGGCTTCCAGGTTCAAAGTAGTATTAACAGTCAAGACTTTACAAGCAATGAACTATGAATCTTGAACTTTGAACCATTAACATCTCGAGAAGAGATTTATTTATACAATAATAAAACTAAGAAAGATCCTAAAACTGATTAAGATTTATTCTAGGAAAGGAAAAGATCTTCACGCAAGAAGATAGGGGTAGCATTTGAACTGCTCCTTGCTATCCCTTTTATTCAGGTTTTGCTGGCTTTGTTGGTTGATATTTTTTCCCTTTAAGCTGCTAAATCATTTGTATCCTTTTCACTGGTCGATTCCTTTAGTTTGATCTTTCATCTGATACAATTTAAACTCTGTAAATTTCCTTTAACCTGCTGAGTAACCTTTATAGTTTCTTTTTATCTTTACAATGCTTTTCTGGTTTTTACTATGTTTTTCAACAGTAAATCCTTTTGAATTTATGTTACATGGCAAAGTATGGTGATATGATTTTCATATTTGTCTTCAAACTGTGCACAGGATTTTTCTTTGTAAGCTTGGAAAGTAAATTTTACCTGAAAAACATAGAAATTATTAAGAAAAATAGAGGTGATAGAGGAGGACATCAATGGCTTTTTGAGCTTGAAAGGCTATTGGAAGGAGTCCATAGCATATTGGAAGGTAAAATGATGGTTTATATGGTCGCAGAGGCTTATGGAGGCTTTGTTGTGTAAAACAAGCGAAACAAAGGAAAATGGTCATTTTGGCATTTAAACGGGAAAAACAGTTTTCCTTTTAAAATACGGCACGAAGTGAACAGTGATTGTTTTGTCATTTTGCGGAAGGTGGTTTTCATTGCACCGCTTATGAAGTGCGGGCGGTTTTGGGAAGGGTCACCCGAAGTGATTTGAGCTTGACATGTAGCAAGGGAAGCCAGTGGAAGCTACTTTTTGGGTGGGTAATGCCCGTATAGAGAGCGTACCCGAAATCACCGAGGGCTGTTTGATTTGAACGCATTAGATCGGACGGTAGCAGAGCGAAGGAGTAGTACGGAGGGTACAAATGATTAAATATAGCGGAAAGGGCTTTATTATGTGTTAAAACCCAGATTTAGCGGTTAAATGGAGGTTTAGTGGTTAAACAAAGGTTTAAGTCAATTCTTTGTTTAAATCATAAAAAACGATTTAACAAAGAAAAAATTTGCAAAACGCATATGACAGACTTGAAATTTTATTAACTCAGGTGGATAATGATATTGGTTTTAGGTTTATATGGCATATCGTAATCAGTGTTTAGCGGAGGACGACACATCGCAAAGGAATACGATAGGTGCCGGACGTGACATGGGAATAAATGATATATGATATGTGATCAGGTCCATTGCACATTGCAATCAGAGATCACAATGGTGGAGGGTTATTCTATTAGCGGGACTTGCGATAAGGGCAGATGCGATATGGCAATGAGTTATAATATATATTTGGTCGGGTTCGGGCCCTTTGTTGATCGCATATCACAATCAGGGAAAAGAGCATGCATATGATAGGATTGCGATGCGACAATATTGCGATGTGATATTAAAATATATAGTTTTATTATAAAACTAAGGGTTTCGTGATATTTTAATAAGGAGTTAATATATACGAGAAAGTGGAATTTTAGGGGTTTAATACTATAGTTGGTGTTAATATGAAAATGAGTGGAAAAAGGTAAAAGTATGCGAAAAGGGGAATTAAAGGCGAAAAAGGGAATTATATGAAATATGAGCGGAAAAGGGAAAATACACTAAGTAAAGTTCTTTCTAATGACTTATTTGATTTTCATATATGCATCAATACTTGGGGAAAAGATATTTTTGTGGGTTTTTTTTATGTAAAAAGAGATTTTACATGGGATTTTCACTTTTCCCAGGCAAAAAGGGTTTTGACCTTAGGAAAAGGGATTTTTGTGGAAAATGAGTGAATATGAATGTATGAAGGTGGGGAAGGGGTAATTAGTGAATATAGTGATGAATGGGGATGAATGGGAAGTTAATTAATCTATGTTGTAGACCTTCCTTTGCTTTGTGTATTTGAATCATGGACATAGAAACATATTGTGAAACATAATAATGTACCTTTAGTCCAATGAATAATCAAACTTCTGCAACCTTTCTATACTTACCCTTTGCTTACCCTATTATTTTTTCTTCACTTAATGGGTGCATTTAAGCTAGCAAACCCTTTTCCTTTCCTTTTCTTTTACAAAAACAAACTATCTAAATCTACCCTTATAGCCTCCAAGGGCTCAGATTAAGCTGATGAGCACCTTATTATTCTCTACCTAACTACTGATCTACCAAGATTAAACAGTTTAGCCAGATCTTTATTCTCTAACTATAACATCAAATTTAAAGCATGAAGCAATCAAGATTAAACTATTTGACTGTCATGGGGTTGTGGCATTTAACACAAGCTGCACACAACCATTTTTTTGTAGAAACAGAGTAGTGGCATTTAGACTTGCTCACTTCCAGAGTTTATTTGTTTTCTTTTCTTTCTAACCTAACATTTTCTTTTTTGTCTTTATTTTTTAGGACATCTAGCCTAACATTTTCTTTGATATGGACATTATCATCAAGGATTTTTCTTTTACTAACATTTTATTTACTATTGTTATGTCCATATCCTAACTTAACATTTTTCAAAGATTCTATCTTATCAAAACCAAAAAATGCTACAACACACCCATAGAAACGCTGCAAATGGAGAAATTCTGAGCCATTTTATTATATTTCTGCAAGTAAAATACAATGGATGATGGAATGGTGCACCTGGGCTTATTTGAAAGGACAAGAAGGACCAAACCTAGGTAGGAAAATGGATGAGCTGAAGGCTGCCCAACTGCTGCACCAATTTGCACTGCATTGCCGAGAAACTTTTGCTCTACTGAAGTTCGAATGGATGGAAGGTGCATTGAAACTACCCAGAAATTTATATGCTTTTAACCTCTGGCTCCTTGGCCAAAACCCACAAAAACCCAGAAATCGTTTGGCTTGATTTGGAATTCCCAAAATCGACCTCCAAAGGCAATTTTTAATCCTCAATAATTCTACACTATTTGCTGCAAATATACAGCTTAAAAACCCACCTCCGGTGCTCAAAAAATTATGAAACTTTCTATTTATGATCCTTTTCAAAAACCCAGAAAAACCCAAAAAGGATTTTGGCTGGTTTAGACTTTTGATTTTCGACCCCCTTGGAGCCTCACCTCAGCTCTAGCTGCCATTTTCGACTTGCTAGAAACTGCCTGTAAATCCACTTGAAAAATTCACCAACATGATGAGTTCAGCCATGCTATCCAATCCCTAACTTCCCGGATGATGTCTTGGCCCAACTTAGTTGCTCCCAAGTACCACGAAAATTCATTGTGTGGCCTTTGCGCTGTCCCCCAACCCTACAGTTCAAATTGCTAGAATGTTGGCTCAGTTGGCTATAAAACCCAGCAAGAACGTCAGTCTAATGCTGCTACCTCAGCTCCCCAAATCCTGGACAAGCAGTCAGATCTTTGCTTGCCTCAATCTCCCTCTGCGTGTTTCCTAGCTGCCCAGAAATACACACTTCTTGCTTTGCACTGGTTGGTGGTGCTATGTCATTGCCCTGGAACTCCTGAAATCCTTGTAGAACTGCCTCTCTGGGGTGAGCACGGATGCTACCCTGAAGTAGAGGTTGAATCTCCCACTTGAGAGATTCGTGGCTAGACAGCCGGTTGACTCAGCTAAACAATAGAGTGAACATTCAAGTGATTTTTTTTGCAAGATGTATGAATGAATCACAAAATGAGAGCTTCTCCCTCCTTATAACTCCTTGGGCCTCCCTTGCCTCATGTGGGCCCCTCCATCCACCTATTTGAATTTCCCTCCAAGCTATTTGAATGAGCCAATTCGAATTCCCATGTGGGTGGCCCCCACATTCCACTAGCAACCAAATTAAGTCGAATTGCCTCCTAAGTTCGTAAGTCGAAAATGATGGGTTCTCTTCCTTAGCCAAAATTGTGCAAAATTGTGTAGCAGGACCCTGTTACAAATGTGTTTGAGAAGGGACATGACAGTCCTCCCCTCCCAAATGTTGCTTACCCTCAAGCAACGTCAAAGTTGGGTGCTCTAATATGTGCTCACCCTCCCAGGTGGCATCCTCACCTAACAAGTTATTCCAATGCTCCAAAAATCGCTTGTCCTCAAGCAATGTCTGAACGACCATCCTCTCTAAATGTTGCTCCCCATTGTCTCTATAACATGTTCCAGGGTCCCGGATGTGCCACTGAATTGTCCTTGACCTTAGCACTGTCTTGATATGAAATAAACCTTTAATACTAGGATCCCAAGCTATCTTTTCCAACATGAAGCTCCCCTCGCACCACTCACTATCCTACCTAGTGGAAGTACCAGAAGTCCCTTGCTCCATCAATGATTCGCTAAAGCCCAATGGAAGATCTGTATGATTTCCCCTTGTAGTAACCAACACATCCCTAAAGGTTATTGAGTTGTGAAGAGTTGTGTTTCCCCAGTTCCCTGCTAGTCCCAGAGTGGTGCCACCATGCTGATGTTGTGCTACTCTGACTATGTCATACTCCCCATCATGCACAAATAGTATCTTGCTCTCCTGGAACTCGATGGTGGAATACTGAAAGAGGCGAGACACATCCTGCCTGGGCATCTCCATCGCACCAAGGCCTACCCATCCAAATCTAGCTCTGAAACCGTGCAACAATAGAGAATGTATACCTCCCCATATGATGAACCATCTATGAACCCCCATGTGTCATCCCAAGAGAGAACTATATCACTCTCTGCCATGAATTTGCTCATCACCAGTGATCTATCGATCAACTGAATCCATGCATCCCACAGGCAAACTTGCTGCAACATAACCCTAACGACCGATGGAATCGCTTTGGCCCTCATCTTTAGTCCCTGCATGCCACCCATATATAGGATCCATAGATCATGAACTAATATGAGGCATGTTAAACTGTCCAGTGTCTGCCACTATGTAGTACAAATGACCACTGGAAACCATGTGTGCCAAATAACTACCCCCTAAATCCAACCAATAGATGGGTATGTGATATGTGTAATCGACTCAGTGTATGTGGATCCAACCTGCTCCTACCAACCATCGCCACTGGTTTGGCTACCCGCCCCCTGGAGAACGTGTCGATACAATGTTGGGAACCGGGATACATACTGGACAACTATCTCAGCCACACACGGTATCCTCTGCTCATCCTTGGTTTAGACATGCCTTGTGGAAATAGTGAAACATGTCTCCCACATGACCAACTGCCCAGGGATATAATCAGTGATGAATGATATGCCATCCCTATCGCTGATCACCTCATCCCTCGACCTATGGCTGTCAACTCGCGTAATGACTTGATGCCCTCACTAAGAAGTCTCCCCTCTATCACAACAAGTGTCATCCAAATATCTTGGGTGTGCTCCCTGTCCCCTGCTACCCATGCCCAGAGTGTCAAAGGACAACAACTAGATTGCTCGTTCCTATAAGTGACATAGAAGAGGGTCAGGGGTGTGAGTCCCTGTGGATACCATCAAGTATCGCTCATCTATGTCACCATCGATCCTGGGTGAACTACACCCAAAGGTATTCTCTGTATCTCCGTCCATGGGTGTCCCTGGAGGAAACACTCCACGACCTCGTTGTGTAGCACCATACGCCTTTGCATACCACCGATCATCCTAGGACTCCTGGACATAACACTGTACACTACAGCCTACCCCTGTACACAGCGGGATACCCTCAGCTGTAGCTATGCCATCTGGTACTGTCCTACTTCCTACCTGTGTCATTGCACCTATCACTCCCCATGCATCTCCATGCCCACTTGTAGACCATTGCTTAATGCTATATGCTCCCACATATCCCTGGATATGATGGCCTAGAGCTAGGTCTGTACATGTCAGGCCAGACCCGATCAGTGTCATCACCTCCACCATCGCATCATTATCCCCGCTGATGAATGGATCTTCCCTCCAAATCCCCCTTGAGGGATCCGAGAAGTTACTCTCCCTATGTGTCAGTAGTGATGCCACCACTTCTCCGCTCCTATGCATCCTCTGTGCCCCGCACAAAAGTGAAGAATCCCAGCTCCATGCAAGGAACCATCTGGTGGCCTACCAATGCCACCTCTTCCGACAAACTCCTGCCAGAGTATGCTGATCACCCAGTGATCTCGTTTACAAATTCCATACCAAGAAAACCAAAAGAGTCGGTTCATAAACTAGTTGGCCACGGGTGCTGACTGAGACTCCCCTAGCGAATGTGCATGCTCAACTGCTAGGTCAATTGTACCATCCCAGTTGTAATACCGACATACATAGGAAATGTTAAGTGGCTCCTCTCGGATCCCAATGCCAGTCGGAGCTTCTAGCATCCACAGTGCCTGGAAACTCATGCTAAGCTTCACTTGGGTCCGTTACCATCTCCATAGTCCACTCCACCGGGTACCAACTCAGAATCTCTCGCCACCCAACCCCAAGAGAGGGATTGAATGCATGAACTCCTGCACATAGAACAACCCCAACATGCTGGTGTTGCACCCTGTGCAACTCAAGTCGTCTCATATCGCTATCCTGGTCAATACATACAATTTGACTAGGTAGCTCTATCTCCCTTTGTCCAATGGGCCAAGGTAATCTAACAGTGCTGCTAGCCTTGTCTATTTATGCCCAAAGAGGGTTGCTCTCACACTCCAATGTGCACTCTAGCTGCACTAGTAGGGAATCCAACTGCTCCCCAACATGAGTCAATTTGGTCATGGACTTGGCACAAACTGCTCTCATGCCCTCCAGCTCCTCGTTCCGTTGCAGAATCGACTCTTGCACTAGAGCGACCTTCATTTTTAATGCTAGAAGGTCGACCTGAAACTAATGGAACTATCGTGGGCATCTATCATCTCTAAAATTGGTCATAGCTCCATATACCTTAGCAACTGTTGGCATCTTGTCCAGGGATGGCAACCCCTCAACAAATGGCTCTATGTGAGTAGGCTCTATCCTCTCCACCAGGGTGTTAATTAGGGCTATCAAAGAGGTCTCTAATAAAGGTGACTCCTGCATCATACTGGGTATATCGATGTGCTCCTCACCATCCTATGGGCTCTCAACATCATGCTCAACCTCCTCCTTAGGCTCTTGATATCTAAAGCCAGGTCTCCACCAACAAAAGCACCCCCTGGTCTCACCCTCTAACTGTCTTTGTCCTATCTTCTCCTTTTCAGGAGATCTAGTGCCATGATCTGGTAGATTTTCCCCACACGATGTAGATGGTTGCACCCCCACGGCCTGCTCACCTCTAACATTTTTTTTGTAAGGGTGAGGATGGGTTTGGTCTGTCACCCTCCTCAACTGGGCCAACCTCTCATCGTCCCAATGAATTCTACCCCAAAATTTCTGCATACTGGATTTCCCTTGAGCCATGGGTTTGTCTCTAGTTTCACCTGTCACTGTGCACTCATACCCAAAGCTTCCATGATCTTCTAGCTAATTTCCCACAACTGGGCCAAGATCATGCTCTAATACCACTGTAATGATCCTTAATAGGAATACAAGTGATAACAAGCAAATAATACATGTAGCAAATTACAAAAATGAAATATTCAGCAAACACCCATATAAAAGCTGCAAATGGAGAACTTTTGAGCCATTTTATTATATTTCTGCAAGTCAAATACAATAGATGATGGAATGGTGCACCTGGGCTTGTCTGAAAGGACAAGCAGGACCAAACCCAGGTAGGAAAATGGTTGAGATGAAGGTTGCCCAGCTGCTGCACCAATCTGCATTGCACTACCAAGAAACTACTGCTTTACTGAAGTTCGAATGACTGGAAGGTGTACTGCAACTGCCTAGAAATTTATATGATTTTAACCCCGGACTCCTTGGCCAAAACCCACAAAAACTCAGAAATAGTTTGGCTCGATTTGGACTTCCCAAAATTGACCCCTGAAGGCACTATTCAATCCCAACAATTCTACAATGTTTTCTACAAATATATGGCTTAAAAACCCACCTCCGGTGCTCATAAAATTATGAAACTTTATATTTACGATCCTTTTCAAAAACCCAGAAAAACCCAAAAAGGATTTTGGTTGGTTTAGACTTCTGATTTTCAACCCCCTTGGAGCCTCACCTTAGCTCTAGCTGCCAATTTCGACTTGCTGGAAACTGCCTGTAAATCCACCTGAAAACTTCTCCAAAATGATGAGTTCACTTGTGCTATCCAATCCCTGACTTCTCGGGTGATCTCTTGGCCTAACTCAACTGCTCCCAAATACCACAAAAATCTGCTGTGTGGCCTTTACGCTGTCCCCTAGCCCAATAGTTCAAATTGTTGGAATGTTGGCTCAACTGGCTATACAACCGAGAAAGAACGCTGGTCTAATGCTGCTACCTCAGCTCCCCAACTCCTGGACAAGCAATCATATCTCTGCTTGCCCCAATCTCCTTCTGCGTGTTTTTTGGTTGCCCAAAAATACACACTCCTTGCTCTATGCTAGTTGGTGGTGCTATGTCACTGCCCTAAAACACCTGAAATCCTTGTAGAATGGCCTCTCTAGGGTGGGCACGGATGGTCCCCCGAAGGAGAGGTTGAATCTCCCGCTTGAGAGATTCATGGGTAAACAACTAATTGACTTAGCTAAATAGCAGAGTGAACAACCAAGTGATTTTGTTTGCAAGATGTATGAATGAATAGAAAAATGAAAGTTGTTCCCTCCTTATAACTCCTTGGGCCTCTGTTGCCTCATGTGGGCCCCTCCATCCACCTATTTGACTTTCCCTCCAAGATATTCAAATGGGCCAATTCGAATTCCCATGTGGGTGGCCCCCACATTCCAATAGCAACAAAATTAAGTCAAATTTCCTCCTAAGTCTCTAAGTCAAAAATGATGGGTTCTCTTCCTTAGCCAAAATTGTACAAAATTGTGTAGTAGCACCTTGTTACAAATGTGTTTGAGAAGGGACATGACAGGGTGAAGAACCTCTACAAATTGGATGTAGAAGATTGTGCTACTTTGAGCACAAAAGCAGAGAAGGTGCAGAGCCGAGACATCAGTGAGTTGTGGCATAGAAGATTAGGTCACTTGCACCATGGAGCTTTGAATATCATGCAAAAAATTTCTACAGGACTTCCCAAGGGTACAATAGAGCAGAGAGACACATGAAAAGGGTGTACATTGGGGAAGTACACCAAAGCCACCTTTCATGATAAGGACAGTCGAGCACAAGTGATCCTTGAAAGAGTTCACTCAGATGTGTGTGGATTTTTATCAACAACCTCCACGACCAAGCACAAGTATTATGTAATATTTGTGGATGATTTCTCTCGTAAGTGATGGATTTTCTTCATGCAGAAGAAAGATCAGACATTCTCTAAATTTTGTGAATTTAAAGCACTTGTTGAGAAAGACCTGATAGGAAAGTTAAAGCTCTCAGGAGCGATAACAATGGAGAATATGTGTCGAATGAATTCAAGAACTTCAGTGAACTAGAAGGCATTCGACAATAATTAATAGTAACCCATAATCCACAACAGAATGGGGTGGTTGAAAGGAAGAACATAAGCATTGTGGGAGTTGCACGAGCGATGTTACATGATCAGGGCCTACTGTTGCACTTGTGGGCTGAAGAATGCTACATAGCTATATATGTATAGAACAAGAGTCCTCATATGATTCTCGAGATGAGTTCACCAAAAGAAGTTTTTTCACGTAAGAAACCAAATGTGGCACACTTTAGGATCTTTGGTTCATCAGTTTACTGTCATGTTACCAAGGATGCAAGGAAAAAGCTAGAACCAAATGCTGAGTTGGGCATATTTGTGGGGTACACTGATACACCTCACAAATATTGGGTGTACCTGCCATCTCACAGGGTGACAATGGTTCATAGAGATGTGAAGTTTTATGAAGAGAAGGCCATGAGAGTTTCCCTTGAGAGGGAGCTTCAGTTGCGTGGAGAAGACAAGATTTTAGATCCAAAGGAAGAACCTTACGATGATGTGGAGCAACCACATGCAGAGGAGCAAAGAGTGGAAGAACCCACTCATGCAGAGAATTCGAGACATGGAAGTAAGCACACTAGATATGATGACAAATTGATACATGATGCTAGAGAGAATGTGGGAGAACCCACATCACAATACTGATAGAGGAGGTTACTAGATTGGTACACTAGCTACATGGCTCTAATGAGCAAGAGTGTAGAGATTGAGACATCCTCATTCGATGAAAAAGTGCAAAAACGAGTATGGGTTGATGCCATGGTAGAGGAGTATGACTCCAATATCAAAAACAGTGTTTGGAAAGTGGTTCCAAGACTAGTAGACAAGTTAATGGTGAGTTTCAGATGGCTTTTCAAGGGAAAGCAAGCAATAGATGGGAGCGTGGAGAAACACAAGGCCAAATTTGTGGCTAGAGGGTTGCTCAAGTGGAGGGAATTGATTACGAGGAGACCTTTCCTCCAATAACAAGGTACTCTTTACTTAGATCTATTCTAGCACTTCTAGCACAGATGGGATGGGAGATAAATCAGATGTATGTGAACACAACATTCCTCAACAATGTGATTGAGGAAGAGGTGTACATTGAGCAGCCGAAAGGATTTGAGACCTTCAACAGAGAGTCACATGTGTGTAGACTCAATCGAGTGCTGTATGGATTAAAACAAGCACCTCGTGCTTGATACATGAGGATTGACAACTATTTCACCAAGTTGGGCTTCACCAAAAGTGAAGAAAATGAAAAACTTTACCATATTGTGGTTGAAGGTAAATTGTTGATTATAGTATTATATGTTGATGATTTAATTCTAATAGGTGATGAGAAGCTGGTCAATTCTTGCAAAGAGGATCTTGCAAGAGAATTCGAGATGAAGGAACTAGGGCTCATGCATTATTTCCTTGGTATGGAAGTATGGCAAGGAGATAAGGATCTATTTGTCTCTCAGGGAAAGTATGCCAACTAGATACTGAAGAAGTTCCACATGGAGAGAAGCAAACCCATGGAGACCCCTCTAGCAGGAAATTGGAGGAAGGAAGATGCTACTTTAGGTGAAGTAGTGGAGGCTACTATTTACAGGCAACTTGTGGGTTCACTTATGTATTTGGTGAGCACACGAAAAAACATATGTTTTGCAGTTAATCAACTTAGTCAAGCAATGGCTAAGCCAACCAAACTCTATTGGAAGACAACTAAACTTGTGTTGAGATACTTCAGAGGCACCACTCAATTTGGTCTTTGGTACATATAGACAAAAGGAGTGAAGCTTCAAGGATTCACAGGTGTAGATTAGAAAGGGAGTCCATCCGAGAGGAAGAGCACAATAGGGGGAATCTTTAGTATTGAGTCAGTAACAATTTCTTGGTACACCAGGAAGCAGAGATTAGTTGCACTTAGTTCGGCAGAAGCAGGGTGAATGGTTGCTAGTCAAGCAACTTATGAGACTATCTGGATAAGGAAGATCCTTGTTGGGTTATTTGGTTAGTAGATGGATCCTACAGTGATTTACTATGACAATGAGAGTCGCATAAAACTCTTTGAGAATCCATTTTTTCATGATCAGTCCACGCATATCGAAATTCGATATCACCATCTACGAGATTGTGTGCAAAGGAGAATCATGTTGTTAGAGTACATTCCTACAAAGGAAAATGATGTAGATATTTTAACAAAGGCATTATCAAGATGCAAATTCGAGTTTCATAGAGGCAGGATCGGGGTAGTAGACAATCCCTTTCTTATTAAAAGGGAGTGTTGAAAATGAAACAGGAAAATCCTAATTTAATTTTGTCCTTCAATTAAATTAGGAATAAAATTGTAATTCCACATCTCATGACAACTTGTGTTAGTTAACTAAGTTAATTTGACTTAGTTGGCTCAGTTAATTCGAGTTGAGGGTCTAACTTAAGTCATGTAGTGTGTGTCCTACATTAATTTGAGTTGTAATTAATTAATTCATTTTAACTAAGTTAAAGTCAGTTAAACTAGTTCCAACTGTTGGAGGAACTAGTGGGAGGTCTAGTAGTGTGGTGCTGGCTACAATGATCAACCACTTAACTTATGGTTCACTCATAAATAGCTCATGCATGTCAGATCTGAGAGTTACCCAGTTGAGATTTGATTTTAGGGACAATGTAATATCAGTTGTATAATCATCCGAATTACACAGGTGGTGCATGCAGTCAAAGGAAGGCTTATGCGAATTGCACAATTCCAATTGAGGAATTTTCCTAATTAATAGGGGTCTAATTCCGAAGGAAACAATGCAAGGAAATAGGGACTTGGGAAAGCAAGAAATTGGTTAAGTATTGGCCTGGGCTTGTCTAGGAAGCTATGAGGCAGATAAAAATATTGATGAGGTTGCTCGAGCTTGAGCAAAGCATTGTAATATTACCATATTTTCTTACTAATGAAATATACAAATAACATGGGTTTTTAGCTGTGGATTTCCCCAGGAAATCATTGTGTAATGTGTTGATTGAATTATTTCTCTCGTGTGCTTCATGATTTTGCAATTGTTTAATTGTTTTCACTGATGAGTAGAGTAGATTAAACTCTATTGTTTTAGCAAATTACAATTAGCAGATTGAATCTACAAGGAATTTCTACATTTTTCCACGGGATCCAAAACTGTTTTTGACCAAATTAATAGTAACTCCCATGCTACTTGCACCATCAACATTTTGTAAATGTATTTACACAACTAGAAATGACCAAATCAACCCATGGACAAGATTCGACGCTTTATTGAAGCTCAATACTCTAAATCTATCCATTAAACACCATTACTTCAATATTAAAGTGCATTCAAATTTTCTTTGGACCAGGCATATAGATATATAAAACAATAAAATTGTTCCATAAAGACTATCACCTCCTCAACCAGAAAATTATTACATCATACATGAATGTGCCTTTTAGACTAGATCAATAGAACATTTGTTGACTAAAACCATGGGTGATTCCATTGTTTATGCGTGGTTTCCTTTTGAAACACAACAATGTTCATTGATATCATATAGAAATACTGCATCATAACTTTGACAATTGCGCTTACACCTCTTGGACTGGAGCAACAAAAACTACCTGGAGAATCTCAAGCTAGATCGATCTTTTTTTTTTTTTTTTTTTCTTTTTAAATACCCATAACATATATCAACAATAATGCAGGGCGATCTTCAAATAATTAGGGATTAAATTCTTTTCTCATCATATTTTTTTGTAATTCTCAAAATATACTCATCGATTTTGATTTGTGCAAGTAATTTCTCATCGTTGCACGCACAGAAAATGAGCAAATTAAACTAGACATGCTCCCATAAAAATGATCAAAAAACAAACCTTACACATATGCTTCATTCTTTGAAGGAGCTCCCCCTAAATTTCAACAAGTTCTGCTTCAAGTTTCCCCTGAGGCTGAGCTGGCCTCAATTACTTTTTGAAACCATTTGTTGCTTCTTCCCATTAACAATTTGATTTCTTTCTTCTTTGGCCATATGGCCTAAATTATCACAGAAAAGACATTTAATGTGCCCATGAAATGACGAAAATGATTTAGATCTCTTACAAATCCGCTTTCTACTGTTTATGCCATAAGCCCTACAATCAACATATTTATGCCCAAATTCATTACATAAATAACAATATCCATGAAAGACATTTTTCTACCTGGAGAATGATAGAGGATGGGGCTGCATTTCCTTAACTGACTGCTTGAGAGTTCTCAACATTCAAATGTTTCTTTTGCTTCTACAATTTGCAGCAATGTGTCCATATTCTTGGCAGTTAAAACACTAAACATTTTTCATATTTTTCTTTGGCACATTCTTTGGCTCTTGATTATGACATCAATTTCCTTCATTTCTACTGGAAGTTTCTACTTTTAGATTCTCACAATTATTGATATGATCTTTGAGCTGGTTGCCAATCTCCTCTTCAGTTCTCCTTGTTTTCTCTAGCTAATTTTTCAGATCTGATTTTTCTTCCTTGAAAACATATTCTTTCTCCTCAAGAATCTACAATAATTTCTTTAGATCTTTATTCTCTAAAGTTAACTTCTCAGTTAGCCTTGCTTGAGCTTTTTTTTAGCCTCAAGGGTTACTAATCTTCGGACCTCTTCACCTTCAGATTCTAATTTTTCTACAAAAATATTACCTCCACTTTTCTCCAGAAGTTTTGACTGAATTGATTTTATATCATCTTCTAAATCATTGATCTCAAGAACATCATCATCACTAAAAGTAAATGTACTTCCAGATATAATATGATCACAACATTTACCTTCATTATTTTTTACCATAAATAAAAGATGTTCTTCTAAATTTGAAAATTTCATATTGCTCTTCCTTTTCTGAGACTGCTTCTTATTTTTCACCATGGCCCATGATCTGCTCTCAAGTGATCAAGCTTCACCAAGAGAACCCCGCTCTGATACCAATTAATGGAAATGAGCTCACTACTTGGGGGGGTGAACTAGTAGTGCTAAAATTTATCCAATTTTTAATTCTTTTACCAAAATAAATCAAAATCAGTAACCCATCAACTAACACATGAATCCAACATAAAATAAACACATAGAAACACCTTGAACAACATCAAAAATATGCACACAAAGGACACAAGTTTTCTGATGGAAAACCCCCTCTAGGGAAAAAAAACACTTGTTGTTGTTGCTGCTCAAATCTTCTATTATGTTGAACAAATTATTACATAGAGAAGCTAGCATCCACTAGATGGAAAACTTGACTACTAAGACAATTCTGCTAGTAACACCAGATAGAGAGACTCTTCTCTCATGAATCTACGAACACTTTTTCACTAGAAGCCACCACGACTAATGAGCCTCGTCCAATACCATTGGACTCTGGAGAAATCTGCTTATCGTTCTAATTTTTGGCTAGAAGGCTCCCAACTTCTCTGCACACTGTCTGCTATGAGCCTCAACACCCTCAACACCTCCATGCTAACCACATTTCATGCATTTTGAAACTGAGCTCTCAAACTTGCTCATCATGAGCAAACCAACAACTACTTTGATCTCAATCCAAAAGTAATAAGCTGATATGCACCCTCTACTAAAAAAAAAACTACATATATGCAATATTATGGACAAAACAATATAGCACCCGCTCACACTCTCACTCCATCAATCACACAACTCAACTCACTCACACAAGCATTTGTCAAAATATCCTCAACAATATCCAAGTGAATACCACAAACAAATACCATGGTTATCCAATACCACAGACACCTGTACCATGGTAATCTCCAAGTCGATACGATAGCTAAGTACCATTGTTATGCCAATGCCATGGACCCTTGTACCATGGTAATCTTCAAGCCAATACCATAAGCAGATACATAAGCAAATACCAAGGATACCTGTACCATGGTAATACCAATACCAAGATCACCTGTACTAAAGTAATCCCTGCTCCATGCACAAACCAATACCCTCACAACTATCAAAGCACCCTGCAACTAACAAGTCAAGCAACATAATCATAACATCTGTAAGCCCATCCATCAAGGAGTACATGTGTCACTCAAGCTACCTGCAACACAATCATCTTCACATAAGAAAGTATGTCACAAACCAAGCTGTTTCAGAACCATATGTCACACTCATCCACACTCAAGTCAACTGCAACATATGCCTAGGTTGATATCAATGCCAACCAACAATATTGCATCCAACAACTACACCAACAATTGCATCATCAATGGCAATAGGTTCCTTGGAACACAATGACAATCGATGAAGAAAACGCCTACATCCATACATTTGAAAGATTGACAATTGTTTTAGGTGGAGTAAGGTGTTGCAATCACACACACAATTTGTTATTCAATTTACATTACAACAAGGAATATATTCCATTTTAAAAAGCATTTGAACTCAGCAGAAGAGGAAATCCATCCCATTATCATGTGGATTTCTTTTATGATGGCATAGTTGTTGGGATCTCATTGAACAAGAAAATACAAGAATTTAACTTTGATTTTGTTGATAGATAAGATGGACCATCTCTAAGTTTGAGAATAAAAGGTACTTGCATGGTGAAGATGAGAATGGATTTACGTGAAGAGTTCGAATTGAAAATTGCTCAAAATTGGAAGTTAGTGAATAGAATTTTGTACTATGGGAAAAAAATCCAAGAACATGAGCTGGGAAAGTGTTACAACGCTACATGAGCTAGGGAAAGAATTACAGCTACTAGAAACCATAATGAAAACCATGTTAAAAAAAAATAGACATTAATCCATATTGGTTAAAATTAAGATATCAAAAACTTTTTCAATAAGAATATGTGATTTAGAATAGATTCAAACAAGATAATGGTTAACTTTTTTTAATAATGAGTAAAAGATTAAACAAAACCTAATGAATAATATAAATATTAAGAAAAAGGATAGAAATAAATAAAAATATTAAAAAAGACAAAAAGGAAAAATAAAAAATTAAATTAAGGGAAAAAATGTGCAATGAGATATTATTATAAGTTACTACATCAGCTTTTGCGTTTAGTGGCTAAAAAAATATCAAATTTAGATTTTAAAACCGTTCACATCCACAACTTGTGAGAAAGTTACATGCCTTCCGATGCTAAACTGTCTCAGGAGCAGCTTTCAGAAGGCCGCGTCACATTTCCTGTCACACAAATGGTGGTTGGGCATATGCATTGAGATATTGGACTGTGTGCAATATAGGTAGCTTAATGAATAAGGCACCTCCTTCCCATCGCTCTCTCAACTTCTGGTTCAAGGCGTTTCACAATTTGTGGTTCGCTGATTCGGAGTTATCACGTTTAATGTGCTTAATTAAAAAAATTGACTCATTCCCCTTTGTAATAGTGACAGCTAGGGAATTGTGGAAGTTCTTTAATAGTGGAAACATTAAATGAGAAGTGTTCCTTTATTTGTTGGAACACCATGTTCAAGTCACTTTAGGAATACTATTCAAAACTTGAGTTGCCGTTTGAAGTTCTGAAATTTGGTAATAAATTGTAATTGGAACTTTTTTTAATAGTTATTAAACGAATCATGATTAGCTGACATCAAAACCTTTCCTTCTGGTTAATAAATTACAATTCAGGGAACATTGGAGCATGTTTGCAGAAGACAGTGAAAATTGCATCGTTTTTGACATTACGAGCATGAAACCCAAGTAGTGAAAATTTTTAAACTAAACCTAAGCGAGCATCTTCAAACTTAGCCTCTCTTGCTCGGCTTTTGATGGATATATGCAGGTTTTAAAATGCAAAGGCTTCATTACTATTGCATTGTTAGTTAGTTTCCATGTGCAAGTTAAAGCTGAGAACACGTTATCTTGCCCATCTTAATTGCATTCATAACTATTTTAAAGATAAAAATCTTATAGCCATTCAAAAAACCATTTTAAAAATTAAAATCTTATAGCCATTCGAAAAACATAAATCTTATACTACATAAGTCTTTGTAGATGAGAGAAAAAGGAAAAATAGAAAATTAATCACAAAATATTAATGTTAATTAAGTTAATAAAACATTATTTTCTTAATTACAAAACATATAATTTGATGTTATTTTCATTATACATATTTATTTACAAATTTCCTTACATTATTTTACTAGTAACATCATTCTACTAATAACATCGTTCCCATGCTAAAAATATCCACCATTCATAAATTAGTTTTGATGTAAAAGTCTTCATTTTACTACTAATATTATTAGGAATTGTCTTTAGTGTGATATTTTGGACTTTTCCATGTCTCAATCTAGAGGAAAAATTTGAGGTGAAATCTTGATTTGTATTATTTAAACTTGTTTTTTGACTGTATATATGGATTCAATACTCTGAAAAACCCTTAGGGCACTTTTATTGTGTAGGGGTTACCCATCAAACTTGTGATTTTAATAAATTTGTGCTTGATTTTAAAGGAATTAGATGGGTTACCCATCAAACTTGTGATTTTAATAAATTTGTGCCGAACTTTAAAGAAATTATATCTAAAAAACCCACTAGAAAAGGTTCCAAAAAATCACACTAAAAACAACTTGATATTATTACCACACTTTGAAAAACTTCATAATTTTAAAAATTTCTAAAAATTACAATAATGGCCCACATAATTGCCCTATGAAAGAAATAGAGCACCTGGTAGCGCTTTGATACCAACTAACAGAATGATCAGAGTACAACACCGCTGACCATAACAGTAACACAGAATCAACATACTAAAAAACACAACACAACTACGATTGTTCAATTAAAACATAATACCACACATAAATTTACAGCAGGTCAGAGCAGCTACAACTACCTTACAACTACTCAGACTATGCGTCCCGACTCTGCAACACCACAACAAACTATGACTGATACAAGAACATGCAGCTACAGCTGTGTACAACTTCGACTATATGCATTTCTGTTATGCTTCATCTCAATTTATACAAAAAACCAAGTCAGTTATTGCCTCTTTAGTTTCGAAGGGTCATGACAGTGATGTCGCTTCAAATATGAACAAGATAAGGCGGTGATCGATGAGGCAGTGTGTAGTGCGGTGGTGGTGGTGCGTTGTCAGTGAATTGATAGGCGATCATAATTAATTTCCAACACTCCCCCTTAATTATGATCGACAACATAACCTTGACTCAACATAACTTAAACATGCCTGCTGGTCTAAGTCTCAGCTAGGCTTACAATGATTCAAAAACTTTGACATCAACTCTTTTGCTTGATTTCTTTTTCCTTTTCTTCCAAGTCCTATATCCTCTGAACTGCTTCATCTTTGTCTTTCTGGTGTAAGTTCCAAATTTTAGTTTCTTCATTTGTTGTTTCAGTTGTACCATCGGTATAGCTTTATTTATCATAAAAGCATAGAAAATCATTTGAGGGTGTCCATGGATGTTTTACCTCATCAAAAAATTGTTCGTATGTGGACTGCTGCTGCCACATGTCATTATCTATAGTTTTCTCTAGATCATTAATCTTCTGATTATCAATTTGCTGCAACATAAGTTCATAATAGAATTTTAATTCTTCAGGGCTCTAATACATGAAAATTTCATTTTCATTTTCAATATCATCCATACTGTCTTCAATATTAATAGCTACAACTTCTACACAGACATCATCAATACATGGTTTTTCACGCCATGCTTCAAGACACTTTAATTCTTCTTCATGTTTTGTTGCTTCATCTCGGTTGCTTCTAGCATCTGTATACACAAAATCATTTTTAAGTTTATATGAAAAAACATGTTGAGAACCATATTGGTTCTGTTCATTCTGCCCTCGACTTAGAGCTTTCTCCTCTTCTTCATTCTTTAACTTTGTGGATGCCTCGTAATCTTGAGTCTCCACCTTTGCTTATGCAAATGGGCTTTCTTCCACTTGGTTTTTAGACACAAGTAGGTTTCTCTCACCAAATCACAGTTTATCAATAAGGTGTTTCTGTTGCATCATATGCTGGATCCACTAAACCATATGCTTCTCATCCATTGGCAACATTATCTATGCCAAAATCAACGTTTTCTGATAACACACTATCAACATTGTGATCCACTTTCGAGTGAGATTCACAAAATCCTACATCTCTCTGTAGATTCGCTACTACAAATCCATCTTCATTCTCATCTTCAAGCACTGCTACAACACGCTTAACAACACTAATGTCTTCAACTTGATTACTCCCCCTTGCATCAAATTCTTCTTCGAGGATATTCTATGCTTCATTGGAAGTTGGAGCTTCTGCTACCTTGCACAAAAACTTCTCATCCAATCCTTGTTTTATAAAATTTAATGCTAAATCATCGCATGCTTCATCATATGGGTTATTAGACCAATGTTCAATTAAGTCTTTAGCTCGAAGAAAGGTAAGCATTCTAAAAGCCCACAAATCAAAATATTTATCAGTAAACATAGGTGGTGGTAGCATATTAAAGCTACACCAATTACCTTCAATTTCTTCTTTGTCTTTGGTTAGACTTCTCAGTTCCTCGGCTCCAGCTTGAACTTCTCGAAACATGGTAACAATCTTTTCCTTTTCTTTTTGATTCATTTTCTTAATTTGCTTCAGTCGTGCTTTGTGACCCATGAATAATATATTTACTGTCTCTTATAGTAGCTTTCGTTATAGCATAAGGATATGCTCCATATTGCCCCCAGAAAAAATATGGTGTCGGCTCCGGCCTGAACTTCGCTGAACATGGTAATGATCTTTTCCTCTTCTTTTCGATTCATTTTCTTAATTTGCTTCAATCGTGCTTTGCGACCCATGACTAATATATTTACTGTTTCTTATAATTGCTTTCGTTATAACATAAAGATATGCTCCATATTGCCCTAAAAAAATGTTATATTTAATATATTATATTTAATATATGCCTCGGAAGACACAATCTTAATCCAAAAAATATCATGCTCGACAAAACACCCAAATAAAACACCCAAATAAGCAAATTTTTACAAAGCCTAAAATTCTTTCAAATAAACCTTAACTTTTTCCAAAGATTTTAATCCAAGACACCAATGACATTTCACCTGAAGTCTACTCTAGGCAACCTTGCAAATAAATATTTTTCAAATCTTTAAACAATATAAAAAATATTTCATATACTCTTCTTCCGTCATATAAGATTCATTCAACGTACCTTTCTTTTAAAAACAAATCAATTTTGAAAAACATTTTATCCAAAAACCTTGTAATATACCAAATAAAAACAATCACCCATATGAATCACCTTTCAATATTTAGGTCAATAACTATACGTGTGCCCAACATACGGTTCATTCACTACGCTCACTTTCGCGGGTGGCGCTTCCCATCTTGGAATGAATACTCTGGTAACCAGCACCAGCACCTTCTCCAGTGCAAAATTCTCCTTCGATATTTCTTGCCTTCTTTGACTGAAAAAGAATAATTTTCAGCCCGCCAGAGAGCATCCAGCAGTAGTTGATGTATTTATGGGTGTGTATTGTTCGGTATTCTGCATTTCAAATACGATTAAAAAAAATCACTACCACAGTCGCTTCAATTCTTATTCTTTCCACGGTGAAGAACAAGTTTCGGCTGCGGCCCTCACTCACTTCACTTCAGAATAAAAATAAGACAAGCTTTCAATAATGCTCGCTTTTATCCGATAATCTCTGCAGCTCTGCTCTTTGAATCATGATCACCACAGACACAAGAATTTCAAATCATGTTTATGATGTCTCCACTCAACATCCACACTCCTTTACACTTGGCACAACATTCTCACGCTTCAACGCCAAGACTACGGATTTATCCCACACCCCAAACAACGATGGCAAGTCCACGATTCAATCTTTCCACACTTCGACTGGGGGATTTACACAGGCTCCTTGGATGGCCTTCAAACACACAGCTTCAACAGAAATATTCAAGAAGCAGGCATGCAGCAGTGAGACAGGCAGTCTTTGACTCTTTATCCTAGCTCAGCTTCACACAAATTGCACTCAGCACTTAACCAGACCTCCTTTCACCAAACCGGCGAGCACAAACTTCACTGGCTCTCAGAACTCAACCGCTACGGCAGCGAGCCCTCACGACTGTGGTTCTGATACCAATGGAAAGAAACAGAGCACCTGGCAGCGCTCTGATACCGGGCCACTGAAAGAATGATCAGAGTACAACACAGCTGACCATGAGAATAACACAGAATCAACATACTCAAAAACACAGCACAGCTACGGCTGTTCAATTAAAACATAATACCACAAATAAATTTACAGCAGGTCAAAGCGGCTGCAGCTGCATTGCAACTACTCGGACTATGCGTCCCGACTCTGCATCACCACAACAAACTACTAGTGCTACAAGAACATGCAGCTACAGCTGCGTACAACTTCGACTATATGCATTTCTGTTATGCTTCATCTCAATTTATACAGAAGAAAAAGAAAAAAGAAAGAAAAAAAAAACCTCTTCAGGTTGGAAGGGTCTTGACGGTGATGTCTCTTCGAATATGAACAGGGTAAGGCGGTGGTCGATGAGGCTGTGTGTAGTGCCGCCCTGGTGGTGCGTTGTCAGTGAATTGATAGGCGATCATAATTAATTTCCAACACCCTAGATATCTTTGTTGATAATTGCCCTAGATATCTTTGTTGATAGACATCCCCTTATAGGTAATGAGGTGCCTAAAGATCATTTTTTCCCATCACAAATCATGGATCGATGGTTGAGATTCATTGTTCGCAGGATATCTTTCTCGTCTGTAATAAGTCGAGGGCTTGCGTTTAATCATTTAACAAGACTGCAGTTAATCTTGACATTTATGGGTGCTAATAGGTATTGATCCACTGGAATAGCTTCGATTGCCGTGTATCATACATTGCCAGTTATGGTGTTGAACCTGTGCTACGGCATTTTCTTCATGTTTTCTTGATTCGACCATTTGTTTTAAAAACGTGATTGTATGCTCATGTTTTCCTGTTCTGGGATTACATGTATACTTCAATTTGTTATCAGGATTCACACTATAGTGAATTAGAGCTCCATAATTTCTGAATTTTTGCTTTCTGTTTTCAAATTTTAAAATGTTACATGGTTCTTGGATAAATTCAAGTTCGCACAATGGTTCAAATATCTAGTAGCACTTTTTTTTTCAACCAGAATTTTTTTTTCTTTTATTGATAAAAGAAAATTAAATATCCTTGGATTTTCATCCCGTTCATCCAAAAAAAACAAACAAATAAATCTTTTTCATCACTTCTATCTTTTCCATCTACTCTTCTGTTTTCACTTTGTTTTAGTGCTTTTATCATTTGCTATAAAACATTACAAAACATTCAGAAAACTGTTACATTCTTCTATGATTTCTATACCTTTCTATATCTGCGATATGACTCAGATATAATCTAATCTAATCACAAAACAGTTACAAAAATAGAAAGTTAACATCACCAATCTTTCAAATATCTGGCACTTGCATATGGTTGGAGAAGCCTCTTCTATATATTTTGCCCGATTCATTGCATATGCGGGTTCGACTAAACTGTTCAAATTGAGAGTTAGTTAATTCATTTCCCGAAGACCTGCACTTTGCAGAAAGCTTACGAAGAAATCAAAACTTTCGAAAAAACCACCGCAGTTAACGAGATTGGAATGCCCCTAAACTAAGAGTAACATGTCAGTGATTTAAGTTTTATTTTAATCATCCTAAATATTGGAATTGAGTTACATATCTACATATTTCAAGAATTTCACTAGATTGCAGATTTCCATAATATTTTAATATCTACAGATTTCCAAAATATACACTCACTCCTGTCTATCACATTTCTGAATATTTCCAAAATTTATAATAGATACCCAAAATGTTTATGTTAAAATTTCAGTAAAAAACATTGAAACTTGTAAGTTTACCTAGCATACATTTAACACCTATCTTCTCATTAAAAATTTCATTATACCTACAAATTAGCTAATTATAAATCCCTTTACTTAACAATGAAGTTTCTATTCTTCGTTTTTCAATTCTCATTTGTCTCTGTAGTAAAAGGTTTTCAGCTTTTGGAGTTTGGTTTTTGGTATTTATACACTTACATTTTACATTTTAGTATTTGATCTGACATGATCGAGATGTTGGTTTTCGGTTATACTGAAACCCTGAAGCATTAGCAAACTTCTAAATCTTTAATATTATCTTGATCGGGAAATCAATCCCATATTCTCAAAGTCATTCATTCCAAGGTAGCAGTTAATTCATCTAATAAATTCCCAATATGAGTATTACTCTAACACCCTTTCAAATGCAACTAAGAAAATTGAACCTGAATTTTTTACCAATGAAATAAAGGTGACAATTCAATTACTCCAACACCCTCTTAGGAAAATTGAACCTGAGCCAAAACTCCTATACCACACATCTGAAACCATATTCCCATTGGAACAGAGTCTGAAATCATCACTGTAATCATCATCGCCATGACCAGCATCGAAATATTCTTCCATGCAGAAAGAAACTTGTCTTCAGTTTTGGCATATGTTTTCCAAGGAATTGCCTCTTATATGGGCAGAATCTGCAAATCTTTGTTGCTCTTAAACATTCATGAAAATTAACTGGAACATAAAGATAACGACTTTAAATTATTCATGAAAAAATCTATAACTACAAAAAATAGGAAATCTCATAGAGAGGACTTGAATAAAAGAACAAAGAAAATAAAGATGCAGGCTTTGCTGACTAACGGCATTTCTGTTGAAGTTATTATCTGATAAATAACACTGAGAAAGACGCCTTTGGCTGCATATTACAGGTTGGTCTTCAAGCTGCTAACAGGGAATGGCGTTGAGGGTGCCGAGAATGATATAAATAAACATAGGCATGTACTGCCCTTTCCACTATCACTGGGATGAATATGAGCAGGATGCCATGAACTTGTCAGGACGCGCTAATCTGTGGTAAGCATGAAGGCACACTTCCAATATAGCAGCGCCTGTAAATACCATCGCCAGAGTTGAAACGCCTACCAACCAACGGCGTCTTGCAAGGAATTCCATGACACTGATAATCCACCCGGAAGGCATTTTGCTTCCCTCGTTCTTTCTGTATTTTAGACTGTACGTTAAGCGCAAGCCGCGCTACAGCCTGGATTGCCACGCCGGAATTTAAATGATACCCTGTGAAACGACGGAATAGTTTAATTGATACCGGCCATGCATCTTACGGCTCCAAATTTGTAGCAGTCTACAGTGCCGGATTTTCTGAGCACATGACCGATGGGGACGGCTGCACATTAATGTATAACAAACCAAGACGGAATGGAGAACGGGGGATTCTGGATGGACTGCGAAAAGGAATCCACGCAACAACTGTGCGTTGAATCTTTACTTTCTGTTACTTGTTTACTGGTTTTTTTCGAAATGAGATCGGACTCCGATATACATATATAGAGGGAAAGAGTTCCTTGTGGTAAAATCTTATTGTACACGATGTCATTTCATAATATTTATTTTTATACTCAATTTAAAAATGTAATCGAATTACTAATTCCAAATCATTTACTGATATAATAAATTATTAATTTTGAAATTTGCAGTTTTACAATGTTGAAATGTTAATTTCCATTCTTTGAATAGTAAAGTTGAATCGGTGTATAAATTTATAGTTCTGAAATTAATTTACTTTTTACCAGTTATAATTTATTGAAATTATAATCTTACATTAAATTAGAAAAAACACTAGACAGGAAGCTGGCGAGATATTAAGAATAAAAATATGAATTAATAATTGTTTCACAAAGTTTAAAGATGCCGATAAGATTGTTAAATACAAAATTAAAATATATAATTGAAACATTGAAATGATGCGCTGTTGAATTCCATTTCTCTCTCATTGCGGAAAGCAACAACCAAAAGCTGGTCTGTTATTTTATTACCATACAAAAGTTAAGTTAAAAAAAACTAAAAAGTGATAAGATGGTTAAATACACAATTAAAATAAATAATTGAAACATTGAGATGATGTGGGATTGGATTCCATTCCTTTAGCATTGCTGAAAGCAACAACCAACCAAAGGTGACAAATTAGATGGATAATAAAAAAGTGTAATGCTAAAGGAATTAGAAGAATCTTATTGTTGTATATTGGTTGCTTCAACCAGGGAAAAATTTCAAGGTTAATATTCGCAGGAGGGTTAACTTTCCAAAAATGAGATTGATTGATCTCCATTTTTTCTAAAAATGATTCACCAAAATTTTATAGTATACAAGTATTTTACGTTAAAGTCCCCAAAATTCCATATAGTGACTATGTAATTTTTTTAGAAAGTTAAATATAACATATCTCCACACATTTTACAGATTGCGTATTATGGACTAGGGAGATTAGTCAATGTTTCTAAACACCTTGAGAAAAATCTCTATTCTTAAAATTTTGTCTGGATCTTTGCTTAATATTCCACAGCCGCTTGCCACAGGTTTTTTCATAGTGCATCACATTCTACATATGCATGTGTGGAATAACTCATAAACAATACAATGCCCCATCTCCAGGGAGTCTCATAGTTTGTCTATACATATTGAATAGGTAGGGGTGTCATATGCACAATTTTCTAAGCAATGGGAAATGAGGTCTTCTTGTCACCTACAAAACAAAATAAGATGTTATAATGGATTCCATTTTGCTTTAATTTTTTACTGGGAGAAATACAACATATATTACTTGAAAAAGAGTTACATAATGGCACAATGAGAGTTACAACACTATAAAGTCATGATTGCAAGGACCCTGGAACCCCTAAAAAACCAAAAATGCTAGCATATGAGCGACTGCCTCTAGACATTGAAGCCAAAAAATTGAAGTTCTATCATGTCATCTTCACAGTTGGAAATTAGCATTTGGATACAGTAAACTATAAATAGATTGAATTTTTAAAATGTAACTTTTCTTAGCTAGTTCTGCCATACTTTTAATTAGTTTTTCCATGCTCTTAATTAGCACTTGGACAGATCAGCATATAGTAAAAGATAAATAGATTGAACTTTTAAAAAGTATTTCTTAATTTTGTATCCCTCTTTTTATTCAACATAAGAATACAAACCCAAAACACTTTTCACAAAATTATAGTCTAAAATCTAATAAAAAATTAGAAAGGAAAGAAAAAAATAATAATTTTAATACACAAGACCATGAAAACATTTTAAACAAAATTCAGACATATTCTTGATTTGAAAGACAACACAAAATTCTTTTACATAATATATGAATTATAGAAAAATACAGAACATAAAATCATTAATTATTAAACAGAAATTGTGAGTATACAGAAAACTTCATCCTCATCTTCCTCTTCCGTATCAACAACATCTTTTGGTGATTCCAATGGTCCGCCCATACAGAATGATGAACCCAGGTCCTCATTCTCAATATAGTTACCTTCAAGTCTTCAAACCTTGGGTCTCTGCAAATAAGCATCCACGCTAGATTACATCTAATACCCTTTAACACCAACAATATGGTGTGCCTTCTCCATATCGACTCCTTAGAGATGAGTATATCTGGAAATTGTAGCATTTTTTAGAATAGATCCGTTAGAGAGAAAAGGAGAGGAAATGCCACCGTTGTGACTGCAGACTACTTGATGTCGCGATATGGCTTGCACCATGAAACTCTCTCACAGAGTCTTGGAGAATAAATGAATTACAAGTAGAGGGAAACTACAAGTTTAACTATGTAACACCCCTCCCTTGTGTGTTAGCGTATTGTAAACTAAGCTGAGAAAAGCTAGGCATGATATGTAATATTAAAAACAAATAGATTATTGAATAAATTAATAAATAAATCACATGGAAAAGTGAGACACCAAGAGATGAGCTTCTTGCCAAATTGTTACGAGGAATTTGGTATCTACGGATAAATACTAATTCTCTATGTAGGTAGCTATACCTAGAACAATAGATTTAAAGCGCTTATCCTTTTCCTATAACCGACAAATAAGATAAAGGAATTAAAGGACCTACTTGTTCTTTCACTTTTCTTTTGTCTCCTTTGTTTGACTCCTGCTACTCCTTCTTGAACTTAACTCGCTCCAAAAGTACCTACAAGCATACACAAAATACAAAGAACCAATCAAAGCTACAGATATATCAAATACAAGTAAATGAATCAGATACATTCACACATATAAACATCATATATCAAGATAAGCATATGGAAAAATGTGTAAATAACTTTATTAAGTAGAAGGAAGAATTACAACAATGAAGTTCGATCCATTGCTACTCTTCCAGCTTTGGTTTCAACCAACATCACATCAATAGCACAACATTGTGGCAACATAACAACACTTGCTTACTCTCAATTCTCACACCAACAATATCTCCTTACAAATTCTCAAAGTCCAGCCCCTGATCACTTAGATGAGTGCTCAATTTATAGGTATATGGAGGAAGTTTTGTCATAAATTAGGGTATTGAATGGCCTTCCATACTTAGAGTTAGTTTCCATGGAGGAAGGGATGAGAGGATAGGAGGTTATTTAACTCATTCCTCATCCATTTTCGAGCTCATAGGAGGTGATAAGTGTGGGAATCTTCTAGATGACTCCAGAGGATAAGAATATTCCTAGAACCAGATGCGAATTTCGCTCAATCTCGCCCAACACAGGTGTTACAGATCCATTTGGGCACATCAACCCAAATCTACAGATCAGTACTACTAGGGCCCATCAAACCCTAATTCAGTTGTTACATGCCCTAAAGAAGTCAACCATCAGAATGCCTAGCTTCCTAAGAAGTTACATGACTAAAATCATCCAGAAACTGCCTCTAAGAAGTTCAGCGTAGGAAGGCCTTCATTCGGGTGCATCAGAATGCAGACCATACACTAATAGGGTGCTATGCAGCGCACTTGAGCCCTCTTTGGCATGTGCTGGGCGAATTTGAGCGAAATAACATTAGGGTTTGGGAATATTCTTATCCATTGGATGCATCTAAAAGTTTCCCAAGTTTATCTACTCCTTTGAGCTTGTATTTGGATGAGGTAGGGAGTTAAGGAACATCAATCCCTTTATCCCTTCCTCCATGGAACTAAATCCTAATTTTGGGAGGGAATTCATTATCACCATTTATGGCATAAATTCCTTCATTCACCTATAAAAAGACCACTCATCTAAGTGATCAGGGGCTGGAAATGATTGAATTATAGGGAGATGCTATTAGTATGAGACTTGAGTTGATTTCAAGTATTGTAATGATGTCAAAATGTCTTGCTCGTTATGAGGAGAGGATGGGATTGAATTGGAGGAGTGATGCTAAATCAAGCAAATTGGGTTGTAACTCTTCTTTTTACTAATAAAGTGTTAAAATCTTTTTCCATATGCTTGTGTTATTCATTTATGCTTTCATATGTGTATAATGTACTTGATTCCATGCTATGTTTAATCAATAGATCATTATCATATGCTTTGATCAGTTATTGTCTTCTGTTTGTGTATAGGTACTCTTCAAGTGGATTAAGTATGGAAGGAGTGACAGAGTTGGTCAAGGGAGAAAAGGAGTAAGCGAAAGCTACAGGTAGGCTTCTTTGCCTCTTATTTAATCTATTGGTCATAGAAAAAGTAGAGAATGCTTTGCATTGTTGTTCTAGACTTAGCTACTAGTCTAGGGGTTTAAGCATTTAGCCATACACTAAAACTTCCCAAAAAAAATTGGTGACTCCGCTGGGGAGCGATCATCCATCTTAGTAGCTTATCAGCCTCTTAAGACATTTCTACATACTGTACTTGTGGTTGTTGATTGAATTTTAGTCTTCTTTCATTGAAAACTAAGTTAAAACTGTGCCAAATTGCCTTCAAAATTGCTTACTGTCACCAGTGCAGCCCAATGAAGAACACATTGCACTTCAATTCACTTCCTGCATAGATCTAGTGTGCTTTAGCACACTGTCTCTCACTATAGCCTGCGCTGATCCCTTGAGGGTCAGTTTCCCATCTAGGAGCTGAAGTTTTTGAGCCAATTTTCTCCTGTTTGAAAGATTTACTGAATGTCAATGATGTCTTGTCTCTGAAAATAGTGTTTCATCTCCTTACTTGGCTCTACTTAGAGTAGAATTGATAAATGTTTCTTATCTATGTACTTCATCATTTTTAATCTGTAGTCGAAAGTTAGTTTTTGATCGATTGATCTTTAGCGAAAGAAAGTGTCATTAAATCGTCTTTTCCTTCAATTGTCGTCAAATCTTCATTCATGAAAGATCGATTGATTGATGTGTGCAAATGATTAGCCTTTTCATTGAAAGTGTCGTAATTCCTCATTTCTTTGAAAACGAAAGTGTCGTAAAGACTTCCTTTCATTGAAAAGAAATTGTCGCAAAATCGTCATTTTTATGGAAAGAGTTTATTGATCGATTGTGCATTAATTTTCCTTTTTGCTCATTCACATTAAGGGGAATTGAAAAGAAATACATGCATGTTGCATTGAAAAAGTTTGTGTGTGTTGATAAGGAATAGTGTAGGGAATTTGCATTTAGATTGTGCTCTTTGCTCTTTGATCAAAAGAAATCTGATTGTTCTATCCCTAAGTAGCTAGGATTTTCATCATTAAATTGAATGGAAATAACTCTTATCATTATAGTTGCATTCCTAGGAATTTCAGAATACATCACGTGGTGAACTTGAAAGGAAAATTCCTGAGCAAGATCAACTTAAAATAGACATCAATTTACCTAATGGAGCATTGTCATTAACACAAACATTTAGTGGTTTTAGGCTAGAGATGTGTTTCGGTGTTGTAAAACAAAACATCTGTCGCTAACTTGTCTAAAATACATCCCGAGTGTGATAACTCATTCCATGTACGTGAGTATATCGTAGCTCGTCCACGTATATTAGGGTATATAGGGCGGTGTTACAATACGTAAAGTATATGGGAATGCTCTCACTGTGTGGTTTTGCATTAGACAGCACTTATACGGATTGGGCCTCCATGTACTTTCAGGTATATATGGGAGGACACCACTAGGCTTTTATCCATCCTTAGGTAACTGAGTCGATCGCCTTGTACACTATGATACACCAAACACAACATTTGGGGAGATTGCCTTCCCGTACTTCTTGGTTCGCGAGGAGGTATTCTAGAGTTCACAGTTACTTGGTAAACCTTTTGCCTATATTATCCCTCTTTTGCTTTGTTATGTTACTTTGATTAAAATAAAATTAATTGACCGCGGATAACATCCTCCACACTCGCTCCTTTGTTGATCTTAGGTTGAGACATATGGTGACAAATTCGGAGTCCACCGATCAAGGAATTCCTTTTGATGGGAATCCTAGTCCTTTTCCTTATTTCGGAAATATTGGTGCTCCTTATATGGCTACATTGTCCCTTCCAGGATTTACCATTGGCTTGCTAGTATGGTTGTTTTCAACCTCCTTGGTTCAAAATGTCATGATTTCTCTACAATCGAGTACACCTCCAACTGGACAAAATCAACCTCCAGTTGATCCTAAAGTTGACCCTTTGCCTTCTTCCTTAGTTGTTTCTTCCTCCCCTTCTTCCTCTTCACCTGGTGAAAGTATTGGTACTAGTAACTAGGTGGCTAAGAAGAAGAAGAAAGGGAAGAAGAAGAAGAAGAAGCAAATTCAGCAAAGGGACAACCAAGCAACCATTGCTTTGAATGCAACATCTGATGAGAAACCATCTGTCAAGCCTCAAAAAGTTTGATATCCATGCAAACTTTGTGCAGGAGACCATCTTCTTCGAAATTGTCTTGATATTCCTCAGATCTTAGAAGAATGGTCTTCCTGTTCACATCATCCTGTGTCATCAACTTCTGGAGATCATGTTGGTGACACACCATCAACTAGTGGTAGTAAAGTTCATGGAAATAAGGGTAAAGTTAAGTTTCCATGTAGGTTATGTGAAGGGAATCACCCCATTCACCTTTGTCCCTATCTAGACAAAGCCAAAAGAGTGTTGGATAACCGTCCTACTTCACCGCAACGACTTCCATCTGGTTATAGGAAACTCTCCCTAAATCCTTCACTAATTGATGAATTGACTGACCAAAATCAACCGCCAGTCAAACTCACTCTCTTTGAAAGTGAATCCTATAAGTCTATACTCGACCCAAATCAATAGGTCGAGGTAACAGTCGACCCAATTTCAACTTCAGCTAATCGTACCTTTCCCGAAGAGAGTGAATATGATACCACTCAAGTTCTTTTTGTTTCTTCAGATTCTAATGAGCTTGGGGGCAGTCCTCTTGTTCCATCAAGACAGGAGGAAAATCCTCCAGTTCTCATAATTTTCCTGTTCTTACGGTACCCACTCCAAGTAGTCTAGTGACTTCCTTTTATTGGAATTGACTGGCAGGATTCTGTCTTCCTTCTTATGTGCCTTTCTAGATCATAGTACAAGTTTGTAATATGATTGTATCGGGAACTATTATAGATGAAGGTGTGTCTACAAGTATCCTTTCCTCGACTGCTTGGCAAGCGCTTGGTTTGTCACCACTTGTGCCTGTTACCCAGAATATGTTGGCTTTTAATAGAGGAATCAATCGACCATTAGGGATCCTCCCTCAGTTACCTATTACTTTGGGAGGAAAAATCATTTATCTGAATGTGATGGTAGTCCCAGGTCCTTTAGATTACAATTTACTTCTTGGGCATGACTATGTTTATGACATGGGAGTTATTATTTCAACACTCTTTCGAGTGATTTGTTTCCCGCATGAAGGCACAATTGTCACCATTGAACAACATTCATTTCCCAGTCCAAATATGGCTCCTAGTCAACCATCTTCCATAAATGGTCCTTTTGTACCAGTGGTATCATCCCCGCCACGGGTTAATTATGTGGCAACCTGTTCCATACCTTCATAAACTGACGATCAATTCGGTGATGTTATATATCATGTATTGGGGGCATTGGAACCAGATCTTTCCTTTATGACCTCTTATGAGTTGTGATCCAACAGTCCATGAGGATAGTTATTTGTCCTGCGTCAACCTCGTTCATGAGGATAGTATCTGGTCTTGTGTAAACCTCGTTTAAAAAATGAAACAAGGATTACGAGGAAAGTTCTTTGTCTTGTGTCAACCTCGTTAAAAAATGAAACCAAGGATATGAGGATAGTTCCTGGTCTTGTGTCAACCTTGTTAAAAAATGAAACGAGGGTCTATGAGGATAGTTTTTTTACTGTGTCAACCTCATTAAAAAATGAAACAATTCCCATGAGGATAGTTCTTAGTCTTGTGTCGACCTCGTTAAAAAATGAAACAAGGAATATGAAGATAGTTCTTTTACTGTGTCAACCTCATTAAAAGATGAAACAACTCCCATGAGGATGGTTCTTGGTCTTGTGTCAACCTCATTAAAAAATGAAATCAAGGATATGAGGATAGTTCCTTGTCTTGTGTAAACCTCGTTAAAAAATGAAACAAGGGTCTATGGGGATAGTTCTTTTACTGTGTCAACCTCGTTAAAAAATGAAATAAGCCCATGAGCATAGTTCCTTGTCTTGTGTCGAGCTCGTTAAAAAATGAAATAAGGAATACGTGCAAAGTTCCTTGTCTTGTGT
The DNA here is from genome assembly GCA_031772625.1 of Pinus tabuliformis. Lineage (NCBI taxonomy): Eukaryota > Viridiplantae > Streptophyta > Pinopsida > Pinales > Pinaceae > Pinus > Pinus tabuliformis. The sequence goes on along the minus strand of CM062820.1, from coordinate 1,522,457,177 downwards.
CAAGCTCATTAAGAAATGAAACAAGGTCCCAAGTTCGAAGTCGAGTCTTTCACTTGATCTTGTAAATGAACCTTCATTCCATCCACTTGATAGCCATGAGTAGTCTACTTAGGTGAATGTAATGAAGCTTGGGGGGCATGCACCTAGTGGTAAAGTTAAGTTTCCTTGTAGGTTATGTGAAGGGAATCACCCCATTCACCTTTGTCCCTATCTGGACGAAGCCAAAAAGGTGTTGGATAACTGTCTTGGTTCATCGTAGTGACTTCCATCTGGTTACAGGAGACTCTCCCTTTCATCATGCTGGGGGCATGTAAACCAATATGAAGCATAGTTCTTCATTTCAATCTTGAGTAAAAATGAAGCTGAATTCAAGCATAGTTCTTCATTTTAAGCTTTTATAAAAATGAAACTGAATCCAAGCATAGTTCTTCGTTTCAAGCTTGTGTAAACATGAAACTGAATCCAGGCATAGTTTCCCATGGTTCAAGCTTGTGTAAAAATGAACCCACCTCCATTTAATCATCGTGATTTCCATTCTATAAGCCTCTTTCATTAGATGAGCCTTGGTTGTTTTCATCCCATTGCCACCATCCCTTTGGCCGATCATACGCTTTCACTTGGTTGTTTTACCCTTTTTTGAGGAACAATTGCAATGAGTGGTCTTATTAGCCAGCCTCTTCACATAAATAAACATGTTTTGAGAAGTTCCAACGTCATCGGAACCAGTTGCTACCCTAGACACCACTCGTTCCTCAAAATGGAGTCCTCTTTAAGCTCTTTTTAGACTCTCTAAACATGAAAATATTGCCAAGCGCTTGTCCTTTCCAGCTCGTTAACGGATTGGAAATGATATCTCTCTTGTATTATTTTATGCTTTTTCGAACTTGAGAGATTATTTTACAAAAAAGAACTTGTGGAGTTTCCTTTTTGTCCCTTTTCAAATTATCTAAACATGAAAAGGACTGAGTTATCTTTGTCATTAAATTCGTTAAAAACATCAAATAGCGACAAACTTGTCTATCTAGACAAGATCAAGTTTCACCTTCGCTAGACTCGTTAAAGCATAAAATAGTGATGGATTCACCCGAAGGGTGGAATTATACAACAAGCATTTGTTATCTTCCTCAAGCTTGATAAAAAATAAAGAGGTACTAGTTAGCAATGATTGGGGAAAATTAGAAAAAGGGGAAAACACTTTATGGTAGCAAGTCGCTCTTGAACATGACACTTTCACCTCATCACCATGGCTATGTGGATTGGGTCATTCAGCTTGATGGTTATCACACTGTTGGTCTATCATACCATCCATTACTTTATTTTGGTTCAATTCTACCAATTCATCTTAGTTTTTCCGACATGTTCAAGAAACCCACAATACTTAATTCAAAAGAGTGAAGGGAACTCTACTTGAATGGTTCATGAGGCACAATACTTGCTAAGGTTTTGTAAATGGGGTAGCAAGCTAAGTGGGCTTGATTGTGGGGAAAACTCCACAGTTAAGCATGCTTGAGCTAAAGGTGATCTGGGATGGATGACCTCCCAGGAAGTCTTGGTTACCAGGTGCAAGCCCCGAAAGTGATGATTGAGACTATGGGATTTATTTCACTAGTTTCAATCCCAATGATTGACACTATGTGACTTATTTCACTAGTTTCAATCCCACTTCTTCACCCCTGTGAGCATCAGCTTATGCAATGAGTGCTAAGTGGACTATTCAAAAATCATGAGAAATTAGTTAGTTACAACTACCTCTCATGGAAATGGTCATAGATGAATGACTTACTTAACGCAGTTGAATCCAAAAAAAATGATATATAATGTTCAAGAGAAGTCATTCAGTTCAAACTTCATCCTTTGCAATACCGTAAACCTTCATTTTCATGATTTCTATTCCTGAACCTTTAATCGTCAGTCAATTTTTCATCTCCAAAATCATTTACCTCGTTTCGTGTCATTGATGTGGGATACATCAAGGCCCTCTTGCGATGAGTCACTTCTTGTGAACATCAGCACATCATCCAATAAGTTGACTTAGAAACACCCCTTTAGTACCTTGAGGCTTGCACACATCAATGGAAAGTTTCTCACTTCTAGCAATAGGTTGACGTCACTAGCCTTTGACCGAAAGACTTTGTATGGTGTTCAACATCAAATCATTTATTCACACCATGTGAAATGTACTGTAGTACCTTGAGGGTCATTATCATTATCGGTGATTCCTCTCACGTCAGTTAACGACTTACATTATTGGCTGGTAATCAAACAATGTCTTCCCATGTTCGACTTCAGATCATCTATTCAAATGGTTAGACTTGTACTTGAGTGAAATATTGAACGAGATTCAAGACCCCGAATGTAGTTTCATCCATTTGGGCGGCGATATTTTCAGGAGAACTAAATCAAATGTACAATGGGCTTACATTCATGGTAATCCATTTATGGGTCTATATCTGTAGATGACTACATTTGTACATGTAATGAAAGTTTATAAGCTGAGCATGGGTATGCCTTCCCTCAACAAGTTCATGAGAAAAAATCAAATTATCATGATATATGTATTGTAATTGATGCAGGTCACCTTCCACTTCGAAACCTCCTCTCCACACGATAAAGCATTTCACTTGACATACATATTTATGACTTCATGCTTTAAGGGAAAACTGTTACAGATCCATTTGGGCACATCAACCCCAACCTATAGATCAATACTATTAGGGCCCATCAAATCATAATTTAGTTGTTACATGCCCTAAAGAAGTTAACCATCAGAATGCCTAGCTTCCCAAGAAGTTCCATGACTGAAATCATTCATAAACTTCCTCTAAGAAGATCAGCGTAGGCAAGCCTTCATTAGGGTGCACTGCAATGCGGACCATACACTAATAGGGTGCTATGTAGCACACTTGAGCCCTCTTTGGCCCGTGTTGGGCGAATTTGAGTGAAATAACATTGGGGTTTGGGAATATTCTTATCCATTGGATGCATGTAGAAGTTTCCCAAGTTTATCTACTCCTTTGAGCTCATATTTGGATGAGGTAGGGACTTAAGGAACATCAATCCCTTTATCTCTTCCTCCATGGAACTAAATCCTAAGTTTGGGAGGGCATTCATTATCACCATTTATGGCATAATTTCCTTCATTCACCTATAAAAAAACCACTCATCTAAGTGATCAGGGGCTGGAAATCATTGAATTATAGGGAGATGCTATTAGTATGAGACTTGAGTTGATTTCAAGTATTGTAATGATGTCAAAATGTCTTGTTTGTTATGAGGAGAGGATGGGATTGAACTAGAGGAGTGATGTTGAATCGAGCAAATTGGGTTGTAACTCTTCCTTTTACTAATAAAGTGTTCAAATCTTTTTCCATATGCTTGTGTTATTCATTTATGCTTTGATATGTGTATCATGTATTTGATTCCATGCTATGTTTAATCAATATATCATTATCATATGCTTTGATCAGTTTTTGTCTTCTATCTGTGTGCAGGTACTCTTCAAGCAGATTAAGTACGAAGAGGAGCAACAGAGTTGGTCAAGGGAGATCCATAGACACTAAAACTTCCCAAAACAACAGGTCAAAGTGGGCCTAGGTGCTCTGCATAGCACCTTGACATGGGCTACCAGAATTGAAGCGAACTTACCCCTGTCTAAGGCTATGTTGGTCCCTGAAGGAGGCAATTCTGTAGGGCTTCAGGCCAAGAAACTCTCAGGGAAGGAGGCACTCAAAATGGTGACTTGTCTAGGGCATGTAACAACTGAATTAGGGTTTGATGAGCCTTAAACATACCGATCTGAATGATGGGAGTGATGTGCCCAAATGGATCTGAAACAGTTGCCCCCTAAAGCATGAAGTCGAAAATAATGATGTCGAGTGATATGCTTTATGATGTGATGAGGAGGTTTCGAAGTGTTTGGTGACCTGCATCGATTACAAAACATAATATCATGATATTTTGATTTTTTCTCATGAATCACTGAGGGAAGGCATACCCATGCTCAACATATAAACTTTCATTACAAATACATAGACAATTGTCTATAGATATATATCCATGATAGGATGACCACTAATGTAAAGCCATTGTACGGATGATTTGGTACATTTCCTAAAATCGCAGCCCAAATGGATGAAACTAGATCCAGAGTCTTCTATCTCATTCAATCGTTTGCTCAAGTATGAGTCTAACCATGTGAATATGTGATTTGAAGTCGAACATGGGAAGACACCGTCTGATTACCAGCCAATGATGTAAGATGTTAACAGATGTGAGAGAAATCACTGATAATGATAGTGATCCTCAAGGTACTATAGTACATTCTGCATGGTGTGAATGGATGTTTTGATGTCGAACACCATAAAAAGTCTTTCAGTCAAAGGCCATTGATGTCAACCTATCGCCAGAAGCGAGAAACCTGCCATTGATGTATGCAAGCCTCAAGGTACTGAAGGGGTGTTTCTAAGTTAATTTCTTAGATAATGTGTTGATGTCGACAAGAAGCGATTCGTCATAGGAGGGCCTTGATGTATCCCACATCAATGAAACGAAATGAGTGTAATGATTTTGGAGATGGAATTTAACTATGCTAGGCCCCTATACTACTAGTGTAACCCCTTATTGTTATTAGTACAACCCTCTTATTATATTGTTGTACCCTTGTAGTCCCCATATTGTTATTATTGTGCCCCATAGAAGCCCACTATTGTTATTATTGTGCCCTTACATTATTATTGTTATGTCGGCTCTGATTATATTATGACCCATTAGACTCCTATATATAGAAAGGAGGTCTTGTCATTTGTATCATCTAATAATTGTTCATTTGTGTAATGTAAAGGAGGTTGCCCCCTTGAAGAGGATTATTTCTAAGGTATTGATCTATATTTTCTATATTTTTGTTTGCTGGTTTCATAACATTTGGTATCAAAGCTTTGGATTCTAGGGTTTTTCTGCTCCAAACAGGTCATCATGGAATTGTCGCTATAACTTTTTCCTGCAACATTTCAGAAGCTAAAAAAAAACCTATTTGAGAAGAAAGTGGTATGAACCTCGGGTCCGAATGTCAGATCTTGTCTCGCTACATTTTCGGATATATGATATGAGGAAGTTAGGGTTTTTACAGACCCCCAAATTGCATTCCAAACATGTTACCTTGGGAAAATCATCATAACTTTTGCTCTGAGCATCAGATTGAATTTTCGTAAGAAGTTACAGAATGAGAAATTCCTATGGTTTTCTGTGTATCAATTTCAGGTACTAAGGTTGAAACAATGACACGTGGAACTTCATACAAGTTTTCTCTACTAAACCAGTTTGTAATCAGGTCATTGTGGGAGATTTGACATAATGCTTCCTTGCAGAATCCAATCTTGATCAGACTTGCGGGATTCTAAAGAGAACACAGAGAGATACCGCAGGAAGAAATTGCAGAAATTGAAGATCTAAAATTACAGAGTTACAGTCGTTTCGAGATCGAGCTCCTAAAATCAAGAAAAAGTGATATTCAAGGAAATTTGATGGCAAGGATCTGTAAATTGGATACTACAGATGGATCAATATTTTGAAGTACATGGTGTACCACTATTACAAAAGGTATGTATTGCATCTTCATATTTAGATCTGTATCAATTTTTACGGTATAAAGGGCTTTGTTCTCGTAAACAACTTGTTACATGGTCAATTTTCACGGAGGAAATGATAGCACATTATGAGGATACAAAGAGCAACACCTTCTTTAGAGCAACACCACAACAATTGGAAGAAAAAAGGGCAAAAGGGCTTTGTTACAAAGTAGAAAGAAAGATTATGGCAACAAGGAAGTCTACCCCACACAAATATAAAGATGGAAGTGTTGTTTCTCCTAGCCTTCCACAACCTACAAGGGTTACACCACAAAAATTGGAAGAAAAAAGAGAAAAAGGGCTTTGTTACAATTGTGATAACAAATATATTAAAGGTCATAAGTGTGCTGAGAAGAAATTATTTTACATTGATTGTGGAGAGGAGGAAGAAAAGGATCAAGAGACATCAAAAGAAGAGTATAGACACTAGGAACCAAACCCAGAGAAAGAAGAAATGAATCCGACCATATCTTATAAGCATTGGAAAGAATTACTACTCCTCAAACTCTTAATATAGAAGGACATATCAAGAAGAAAAATGTTCAAGAAGTGAAAGATCACATAGAGCATCAAGAAATTAATCCAACCATATCTTGTAATACACTGGAAGAAATTACCACTCCTAAAACTCTCAAGATAGAAGGACCTATCAAGAAGAAAAAGATTCAAGCAGTGAAAGATCACATTGAGCATCAACAACAAGTTCTCCAAATTTTTAAGGATAACACCACTTTGGTGAAAAATTGAATGAAACAATAGGCATATCAACATTGCAATGAAAGAAGTTTTGATGTAGGTGATTGGGTATTTTTATGGTTACATACATACAAACAAATGTCCCTCAAGAAAGCTATTTATGAGAAGGAAATGTTGGCAATACTACACGCACTTAAGAAATGGTGACCTTACCTAATGGGAAGACACTTCAAGGTAAAAACGGATCATGATAGTATTAAATACTTTTTAGAACAAAGATTATCCTCTGAAGAACAACAAAAAATGGTCACAAAGATGTTGGATTATGACTTTGAAATCATCTACAAAAAAGGGAAGCAAAATGTTGTGGCAGATGCACTCTCAAGAAAGGATGAGGATATGGAAGCATTGTTGTGCGCCATTTCTATTATCCAACTAGATTGGATAAATGAAACAAGGTATGAATGGAAGAAGGATGAAGAAGTGTGGCCACTCATTCAAAAGTTGCAGAAGATCCCAGTTCAAACAATATTGCCAGAACTTGACGAGGAAGGAAAAATCATATTGGAGCCTGGAGAAGTCACAGAAACAAGAACCCGAAAACTACGAAATTGATCAATTTCAGAGTATCTCATCAAGTGGAAGAACTTACTTGCTGAAGATTCCACATGGTAGGACAAGAATTTTATACAGGAGCATCAAGAACTACTCAAGCATTGAGGACAACACTTTTTGAAGGAGGGGCATGTTAGGTCCCTATACTACTAGTGTAACCCCTTATTGTTATTAGTACAACCCCCTTATTATATTGTTGTACCCATGTAGTCCCCATAGAAGCCCACTATTGTTATTATTGTGCCCTTACATTACTATTGTTATGTCAACTCTGATTATATTATGACCCATTAGACTCCTATATAGAAAGGAGGTCTTGTCATTTGTATCATCTAAGAATTGTTCATTTGTGTAATGTAAAAGAAGTTGCCCCATTAAAGAGGCTTATTTCTAAGGCATTGATCTATATTTTCTATCTTTTTGTGAGCTGGTTTCATAACAAACTGACGACACAAGGTTCAAGAATGGTTGTCATGAAAATGAAGGTTTATGGTATTGCAAATGATGAATTTTAACTAAATGACTTCTCTTGAACATGTCGGCGACATTGAATGGATTGGCATCATTGACCCAAAAAAAAAGTAATGGATGGTATGATAGACCAAGGTATGATGACCATCAAGCATATAACCCAACCCAAATAGTCACAATGATGAAGTGAAAATGTCATGTTCAAGAGCGACCTACTGCCATAAAGTGGTTTACCCATTTTTCCCATTTTCCCTAGTCATTGCTGACCAGTACCTCTTTATATTTATCAAGATTGAGAAGGATAACATATGCTTGTTGTATAATTCCACCCTTTGGGTGAATCCATCACTATGTGATGTTTTAACGAGACTAGCGAAGGTGAAACTCGGTCTTGTCATGATGGACAAGTTTGTCACTATTTGATGTTTTAATGAGTTTAACGACACTGATAACTCGGTCCTTTTCATGCTTAGAGAGTTTGAAAAGGGATAAAAATAAAACTCCACAAGTTATTTTTGTAGATTTGTCTCTCAAGTCTGAAAAAGTGTAAAACAATACAAGAGAGACCCTATTGACCATGTTCGGTCAATGTATTCCTTTTTCGTAAATAATCTATCTCAGCTCGAAAAAGGGTTAAACTTATACTGAGTAGATGTCATTTCCAATCCGTTAATGAGATGAAAAGGACAAGTGCTCGACAATCTTTTCATATTTTGAGAGTCTGAACAAAGCTTAAAGAGGACTCCAAGGGGGTTCCTTTTTCGATGTTTAACAAAGCTCAAAAAGAGATAAATGTATGCTCTGTGATCAAAGTACAATTCATGATCGTGCATGTCAAATTCTCTAAGTCAGCTGTAAATCTGTTCAAAGAAACACCAAATGGATTAAACATACCTTTTTCATTGGTAAAAATAGGTAAATACTAAAGTCTATTCATTTAATTTTCATGAAATAAACATAAAAACAAGAATTTACCATGTTATTTTCACCATTTGATATTTACCATTAAATTTGTGCTCTGACCCTGTTTTTTACCTCGATATTCATCAACTATTTGCGAGAGATTTTGTGGATCATTTCTCATGCCATCTGGACCAGGTAGGATATCTACCCCTCCTCTTTCTTTTCATGTCATTCTTTTACTATTTCATGCAAGTTTTTAGGGTTTTTAGGGCCCCTCGGGTTTGAACTTTTTGCCCTGGGACCAACCCAGGCTTGCATGTCAAAAAATGCACTAGGGAGCACCCGGATATAAGGGATTCTACGCTGCATCATAGTTTCTCCTTTCTTGGTCTGTGCTGGGTGAGTTTCACAAACTTGTTTCACCAAATTGACCCAAAATTTCTCCAGTTTTTTGCATGAAAAGGATCCTAACTAAGCTTATGGTTTGATTTCAGGCATTCATCGGATCAGAATGTCTATTAATTGGCAAGAAAGAGAGCATGAAGAACAATACATGGTTTCCCTAAATGATCTGGTTATAGTTAAGGCCCTCAGAAACTATGGGTTGCTCAAATACTTCAAGCTGTTCGGAATGAGGAAAGAATCAGAACTATTGCAATTCCTAGTTCATGCATGGGATCTGACAGATCATGATTTTCAAATAAGAGACAAAGTTGTCCCTATTGTGATTGATGATGTTTACTTCCTTATATGGTTGTCGAGACGTGGTGTCCCCATATCTCTTTCAGGTTCTACCTGTGGAGGGGAAACAATGAGGGACTATATTCGACAATTTTGTCGGCCAGGTACATATCCTAGCAAGGACGGGAAGATAATCATCAAAGATATCCATGATTTTCCCTTGAGAACAATCATTTTAACCATCGCAAAGTTGGCAGGTAGTGTGACACCTCATCTGGCAACAGATCATATGTGCAATATGCTCTTGAGTGTCTTGAGCCAACTTTATTCAACTAGTGTGAGGCAGTACTTGCTTCATTGAAAGAGCAAATAACAAAGGTAAAGAATGGTAAGACTAAGAACTTTAGCTATGTATCACTCTTAATTGTTTTTACATGAGAAATAATTCCATTGATGCAACCCCATCATGTAACACTGGGTGTAGATGGTCCTAGAGATCCACAGATGCAGTGTTGGGTCGAATTGATGTCTAGACATGTTGGTCAGTAATTGATTTCATTTTCAACTGCATTCTTTAGTTGGCTCGATTGACAACACATTGTCATCAAGGAGCATCCATACTCAGGGATGGACATTCATGGAGATCTAAAGTTGATTCTACCAGTGGGCGCTCAATGGGGTGCTATAGGTAAATTGTTTTTTACCAAAATGTTTTTTGATTTTTAAGTTTCTACATGTTTTTGTGTTTTGATGTTCCAAGACTAAACTAAAATCGTTCTCATGCATGTAGATGTGGGTATTGTTTGACCTATGAGGCACCGACAAGAGGCAGGTGGGCCAGTGCAGAGAAATGTTTGGAGAGCAGTTCTCTAGGATTTGGATTTGGCCGAGACACTGGCAGAGTTGCAGGATCATGTAGAGGGATTGACCCTTGGTATTATGGATGTCTAGATCGAGGAGTTACCTACGAGGATGAAACACCATACTATTGGTGTTCCAGGCCGTTGGATGCGGCTCTTGCGCATGATAGCTCAGGCATGACTTGTTATCATGAGCATCACCACAACAAACTACTAGTTCTACAAGAACATGCAGCTACAGCTGCGTACAACTTCGACTATATGCATTTCTGTTATGCTTCATCTCAATTTATACAGAAGAAAAAGAAAAAAGAAAGAAAAAAAAACCTCTTCAGGTTGGAAGGGTCATGACGGTGATGTCTCTTCGAATATGAACAGGGTAAGGCGGTGATCGATGAGGCTGTGTGTAGTGGCGCCCTGGTGGTGTGTTGTCAGTGAATTGATAGGCCATCATAATTAATTTCCAACACCCTAGATATCTTTGTTGATAGACATCCCCTTATAGGTAATGAGGTGCCAACAGCTCATTTTCTCCCATCACAAATCATGGATCGATAGTTGAGATTCATTGTTCGCAGGATATCTTTCTCGCCTGTAATAAGTCGAGGGCTTGCGTTTAATCATTTAACAAGACTGCAGTTAATCTTGACATTTATGGGTGCTAATAGCTATTGATCCACTGGAATAGCTTCGATTGCCATGTATCATACATTGCCAGTTATGGTGTTGAACCTGTGCTACGGCATTTTCTTCATGTTTTCTTGATTCGACCATTTGTTTTAAAAACGTGATTGTATGCTCATGTTTTCCTGTTCTGGGATTACATGTATACTTCAATTTGTTATCAGGATTCACACTATAGTGAATTAGAGCTCCATAATTTCTGAATTTTTGCTTTCTGTTTTCAAATTTTAAAATGTTGCATGGTTCTTGGATAAATTCAAGTTCGCACAATGGTTCAAATATCTAGCACTTTTTTTTTTCAACCAGTTTTTTTTTTTCTTTTATTGATAAAAGAAAATTAAATATCCTTGGATTTTCATCCCGTTCATCCAAAAAAAAACAAACAAATAAATCTTTTTCATCACTGCTATCTTTTCCATCTACTCTTCTGTTTTCACTTTGTTTTAGTGCTTTTATCATTTGCTATAAAACATTACAAAACATTCAGAAAACTGTTACATTCTTCTATGATTTCTATACCTTTCTATATCTGCGATATGACTCAGATATAATCTAATCTAATCACAAAACAGTTACAAAAATAGAAAGTTAACATCACCCATCTTTCAAATATCTGGCACTTGCATATGGTTGGAGAAGCCTTTTCTATATATTTTGCCCTATTCATTGCGTATGCGGGTTCAACTAAACTGTTCAAATCCAGAGTTAATTCATTTCCCGAATGCACTTTGCGGAAAGCTTACGAAGAAATCAAAACTTTCGAAAAAACCACCGCAATTAACGAGATTGGAATGCCCCTAAACTAAGAGTAACATGTCAGTGATTTAAGTTTTATTTTAATCATCCTAAATATTGGAATTGAGTTACAAATCTACACATTTCAAGAATTTCACTAGATTGCAGATTTCCATAATATTTTAATATCTATAGATTTCCAAAATATTTTGAAATCTCATAGATATGACCTAAGTCAATTATATACACTCACTCCTGTCTATCACATTTCTAAATATTTCCAAAATTTATAATAGATATCCAAAATGTTTATGTTAAAATTTCAGTAAAAAACATTGAAACTTGTAAGTTTACCTAGCATACATTTAACACCTATCTTCTCATTAAAAATTTCATTATACCTACAAATTAAATAATTATAAATCCCTTTACTTAAACAATGAAGTTTCTATTCTTCGTTTTTCAATTCTCATTTGTCTCTGTAGTAAAAGGTTTTCAGCTTTTGGAGTTTGGTTTTTGGTATTTATACACTTATATTTTAGTATTTGATCTGACATGATCGAGATGTTGGTTTTCGGTTATACTGAAACCCTGAAGCATTAGTAAACTTCTAAATCTTTAATATTATCTTGATCGGGAAATCAATCCCATATTCTCAAAGTCATGCATTCCAGGGTAGAAGTTAATTCATCTAATAAATTCCCAATATGAGGATTACTCCCACACCCTTTCAAATGCAACTAAGAAAATTGAACCTGAAATTTTTCCCAATGAAATAAAGGTGACAATTACTCCAACACCCTCTTAGGAAAATTGAACCTGAGCCAAAACTCCTATACCACACATGAAAATTACTCCAACACTGAAACCATATTCCCATTGAAACAGAGTCTGAAATCATCACTGTAATCATCATCGCCATAACCAGCATCGAAATATTCTTCCATGCAGAAAGAAACTTGTCTTCAGTTTTGGCATATGTTTTCCAAGGAATTGCCTCTTATATGGGCAGAATCTGCAAATCTTTGTTGCTCTTAAATATTCATGAAAATTAACTGGAACATAAACATAACGATTTTAAATTATTCATGAAAAAATCTATAACTACAAAAAATAGGAAATCTCATAGAGAGGACTTGAATAAAAGAACAAAGAAAATAAAGATGCAGGCTTTGCTGACTAACGGCATTTCTGTTGAAGTTATTATCTGATAAATAACACTGAGAAAGACGCCTTTGGCTGCATATTACAGGTTGGTCTTCAAGCTGCTAACAGAGAATGGCGATGAGGGTGCCGAGAATGATATAAATAAACATAGGCATGTACTGCCCTTTCCACTATCACTGGGATGAATATGAGCAGGATGCCAATAAAACCCAACATAAACTTGTCAGGACGCGCTAATCTGTGGTAAGCATGAAGGCACACTTCCAATAAAGCAGCGCCTGTAAATACCATCGCCAGAGTTGAAACGCCCACCAACCAACGGCGTCTTGCAAGGAATTCCATGACACTGATAATCCACCCCGGAAGGCATTTTGCTTCCCTCGTTCTTTCTGTGTTTTAGACTGTACGTTAAGCGCAAGCCGCGCTACAGCCTGGATTGCCACGCCGGAATTTAAATGATACCCTGTGAAACGACGGAATAGTTTAATTGATACCGGCCATGCATCTTACGGCTCCAAATTTGTAGCAGTCTACGGTGCCGGATTTTCTGAGCACATGACCGATGGGGACGGCTGCACATTAATGTATAACAAACCAAGACGGAATGGAGAACGGGGGATTCTGGATGGACTGCGAAAAGGAATCCACGCAACAACTGTGCGTTGAATCTTTACTTTCTATTACTTGTTTACTGGTTTTTTTTGAAATGAAATCGGACTCCGATATACATATATAGAGGGAAAGAGTTACTTGTGGTAAAATCTTATTGTACACGATGTCATTTCATAATATTTATTTTTATACTCAATTTAAAAATGTAATCGAATTACTAATTCCAAATCATTTACTGACATAATAAATTATTAATTTTGAAATTTGCAGTTTTACAATGTTGAAATGTTAATTTCCATTCTTTGAATAGTAAAGTTGAATCGGTATATAAATTTATAATTCTGAAATTAATTTACTTTTTACCAGTTATAATTTATTGAAATTATAATCTTACATTAAATTAAAAAAAATACTAGATAGAAGCTGGCGAGATATTAAGAATAAAAATATGAATTAATAATTGTTTCAAAATGTTAAAAGATAATTGAAACATTGAAGCGATGCGCTGTTGAATTTCATTTCTCTCTCATTGCGGAAAGCAACAACCAAAAGCTGGTCTGTTATTTTATTAACATCTAAAAGTGAAGTTAAAAAAAACTAAAAAGTGATAAGATGGTTAAATACAAAATTAAAATAAATAATTGAAACATTGAGATGATGTGGGATTGGATTCTATTCTTTTCTCATGGCTGAAAGCAACAACCAACCAAAGGTGACAAATTAGATGGACAATAAAAAAAAATGTAACGCTAAAGGAATTAGAAGAATCTTATTGTTGTATATTCGTTGCTTCAACTAGGGAAAAATTTCGAGGTTAATATTTGCAGGAGGGCTAACTTTCCAAAAACGAGATTGATTGATCTCCATTTTTTCTAAAAATGATTCACCAAAATTTTATAGTATACAAGTATTTTACGTTAAAGTCCCCAAAATTCCATATAGTGACTATATAATTTTTTTAGAAAGTTAAATATAAAATATCTCCACACGTTTTACAGATTGCGTATTATGGACTAGGGAGATTAGTCAATGTTTCTAAACACCTTGAAAAAAATCTCTATTCTTAAAATTTTGTCTGGATCTTTGCTTAATATTCTACAGCCACTTTCCACAGGTTTTTTCATAGTGCATCACATTCTACATATGCATGTGTGGAATAACTCATAAACAATACAATGCCCCATCTGCAGAGAGTCTCATAGTTTGTCTATACATATCGAATAGGTAAGGGTGTCATATGCACACTTTTCTAAGCAATGGGAAATGAGGTCTTCTTGTCACCTACAAAATAAGATGTTATAATGGATTCCATTTTGCTTTAATTTTTCACTGGGAGAAATACAACATATATTACTTGAAAAAGAGTTACATAATGGCGCAATGAGAGTTACAACACTATAAAGTCATGATTGCAAGGACACTGGAGCCCCTAAAAAACCAAAAATGCTAGCATATGAGCCACTACCTCTAGACATTGAAGCCAAAAAATTGAGGTTCTATCATGTCATCTTCACAGTTGGAAATTAGCATTTGGATACAGTAAAATATAAATAGATTGAATTTTTAAAAGGTAACTTTTCTTAGCTAGTTCTACCATACTTTTAATTAGTTTTTCCATACTCTTAATTAACACTGGGACAGATCAACATACAGTAAAAGATAAATAGATTGAACTTTTAAAAAATATTTCTTAATTTTGTATCCTTTTTTTATTCAACACAAGAATACAAACCCAGAACACTTCTCACAAAATTATAGTCTAAAATCTAATAAAAAATCTAATAAAAAATTACAAGAGAAATGAAAAAATAATAATTTTAATACACAAGACCATGAAAACATTTTAAACAAAATTCAGACATATTCTTGATTTGAAAGACAACACAAAATTCTTTTACATAATATATGAATTATAGAAAAATACAGAACATAAAATCATTAATTATTAAACAGAAATTGTGAGTATATAGAAAACTTCATCCTCATCTTCCTCTTCCGTATCAACATCTTTCGGTGATTCCAATGGTCCACCCATAGAGAATGATGGACCCAGGTCCTCATTCTCAATATAGTTACCTTCAAGTCTTTCTTCAAACCTTTGGTCACTGCAAATAAGCATCCACGCTAGACTACATCTAATACCCTTTCATGACAGTCTTTGAAACCGAGATTTGACTCTGAATTCGAGGTTGTATGTAAAGTAAGATGGAAATTCTACAAGTTCCTCTAATGGCTTCTTAATCTCAGTCTTAAAATAATAAAAAGATGTATAAAAGACTAATCTAATATGTTAAGATATATGTAAATTAATAGAAATATGTATTGATATGTGTATGTATGTATAAATAAAATATAATGCAGCATGCTAATTTTATAATCTTATTTAATTTAATATACATATATTTATATATTTTTGTGGAGATTGGTAAATGTGTATAATGATTATTTAAATAAAAATAATATTTTTTATAATTATAGTTTTAATGTGAGAAATATTGGCTTCATTAGAATTAATTATTTATCTTGAAAAAATTATAGGATTTATTCTTATTTTGTTCATTTTAACTATGAAACATTATTATTATTATTATTATTTAATGCGAGAAACATTGAATTCATTAATCACTATTTTTTGTTGTTTAAAATGAACTTTTGACTGCATGTATGGATTCAACACCTTCAAAAACTGTTGTGACACTAGGATTGTGGAGAGTTCACAACACAAACTTGAGATTCCAACAAATCCCTATCATATTCTTGGCAAATTTTAGTAAACAATATAACCAAAAAACTCCAAAAAAAGTAAGACTAATTAAACCAATAAATACATATAAAACAAGTCATAGTCATGAATCAAAATATACCACCTAATAGTTATAAGTGTGAAGTAGATGTAGTAAATGTTAAATTTAAGATATAATAATTGAACAAGTTACATATTTGAATTATTGCAATTCATTTTCAACGAAATTCTAACACTAAAGAGTTTCTCAGTTTTAACTTTTTAAATATATTAAAACAAAGTTAAAACTAAATTGCATCGCCATAAATTAGAATATAAATATATAGACACACATATATAGATATGTACAAATATTATTACATCATTGAGATTCGTAGCACCATGCCACAAAAATTAACATGGACACCCATGCTCCACAATTGTTCAATGAAACCAGTGAAAATATCCTAAAAACTAAAAATAGTGGCCTCACAAATTTTACCAGAGAGCCCACATACAAAACCATGATCTGATCAATTAAATGGGAGTATGAAGCGAGATTAAGACTTGTGTTAATGAGCAATGTAAGCCACAAGTTTGTCCATGGAAAATTTATTCTTTGTACACACTTTGGGGATGTCTTCGAGCTACGACCTCCATGTAGAATGAGCTGCAACTTTCTTTGCATTTACACGAACATGAGAAACTCTTATTCGAAGATTTTCTAACAAAAATGACGCTAAAGCCTCTACGTGGCTTTGAGACAATAAATAGTTCAATCAATTGTTTTGAAGAAATTATCACTTTGATCTCCTAAACATTTTTGAAATTCTCTGTCTAAAACGTGTGATTCGCAACTGCAACATATAGTATGGTGTGCCTTCTCCATATCGACTCCTTAGAGATGAGTATATCTGGAAATTGCAGCATTTTTTAGAATAGATCCGTTAGAGAGAAAAGGAGAGGAAATGCCATCGTTGTGACTGTAGACTACCCGATGTCGCGATATGGCTTGCACCATGAAACTCTCTCGCAGAGTCTTGGAGAATAAATGAATTATAAGTAGAGGGAAACTACAAGTTTAACTATGTAACACCCCTCCCTTGTGTGTTAGCCTGTTGTAACCTAAGTTGAGAAAAGCTAGGCGTGATATGTAATATTAAAAACAAATATTATTGAATAAATTAATAAATAAATCACATGGAAAAGTGAGACACCAAGATATGAGATTCTTGCCAAATTGTTACGAGGAATTTGGTATCTACGGATAAATACTAATTCTCTAGGTAGGTAGCTATACCTAGAACAACAAATTTAAAGCGGTTATCCTTTTTCTATAACCGATAAATAAGATAAAGGAATCAAAGGACCTACTTGTTATTTCACTTTCCTTTTGTCTCCTTTGTTTGACTCCCGCTACTCCTTCTCGAACTTAACTCGCTCCAAAAGTACCTGCCAGCATACACAAAATACAAACAACCAATCAAAGCTACAGATCTATCAAATACAAGTAAATCGAATCAGATACATTCACACATATAAACATCATATATCAAGATAAGCATATGGAAAAAGGTGTAAATAACTTTATTAAGTAGAAGGAAGAATTACAACCATGAAGTCCGATCCATTGTCACTCTTCCAGCTTTGGTTTCAACCAACATCACATCAATAACACAACACTGTGGAAACATAACAATATTTGCTTACTCTCCATTCTCACACCAACAATATCTCCTTACAAATTCTCAAAGTCCAGCCCCTGATCACTTAGATGAGTGCTCAATTTATAAGTAGATGGAGGGAGTTTTGTCATAAATGAGGGTATTGAATGGCCTTCCATACTTAGAGTTAGTCTCCATGGAGGAAGGGATGAGAGGATAGGAGGTTATTTAACTCATCCCTCATCCATTTTCGAGCTCATAGGATGTGATAAGTGCGGGAATCTTCTAGATGACTCCAGAGGATAAGAATATTCCCAGAACCATATGCGAATTTCTCTTAATCTCACCCAGCACAGGTGTTACAGATCCATTTGGGCACATCAACCCCAACCTATAGATCAGTACTACTAGGGCCCATCAAACCCTAATTTAGTTGTTACATGCCCTAAAGAAGTCAACCATCAGAATGCCTAGCTTCCTAAGAAGTTACATGACTAAAATCATCCAGAAACTGCCTCTAAGAAGATAAGCGCGGGCAGGCCTTCATTCGAGTGCATCGCAATGTAGACCATACACTGATAGTGTGCTATGCAGCACACTTGAGCCCTCTTTGGCATGTGCTGGGCGAATTTGAGTGAAATAATATTAGGGTTTGGGAATATTATTATCCATTGGATGCATCTAAAAGTTTCCCAAGTTTATCTACTCCTTTGAGCTCGTATTTGGATGAGGTAGGGAGTTAAGGAACATCAATCCCTTTATCCCTTCCTCCATTGAACTAAATCCTAAGTTTGGGAGGGCATTCATTATCACCATTTATGGCATAAATTCCTTCATTCACTTGTAAAAAGACCACTCATCTAAGTGATTAGGGGCTGGAAATCATTGAATTATAGGGAGATGCTGTTAGTATGAGACTTGAGTTGATTTCAAGTATTGTAATGATGTCAAAATTTCTTGCTTGTTATGAGGAGAGGATGGGATTGAATTGGAGGAGTGATGCTAAATCAAGCAAATTGGGTTGTAACTCTTCCTTTTACTAATAAAGTGTTCAAAGCTTTTTCCATATGCTTGTGTTATTCGTTTATGCTTTCATATGTGTATCATGTATTTGATTCCATGCTATTTTTAATCAATAGATCATTATCATATGCTTTGATCAGTTATTGTCTTCTGTTTGTGTACAGGTACTCTTCAAGTGGATTAAGTATGGAGAGGAGCGACAGAGTTGGTCAAGGGAGAAAAGGAGTAAGTGAAAGCTACAGGTAGGCTTCATTGCCTCTTATTTAATCTATTGGTCATAGAAAAAGTAGAGAATGCTTTGCACCGTTGTTCTAGACTTAGCTACTAGTCTAGGGGTTTAAGCATTTATCCGTAGACACTAAAACTTCCCAAAAAAAATTGGTGACTTCGTTGGGGAGCGATCATCCATCTTAGTAGCTTATCAGCCTCTTAAGACATTTCTACATACTGTACTTGTGGTTGTTGATTGAAATTTAGTCTTCTTTCATTGAAAACTGAGTTAAAATTGTGCCAAATTGCCTTCAAAATTTCTTATTGTCACCAGTGCAGCCCAATGAAGAACACATTGCACTGCAATTCAATTCCCGCATAGATCTAGTGTGCTTTAGCACACTGTCTCTCATTGTTGCCTGCGCTGATCCCTTGAGGGTCAGTTTCCCATCTAGGCGCTGAAGTTTTTGAGCCAATTTTCTCCTGTTTGAAAGATTTACTGAATGTCAATGATGTCTTGTCTCTGGAAATAGTGTTTCATCTCCTTACTTGGCTCTACTTAGACTAGAATTGATAAATGTTTCTTATCTATTTACTTTGTCATTTTTAATTTGTAGTCAAAAGTTAGTTTTTGATCGATTGATCTTTAGCAAAAGAAAGTTTCATTAAATCGTCTTTTCCTTCAATTGTTGTCAAATCTTCATTCATGAAAGATCGATTGATTGATGTGTGCAAATGATTAGCCTTTTTGTTGAAAGTGTCGTAATTTCTCATTTCTTTGAAAACGAAAGTGTCGTAAAGTCTTCCTTTCCTTGAAAAGAAATTGTCGCAAAATCGTCATTTTTATGGAAAGAGTTTATTGATCGATTGTGCATTAGTTTTCCTTTTTCTCATTCACATTAAGGGAAATTGAAAAGAAATACATGCATGTTGCATTGAAAAAGTTTGTGTGTGTTGAGAAGGAATAGTGTAGGGAATTTGCATTTAGATTGTGCTCTTTTCTCTTTGATCAGAAGAAATCTGATTGTTCTATCCCTAAGTAGCTAGGATTTTCATCGTTAAATTGAATGGAAATAATTCTTATCATGATAGTTGCATTCCTAGGAATTTCAGAATACATCACGTGGTGAACTTGAAAAGCAAATTCCTGAGCAAGATCAACTTAAAATAAACATCAATTTACCTAATGGAGCATTGTCATTAACGCAAACATTTAGTGGTTCTAGGCTAGAGACGTGTTCCGGTGTTGTAAAACAAAACATCTGTCGCTAACTTGTCTGCAATACATCCCGAGTGTGATAACTCATTCCATGTATGTGAGTATATCGTAGCTCGTCCATGTATATTAGGGTATATAGGGCGGTGTTACAATACGTAAAGTATATGGGAATGCTCTCACTGTGTGGTTTTGCATTAGACAACACTTATACGGATTGGGCCTCCACATACTTTCAGGTATATATGGGAGGACAACACTAGGTTGCTATCCATCCTTAGGTAACCGAGTTGGCCGCCTTGTACACTGTGATACACCAAACACAACATTCGGGGAGATTGCTTGCCTGTACTTCTTGGTTCGTGAGGAGGTATTTTTCAGTTCACAATTACTTGGTAAACATTTTGCCTAGATTATCCCTCTTTTTTTTTGTTATGTTACTTTGATTAAAATAAAATTAATTGACTACGGATAACATCCTCCACGCTCGCTCCTTTGTTGATCTTAGGTTGAGACATATGGCGACAAATCCGGAGTCCACCAATCAAGGAATTCCTTTTGATGGGAATCCTAGTCCTTTTCCTTCTTTCGGAAATATTGGTGCTCCTTATATGGTTACATTGTCCCTTCCAGGATTTACCATTGGCTTGCTAGTATGGTTGTTGTCAACCTCCTTGGTTCAAAATGTCGTGATTTCTCTGCAATCGAGTACACATCCAACTCGACAAAATCAACCTCCATTTGATCCTAAAGTTGACCCTTTGCCTTCTTCCTTAGTTGTTTCTTCCTCCCCTTCTTCCTCTTCGCCTGGTGAAAGTATTGGTACTAGTAACCAGGTGGCTAAGAAGAAGAAGAAAGGGAAGAAGAAGAAGAAGAAAGGGAAGAATAAGAAGAAGAAGGAAGCAAATTCAGCAGAGGGGCAACCGAGCAACCATTGCTTTGAATGCAACATCTAATGAGAAACCATCCGTCAAGCCTCAAAAATTTTGATATCCAAGCAAACTTTGTGCGGGAGACCATCTTCTTCGAAATTGTCTTGATATTCCTCAGATCTTCGAAGAATGGTCTTCCTGTTCACATCATCCTGTGTCATCAACTTCTGGAGATCATGTTGGTGACACACCATCAACTAGTGGTAATAAAGTTCATGGAAAGAAGGGTAAAGTTAAGTTTCCATGTAGGATATGTGAATGGAATCACCCCATTCACCTTTGTCCCTATCTGGACAAAGCCAAAAGAGTGTTGGATAACCATCCTGCTTCACCGCAACGACTTCCATCTGGTTATAGGAAAATCTCCCTAAATCCTTCACTAATTGATGAATTGACTGACCAAAATAAATTGTCAGTCAAACTCACTCTCTTTGAAAGTGAATCCTATAAGTCTATACCCGACCCAAATCAACAGGTCGAGGTCACAGTCGACCCGATTCACCTTCAGCTAATCGTACCTTTCCCGAAGAGAGTGAATATGATACCACTCAAGTTCTTTTTATTTCTTTAGATTCTAATGAGCTTGGGGGCAATCCTCTTGTTCCATCAAGACAATAGGAAATCCTCCAGTTCTCATAATTTTCCTGTTCTTATGGTACCCCCTCTAAGTAGTCTAGTCACTTCCTTTGATTGGAATCGACTAGCATGATTCCGTCTTCCTTCTTATGTGCCTTTCTAGATCATAGTACAAGTTTGTAATATGATTGTATCGGGCACTATTATAGATGAAGGTGCGTTTGCAAGTATCCTTTCCTCGACCGCTTGGCAAGCACTTGGTTCGCCGCCGCATGTGCCTGTTACCCAGAATCTGTTGGCTTTTAACAGAGGAATCAATCGACCATTAGCGATCCTCCCTCAGTTACCTATTACTTTGGGAGGAAAAATCATTTATCTGAATGCGATGGTAGTCCCAGGTCCTTTAGATTACAATTTACTTCTTGGGCATGACTATGTTTATGACATGGGAGTTATTGTTTCAACACTCTTTCGAGTGATTTGTTTCCCGCATGAAGGCATAATTGTCACCATTGACCAGCTTTCATTTCCCAGTCAAAATATGGTTCCTAGTCAACCATCTTCCCTAAATGGTCCTTTTGTACCAATGGTATCATCCCCGCCATGGGTTAATTATGTGGCAACCTGTTCCATACCTTCATCAACTGATGATCAATTCGGTGATGTTATACATCATGTACTAGGGGCATTGGAACCAGATCTTTCCTTCATGACCTCTTATGAGTTGTGATCCAACAGTCCATGAGGATAGTTCTTTGTCTTGTGTCAACCTCGTTCATGAGGATAGTTCCTGGTCTTGTGTCAACCTTGTTTAAAAAATGAAACAAGGAGTACGAGGACAGTTCTTTGTCTTGTGTCAACCTCGTTAAAAAATGAAACCAAGGATATGAGGATAGTTCTTGGTAATGTGTCAACCTCGTTAAAAAATGAAATAAGGGTCTATGAGGACAGTTGTTTTACTTTGTTAACCGCATTAAAAAATGAAACAGTTCCCATGAGGATAGTTCCTAGTCTTGTGTCGACCTCGTTAAAAAATGAAACAAGGAATATGAAGATAGTTCTTTTAGTGTGTCAACCTCATTAAAAAATGAAACAACTCCCATGAGGATGGTTCTTGGTCTTGTGTCAACCTCGTTAAAAAACGAAATCAAGGATATGAGGATAGTTCCTTGTCTTGTGTAAACCTCGTTAAAAAATGAAACAAAGGTCTATGGGGATAGTTCTTTTACTGTGTAAACCTCGTTAAAAAATGAAACAAGCCCATGAGCATAGTTCCTTGTCTTGTGTCAAGATCGTTAAAAAATGAAACAAGGAATCTGTGCAGAGTTCCTTGTCTTGTGTCAAGCTCATTAAAAAATGAAACAAGGTCCCAAGTTCCAAGTCGAGTCTTTCACTTGATCTCATAAACGAACCTTCATTCCATCCACCTGATAGCCATGAGTAGTCTACTTAGGTGAATGTAATGAAGCTTGGGGGACATGCACCTAGTGGTAAAGTTAAGTTTCCCTGTAGGTTATGTGAAGGGAATCACCCCATTCACCTTTGTCCCTATCTGGACGAAGCCAAAAAGGTGTTGGATAACTGTCTTGGTTCATCGCAGCGACTTCCATCCGGTTACAGGAGACTCTCCCTTTCATCATGCTAGGGGCATGTAAACCAATCTGAAGCATAGTTCTTCATTTCAATCTTGAGTAAAAATGAAGCTGAATTCAAGCATAGTTCTTCGTTTTAAGCTTGTATAAAAATGAAACTGAATCCAAGCATAGTTCTTCGTTTCAAGCTTGTGTAAACATGAAACTGAATCCAAGCATAGTTTCCCATGGTTCAAGCTTGTGTAAAAATGAACCCATCTCCATTTAACCTTCGTGATTTCCATTCTATTAGCCTCTTTCATTAGATGAGCCTTGGTTTTTTTCATCCCATCTCCACCATCCCTTTGGCCGATCATACGCTTTCACTTGGTTGTTTTACCCTTTTTTGAGGAAAAATTGCAATGAGTGGTCTTATTAGCCAGCCTCTTCACATAAATAAACATGTTTTGAGAAGTTCCAACGTCATCGAAACCAGTTGCTACCCTAGACACCACTCATTCCTCAAAATGGAGTCCTATTTAAGCTCTTTTTAGACTCTCTAAACATGAAAAGATTGCCAAGCACTTGTCCTTTCCAGCTCATTAACGGATTGGAAATGATATCTCTCTTGTATTATTTTACGTTTTTTTTGACTTGAGAGATTATTTAAAAAAAAAAGAACTTGTGGAGTTTCCTTTTTGTCCCTTTTAAAATTCTCTAAACATGAAAAGGACTGAGTTATCTTTGTTGTTAAACTCGTTAAAAACATCAAATAGCGACAAACTTGTCTATCTAGACAAGATCGAGTCTCACCTTCGCTAGACTCGTTAAAGCATCAAATAGTGATGGATTCACCCGAAGGGTGGAATTATACAACAAGCATATGTTATCCTCCTCAAGCTTGATAGAAAATAAAGAGGTACTGGTCAACAATGATTGGGGAAAATTAGAAAAAGGGGAAAACACTTTATGATATCAAGTCGCTCTTGAACATGACACTTTCACCTTATCACCATGGCTATGTGGGTTGGGTCATTCAGCTTGATGGTTATCACACTGTTGTTCTATCATACCATCCATTACTTTATTTTGGTTCAATTCTACCAATTCATCTTAGTGTTTCCGACATGTTCAAGAAACCCCCAATACTTAATTCAAAAGAGTGAAGGGAACTCTACTTGAATGGTTCATGAGGCACAATACTTGCTAAGGTTTTGTAAATGGGGTAGCAAGCTAAGTGGGCTTGATTGTGGGGAAAAATCCACAGTTAAGCGTGCTTGAGCTAGAGGCGATCTGGGATGGATGACCTCCCAGGAAGTCCTGGTTACCAGGTGCAAGCCCTGGAAGTGATGATTGAAACTATGGGATTTATTTCACTAGTTTCAATCCCAATGATTGACACTATGTGATTTATTTCACTAGTTTCAATCCCACCTCTTCACCCCTGTGAGCATCAGCCGATGCAATGAGTGCTAAGTGGACTATTCAAAAATCATGAGAAATTAGTTAGTTACAACTACCTCTCATGGAAATGGTCATAGATGAATGACTTACTTAATGCAGTTGAATCCAAAAAAAATGATATCTAATGTTCAAGAGAAGTCATTCAGTTCAAACTTCATCCTTTACAATATCGTAAACCTTCATTTTCATGACCGCCATTCCTGAACCTTTTATCGTCAGTCGATTTTTCATCTCCAAAATCGTTTACCTCGTTTTGTGTCATTGATGTGGGATACATCAAGGCCCTCCTGCGATGAGTCACTTCTTGTTGACATCAGCACATCATCCAATAAGTTGACTTAAAAACACCCCTTTAGTACCTTGAGGCTTGCACACATCAATGGCAAGTTTCTTGCTTCCGGCAATGGGTTGATGTCACTGGCCTTTGACCAAAATACTTTGTATGGTGTTCGACATCAAATCATTTATTCACACCATGTGAAATGTACTGTAGTACCTTGAGGGTCATTATCATTATCGGTGATTTCTCTCACATCTGTTAATGCCTTACATTATTGGCAAACAATGTCTTCCAATGTTCGACTTCAGATCATCTATTCACATGGTTAGACTTGTACTTGAGCGAAAGATTGAACGAGATTGGAGACCCCGAATGTAGTTTCATCCATCTGGGCGGCGATATTTTCAGGAGAACTAAATCAAATGTACAATGGCCTTACGTTCATGGTAATCCATTTATGGGTATATATCTATAGACGACTATATTTGTACATGTAATGAAAGTTTATAAGCTGAGCATGGGTATGCCTTCCCTCAACAAGTTCATGAGAAAAAAATCAAATTATCATGATATATGTATTGTAATTGATGCCGGTCACCTTCCACTTCGAAACCTCCTCTCCACATGATAAAGCATTTCACTCAACATACATATTTATGACTTCATGCTTTAAGGGGAAACTGTTACAGATCCATTTGGGCACATCAACCCCAACCTATAGATCAGTACTATTAGGGCCCATCAAATCATAATTTAGTTATTACATGCCCTAAAGAAGTTAACCATCAGAATGCCTAGCTTCCCAAGAAGTACCATGACTAAAATCATCCAGAAACGGCCTCTAAGAAGATCAGCGTAGGCAAGCCTTCATTAGGGTGCACTGCAATGCGGACCATACACTAATAGGGTGCTATGTAGCACACTTGAGCCCTCTTTGGCCTGCGTTGGGCGAATTTGAGCGAAATAACATTGGGGTTTGGGAATATTCTTATCCATTGGATGCATGTAGAAGTTTCCCAAGTTTATCTACTCCTTTGAGCTCATATTTGGATGAGGTAGGGAGTTAAGGAACATCAATCCCTTTATCCCTTCCTCCATGGAACTAAATCCTAAGTTTGGGAGGGCATTCATTATCACTATTTATGGCATAATTTCCTTCATTCACCTATAAAAAACCACTCATCTAAGTGATCAGGGGCTGGAAATCATTGAATTATAGGGAGATGCTGTTAGTATGAGACTTGAGTTGATTTCAAGTATTGTAATGATGTCGAAATGTCTTGTTTGTTATGAGGAGAGGATGGGATTGAACTAGAGGAGTGATGCTGAATCGAGCAAATTGGGTTGTAACTCTTCCTTTTACTAATAAAGTGTTCAAATCTTTTTCCATATGCTTGTGTTATTCATTTATGCTTTGATATGTGTATCAAGTATTTGATTCCATGCTATGTTTAATAAATATATCATTATCATATGCTTTGATCGATTTTTGTCTTCTATCTTTGTGCAGGTACTCTTCAAGCAGATTAAGTACAGAGAGGAGCGACAGAGTTGGTCAAGGGAGATCCATAGACACTAAAACTGCCCAAAACAACAGGTCAAAGTGGGCCTAGGTGCTCTGCATAACACCCTGACATGGGCTACCAGAATTGAAGCGAACTTACCCCTGTCTAAGGCTGCGTTGGTCCCTGAAGGAGGCAATTCTGGAGGGCTTCAGGCCAAGAAACTCTCAGGGAAGGAGGCACTCAAAATGGTGACTTGTCTAGGGCATGTAACAACTGAATTAGGGTTTGATGAGCCCTAAACATATTGATCTAAATGATGGGAGTGATGTGCCCAAATGGATCTGTAATAGCTGCCCCCTAAAGCATGAAGTTGAAAATAATGATGTCGAGTGATATGCTTTATGATGTGATGAGGAGGTTTCGAAGTGGTTGGTGACCTGCATCGATTACAAAACATAATATCATGATATTTTGATTTTTTCTCATGAATCGCTGAGGGAAGGCATACCCATGCTCAACATATAAACTTTCATTACAAGTACATAGACAGTTGTCTATAGATATAGACCCATGATAGGATGACCACTAATGTAAAGCCATTGTACTGATGATTTGGTACATTTCTTGAAATCGCAGCCCAAATGGATGAAACTAGATCTGGGGTCTTCTATGTCGTTCAATCGTTTGCTCAAGTATGAGTCTAACCATGTGAATATGTGATTTGAAGTCGAACATGGGAAGACACCGTCTGATTACCAGCTAATGATGTAAGATGTTAACAGATGTGAGAGAAATCATCGATAATGATAGTGATCCTCAAGGTACTATAATACATTCTACATGGTGTGAATGGATGTTTTGATGTCGAACACCATACAAAGTCTTTTAGTCGAAGGCCATTAATGTCAACCTATCACTGGAAGCAAGAACCTGCCATTGATGTATGCAAGCCTCAAGGTACTGAAGTGGTGTTTCTAAGTCAATTTCTTGGATAATGTGTTGATGTCGACAAGAAGCGACTCATTGCAGGAGGGCCTTGATGTATCCCACATCAATGACATGAAATGAGTGTAATGATTTTGGAGATGGAATTTGATTGTGTCAGGCCCCTATACTACTAGTGTAACCCCTTATTGTTATTAGTACAACCCCCTTATTATATTGTTGTACCCATGTAGTCCCCATATTGTTATTATTGTGCCCCATAGAAGCCCACTATTGTTATTATTGTGCCCTTACATTACTATTGTTATGTCGACTCTGATTATATTATGACCCATTAGACTCCTATATATAGAAAGGAGGTCTTGTCATTTGTATCATCTAATAATTGTTCATTTGTGTAATGTAAAGGAGGTTGTCCCCTCGAAGAGGCTTCTTTCTAAGGCATTGATCTATCTTTTCTATCTTTTTGTAAGCTGGTTTCATAACATTTGGTATCAGAGCTTTGGATTCTAGGGTTTCGCTGCTCCAAATAGGTCATCGTGTAATTGTCGCTATAACTTTTTCTTACGACATTTCAGAAGCTAAAAAAACCCATATTAGAAGAAAGCGGTATGAACCTCGGGTCTGAATTTTAGATCTTATCTCACTATATTTTCGGATATATGATCTGAGGAAGTTAGGGTTTTTGCAGACCTCCGAATTACATTCCAAACAGGTTACCTTGGGAAAATCATCATAACTTTCGCTCTGAGCATCAGATTAAATTTTCGTAAGAAGTTACAGAACAAGAACTTCCTATGGTTTTTTGTGTATCAGTTTCAGGTACTAAGGTTGAAACAATGACACATGGAACTTCATACAAGTTTTCTCTGTTGAACAGTATGTAATCAAGTCATCGTGTGAGATTTGACATAATGCTTCCTTGCAGAATCCAATATTGATCAGACTTGCGGGATTCGAAAGAGAACACAGAGAGCTACCGCAGGAAGAAATTTCAGAAATTGGAGATCTGAAATTACAGAGTTACAGGCGTTTCAAGATCAAGCTCCTAAAATCAAGAAAAGGTGATATGAGGAAGTTTGATGGCAAGGATCTGGTAAATTGGATACTATAGATGGAGCAATATTTTGAAGTACATGGTGTACCACTGTTACAAAAGGTATGTATTGCATCTTCATATTTAGATCCGTATCAATTTTTGTGGTATAAAGGGATTTGTTCTCGTAAACAACTTGTTATGTGGTCAATTTTCATGGAGGAAATGATAGCACATTATGATGATACAAAGAGAAAAACCTTCTTTAGAGAAACACCACAACAATTGGAAGAAAAAATAGCAAAAGGGCTTTGTTACAAAGTAGAAAGCAAAATTATGGCAACAAGGAAGTCTACCCCACACAACTATAAATATGGAAGTATTGTTTCTCCTAGCCTTCCACAACCTACAAGGGTTACACCACAACAATTGGAAGAAAAAAGAGAAAAATGGCTTTGTTACAATTGTGATAACAAATCTATTAAAGGTCATAAGTGTGCTAAGAAGAAATTATTTTACATTGATTGTGGAGAGGAGGAAGAAAAGGATCAAGAGACATCAAAAGAAGAATATAGACATTAGGAACCAACCCTAGAGAAAGAAGAAATGAATTCGACCATATCTTGTAAAGCATTGGAAAGAATTACTACTCCTCAAACTCTTAATATAGGACATATCAAGAAGAAAAATGTTCAAGAAGTGAAAGATCACATAGAGCATCAAGAAATGAATCTGACCATATCTTGTAATGGATTGGAAGAAATTACCACTCCTAAAACTCTCAAGATAGAAGGACCTATCAAGAAGAAAAAGATTCAAGTAGTGAAAGATCACATCGAGCATCAACAACAAGTTCTCCAACTTTTAAAGGATAACGCCACTTTGGTGAAGAATCGAATGAAACAACAGGCATATCAACATTGCAATGAAAGAAGTTTTGATGTAGGTGATTGGGTATTTTTATGGTTACATACATACAAACAAATTTCCCTCAAGAAAGCTATTTATGAGAAGGAAATGTTGGCAATACTACACGCACTTAAGAAATGGTGACCTTACCTAATGGGAAGATACTTCAAGGTAAAAACGGATCATGATAGTATTAAATACTTTTTAGAACAAAGATTATCCTCTGAAGAACAACAAAAATGGGTCACAAAGATGTTGGGTTAGGACTTTGAAATCATCTACAAAAAAGGAAAGCAAAATGTTGTGGCAGATGCACTCTCAAGAAAGGATGAGGATATGAAAGCATTGTTGTGCGCCATTTCTATTATCCAACTAGATTGGGTAAACAAAACAAGGTATGAATGGAAGAAGGACGAAGAAGTGTGGCCACTCATTCAAAAGTTGCAGAAGATCCTAGTTCAAACAATATTGCCAGAACTTGACGAGGAAGGAAAAATCATATTGGAGCCTGGAGCAGTCACAGAAACAAGAACCTAAAAACTAAGAAATCGATCAATTTCAGAGTATCTCATCAAGTGGAAGAACTTACCTGCTGAAGATTCCACATGGTAGGACAAGAATTTTATATAGGAACATCAAGAACTACTCAAGCATTGAGGACAACACTTTTTGAAGGAGGGGAATTTTAGGTCCCTATACTACTAGTGTAACCCCTTATTGTTTTTAGTACAACCCCCTTATTATATTTTTGTACCCATGTAGTCCCCATAGAAGCCCACTATTGTTATTATTGTGCCCTTACATTACTATTGTTATGTTGGCTCTGATTATATTATGACCCATTAGACTCCTATATACAGAAAGGAGGTCTTGTCATTTGTATCATCTAAGAATTGTTCATTTGTGTAATGTAAAGGAGGTTGCCCCATCGAAAAGGCTTATTTCTAAGGCATTGATCTATATTTTCTATCTTTTTGTGAGTTGGTTTCATAATAGATTGAAGACACAAGGTTCAGGAATGGTTGTCATGAAAATGAAGGTTTATGGTATTGCAAATGATGAATTTTAATGGAGTGACTTCTCTTGAACATGTCGGCGACATTGAATGGATTGGCATCATTGAGCCAAAAAAAAGGTAATGGATGGTATGATAGACCAAGGTATGATGACCATCAAGCAGATAACCCAACCCAAATAGTCACAATGATGAAGTGAAAGTGTCATGTTCAAGAGAGACCTACTGCCATAAAGTGGTTTACCCATTTTTCCCATTTTCCCTAGTCATTGCTGACTAGTACCTCTTTATGTTTATCAAGATTGAGAAGGATAACATATGCTTGTTGTATAATTCCACCCTTTGGGTGAATCCATCACTATGTGATGTTTTAACAAGACTAGCGAAGGTGAAACTCGGTCTTGTCATGATGGACAAGTTTGTCACTATTTGATGTTTTAATGAGTTTAATGACAATGATAACTCGATCCTTTTCATGTTTAGAGAGTTTGAAAAGGGATAAAAAGAAAACTCCACAAGTTATTTTTCGTAGAATTGTCTCTCAAGTCCGAGAAAGTGTAAAACAATACAAGAGAGACCCTATTGACCATGTTTGGTCAATGTATTCTTTTTTCATAAATAATCTATCTTAGCTCGAAAAAGGGTTAAACTTATACTGAGTAGATGTCATTTCCAATCCCTTAACGAGCTGAAAAGGACAAGTTCTCGACAATCTGTTCATATTTTGAGAGTCTGAAAAGAGCTTAAAGAGGACTCCAAGGGGGTTCCTTTTTCGATGTTTAACAGAGCTCGAAAAAGAGATAAAAGTATACTCTGTGATCAAAGTACAATTCATGATCGTGCATGCAACACCAAATGGATTAAACATACCCTTTTCATTGGAAAAAATAGGTAAATACTAAAGTCTATTCATTTAATTTTCATGAAATAAACATAAAAACAAGAATTTACCATGTTATTTTCACCATTTGATATTTACCATTAAATTTGTGCTCTGACCCTATTTTTTACCTCGATCTTCATCAGATGTTTGCGAGAGATTTTGTGGATCATTTCTAGTGCCATTAGGACCTAGTAGGATATCTACCCCTCCTCTTTCTTTTCATGTCATTCTTTTACTATTTCATGAAAGTTTTTAGGGTTTTTAGGGCCCCTGGGGTTTGAAATTTTCGCCCTGGGACCAACGCAGGCTTGCATGTCAAAAAATGCACCGGGGAGAACCTAGATATAAGGGATTCTACACTACATCGTAGTGTCTCCTTTCTTGGTTTGTGCTGGGTGAGTTTCACAAACTTGTTTCACCAAATTGACCCAAAATTTCTCCAGTTTTTTGCATGAAAAGGATCCTAACTAAGCTTATGGTTTGATTTTAGGCATTCATCGGATCAGAATGTCTATTACTTGGAAAGAAAGAGAGCATGAAGAACAAGACATGTTTTCCCTAAATGATTTGGGTATAGTTGAGGCCCTCAAAAACTATGGGTTGCTCAAATACTTCAGGCTGTTCGGAATGAGGAAAGAATCAGAACTATTGCAATTCCTAGTTCATGCATGGGATTCGACATATCATGCTTTTCAAATAAGAGACAAAGTTGTCCCTATTGTGATCGATGATGTTTACTTTCTTACAGGGTTGTCGAGATGTGGTGCCCCCATATCTCTTTCAGGTTCTACATGTGGAGGGGAAACAATGAGGGACTATGTTCGACAATTTTGTCGGCCAGGTACATAGCCTAGCAAGGATGGGAAGAAAATCATCAAAGATATCCGTGATTTTCCCTTGAGAACAATCCTTTTCACCATCGCAAAGTTGGCAGGCAGTGTGACACTTCATCTAGAAATAGATCATATGTGCAATATGCTCTTGAGTGTCTTGAGCCAACTTTATTCAACTAGTGTGAGGCAATACTTACTTAATTGAAAGAGCAACTAACAAAGGTAAAGAGTGGCAAGACTAAGAACTTTAGCTATGGATCACTCTTAATTGTTTTTACCTGAGAAATAATTCCATTGATGCAACCCCATCATGTAACACTGGGTGTAGATGGTCCTAGAGATCCACGGATGCAACGGTGGGTCGAATTGATGTCTAGACATGCTGGTCAGTAATTGATTACATTTTCAACTGCATTCTTTAGTGGGCTTGATTGACAACACATTGTCACCAAGGAGCATCCATACTCAGGGATGGACATTTGTGGAGATCTAGAGTTGATTCTACCAGTGGGCGCTCAATGGGGTGCTATAGGTAAATTGTTTTTTGACCAAAGTGTTTTTTGATTTTTAAGTTTCTACATGTTTTTGTGTTTTGATGTTCCAAGACTAAACTAAAATTGTTCTCATGCATGTAGATGTGGGTATTTTTCGACCTATGAGGCACTGACAAGAGGCAAGTGGGCCAGTGCAGAGAAATGTTGGGAGAGCAGTTCTCCAGGATTTGGATTTGGCCGAGACACTGGCAGAGTTGCAGGATCATGTAGAGGGATTGACCCTTGGTATTACGGATGTCCGGATTGAGGAGTTACCTACAAGGATGCAACACCATACTATTGGTGTTCCAGGCCGTTGGATGTAGCTCTTGCGCATGATAGCTCAGGTTATGACCTGTTATGATGAGCATCACTAGGTCTACTTAGGATGTTTTTTGCATGCATTTTGAGTTTTTAGGTCAGATGACCAAACATGTCTTGGACACAAATTTTGTAAAAACTTTTTAAAACATCTATCTATATTTACTTTTAGAGTTTTTATATATATGGTTATGTGAAATCCTATTCAACTAATGATGTGAATTAAAAATTTACTTTTACATGTGTCACAAATGTCTATTTAACACATAGTTTTCTAATGAGTCAGTTAATGTGTTAAAGTTTCTAGAAATATGTTGATATTGAATGCAGTCAAAGTGTCTTTCCAAAATATGACTCTAAGGAACATATGAATAATTGTTGGGTTTCGGACGGTATAAATGTTTGTTAGTTGCAGTACGACGAGTTGTGAGTCTAGCCTAACGATGATTCGGCGAATGCCAAGTGAAATGACATCAGAGATAAGTTCGATCAATGTGCTATACTTAGAGATATTGTTCATTAATCGACCGATACAAATCCCTTGAAAACTCACCAACTCGCCACTTGGAGCGAAAATGGCCCATGCTGTAGAAGATAGGGTCCGCATACTACGCCTAGCACCATCGGTGTAACCAATAAATGGTTCCAAAGGTTTTGACATCTGTAAAAAATGCAAGGAGGATTACTTAACCACATACAAACTCTAAAAGACACACTGACACACACACACACATGAAATTAAAGCATATATACAATGAGTTTTACTACACTCAATTAAGCATACTAACGTTTGAGGTACAACCCATTTCAGGGCTGCGACAATGGAATTCCATCATAATCCACCAACTCGTAGGCACCTTTTGCCAAAACATGCCTATCAATATAAGGACCCATCCAAAGTGGCTCAAATTTTCCTGCTCCTAGTTTATCAACTTCCTAATCATAAAGCAAGACCAGGTCTCCTCCTGAGAAAATGTGAGGCTTGACATTTCTATCATATTTCGCCTTGATTCATTTCTTATGTGCTTCATTAGCCAATGCGGCTTCACGATGGGTTTCATCTAGATGGATAAGTTCCAACAAATGCGCTTCTTATTTAGAAGTGGCAGGTAACAGGTCAATCACGAGTTTGAGAGATGAATTTTTCATTGTATCGGCAAGATTGCCTCTAGACCATACATCAATTGAAAGGGTGTGAATCCAGTTGCATTTCTCACCGAGGTTCGACATGCCCACAAGGCAGAGTATAGGATTAAATGCCAACTTTGTTTTCGAACCCCTATCATTCTTTGAAGAATTCGCTTCAGGACTTTGTTGATGGCCTTAACTTGTCCATTCACTTGTAGATAATAAGGAGTAGAACTATCATGTTAAAGTTCTAACTTGGAAGTTAACTTAGCCATCATGTGATTATGAAAATGTGACCCATGATCTGTAACTATAACCTGTGGTACACCAAACCGAGCAACCAAGTGGTTGAAAAAGAAAAGAGTAGCCATCTCGCCACTGTTATTTAATGTTGGCATCGACTCAACCCATTTTGTGAAATAGTCAACGATGACTATAATGTACCCATGCCCCCCAACCAAGGTAGGGTTACATGTCATGAAGTCAATGCCCCATTTGGTGAATGGTCCAAAAATGACAACAAGATGCAATGGTCAGGGAAAATTTTAAGAACCCCCCCCTAAATTTATAAATATAATAAATGGGCGAATCTCCATGGTATATAGGAAAAATGGAAGGCGATTTTATCAATAATATAATATGTATATATAATTTTTTGGCGAATCTCTCACTAGGCATGGCAAATATTTCACTCAATTATAAAATCTTGTAAGATCTTGGCGAGTCTTTCACTAAATAATAAAACTTTGTAAAGTCCTAGTGAATCTTAGCATAGGCTACATGTTGGTTTAATTCCCCCATTTAAATAGGCTACATTCCAGGTGAATACCATGTGCCATTTTAGTGAATACCATGGGTCAATACCATGTGCCATTTTTATTTTTATTAATTCTAATATTAGGGTTAATAATGGTTTTTTGCATGGTATTAATAACAATCTAGTCCATGGTATTTGTCCCATAGTATTTTGGCCATAGGTTTCACCTAAATATAACCTATTTTTTGAGTGTTCGTAAATATAAGGTGACTTATGGAGTAAATATAAAAAAATGTTTTATTTGTTTACCATACCTCTCGTTTATTTATATTTTTATTAATTTACCATACCTCTTTTACAAATATGGTATTTGGCCCATAGGATTCACTTAAATAAAACCTCTTTCTTGAGCCTTCATAAATAGAACGAGGGTTATGGACTAAATATAAAAAAGGTTTTATTTATTTACGATACGTCTAGTTTATTTATATTTTTATTTATTTACCATACCCTTTGAGTAAGTATAAAAAGACGTTTTATTTATTTACCATACCTCCACTTTACTTATATTTTTATTTGTTTACACCGTTACATGTATATAAGGTGACTTATGGAGTAAATATAAAAAATGTTTTATTTATTTACCATACCTCTCATTTATTTATATTTTTATTTATTTACCATACCTCTTTTATAAATATGGTATTTGGCCCATAGGATTCACTTAAATAAAACCTATTCTTGAAAATGGGCGAATGGATTCACTTAAATAAAACCTATTATTTAAAATGGGCTAATGGAAGGTTGTAAGTCCTAATTTCAAGGGCTAAATTTACCTTTTTTACCCTCTCCCTTAAAATAAGGTGGGCTATTTGAGGTGATTTGTAAAAATGTACTATGATACAAAATATTCGCCCACTAAAAATTTAAAACCCCTTAATTTCGCCAAAGGGCGAACACTCGCCCCTAAAATTATCCTTGGCAATGGTGCAGGTGGTAATATAGCTTTACAGTCATAGATCTGGCATGCATGATAGCTTCTGAAAGCATTTATGCAATCTTTGAATATGGAAGGCCAGAAGTAATCAGTACGGAGAATTCTTTGCGCGGTAGCAAAACCAGATAAGTGTCCACCACAAGAACCTGAATGGAAATCATTCAAAACTTTCTCGGCTTCCTCATGAGTGAGGCGCCTTCGTAAAATCGTATTGATACCATGATGATAAAGAGTGTCACCAACGATCAGATAATATTTGGCTTGGTATCAGACACGTTGCTGTTGTGAGCGAGAGGTATCAGGCTGGAAAGTTTGGGTCTAGAGATAAATTAGTATATCTCCATACCATGCATCAGATGACGAAATTAGGAACAAAGACTCATCCAGAATTGATGGTTCTGATGTTGAATCAATGGTATTCGAGGGAAGATCACAAAGAAGCTCGACGAAGACTAGAGATTTCTTTGATTTGGATTTGATGAATTCCAAATCAAACTCCTGCAAAATGACAGTCCATTTTGAGTATTTTTCCCCAAGCAATTGACGTGACAAAATATATGTCATGGGATTGCAATCTGAAATGATAGTGGTCTTTTAGAGCAGGATGTAGTGGCGAAATATTTGTACAGCTTGAACAACAGCTAGAGCTAACTTTTCGATGTAAGAGTACTTAACTTCTGTATCATTGAGATTGTGGCTCAAATAATATATCAGATGTTCAATCCCATCTTCTTCTTGGACTAAAACCATTCCAATGGTTGTATCTGTAGTGGTGAGATACATGAAGTAGTCATTTTGATAATCCAGGGAATACATTAATGAGGCTCTAATCAAGGTATCTTTAAGAGCATCAAAGGAAGCTTGCGCAACCTGGTCCCAATGGAAGAGTCCCATTTTTCAATAAACAAGAAATTCCTTTAACCATTTCAACATAATTGGGAATGAACCTCATCAAAAAGTTAGCCTTCCCTTGGAGTCTCTGTAATTGTAGTAGATTGGAAGGTGGAGGCACATCAAGGATTGCCTGAACCTTAAGTGGATCAAGTCGAATTCCCTCCTTAGACACTACGAATCCAAGCAAACAACCAAAACCAACACAAAAAAAACATTTGTGTGGATTGAGTCATATTTTGTAGTGTCGGCACCATAAAAATATAGCTCTCAAATGCTGCGAGTGATCAGATCTTTTTTGTGAATGAGTAGGTAATTCATTAAGGTATGGTTGAACAATATGTTTGATGTCATGGAAGGCATAATTCATCGCCCTCTGAAATGTTTCCCCTACGTTATTCAAACCAAATGGGAGTTTCCTATAAGCGAATGTGCCCCATGGAAAAATAAATGTAGTTTTAGATTGGTCCTCTGAGAGGATATTGATATGATTATAGCCAGAAAAACCATCCATAGATGATAATATTTCGCATCTGGCACATTCATCAATAGTTTGGTTGATAAAGGGAGTAGGATAATTGTCTTTTGGACAAACCTGATTAACATCCCTATAATCGACGCACACTCATATTGTCCCTTGTTTCTTCATGATAGGAACGATATTGGAAACCCAATCAGTAAGAGGAACATGGTAAATGAAACCAGCATGCACAAGTTTTTCAACTTCTATTTTAATAGTAGCAACCTTCTTTGGATGAACAGGACAGAGGCATTGTTGCACTGGTTTGACATTAGGATACATTTTAATTTCATGTTCAACTATACTAGAGTCAATTCCTAGCATCTCCTCGTATGACAATGCAAATATATCTCGAAATTCATGAAAGAGATCACGGTAAATATCAAGTTCTGATGGAGAACAATATTTGCCAACATGAATGTTTTCTACAATGTTAAGTTTTGTTAGATTTCATAGTCTTGATGATGGACCCTCTTTGGGGTTTGAAACGTCGACAGAATAAACACAATACTATGGATAATCTAGATCATGCTACTCCAAAAAATGTTAAGTTTGGTCGAAATATTGATAGAAATAGTTTCTTCAATATTTGACAGGTTTCGATCAGAATATACTATATCTATGAAAACATATTTCAAAAGGAAATCGACAACTGAAGGGTGATTAAGTTCATTTGAATAATATTCCATGTGATGTTAAAGATGGGAACGATGATGATAATCTTCTCATGGTTCTCCTTCCATCATCATTGATTGGATGATTCCTTCATCACTAGAAAATATACGTGAAAAAGGATTGGAGGAACTACCATATTCTAATGAACGATCTACCCATACAATTGACAAAAATGGATTTGGATTCATCGCTCAAGCCAGAAAGATTGATTTCTTTTCTAGCTCAATAGAGCTTAGTGGCATGATTTCATAACTACTATCAACTTCAAAACTATTGGTAATCCTCCTTAAGTTAGATGAAGTGGAAGATATCATGTTGCAAGTCTCAACTTTTTCCACTTCCACCAAATTTGATGGTGGTGGTAGTGAAAAAGTACCCATTAGGGAAGGATCTTTAAAGAGACCTAAACCAATGTTTTGAAGAGATAACAGGGGTCCGTGTACCAATGAAATGGTTCCAGTAGCCTATGAACTAGAGGTGAATAAGGTGAGTTGGTCAATAACTATGATTCCACTTTTATGAGGGAATGTAATCATATGAAAGTACGTTGAAACCACAACAACCATAGCATAAACCCACAATATTCCTAGTAAAATGTTATAGTCAAGGGATCTGTCAACAACCTCAACTTCAACAGTTACTGTTTTGCCTCCCAATTTGATTTTCATATTACTCAATATTCCACAAGGCGTATATGTACATCCGTCAAAAGCTTTTAACAATTTTGGTGAATGTGATAAAGGCGGTGAGCCAAGTTTTTTCCAGCAATTCATAGACATAATACAAGTAAATGCCCCCTCATCAATAATGCTATGATGAACAAGTTTATTCAAGGAATTTACTTGAATCAGGAATGCTAATTGCGCTGGTAACTGTGGCGTATAACCTGCATGATTGAAAACCACAAGATTGGAATCAGTTGGATCAATTCCACCAATTGCTGACAACAAAGCCTGCTTTTGGGAGGGAAAATTCTGAAGTACCTCGAGCGTAGACATAACAAAAGGTGATTGAGCCAAGTCTTCTACTATGTTATAGTTCTGTGCAACTCGAGCTCGAGGGCTAAATGTCAATTTATGTACAACTCCCTTAGGTGGTTTTATTGTCAATTCTGGCACAATATGTGGTGGAATAGGATCATTCAAAGTCGAGGTTGAAGAGTTACGTTGATCAGTCATTCAAAGTCGAGGTCGAAGAGTTAGGTTGATCAGCCTGTTTATTCGATGATGACGGTTGATTTCCATAGTCTTTACTTCGTGTTGACACCAAAACTTCAATTTTAGGCTTAGAGGCGGATAGCATAAGCACTTGGGAAGTGGAAGCATGGTTTGTAGCAAACATATTTGTCTCCGGTTTTGGAAAAGGATCAGTCAATACCACAGGTGTATTAGAAGTCTTCAGAAGCTTTGAGACTTTAGAGCGGTGAGGAAAATCTCGTGTAAAATATCAAACAGAGGTAACGAGGTTTCCTAGACGAAGGAGAGGAATTACATGATTTCTCTTGAGGGGAATTATTTTGTTTCTTCCTGTTTTTCCCCTTCTACATACTTCCTGGTTGCTTTCATTCTTGCCCTTGTTATATGACACGACATTTATTTCGGAAGTAAGAGTGTTATCAGGTGCATTTGTAGTTTGATTGGAAATGGCAAGTGTTTGACCAGATGGTCTACCTGCCATTTGTGTGCTTGAAGAACCAATCACACCATCACTGGCATGAGAGTCCTTACTCATGGTGGAGGAGGAACCGTGAAAGCTGGTCGGGGTGCATTCAGAACCTTGTTGTAGAGCGTGCCAGGCTGTGTATAAATCAAGTCCAAATATTGGGCATGAGAAATTACTTTCTCTTTAGTGAAAACTCCACCTTTCGCCACATCCTCAGTGATAGATGGAAGCAAAGATTTTATAAACCACTCAACTAGAAGTTGATTAGGAACATAAGTTTTAACCATTCAATGACGACAACGCCACTCATGAATATGATCAGAGATATGAGTAGCAATAGTCTGTTTAAAGTTGGTTAATAGTTCCGTTCTAGTTTCATATCGTATGGGTAACTGGAAGTGGGTTAAAAACATGGTAGCTAAGGTAGTGAAGTTATCAAAAGAAGCTCGTGGTAACTCAATGTCCCACTTCGTAGCCAGAATGGTAAGCCTTCTTGGGAAAAGACGTAGTCTAACAGAATCATCATTCAAGGAGTTTGATGAACACCATAAATGAAAAGTCATGACATGGTTGGACAGGTCTTCTCCAGGGTTTCCATTGAATTTCAGAAATATCGGAAGGTAACTTATGAGGAATCACTAGCCACCAAGGTGCATAATGAATTGGGTCATTGGTGAGCCGGTTTAGATCTGGTAATTCAAGTGTCACAACGAAAGGCAACTGTCTATTGAGGTTAAGTTGAGCATATCAAGGGTAGGATGGGATTACCTGGGCAATAGGCCTTTGCATACTAGCATAAGGCATCTACTACTAGTAATCTTGATAAGGGTAAGTTTTTGGAGAAAATCCAACATAAGGTTGTTGTTGAGCACTGGGATACATTTGCTGTTGTCCGAATCCAGCATAGGCTTGCTGACCTGGACCTAGATAAACTTGTTGTTGACCAAACCCAACATAAGCTTGTTTTCCAAGTCCATGTTGAGGTTGGTATTGCTGGAATTGTTGCTGTTAATATTGGGGCTGCCAAGGCTGTTGAATCAACTGTTGTTGTTGTTGGTATAATGGTTGTTGATTTAATGGTTGTTGTTGCCCACCAATGTAAGGTTGACCAGGTTGTGAATACACTAAACCAATGTAAGTATGAGTCATTCCAGTAAAATGTAAACTAGCTTGAAATTGTTGGACTCCAAACACAAGTAGTTGTTGTAGAACTGCCTGAGAAGGTTGGATCTGTATACTTTAAACTTGGGGGCCTGAGGTTGAAGGGTGAGCTTGCACAGGTTGAGATACAAAAATATGAGCTTGTGACTGTGGTACAACTATAAAAACATGTGTTGTAGGTACGGATGAGACAAATTGAATAGGTTGTGATGGATACACAAGCCTAGGTTGAACGGGCATGGTTGGCTGCCACTGACAGATAGTCATTCCAGGCTCACCTAAAGAAGATGGCATACTGACATATGGTTGCCCTCGAGAAAACGGAGGATAAGGAGAATATGCATATTGTTCTCCATATGGGGGTAGTCTAGTGTTGAGCGGATACATAGGACGATAACCAGATGAACCAGCTTGATATGAACTTGATGGGTCCAGTTGCTCAGTTTTTGTTAATGAAGAACCAGATAAAATTCCAGTAGAGGACATTGGTGAATACCAAGGGCTAGAAGCAACACCTGAGTGGGTTCTCGATAAATATTGGTAACCCGATGGGATGGACGGAACATCATACAAGTGTGACTCAGGTGTTGTAGTAAACATTGAAGAGGTTGCGACAAAAGATTCTTCCATAATCATAATAGATGGTATGGTTTGGGATGCTAACTCTGCCATAGTCAAATGTCCAAATAAGTTTCCTAATGAATCAATGGGTTTCTGAAAGTAATCAGGATCAAAAGAAGTAGTGAAATGAGGAGTATGAGGATATGGATAAAGTCTAGTTCCAAAATGGAATGGAGTTCTGGGTGATTCTATCTCAGGTTCCTCTTCTATCGAAATCAAACTAGGTGGAAGAATTTCATCCTCTCGTTCATAATAGATTTCTGGTATTTTTTTCTAAGGTAAAGAGGAAGTCTCAACAGTTGTGGATGTCTGAGGATGTATCGGTAAATCTTCTTCTGATAGGGTAACAACTTTTGATTGTTCCACCTCAAGCTCCAAATGTTCTAGTAAAAGAGCAAGTTTAGGTTGGGCTTCATGAACAACTTCTCTTTTAGAAGTAACTTCTGATTGAATAGTGATGGGTTCAGGATCCAGTTCTAGTTGAACAAATTCAGATTCAAAAGTAATTTCTTGTTGAACAACTTCGGATTTAGAATCAACTTGTTGTTGAACAACTTGGGTTACCGTTTCACTAGATTTAGTTCTAGTTTCCTCATGTAATTGTGGAGATTCCACTTCAGTAACAGATGTACCAATAATCATAGGAGTAACTGGGGTCACAATACTTACCGGTATAGGTGTTTCTAGTAATTCAGATGAAGAACCAAAGGCTTGTGAAGTACTGGATCTAGTCAAACGAGACCGCTTCGACCAAATAGGTGTAGCTTCGGGTGATAAAGGCGGTTTACTCGTTGCTCTCCGTGAATGACGGGGTAAGGGTTGATTTTCCTCCACGATTGATGATTGAATTTATTACAAAAAATAAATAAACAAAAAGGGGTAAGCTAGGCCAAAAGGTTTGCCAAGCAACTGTGAACTACAGAATACCTCCTGGTGAACCAAGAAGTATGGGCAGGCAAGCTCCCCGAATTCTGTGTTTGGTGTATCATAGTGTACAGGGTGGCCGACTTGGTTACTTAAGGATGGATAGAAACCTAGTGTTTTCCTCCCATATATACCCGAAAGTACGAGGAGGCCCCATCTATATTAGCACTGTCTAATGTGAAACCACATAGTGAGAGCATTCCCATATACTTTACGTATTGTAACACCACGCTATATACCGGAAGGTACGTGGATGAGATACGATATACTCATGTACGTGGAATGAGGTATCACACTCGAAATGTATCGCAAACAATTTAGCGACAACTGCTATGTTTTATGACGCCAGAACACGTCTCTAGCCTAGAACCTCTAAATGTTTTGCGTTAGGTAACAATGCTCCATTAGGTTAATTGATGTTA
Source organism: Pinus tabuliformis (assembly GCA_031772625.1). Classification (NCBI taxonomy): domain Eukaryota; kingdom Viridiplantae; phylum Streptophyta; class Pinopsida; order Pinales; family Pinaceae; genus Pinus; species Pinus tabuliformis. The sequence goes on along the minus strand of CM062820.1, from coordinate 1,522,414,733 downwards.
ATTTTAAGTTGATCTTGATTAAGAATTTTCCTTTCAAGGTTCACCACGTTACGTATTTTCAATTCCTAGAATGCAACTAATATGATAAGCATTATTTTCATTCAATTTTGACACTAAAAACCTTAGCTAATAGGGATAGTGTAGAATTTCCCACTGTAGATCACCTGATAATGCAATATACTAAAGTAAAATACTTCATCTACTTCTACAAACAAACTTTGCGGAAGCTTAATCAATTTTGAGCAAGATCAATAAAAACACATATAACAGAGAAGAAGAAATCATACACATGAAACACAGAAGAATACTTTGGGGAAAGCTTCAACTAAAAACCCCAATCTCTGTATTATCATACAAGTGGAAATGTGTCCGGATTACACAAAGCTTTAGCTCACAGGCTATCCATCTCTTAGAACAATCCCTCTGTTGCTCATAGACATTCAAAGGCTTCTCACAAACCTTATCCTCTACCCTCCAATCCTCCTATTTCCTTGCACAATTTTTCCTAGGGTCCAGTGCTTCCACTTGTGTGAATTACCACCTCACATTGCTCACTTGGCTCAGTAGTAAGTACAAAATCCTGAAGGAGATAATTCCTTGTGCATGGATGAGTTTCCTATATAGGAAAAATCCTCCAACTGATAGTACATTGTCCCTTCCTCTGATTTCAATTGGGTCTCTGACTGAACTGACATGCATGAGTTATTTATGAGAGAATATTCAGTTATCTGGAGAGCTGTAGTTACATGCATGCAAGCGTTAACTAACTAAACTCACAATTAATTCCACAAACTATTGGAACTAATCTAACTGGACTTAACTCAGTTAACTGAGCTAACTAATTACAACTCAAAGTATAACTCATCTTGATCTCCTTTAATCAAGGGATAACTTCCTCAATCAATGGAGAAACTATTGCATGTCTTCACATAGACTTCATGTTTGATTTCCTACAACTAATTAACTCAAGATGAATTAATTAATTATTTTACAAACAACTGCTAAGATCAAATTTGAATTTTACTTCTCAATTTTAGTTCAGGGAATAATTAAAATTGGAATCCATCCCGAAATGCTGTTTATAACAATGTTATTTTTAGCACTTCCATTTTTCATTCCTTGTTGCTATGTCCAACACTGGTACCCGAACTGCTATTTATAGCATTTATTGTTGCCATTTTCAACACTCCCTCTCGACAAGAAAGATATTCAACTCGAACTCGATCCTAAACCTTTGGAATGTTTTGCATGCAATACTTCTCCCTAGTGTTGTTGCTCCAACAACTCAAGAAAGAAAAAATCTCCAAACTGACCTCTCTGTTGGGTTAGAAACATCCTATGTTGCTGAAGCTTCCTCTACCGCTGACAAGTGCTCCCTCTGTGACCTCTGAGCTGCTGCAACACTCCATGCATCTCGCACTGTTGCACACCTCTCTGTGCTATCCTACACTGGTGCAACACTCCTGTGCCTCTCACATTGTTGTAGCCTACTAGCTCTACACTGTCATGGGATTCCTGCACTGTAGCTCTCTCTGCCACTACATCCACATCTGTCTCTACCCACTCAGCCAATCCTGCTACTCCTCATTGGGGCTCCCATAGCAAGATCTAATCCAAGAGGCTAGGTACCTCAAAGATCCTACCCCTATTTTAGCCTTCCTGGGACAATCATCTCACACCACCCCACCTCACACCTGGAGGTATGGCTGCATGTGATCCCTCTGCCCACTTGGCTCAAAATTTCCCCCTACTAGAGGTCTCTGCATGAGTGTATTCCTTGACTTGGTCTCCTCTCAGCTTCTCTAATTGTGGCTGCTCCACAACTTCCTAAAGCTGCTTCTCCAATTGTGGCTCCTCCACAATTGTCTGAGAGTTCTTCTGTGGCTGCATGTTGAGAGGTGATTTACTCTCCCTGTCAACCACCATGTATCTAACCTTTTCCTTGCTCCTCAAGGCTTTGAATGCATCTTGTACCTAAAGTGCATACAGGTTCTTGGCTAGCACACCAATCTGTTTCATCTTTCCGTTGTCATGAAATTTTCTGGAAAAAGCGCTGATTTTAAATCAGTGATATCTGCCTCATTCGAACTCTGATTCAACCAATTGTTTTTTTGAATTTGGGTATTTTTTTGCAAGGAATCCAGATATGTTATTTGTTTTTAAAATTTTTTTACAAAAAGTTTTAAATCTTCCCTGCAAACTTGCGACCCATTTTTATTTTTTTTTACTTCGATTTCTCTTCTTCATATACCGTTCACAGCTATGATCACCTTTGCTCCGATACCATGTAGAATTTTTTCTACAAAACCTCCCTCCGATACCATGTAGAATTTCCCTCTGTAGATAACCTGATAATGTAATATACTAAAGCAAAATAGAAGATATACTTCTACAACAAACATGCAGAAGCTTAATCGAATATGAGAAAGATCAAATAGAACACATATAATAGAGAAAGAGAAAGCAATCACACATAACATAGAAGAAATAACTCATGGAAAGCCTCAACTAAAAACCTCGATCTCTATATTATCATACAAGTGGAAATATGTCCGGATTACACAAAGATTTTGCTCATAGGCTATCCAACTCTCAGTACAATCCCTCTATTGCTCATAGACAATCAAAGGATTCTCACGAACCTTATGCTTTGCCCTCTAAGCCTCCTATTTCCTTGCACAGTTTTCCCTAGGGTCTAGTGCTTCCACTTATGTGAATTCCCACCTCACATTGCTCTCTTGGATTAGTAGTAACTGCGCAATCCTAAAGGAGATAATTCCTTCTGCATGGATGAGTTTCATATATAGGAAAAGTCCTCCAATTGATAGTACACTGTCCCTTCCTCTGATTTCAACTGGGTCTCTGACTGAAATGACATGCATGAGTTATTATGAGAGAATATTCAGTTATCTGGAGAGCAACAGTTACATGCATGTAAGCATTAACTAATTGAACTCACAATTAATTCCACAAACTATTGGAACTAATCTAACTAGACTTAACTCAGTTAACTGAGCTAACTAATTACAACTCAAAGTACAACTCATCCCGATCTCCTTTAATCAAGGGATATATTCCTCAATCAATGGAGAAACTTTTGCATGTCTTCACATAGACTTCATGTTTGATTTCCTACAACTAATTAACTCAAGATGAATTAATTAATTATTTTACAAACAACTGCTAAGATCAAATTCGAATTTTACTTCTCAATTTTAGTTCAGGGACTAACTAAAATTGGAATCCATCCTGAAATGCTATTTATATCAATGCTATTTTTAGCACTTCCATTTTTCATTCCTTGTTGCTATGTCCAACACTGGTACCCAAACTGCTATTTATAGAAATGCTATTTTTAGCATTTCTTGTTGCCATTTTCAACAGATAGAGCAATCAGATTTCTTTCAATCAAAGAGCAAAGAGCACAATATAATGAAATTCCCTAAACTATTCCTATGAGCACACACAAACTCTTCCAATGCACAATGCAAGTTTTTCTTTTCAATTCCCTTAACATTATGATGAACCAGATACAATCAATCAATCTTTTTGCAAGAATGAAGACTTTACGACAGTTCTATTTCGAAAGAAAAGAATACTTTTATGACACTTTCTTTTGAACAAAGATTGATCGACTATAAACTAAATTTGACCATGAATTGATAGTGATAAATAAATCATTTAAGAAACACTAAACAATCAAGGCAAACTAGGGCTGGAAAAGGAAACACAAATTAATTTCAAAGGAACAAGCATCATTGACCTTTCAACAAGCAGAAACAGAAGGAAATTTGGAAAAAAATCAACTCAAAGGAGGGATTTTTGTCCTAAGGAGGATCAGCGCATCCTTGAATGGGAGACAGTGCGCTTCAGAGCATTGTCATTAAGCCAAGGGTTCTCTACAACACTCTATCTCTAGACCAAGCCTACACTGATGCTAGAGAGGCCATCCTAGGGGCTTACAAGCACAATTTTCACCAAAAAACACTTCAAAGGGATGAAAGAGGATTAATGGAAGCAAGTAAGGTCTACTAGAGTGTACTAAGATGAAGGTAAACTACCTGAAATGATGATCTTTCCCCAACAGAGTCGCCAATTTGTTATGAGGAATTTGGTATCTATGAATAAATACTAATTCCCTAGGTAGGTAGCTATACCTAGAACAACAGATTTAAAGTGCTTATCCTTTTTCTATAACCGATAAATAAGACAAAGGAATCAAAGAACCTACTTGTTCTTTCGCTTTCCTTTTGTCTCCTTTGTTTGACTCCTGTCGCTCCTTCTCGAACTTAACTCGCTCCAAAAGTACCTGCAAGCATAAATAGAAGACAAAGAACTAATAAAAGCAAGAGATATATTCGATACAAGTAAATGGAATCAGATACATTCACACATATAAACATCATATATCAAGATAAGCATATGGAAAAAGGTGTAAACAATGTTATTAAGTAGAAGGAAGAATTACAACCATGAAATCTGATCCATTGTCACTCTTCCAGCTTGGGTTCCAACCAACATCACATCAATAGCACAACACTCAGATAGCATAACAACACTTGCTTACTCTCAATTCTCACACTAATAGTATCTCCTTACAAATTCTCAAAGTCTAGTCCCTGATCACTTAGATGAGTGCTCAATTTAGAGGCAGGTGGAGGAGGTTTTGTCATAAATGAGCATATTGAATGGCCTTCCATACTTAGAGTTAGTTTCCATGGAGGAAGGGATGAGAAGATAGGAGGTTACATAACTCATTCCTCATCCATTTTCAAGCTCATAGGAGGTGATAAGTGTGGGAATCTTCTAGATGACTCCAGAGGATAAGAATATTCCTAGAACCCTATGTGAATTTCGCTCAATCTCGCCCAGTGCAGGTCAAAGTGGGCTTAGGTGCTCTGCAAAGCACCCTGACATGGGCCTACCTGCACTGAAGCGCACTTACCCCTATCCAAGGTTGCTTTGGTCCCTCAAGGAGGCAATTTTTGGGGGCTTCAAGCCAAGAAACTCTCAGGGAAGGAGGCATTGAAAATGGTGAACTTTCTAGGGCATGTAGCAACTGAATTAGGGTTTGATGAGCTCTAAACATATTGATATGAATGATGGGAGTGATGTGCCCAAATGGATTTGTAACAAAAATCCCATTGAGGAATGGGATAGGGATAAATCTTTTGTGATAAAGCTTCTAGATGTGATTCTAGATAAGCTTGGATGGATTGGAGATAAATATCCATTGGATGGATTGGAGATAAATATCCATCAAGGAAAAAACAGAAAAGCTTTGCGGGAGATATAGGAAAGATTTTAAGATTTGAAAATCACTTGTGAGTGATCTCAGTTAATTAATTAATGAATGAAGGTATTACAGACTCATGTGCTGGTGTGTGTCTATGTTATCTCAGGCAACATATCAATAAGATTGCAAAATACACAGACACTGGAAAACAGTAAGAGAAACACAACAAGAAAAATAGAACACAACAAAATTTAATAAGGAGTTCACCCAATCCTCCTTGGCTATGTCTCCGGTCCAGCTTTCAATGTTGGCCTTATTTTTATTGTGTCTTTAAGCAGAGTTTTTACAATGAGGAGCTCAATTTCAATCTCTTGAAACAGATGATGTTTAGCAGGGTGGTTCTTGGATTCCCCAAGCCACTAGAATGCACAGACTCTTCCTTACCAAGTCTCGACCTCAACGGGTCTGGATGGGATGAGTCCAATTTGGTACTCAAATCCCGACAGATATCCTCTTGGGGATTGCTCGAACCTCTCAAGCCTTCTGTATGCTCGATGCTACCTTACTCTGCAGGTTAGCTTGGCTCTCTGTTCTCTACTTCTTGCTTTTTCTCTGTTCTGTCTCTTTGTCTCACTGTCTCCTTCTTTCTTACAGTGCGCTCTTTTCTTCCTTGTCTTTGTTCTCTGTTCATGGCTTAAAGCCAATTTGTCTCATGACTGTTCGCTTCCTCTTTTGCCTCTTCGGATTGCCTGCTACTATTCGCTTGGAGTTCCCTGCCTCTGCATCATTGCCACTATGTAACGTCTCACAGGGAAGTGGCCACTTGTCCTCTCATGAACTATGCTAGCTCTTCCTCAAACGGTTCGTTATTTCGGTTACTTTATGTAATGATTCATTCGCCAGCTCAGCGGTCAAATCGAACTTCAAACTTTCATATGCTGCAGCTTAATTCTCCCTCTAGATCCAGTTTTCCATCGGGCGAAATCTCTGCCGTTAGATCTGGAGCCCCAGATCCTATAGTGTTTTCTCTTATCACGTGGTTGACTTGCTCAACCGTTAGGCTGCGATGAGAGCGTTTTTCTCTCTCATCCGCCGGACATGTGTTGACCAATGTATGGAATCGTTGGGTCTCCTGACAATTCTGCGTACCACCCAAAATGTCTATGATATTCCACCAGTTTTGGAGCGCGAGACCCGCCTGTCATTTTACTGCTTTTCCCATGGTTTTCAGGTTTTCCTTGTGACAGAGTGCTTGGGGCTATTCCTTCTTGAGGGGTTTTGCCTAGCAATGCATGATTATTAGAAACAACCTCTGTTTTCTGATCTGGATCTCCCAATTCTAGTTTGCATCCTGCGTGGTCTCCCTGGGCTTTGGGCAGTGCGCTTTTACCAAGGTCCTCGTCGTTCCTTGTTGGCTACAAACTGCCACTATCCAGAGGTCTTCCTGATAGCTCATTGTTCACAAGTTTTTGAGGTCTGTCATGATTTGATATAGTCATAAAACTCTGACAATCTTCATGGATCCAATTCAGATCACAGCCTTCCCACTGAAAAAGCTTTTGGACCACCAAAAGTTAGTTTTCAAGCATTGACTAAGTGATGTTACAATTGTCTCACTTGTCCAATCTCTATCCACTTTGCATTGCTCATCTTTGAACCCTTGAGCCCAACCCTGAGGTACTCAACATCTCCCCTATGCATTGTCCTCACCTTCCTGTCCAGATCTGTGTCTTCCTGCAATTCATTAAGATATTTAGGTAACAGGTCACCAATAGAAAGCAATTGACTTGACTCTTCGGGATCCTTAATTAATGAAGGTTCAAACAATCTCAAGCAATCTGCATTTACGATTGAGTAGATGTGCATGTAAGCTGGTTAATCAAGGTGAAAAGCATTCTCACCAATTTTCTCAAGTACCTTGAAGGGTCCATACCTAATAGGCTTTAGCTTTTTACCTTCACCTTGCATCCTATCCTTGCTGATATACAACCAGACTTGGTCACCAATTTGGAAACTATGCTCCATCCGATGCTTATCATGCCTTGCCTTGTATTTGGCTTGGCTCTTTTCGAGTTGTTCTTATACTGCCCAGTGGATCTCTTGGATTTGTTCAATGAACCTAGTTGCCTTGCCCACATCACTGTGTCCCTCAACTGTTGTGTCCTTACCAAAGACAAAATCCAAAGGAGAACTTGGTGTGAAACCAAAACAGGTCTCAAAAGGAGATCTCTATGTAGAAGAATGTTTTGCTTGGTTGTAAGCATGCTGCACATAACATAAATGTTCATCCCAAAGCTTAGGATGCTTGCTGCAATATCCCCTGAGTAACCGGATCACTGTCTTATTGACTACTTCGGTCTGGCCATTGGTTTGTGGATGGAAAGCTATGCTTTTCTTCAGTTTAGTGTCCATCAGTTCCCACAAACTTGACCAAAAATTCCCCACAAATCGAGTGTCTCAATCAGACACAATGGTTAATCCAAAATGAACCCATACATGTTGAAAGAATAGTTTTGCAGTTTGTTCAGTTGTAATCTGTTTATTACAAGGTATCAAAATACACATTTTGTTGAACCTATCCACCACAACATACAGATAATCATGACCTTTCCTAGATTTAGGTAGTCCTCCAACAAAATCCATGGAAACACTTTCCCAAGGGTGAGAAGGAACTGGTAATGGAGTGTACAAGCCTAGTTTTCTATTGCTGGGCTTGCTTCTAGCACAATAGTACACCTCTTACATATCTAGAAACTGTCTCATTCATTTTTGGCCAATAACAAAATCTTTGCAGCTGTGCAACTGTTTTACTTACCCCAAAGTGACCTGATATTAGAGAATTGTGTGCTTCTCGAATTATCTTTACTCTTTTAGTTTGTGGAATGCATAGCTTCCCACAATGATATAGGAGTCGGTCCTTTACATGACAATCCAATTCTTCTACTCGTTTTCCTTGACTTAAGGTTGCATATACATCTTTAAAGTCTATATCTTGAGCATATTGTTCAATGTAACTGTCATGTAACACAGAATTATGCTGAAGTATAGTAGATGCATTTATAATGGGTCTAGATAACATATCTGCAACTTTATTGTGTATGCCCTTTTTATATGTGATGACTAGATGAAACTGTTGTAGGAAACCCATCCATATATAATGCCTTGATTGCTGCAACTTAGTTTGAGGGTGTAGATATTGAAGTGGTTGATGATCAGTATGTATTACTGTCTCTATGCCCATTAAGTAATGTTTCCACTTTTTCACACTCTGTACTAATGCATACAATTCTTTATCATATGTAGGATAGTTAACTACTGCAGAATTAAATGTCTCATAATGATAACATATGGGTTTACCGTGCTGTGTCAACACTACTCCCATGGCATAAGCATTGGCATCTGTTTGGATCTCAAATGGTCTTTGAAGATCAGGTAGTGCTAGTACATGTGCTGTACTAATCTTTTCTTTCAAGGTGTCAATGGCTTTCTTCTGTTTTCCTCCCCACTGAAACACCTTGTTCAATCCTGTTAAAGCATGTAAGGGAGCTGCAATTAAGGAAAAGTTAGAAATGAACTTTCTCCAATATTGTGCTGCTCCTAGCTCCTAACTTCTGTAGCAGATTTAGGTTTAGGCCAGTTCACAATGACTACCACCTTAGAGGGATCTATTTTCAATTCACCAGCCCCTACTATATGTCCCAAATAATTCAAAAACGTTTTTCCAAATTGACATTTTGAGAGTTTAACATAAAGTTTTTCTCTTTTCAAAACATCTAGTGTCTTCTTAACATGCTTTAAATGTTATTCCCATGTTTTGCTGAATATCAGAATGTCATCTAGATACACAATAACAAAACCATCATGAAAAGGTCTGAGTACATCATTCATTAATCTCATGAAAATAGCAGGAGCATTAGTTAAGCCAAAAGGCATAACCAACCACTCATACAATCCTTGCTTTGTTTTGAAAGCAGTCTTCCATGCATCTTGTTCTGCAACTCTGACCTGATGGTATCCACTATGCAAGTCTAACTTGGAAAAATAAACAACTTCTTTCAATTGATCTAAAAGATCATCTATGCGAGGAATGGGATAACGATTTTTGATTGTTATCTTATTTAGTGCTCGGTAATCAATGGACATTCTCCATGAGCCATCTTTCTTTCTCACCAAAACGATTGGTGACCCACATGGTGATGTGCTAGGTTTGATGAACCCCTTCTCGAGCAACTCCTGCACCTGATTCTTGATTTATGTGTTCTTTAAAGCAGACAACCTTTTATACCTATGGCTGCAATGGTTGTTTCATCTCTTGAGTCTGACCCCAAATCTTTCTGAATAGCTGTAGTAGACTTCTTCTTTTTTCCCTTGAACTTTTTAGGTCTCAGCTCCAGATGCAGAAGCCAACAATTCTCATCATCATGCCCATCCTTTTTACAGTGAGTGCATGAAGACTTGCTTTTCTGTGTAGTGTTAGCCTTCCTTGCTTTCCATTTCTATTTTCTTTTCTCCTTATTCTTGCTTGCAGTGGGTTGGGATGATCCCCCAACTTCTGGACTTCCATTCTTTCCTCTAGCTTCTAGATGAGTAGCTTGAATAGGTACCTCATCTATACTAGTGGGATTAAACATGAGGATAGTGTGCCTCATGTACCTGTGTAGATCACCAATGTACTTCAACAGAGTCTTAGGTGAGTCTAATGAGATTCCTAGAATCAATGCTCTCTTTCTAAGTTCTTGGGTGTATCCTTGTACACTTTTCCCTTTCAATTGTCGAAGAGTTTGCTAGCTCATCATGGCTTGCTGCATGTAGGCCAATGGATAGAACTGCTTTTTGATTACAAAAACAAATTCAATCGAGACAGAAATAGTCTTACCATGTCTTTTCATATCAGCTTGGGTCCTACCTTCCCACCAAACCAAGGCAGTGCCTCCAAGGTCTAGGCTTGCCAGCTGAATCTTGTTCTTGTTTGAATGATACTCTGCACTCTGCAATAAACATCAATTTGTATAATCCAATTGTCTAGCTTTTCTGCATTCAACTCTCCATCATATATAGGTAAATCAAATTTAACATCTAGTTTAATCAAAGATGCCTTCTTTTTATGCTCAGGGCTATTAGGAGGTGTGAGAAAGCTTTCCTCTTTCCCTTTTCCTCTTGAGTGGTCATGGAGGAGAGAATTATCTTCCCCTTTATCTTGTTTGGAGCCTAATGAATCTTCATCCTTGTGTTTTCTAAATTCCCTATACATTTCCTCTACCATGGACCTTATGGCTAGGAAACTATCTATGAATTGAGGGTCTAGCCCCATAGAACCTTCCTCTGACATTATTTTCTGAGGATAGACTCTCACAATTTTAGGATTAGTTTCGACCAACTCTCTTTCTCCGAATTTGAGCTTTGATCTAGTTAGCATTCAATAGCTAAATCTAGCACAAGCTTGTCTAACCTTAATAGCCTAAAGCTCTGATACCACTTGATCTAAAAATCACTTGTGAGTGATCTCGGTTAATTAATTAATGAATGAAGGTATTACAGACTCATGTGCTGGTGTGTGTCTATGTTATCTTAGGCAATGGATCGATAAGATTGCAAAATACATAGACACTAGAAAACAATAAGAGAAACACAACAAGAAAAACAGAACACAACAAAATTTAATAAGGAGTTCACCCAATCCTCCTGGGCTATGTCTCCAGTCCAAATTTCAGTGGTGGCCTTCTTTTTATTGTTTCTTTAAGCAGATTTTTTACAATGAGGAGCTTGATTTGAGTCTCCTGAAATAGATGATGCTTAGCAGGGTGGTTCTTAGATTCCCCAAGCCACTAGAGTGCACAGACTCTTCCTTACCAAGTCTTGACCTCAACGAGTCTGGATGGGATGTGTCCAATTTGGTACTCAATTCCCGAAAGATATCCTCTCGGGGATTGCTCGAACCTCTCAAGCTTTCTGTCTACTCGATGCTGCCTTACTCTACAGGTCAGCTCAGCTCTCTATTCTCTGCTTATTGCTTTTTCTCTATTCTGTCTCTCTATCTTAGTGTCTCCTTCTTTCTTACAGTGCTCTCTCTTCTTCCCTGTCTCTATTATCTGTTCATGGCTTAAAGCCAATTTGTCTCATGACTGTTTGCTTCCTCTTCCGCTCCTTTGGATCACCTGCTACTGTTCACTTGGAGTTCCTTACCTCTGTATCATCGCCACTGTGTAATGTCTCACAGGGAAGTGGCCACTTGTCCTATCACAAACTGTGGCAGCTCTTCCTCAAATGGTTCAGTATTTCGGTTACTCTGTGTAATGGTTCATCCGCCAACTCAACGGTCAAATCAAACTTCAAACTTTCATATGCTACATCTTAATTCTCCCTCCAGATCTAGTTTTCCATCCGACGCAATATCCGCCGTTAGATCTGGAGCCCCTAGATCCTAGGGTGTTTGCTCTTATTGTGTGATTGACTTGCTTGGCCGTTAGGCCGCGATGAGAGTGGTTTTCTCTCTCATCTGCCGGAAATGCGTCGACCAACGTATGAAATCGCTGGGTCTCCTGACAATTCTCCTTACCACCTAAAATGCCTCCGATATTCTGTTGGTTTTGGAGCACAGGACCCGCCTGTCATTTCTGCGCTTTTCCCATAGTTTTCAGGTTTTCCTTGTGACCGAGCGCTCAGGTTATTCCTTCTCGAGGGGTTTTTCCCAGCGATGCACATTAGAAATGGCCTCCATTTTCTGATCTGGATCTCCCAATTGCTAGTTTGCATCCTGTGCGGTCTCCATGGGCCTTGGTCAGTGCACTTTGACCGAGGTCCTCATTGTTCCTTGCTGGCTACAAACTTCCACTATCCAGAGATCTTCTTGATAGCTCATTGTTCACACGTTTTTGAGGTCTGTCATGACTTGATACAATCATAGAACTTTGATAATCTTCATGGATCCAATTTGGATCATTTTATGAGGAAAAACCTTGTGGGAGATAAAGGTGAGATTTTCCGGAAAAATACCTAGGAAAATGGAAAAAAAATCCATAAAAGTGGGACACAACTAATGGAAACTATATCATGAAAGAGGGTATTAAATACCCATTGCATAGATCAATTGAAGGCAATTGATCCGTGGCAAGAACCTCAACTTGGGGGGAACCAAAGGTGATTCATGGTTGGGTGGTGGTGCTCCACTCTCCAAGTGATGTTCTAGTGGGAATCAATTTTGCAGGGAGTTTTATATGTTGTGTTCTTCCCTCTCTGTTATAATTTGAGTTTGTCTATGAGAAGATTTAAGTTTCCTCGCTATGAATGAATGAATTACATGAGATTATTATGAGTAGATTTACTGTTGTTTCCCTTCATTCTGGTCTGAGTGACTTGCATGGTATATGCTTTATGTTAACCCTTACTTTGAAATTGTTAACTGATTTAGCTCAGAGTTATCCTTATTATGGGGATGACGGTTTTTCATTATGCATGTTGCATTCCAGTGTGAAGTTAGCAGTAGAAGTGTATGAAGTGGGTGACAGTACTTGTACCCATGAGCTATCTGATTCATGGTAGAAATTGCATGTGCCAATTATACATAAGTAGATTACCTGTGTTAATGATTTTTATGATAATGATTGCAGTGTTATCCATGTGACTCCTTTTACATCCAAGAGCAAAGTTCATAGTGGAAGCATAATACATGGTTGTAAATACTAACGATGTTTAAGAGGAGATCATATATGAATATGGGGCAACTTGATTGAAAATTACCTTATTATGAAGTATTTGTGTAAACCATGAGATTTAAATTTAAATCCCAAAAATCAAACTAACCAAAAATAAATAATATAATAAACTTTACATTCTATTTATTATATTATTATAATTTTTTTAAAAAATTATGTATATTTTTTGCATTTAAAAATAAAATAAAATTGAAATTAAAATTTGAATTATTAATCATAATTATAAAATTTACAATCTATTTATTATAAAAATTTATTAAAAATAATATATATATATATTTTTGCATTTATTAATAAAATTGAAATTATAATTATTATTATTAATCATAACTATAATTATAACATTTTTATTTATAATTTTTTTGTGAAGTAAATTCTATTAACTACTAAAATAAACTATATACAAAATTAAACCAGAACTAACAGACATAAAAAAATTCCAAAACTAAACTCAAAGAAGAGAGTGACATTTGAGAATTAATAGACATAACAAAGACCTTACTATAATTTCCATACCAACCTAGATGTCCATGACCACAAAAAACTATCAAGAAAATATTTGAAAACATAATCAAAACACTATTACGCTGATGGATTGGAATAAGAACCCACATCTAGAATTAGTAAATTTGGATCCATTGATGCTCCACATTGTAGATGGGGGAATACCAAGATGCTGCTCAGTTCTCTCCATCCTCGCATATAGGTCTTGCAGGTGTTTGTGTAGGTGATCAAGGGAGTGCATAATATCCATGCACATTTCATGTTTGTTTAGAATAATTCACCCCAAGAGGAACTTCATCCGCAAGTATAAATCCACCTTTTGTATATACTGATTAAACTTGCCCCTTGTATGGCTAGTGTCTGGGATTCAATTTGTCCACTTAGGAATAACGTCAGAGTTTGAGAGGTGGATCTTGTGGGAAGATGCATCTTCCTTTACCTGAGATATCTAAGCATAAAGATGGCCAAATGTAAGCTCCCTCTCATGAGAAGCACACTATTGGTAGTAGTGTTGCAAACATCCTAATTTTATCTCGATAAAATCACAAAATCATAATTTTTTTGCCTAGTTGACGTTTGTTGATTTTTTCCAATATTCTAGTGGTATATTAATTTTTATGATGTTTTCCGAGTTTTACCGATATTTTCCTGTTTTTTATGATATTTTGGTTTTCCATATCCTTTCTTTTTTTATTCTGATGCTGATGTTTGAAACATTGCTTGGTAGTGTGTATCACCCCTCCTTAGGCGAGCCCACTAGCGTGACATGATTAACCCAATCAATAAATATTAAATATGAGGATACATACAAGGTTGATTAGTTATTGAGTAGTAGGCACTGGGCCACCAGTAGCTTCTAGAGAACAAAGCCCCGAAAAGGAAATCCCTGAGACTGATCAATAGGAGGTCCACAACAATCACACAACATAATAGGTTGCGACCAAAACCTCCCCAAATCCCACTGACTTTCCTTTGCCTAACCCCATTCTTACAGTAAGACCACACCACTCTCCAAGTTAACAACAAAAACCAACCATACTGAGGATCAAACTCCCAAATAACGAAGAGAAAGAAAGAAGCATGACATAGAGAAACATAGCATTCCCCCATCCCCCAAAAGGAAATGCATCACCAAGCTCCTGAGAAATGCACATACCCACAAAAAACATGCATAAAACCTTAAAAAAACAAATAAGAGAGACTCAACACTAAGGGCAGTGAGGATAGAGCATATTTGATACAAGAGTTAAGCACCCACAACCACCATGGCCTTGCTCCCCCTCTTAAAATAGAGAAAGTAACAGGTTGTTTGTGTTTCCAACTAGGTTTAAAATCCCCCCTATGATGGCTTAAAATGCACAAGCCTCTAGATTATCACCATAGAAACCGCCTACAACATATGCCATAACTAAGGGTAAGAAACAACATTCACTTTGCCGAGGATAGAGGAAGAGCTTAAAAACAACCTCAAGAGTAAATAAAAGTAATTCTAAACACTAGAACAACCAAAATTCCTCACCATTGTTATCAATAATGACAAGAAACAAAGCCCAAAAATGAGCCCATAGGACACCAAATTAGAAAAAGAGGGAATCCTAATGAGAGATCCCAAGGCATAAGATAAACAAATTCTACAATCCAATTCAGAGTGGAATCCTTGCTAGAACCTATATAATATGACCAATGTAAATAAAATATTCTAGAATTGAAATTGGAACCAATATTACCTTTCCCCAAAGTTGGCCATGCAGACTGAAAGTTCAATTTACCTCCACCATGACATATTATCAATGAGAGAAAATGAGCTTTTGTAACTCCCAGACATTCTTGATAGATCCCACCCTTCAAACATTCTTTTTCCAAGCTCTGCCTACCCATTGCACTATTAGAAATTGCATAATACCTCCAAAATCCACCATCTCTTCATATACCCATGGGAATGTTTGCATGTGTCTGTTCAAATCCCTCTCACATACCATACACTACGAATTAGCTTGGCCACCCTTTGTTTGACGCTGCCTTGCCAACATTGTGGATTAAAGATGATGCTCAACCCACACCAAGTGTATTAAACTTCACTTGGAGCAAGTTTCCATGTCCCTCGACATATTAGCTAGGTGGGACAGTGGCAAACCACCTCCCTTTTCTCTCTTGAAAAGCACCCCATCCGAGCAATAACACTTTTTTTATAATTATTCATAATTGAAATTACAATTTTAAATATTAATCATAATCATAATATTTTTCTATAATTTTTCGTAATTATATATTATTTTTTTTATAATTTCAAGTTTATTAATATATAAATTTTTCTATTATTTAATTTTGCTTATATATTTAAAATAAATTTAAATTATTTTTTATTTTTAAATTTTAATATAATATCATTAAACAATATATATCTTATACAAATTATAAAATATCTCACTACTCTTAAGGATGATGATGATGATGATAATTAGTGTTCACTAAAACCAATATGGTCTATTGGACCTTAAGAAGGTAAGCGATTAATTGCAATTATTTAACATTTCATTTCTATGCTTGAAAATAAGTGAGAGAAGCATTCCTAGATCACCATAGTTATGTTGACTTAACAAGTCAAGAAGGTTGGTAGTGTGACAAGTTGTTCAAAATTTAGAACGGATATGAATAAAAATTAGGCAATCCAAGAGAAACCTATTTTCATCTTCAACCCCATTAGTATCACATATGTGATAGACTCTTTCATCCCATGGTGTTATGAGAATCAACAAATTCCCAAATTCACTTCGAAACTCATGAGCATAGTTCTTTTCTTAGCAATGCTTATTTTCTTGTAGTTGACACTAATCAAGACAAATAGATAATTCTAGTTTCCAAGATTGGGGTTGATCACCTCCTTATAATATATTAGTTTCCTTTTTCTCTCCAACTCTTTATTGTCCTACATCGTATTGATGCAGGAGCATTCTTCAAAGCTTATAAGACCCATGAGTCTTATTTCACATTTACGAAAGGGAGTGGATTCCCTTAATTATTTTATTTATTTTCCTAAGTTTAAGATGAGTTGAGGGGATTTTTAATTGTAAATTTGATTAATGAAGAATATATTGTGAATGTAGAGATTTGAGCGGAAGTTGAGTAATCTTGGGTAGAGTGAGGATTTGAGGGATTCAAAAGCCTCATTTAGGATTTGCTTGAGATAGAGATGGAGCTGAAGAGATTCTTTACGAGAGCGTGAGAGATTTCTGGATCTGAACCAGAATTGGTTCATGAATCCATTTCTTGTATAAATCATGATATTTTAGATAGTTCAAGGGGTTAGACAGGTGAGAGATAGACTAGATAGACAACTGAGGTTTGATTGTATGCCTACGAGAAGAGTTGAAATAGAGGCCACTAATTAGAAGAATCAGGCCGAGATATAGTGTAACTTGATATGTAATTCTTCATTTATATATATACATCCAATGATTTAATTCCAGATTGTATAAATGTGTTATTCGAGGATAGAATGATAATTTATGGGTGAACAGGCATTCTATATAAATATGTGCGTAGGCTGAGTATTGTGGAATACGAAGAGGAGGAAGTGAGACAGAGAAATGCGATGGATCATTGATTCCATTAGAAGATAAGGTGGAGCTCTGCAGAGACAAGGATCAAGGGAGAGTGCAGATTTTAAGTAGGACAATGAAGACCCAGAACTTTTAAAAGAAACCCATGAGCCACAGCCAACACTGAAAATAGTGTAAAATTGAATAAAAAGATAGAGCGTAGGAGTATAGTATCAATGTACAATAGCCGTTGGAGCTAAAAGATCAATGGTCGAGATTAAATCGCATTGGTGGAGGCCATTGGAACGATATCGGAATCGGTTTTGGACATTGGTGATGAGCAATTGTTGATGAAGCAACAACTGTCAGATCAAGTGCCAGATCAACGGTTGTGATTCAATCGCAAATCGTGGATCAGGGAGTGTGGTGCAACGGAATGCGACATGCGAAGTTGCGATGGCCGATAATGTGATGTCACCGATAGTGATAAATTGACGATCAGAAATTCGGCTTATTGGAGCATGGAGGAGTAGCACTTAACGAATGTGCTGACCCAATATTTTTATATATGTGGGTGTATAACCTTTGAGATTCGGCTTTATGTTAAAGAGGAGTTTTTCGTGTTTCCTTGGGTTTCCGGTGTTTCTATGTAATATGGTCACATATCGGATGTGATAGAGGCCCGAGAGATGACTGTGGGGTTGTGAGGTTCTGATTGCGATAAGGGTTGCCTCAAGATCTGTGCAAAGGTGTACAAAGGTAGAAATAATGTATTCTGTGTATAAATCCTTTGTAAAATGTTTATAAAGGGAAATCATGTTGAATGGAAGGTTTTATGCGTAATATAGATGTAACCAATGTAAGAGGGAATGTTATATGTATATGAGTGGAATGAAGGGTTAATAAAGGTTTATGGGAATGAATGAGTCCTGATAGAAAGGTTAATAAGCCTCGGGTAGAAGGATTTAAAAGAAAGGCCTTTATAAGGTCTTACAGAAGGATTGAGGGGTGATTAAGTCCTGATAAGACTATATGGACCAGGGGTTGCCTATGTTGGCATTAGAAATTCATTCCGCATGGGAATTGAGTAATGGGCCTTAACCATTCTTTAATAAAGGTCTGACTCATTTGAAGAGTTAAACATTCCTAGGCAAATAGAGTTTATACAATGAATATGCAGACTGTGGGTAGATGATGATCCTTGTGTGATTTGTGGTATCATAGCAAGACTAATGCTCTGTGGAGATTGATTGAGGGATTGAATTTTATTCCCAGTATATATATCATTGGCATTGTAATGGATTTGACATAGAGAGAGAATAGAGTACAAGGATTCATGCATAGAAGAGTTCTGAAATGTTACAGACAATGAAGACTTTAGTTGATTCATTCAAGAGAGAATGTGGAAAAGGGATTTGAGGAAGATAGGATCAGAAAGGATCTTGTAAGTTTTAAAGCTTTAATGGTATGTGTAGGTGAATCTAGGTAATGAAATTTCAAGAAAACTGTTGTAAGGAAAGAAAGTGAATATGGAAGTACTCAACAAGAACAAAAATTCGGTTGAAAGAAGAATTGAAGTGCAGACAGCGAAAAGTAAAGAAGCATGTGTATTGTCCAGCCAACGAAAGATGAAAGAGATATATTAGCAAGTATGAGTTGTATTTTGATGTGGTTCATTTGAATTTTTTTTATAAGGGAAGAGAGTGATAGAAGAAACACATAGTAGCACATTGTGTAAAGAAAGAGAGGAGTTGTGTTAGTGGCAGTGAACCTAAATATTCCAACTGAAAGTTGGACAGGGAGGACAATTAAAGTGTTCTCAAGAGAAGGTGAGTTGAGAATACAAGCCTAAAGAGAGCAGAAGAGAATGCTCAAGAGGTTCCAGAGATAGAAAAGCAGTACTTGCCAAAAGACAAAGTCCAGAGGAGGGATTGGTGAGGTAAGTGACAATAGGGAGGACTTGTTGTCACAAAGGCTTAGTGCAGCTCATAGTGAGTTAGAAGCTCATAGAGATAACGAGGAAATGACTACTGATAGTCATAGTAGGGGTTCAGAGAGCAGCCACAATAGAAGAAAGGAAGATGCCAAGGAAAAATGAAAAGGAGAGAAGATGAGTCAAGAGATATTTGACAGAGAAATTACAGAACTAAAGGCAATTATGGATGCCATAATAGTGATACTAGAAAAATGTGAAGAGGACCAAAGGTATGGTTGAACTATGAAAAGAAAGAAAATAAAGTGGATGATCCAGGTGGATATTGGTGGCCACCTGCCAAGTCCACTTGGACCCCCACCATTGTCTTTCTCAGCATTTTCAGTTTCCTTAATTGTAGCACAACTTACTATTTTTAGCAACTTTTCGGGTCCTGAACTTCCGGAGCCATTTTGAGGCCCTAAACGACATTTTTTGGGGAATCTGGGGGCAACACTGATAGTGCTCGGATAGATCTTTCTAATGAGCTATTGTACGCGTCAAACGGAGATCATATGCCAAAGTTACGACCCCGGGAAGTTGATGTACCAATTTACCCCAAACGGGGCCCACAGTTTGGCGTTTCATCTCCTAGGGTTAGGTTTTGGAATGTTAAGGGTTTTTCCATTGTTTCTCAACAACAAATAGGCCTTCGAGCCTCATTGTAGCACAGTTCAGAGGCATGTAGCCATCACATCTCTTCTCAGAGATAAGCTACCATCGCCCTAGCTGGTTTATTTCAATTTCTGGTTGTAAGCATATTTCAGTATTTTCCATTAATGAAATGAAGTATTATTTCCGCTGCATCTTTGTGTATATGGTTATCTCTATAATTTTTTGCGTTCTTGTTTAAATCCGGATCAGTGGTACCAGAGCGGTATGCTTTTTCTCTGTTTTTCTTTGCATGTCCCCAACAAGGTCGGGATATAAGGAGTTAGGGCTTGAACTAGTTGAACCTTTGCAAGACCAGCCTCGCAAATCCCGACGGCCTCCCATGGCGGACGAGAAGAAAGACGAGGGGGCAGGAGATCCCATCAAAATCTTGCTCGAAGAAGCCCTCGAGCGACAACGGAATGCGATGATGGACAGCTTTGCCCAGATCCTTCAGCGGCTACCCAGAAGCGGCGCATCGGCTTCCAGTAGCTCCTCTGGAAACGCCACACCCTTTAAGGTACAAGTTAATTTTGAAATCCCCATATTCGAGGGTCAGATATACACTGATGCCGTAGATAAATGGTTAATTCTACTAGAGGGCTATTTTTCTGTTCATGAATTTTCGAGTCGGGAAAAGATTGTTTTTGCTCTTCTCAAAGCAGCCCCCCACGTCAAGGACTGGTGGGAAAACTACTGCGAGCAGAAGGATGAAAGTACTGGCTCACTATTTTCAGCCGCACCCACCTGGGATTCGTTCCGGGATGCCATCAAGGAGCAGTACTACCCTGTCAGAAGCTATGAGGATGAATACATAAAGTGGACCACGTTGCGGCAGGGAAGGGACCAAGACGTGCCGGAGTTCACCAATCTTTTCCATACCCATCGCACAAAGTTGGGTATCAAGGATTCGGAGCAACATTTGATACTCAAATACCGTGGCTGCCTGCACAAGTACATCCAAGAAGAAATACAATTCCTGAACATCCCCTCGCTCGGCGCAGCATATCGATATGCCGTCAAGGTCGAGCAGAAGTTTAAACAAAAGAAGCGAGACTTTGGATCTGCGAATCCAAAGCAGGGGAAAGGTGCCCCTAAACCACAGAATAAAGGACAGAGCCAAGGCGGGACAGCCCAAGACAACCAGCCGAAGCTGCAAGCAAAGAACAACGTCGCGAAGCCGAGAAAGGACACTGGGAAATGGTGCGAGTTCCATAAGAGCTCCAGTCACAACACAAGTGAGTGTCGGGCCAAGCAGTCACTGGTGGCTGAGCTAAAGGTTTCAGAATCAGATGCATGTTCCGACTCTGAGTCAGAACCCGATAAGGGGTATGAAAAAGGGAAGCAGATCATTGATGCGGATCCCAACGCCACTGTTGCTACCGCAAAGATCCAGAAAAATGAACCCGAAGATCCAGAGGAGGAGGAGTGTCTCTTCCACTCCCAGATGTGGGTAAAGGGCTCCCCGATACAGTTCGTTGTTGATAGCGGGAGTCAAAAGAACCTCATTTCGGCAGAGGTCGTGAAGCGGTTGGGCTTACCGACCACAACACATCCACAAACATACACCATTGGTTGGCTTCACCAAGGGCGAGATCTTCGCGTGAGCCAGCAGTGTCGCCTTCCATACAACATCAAGCCCTTCACGGATGAGGTATTGTGTGACATTGCTCCCCTTGAAGTTTGTGATGTATTACTAGGACAACCATACTTGTGGAAGCGACATGCTGTGTATGAATCAAGGCCCCGTGCTGTTATTATTACATTGGGAAATAAGTTGTTCAGGATACCAAAGGTAGCACCACCTGCCGCCATCTCTTTGATTACTGCAAAACATTGCAGTAAGATCATTTCCAAAACCAGGAAATTTGTTTTCCTGATGATACGCCCTCAAGGGAAGAAGAAGACAGTGGCGCGGCCTCCAAACGGGGTCCCTCTGCACGACAGCTACAGATGGACAAGATTGTGGAGGAGTACGAAGACATCTTCACCTCCCCGACAGGGGTTCCTCTGCACTGTCAAGTCAAGCACTCCATCGATCTGACCCCAGGTGCGCCGCTACCCAATGGACCAATTTATCGGTGCTCCGTTCTGGAGAACAATGAAATCAAGAGGCAGATTCAGGAGCTCCTACAGAAAGGTCACATCCGTCCGAGTTCATCGCCCTGTGGGAGCCCGATCGTGTTGGTACAGAAGAAGGATGGGACGTGGAGACTCTGTATTGACTATCGGGCACTGAACAAGATCACTGTCCGTAATAGGTACCCGATCCCGCAGATTGATGACCTCTTAGACCAACTAAAGGGGGCGAAATATTTTAGCAAGATCGATCTGAAGTCAGGATATCACCAGGTACCAATCGAACCCTCAGATGTGTGGAAGACTGCCTTCAAATCCAAGGAGGGCCTCTTCGAATGGTTGGTCATGCCTTTCGGATTGACGAATGCTCCTGCAACCTTTATGAGGCTAATGGATGACATCTTGCGGCCATTCACCAACTCCTTTGTAGTAGTATACTTGGATGACATTCTGATCTTCAGCCAAGGTTGGGAAGAGCACCTCCACCACATCCGACAGGTTCTCCAAACACTGCGGCAACATAAGCTATGTGCCAATTTGGAGAAATGCACTTTTGGCATGACCCAGGTTTAGTATCTGGGATACATCATTGATGAACAGGGGGTGCATGTCGATCCAGCCAAGGTCCAAGTCATTCGGGATTGGCCCTCTCCAACCACTCTAATAGAGCTCCGCAGCTTTCTAGGTCTTGCCAACTTCTACCGCAGGTTTGTGCTGGGGTTTTCTCATATTTCTTGGCCCTTGAGTCAAGTCACCAAGGGAGGGGCGAAAGAAAAATCCTTTTGGTCTGAATCTCAACAGAAGGCATTCAGGGAGTTGAAGGATCGCCTCTCCACGGCACTAGTGCTCGCGTTACCAGATTTACAACAACCATTTGAGGTCAAGACAGATGCCTCTGACTATGCTATTGGGGCAGTCCTTACTCAACATGGACATCCAGTGGCATATCACAGTGAAACGCTTTTAGACACAGTCCGGAAGTACCCCACTTATGATAAAGAGATGTATTCCATTGTACAAGCCTACCGACAATGGAAGCATTACATTTTGGGGAAGGAAACAGTCATCCACACAGACCACCGACCCCTGCAGTTCATACAGACCCAAGGGAAATTGCAGAATGATCGCCATCAGAAGTGGTCTACATACCTGCAACAATTTCACTTGAATATCAAGTATAAAAAGGGCAGCACCAATAACGTTGCAGATTGCCTCAGTCGACCACCGATCATGGCACTGACCACCGTGCTCAACTCTTGTGGGCACGAGACTTCTGATTGGCCACTTCTCTACAAAAGCGACCCAGAATTCGGCCACACATACCAGACACTCTTGGAGGGTCAGCATGTTGTAGATTTTCACCTCCAGGATGCCCTGTTATGCCACCTCGGTCACCTTTGTGTTCCTTCAAGCGAGCGTGCCAAGATGATTTGGGAAGCACACTACAGTCGGGCTGCTGGGTATTTCGGGGTCAAGAAAACAGTGGCAGTACTGCAAAATTATTTCTATTGGCCGAATCTTTGACAGGATGTTGGGAAGTACATCCGATCATGTACTGCCTGTGCCATTGCCAAACCGACCATTAAGAAGCACGGCCTCTATACCCCGTTGCCTACCCCTAGTCAACCTTGGGAATCCATCTCCATGGATTACATGTCAGGCCTTCCTTCCACTAAGCATGGAAATGACTGTGTTTTTGTGGTCGTCGACAGGTTCTCGAAGATGGCCATTATGGTGGCCTGCAAGAAGAATATCACAGCAGAAGCCACTACTAAACTCTTCTTCGAACGAGTGTGGGTGCACTTTGGGATCCCACAGTCTATCATCTCAGATCGGGACAGTCGGTTTCTCAGCACATTTTGGTCCAGTCTCTGGTCAATGCTGGACACCAAACTCACGAAGTCCATAGCCTTCCATCCTCAAACTGATGGCTAGACAGAGGTTGTCAATAGGATGATTGTGCACATTCTGCGCATGTATAACTCAAAGCATCCACGCACATGGGACGAGAGCCTCCCCTATGTTCAGCACAACTACAACCGAGCTCTTCACAGCTCCACTGGCCATAGCCCTTTTCAGGTGGGTTTGGGATTCCAGCCACTATGCCCCATTGATGTGGCCATGCCACTTGCAGCTACTCACATGAATTCAGCTCATGTCCAGTCCAAAACAGATAAGACCACCAGCTTCATTGAGCGCATCCAACATATTCGCCAGCAGGTCCATGACATTCTTGAGAAATCAAATGCCTAGTACAAGCAGCGACATGATCAACATCGGATGCCACACAAGTTTCAGGTGGGCGAAAAAGTCTGGTTGCATTTGCAAAAGGAACGCCTTACTGGAGCCTATCGGAAATTGAGACCACTCCGATATGGTCCTTACACCATTACTAAGGCTATGGGAGACAATGCATTTGAGCTCAACATCCCCCCATTCCTTGGCCTGCACCCAGTGTTCAATGTGGACTGCCTTCGGCCATACTTTCCACCATTGCTAGACACATCTGACATTGCAGAACAGCGCAAACCCACAAAATTAAATCCAGATTGCATGGAACAAGCTGCAACTGATCGAATCATGGACACACAGATCAAGAACACTCGCCAACAGAATATCCAACTGTATCGAGTTGTCAAAGCAGGCCAACTCCTTCAGCAGGGCAAGTGGCTCACCAGGGAACAAGTTCAGCAGAAGTTTCCTCATCTCATGGAGGAGCTCAATGCAATGGGGACCATTGCTTCCTAAGGGGGGAGGAATGATCCAGGTGGATATTGGTGGCCACCTGCCAAGTCCACCTGGACCCCCACCATTGTCTTTCTCAGCATTTTCAGTTTCCTTAATTGTAGCACAACTTACTATTTTTAGCATTTTTTCGGGTCCTGAACTTCCGGAGCCGTTTTGAGGCCCTAAACGACGTTTTTTGGGGAATCTGGGGGCAACATGGGTCCATGGAATGGACCATGTTTCCTGTTCCAACAATGATAGTGCTTGGATAGATCTTTCTAATGAGCTATTGTACGCGTCAAACGGAGATCATATGCCAAAGTTACGACCCTGGGAAGTTGATGTACCAATTTACCCCAAACGGGGCCCACAGTTTGGCGTTTCATCTCCTAGGGTTAGGTTTTGGAATGTTAAGGGTTTTTCCATTGTTTCTCAACAATAAATAGGCCTTTGAGCCTCATTGTAACACAGTTCACAGGCATGTAGCCATCACATCTCTTCTAAGAGATAAGCTACCATCGCCCTAGCTGGTTTATTTCCATTTCTGGTTGTAAGCATATTTCAGTATTTTCCATTAATGAAATGAAGTATTATTTCCGCTGCATCTTTGTGTATATGGTTATCTCTGTAATTTGTTGTGTTCCTGTTTAAATCCGGATCAGTGGAAGCTATTGCAGAAACAGATAAAGAGGAGAAAGTATATCAAATTAAGAGAAGAACTCAGAGCAGCTGAGTTAGAGATGGAAGATAGCTATTGTAGACACAAGCAAGAGGTTT
This sequence comes from Pinus tabuliformis, assembly GCA_031772625.1. Classification (NCBI taxonomy): domain Eukaryota; kingdom Viridiplantae; phylum Streptophyta; class Pinopsida; order Pinales; family Pinaceae; genus Pinus; species Pinus tabuliformis. The sequence continues at coordinate 1,522,389,536 of CM062820.1, read as the reverse complement.
ACCTTACTGAGGAAGGAATCATTGATGATTTCTTGAACTGTTGGACAAGTTCGAATCAGCAGAGAGATGTGATGATTGAAACATCAAAGAAAAAGGAGCCTAGTATTTTTAAAACTAATGATTTGTGCATATATGCAGGTGATGAACAACCTTTAGAAGATATGTTTATGCAAGTTGCTGAAGAAATGAAACTGTTAGAAGAGATGGATGTCATAGAACAATTCTTGATTAAACATGTGTTCAAGGACACTGGAGATGGACAAATGTTGAAGACTACTAAGGAGGATGAAGATGATGAATCCAGTAAGACTTGGAAAAAATATGGCAGACAGTCTGAAAACAAAAGGAAATTGTAGATTGCAAAAGGAGAAGTAGAAAAGAGGTATGAAGATGACCTTATGAAAAGAGAAAACAAGAGTGTAGATGTAGTACAAACACTTGAGGTAATGGAATTATCTCTTCGATTTTTATTCAAAAATTATGAACTTGTATTAATAGTTAATGGATAAGAAATTATTTTGGAAAGACATAATGGATCATTAATGGAAAGGACAATTACTAAAGATGATAGAAACAAGGATTATAAAGAGAATTCAACCCAAGGAGGTATAGTTAATCCATTCAAGGTTATGGAGAAGAAAGGAAAAGAGGAAAAATAGGAACTCAAAGAGAGGTTGGTAGACACTGATGCACAGCTGGAAATTGAAGAGAGTGTTATTTGTACAAATTGCAAAAAGAGTAAAGGTGAATGTAAACAACAAACTAAAAATAGATAAACAAAATTAGAGGATGAAGGTAAGAATGCTTTTGTGAACTATGCATATGCAGTGAGCAACCAAGGGGAGCAATGGAAAGTGATATTCATGGTGTTGACATTAATTTTCATTGTTGTAAAAGGAACTCTACAGTGGAATGGAAAATCTATGGTATATGATGATTTTGTTTCTTGTATTGAAACACATAGAACTTTAGGTTCTAAACTCAGAGATTGGCAGATTTTGTTTGAAACAAAGGAAGAATGGAAAAGACAACTTAGTGGCTTATAGATTTGTAAGGAAGGAACAGGAAGAATGAAAAGGAGTGTGAAAGGAAGGAAGGACAAAGACAAGAGCAGAGAATATAACTAAGAACTTAGACAACATTTAGAACAAAGTGAAGCCAAAGAATACTTTTCCAAGAGAAGACGACATGACAAGTTTGATATGTCATATATGCATCAAGAGGATGACAAATCAGAAAAATTATGGAGCAGAGTTAATGAGGAAAGAGATGGAAAATGTAATACATTTTCTAATTTTGAGTTATTAATTGTTGAATGTGGTTTTTAGGATGAAGGAAAACCTACTCTTGGAGATATGTTTGCACAAGTAAACATGAAGTAATGTGTAAATTCTGGAGCTGCAGAAAGTTAGTTTTCCTTATGGAAACAAGAAGATGAAAGTAAGCAACGAGTTGACTTAGAAGCTTGGAATAGAGGAAGGAGAGTTGGCATAGCTCTTAAACAAGTTATTGGAGAAGAGGAGAAGATTTCAGGGGATGTGGAAGTACAGTCCACAGACAGATTTTGTTCTTATTACAAAGAAGGCTTAAATGTCAAGAGTTTATCTTGAGGATGCAATTGGAAAATTGGGTGAACAGTTCAACTAAGTTTGATAGGAAAATGGAGGAAATTGAACAAAGTTCAATAATTAAAATATTTGCAGCTAGAGAACAATATATATTTGGAAGGCTATATGTTCTTATATTAACAAAAACCCAATCTTCTTTTGAGATTTGAAGGACTCTACTTAAGCTATTGGATAGGTGGATGATGAAAACTACAAAGATGATGAGTATAAATAATTGTCAAAGTCAGCGAATCAAGGGAAGATGGAAGGATATACATGACAACATAAAGAAATTGGTTTATAGATAAAAGGAGATGTTGGTGATCGAGTCAGAAATCAAAAGAAACAATCAAGTACAGGATAGGAGAAAATACATAAAGATGGAGATCAATTCTATTAAGATGATGACAAGACAGGAACATATAGAGAAGCACAGATTTATGTTGTTTTAGGAGGTGTTTATGCAAAGTATCAGCACCAAAACATTATGCAAAGGAGATGCTTATAAATGCGGAGAAAAAGGACATCCACAACACAGAGTTTGGCACCCAAGAAAACCAAAGGGGCCAGTAAATGCACCTTCAGTTGAAAGAGATCAGGCGGTTAGTTGGAAGAGGAAATATGATGAATTTTACAACAGAGGAATTGGGAAGACTCATGAAAAGGAGCCCATGAATTATTTAAACCTAGGGAGTTTGATGCAGGAGCATTCTTCAAAGCTTATAAGACCCATAAGTCTTATTTCACATTTACGAAAGGGAGTGGGTTCCCTTAATTATTTTATTTATTTTCCTATGTTTAAGATGAGTTGAGGGGATTTTAATTGTAAATATTATTAATGAAGAATATATTGTGAATGTAGAGAGGAAGTTGAGTAATCTTAGGTAGAGTGAGGATTTGAGGGATTCAAAAGCCTCATTTAGGATTTGTTTGAGATAGAGATGGAGCTGAAGATATTCTTTACGAGAGTGTGAGAGATTTCTAGATCTGAACCAGAATTGGTTCATGAATTCATTTCTTGTATAAATCATGATATTTTAGATAGTTCAGGGGGTTAGACAGGTGAGAGATAGACTAGATAGACAACTGACGTTTGATTGTAAGCCTACGGGTAGAGTTGAAATAGAGGCCACTAATTAGAAGAATCAGGCCGAGAGATAGTGTAACTTGATATGTAATTCTTCATTTATATATATATATATATATATATATATATATATATATATATACATCTAGTATTTAGTTCTAGATTATATAAATGTGTTATTCAAGGATAGAATGATAATTTATGGGTGAATGGGCATTCGGTATAAATATGTGCGTAGGCTAAGTTTTCTGGAATAAGCAGAGGAGGAAGCGAAATAGAGAAACAAAATGGATCATTGATTCCATTAGAAGATAAGGTGGAGCTCTGCAGAGACAAGGATCAAGGGAGAGTGTAGATTTTAAGTAGGACAACGAAGACCCAAAACTTTTAAAAGAAACCCGTGAGCCACAACCAACACTGAAAACAGTGCAAAACTGAATAAAAAGACAGAGCAGAGGAGTATAGTATCAATGCACAGTAGCCGTTGGATCTAAAATATATGGACCAGTGGTTGCCTGTGTTGGCATTAGAAATTCATTCCGCAGGGGAATTGAGTAATGGGCCTTAACCATTCTTTAATAAAGGTCCAACTCTTTTAAAGAGTTAAACATTCCTAGGCAAATAGAGTTTATACAATGAATATGCAGACTCTGGGTAAATGATGATTCCTACGTCACGTATTCTTATATTTGGAAGTAAAATATTTTTAATATTATCCTTATTCTTCAAGACGATATTGTCTTTTATCCCCCAGTGGTCTAAACAAGAGTGGACATCCTTATGACATCTTCGCTTGAGTCGAAGGTGGGGGTTTGGGCTAGAGTTAGAAGAAATATTAGGAAATCTATTGGCTTCCATGCTGAATAACTTCTTCTTATACATGAGATACCTAGCCATAGTCATGCTTTTAATGGGGGAAAGACTAGCCTCAATCAAGAGGAAAGGGTAGGGAGTATTTCCTTTAATATTGAGGTTGTACATTATAAATTGTTTTTGGATCTACTCAATCTTTCTCCATGAACTCTACTGGAACCCCAAAAATCACATCCATATAAAATAATAAGGGCGACGAGAGTCTTAAAGAGGAGTTTATTTTTTTTTTCCAAATCCAATTATCTATCGGCTTACAATTGTTCTCAATCCAATCGTAAGCTTTCCATTCTCCATTTATCATTTTCTCAATGCTATAATTCTAGTTTAGTTGATGATAGATGTTGATTCCCATATATTTGTATGAAGGAACTTTCTATGGATTTAATTATCATGACTTGAGTATTATCCAATAAATGCAAATACACTTAATTGTAAAACCCATATAGAAATTACATAATGAATATAAAAGTGTTGACTTCTATGACCCATGATTCATATTAATCATCACTTTCAATGGACAATGGTTAATTTTCTTTTGGATTTGACGTGCAAGCTTGGATTGTTTTTGGCTACTCAATTCCACTATCAAATCCATTTGAATTTAGAAATTTCAGATGGAAAATTCATATGTCAGCCAAAGGAGAGCCAAATAGATTTTCAAATCATTTTACTATGGTATTATTTCCATATTGAAAAAATATACAAGTATTTATAATCATATTAACATTAGTTAGTATATTAAAATCGTGAACATAATTAAAAGAAAATATATTTCAAAAGTTAAAGTTTCATTAAATAAATATTTTGTAGTTTGTATAATGGTGACAGTTTATAAAACAAATGTAACAATGTTAATTTAGATATATCTATGTAGCTTCATAAATTGATTTTGGTTGTAATATTGATTCTAATATTCATATTGAGCAAAAAAATACGATATCTTGCCTCATGGATGTTTCGTTGACACATTGTCAAAGTTTTACCACATATATTTTGTGTTGTTCGGGTGCTTAATTTATGATCTTGTATCTTTATTTTCTTTGTAGTTATATTTTATTCAGGATTTAAAATACCACCAAGTGATATAAGAGTGAAGGTGAAGGGGGCTGAATTTTATCCACCAAGCACAAAGGAAGAGAGAGGTTGTAGAGTTTATTTTATTTATTTATGCCAAAGGTTATTCTAGTTGCAGAACTGTAGAATTATCCAAAGTACCCAAGTTTGGGAAGGGGCCAAAGTTCTTGATCAATCATTTCACCATGGAGCAGAGTCTATGCCTATGTTTCATGTTTTGGAATATCTATATTTTAGAGCCTTCATGCATTTAAACCCATGATGGTCAATACATATAGAAATCGTAGCAATAGTTTGTATCTTGTGGAGTTGAGCCCTCATAGAGGTTATTTGTGTTAGAGGTTTCTTTCAAGTACTAAAGAGAGTCCATGTATACACATTTTTTTGTGTCGTCAAGCACAAGTTTTCGATCTTGTCAATTGAAAAAGCATAAAGGAGGAGGTGCAATAGGGTTCAGTCCTATCCCATGTGAAGTGAGGAAGCTTGTGGAGCCATGAATATCCTTAACCATCAAACATAGAGGAGGTTTTAAATTTGGTAGTTCTACTTTATTTGGTGGAGGTCATAAGATAGACCATCAAAGTTTGTGCATTAATAAACCTTAAAATGGAGTTGTTAGGAGGCCATGGAGCCATTTCTATTTAGTGGCAATATATATATTTTCTTAAAATCCATGGAATTCTTTTTGACAAAAAAAGGTGAGATATATATATATATATATATATATATATATATATATATATATATATATATATATATATATCCAATTTATTTTTTGCGTTAATATATTAAAAAAAAAATATTGATTTGGAAGGAGTCTATGTGTAGAGAATTAATGGAAAAGATAATGAATACTGAGTTTAAGGTGGAGAAGTTTAATGGTAAAAATAAATTTGAATTATGGAAGCTCAAGAGGTGATATTTGTTAGTGCAATGAGGATTTCGTAAGGCATTCGATGGTAAGATAAAGAAACCCGTGAGTATGATTGATGAGGAATGGGAAGATCTAGTTTCAAGAGCTTTCATCACCATCCAATTATGCCTTGCAAATTATAACATCTATTTAATATTATTGGAGAAAATCTAGTAGTAGGTTTATGGAGTAGAATGGAAAGATTTTATACGACGAAATCCTTGACAAATTGAATCTACTTGAAGAGGGAACTATACAACATACCTATGAAAGAAGGTTTACAAATTATTGATCATTTAAATATATTTAATATTCTTATATGCTAGTCAATTAGTATGAATGTAAAAAATGATGAGGAATATAAGGCATTTACATTGTTGTGTTCATTGCTTGACCTTGGGACCACATAGTCACTTCCATTATCTTTAGTACACTTGATAATATTTAATATGATTATGTTGTGGGAGCTCTTTTTTCTAAGGAGGTGCAAAGAAAATATAGTATTGAAACCTCCATACAAGAAGCAATGGTGGCTAGAGGTCAATCCAGAGAAAAAGGGGAGAAATCAAGAAGCACATTAAGATTAAAGTCAAAAGGAAATAAGTGTAAACCCGAATGTTGGTACTATATTTAATTAGGGAATCTCAAGAAAGGCTTTTGGAAGAGGTAGGAATCCAAGGAATATTCCAAAATGGAAGAAAATATGATTGAATTAAGTCCATGTATAGTTGATGGTCTTATCTATTTTTAATGTCTCATTATACTATGAAGAATTGTTGTTATATTGTGGTTCTTCACATCATATGTGACCACATAGACGTTGGTTTACTTCTTATCACATTTTTGATGATGGTAGTGTTCTTAAGGAAATAATGTTTCTTATGTAGTTATTGGAGTTGTAAGCAATAATATTAATTATTTGATGGTATTATAAGAACATTGACAAAGTTGAGATGTGCAAAACTAAAGAAGAACTTTATTTTTCTGGGACTTTAAATTTTTGAGGTTATAAATGCATAGGTAAAGGTGAAGCTATGAAGGTGTCCAAGGTTATTAATGGATCTTAGAAGTGAAATATTTTTTTCATCATCCTTTCCCTAGTTTTAATTCCTTTTCACTTGCCTATGACCCCACATTAGTCCATTCTAATGCTTGTATGTGGTATTTAGACATAAAGTGTTTTCCATTGCATTTCCTTTATATTTACATGAATTTATGATTAAAAATTGGAAAGGATCATATACGCATTTATCTTTGAGTTAATGTGCAAGGACAAAGTGCCAGAAAGGTTGTTATGCAGCTTTTAATGTCACCATGTGGTGTATCTTAGTCACAGTCACTACAACTTTAGTGCCAAAACTCACTACTACAACTCTAGTGTTACAATTCACTACTACAACTCTAGTATTGCAACTTTGGTTTTACAACTCACTACTGCAAATTTTGTTATCACACTCACTACTACAACTCTGATGCCATAACTTTATGCTTCAACTTTGGTGCGCAACTCCCTGCTAAAACTTTGGTACCAAAATTATTTGCTACAACTATGGTGTCACAACTTTGGTGCTACAACTCTAGTGCCACAATTTTGATGTTGCACCTCAATGTTTCATCTCTTGGAACCACGAGCGGACACTAGAACCATCAACCATCAGAAATCACTATTACAAGTTTGGTGTTGCAAATCACTGTTGTAACTCTTAGAATGGTGAGTTGACATTGAAACCATGAGCCATCAAAACCTAGAGCTGATTGTTGGGTGTGGAGCCTGATTATCTTCTATATTCAAAGGTATTGCCACATACGACCCCAGTTCGAAATGGGGCGGCAACGCCGCCCGTAAAATATTCGCTGCAGGGGGGGTCCAGGGGGGGCGGCTGCGACCTTTGGGAGCCCCCCCCTGGCGGGGGGTTTCGGGGACAGCGCCCCCGAAGCTAAAAACAGTTGTTAAATTGCCTTGTAAAAGTATAGTAATTTCTAGTCAATCTGGGCCGTTCATTAGGTGGATGATTTGACAGTAGAACTTATGTTTAGTTTAGGGTTTTTTGCCCTAGAAGGCAACCCCTCTCTTTGTATGAGGGTATTGTATTTGAGGCTGTGTGATAGATGTGTATTCTGTGAGCGAGAAACAGAGAGGTGAGGCTGTGAGAGAAAACAGAGGATATTACAGCAGATTTGCTGTAGGTTGTGTCTCTTCATTTTGCTGGATAATAGAAAGGAAGGACTGGTTGTTCGGGGTGGACGTAGCCCAAACTGGGTGAACCACGTATATCTGTGTCTCTCTTGTTTTGTGCGTTTTCTGTGTTTATATTTCTGCAATATTTTATGTGTTCCATTGCTCCATAACATATATAATTTTCTAACAACTGGTATCAGAGCCGAAGGTCTATTTGGCTGATAAACTCATAGGAAAGAAGGGTTCCTGGTTCGAGTCAGAGCAATGGTGGAAGATGGTAAGTTTAGGGTCGAGAAATTTAATGGCCAAAACTTATCATTGTGGAAGATGCAGATGGAAGATTATCTGTATCAGAAAGATCTATACCTACCATTGGGCGGAAAAACAAAGATGCCGACGGGTATGAAAGATGAAGAATGGAACCTTCTTGATAGAAAGGCACTCGGAACAATACAGTTGTGCCTTGCTGCGTCAGTCGCCTTCAACATTTCGAAGGAAACCACGACAGAGGGTTTGATGCAGACGTTGTTGAAACTATATGAAAAACCCTCGGCCTCAAACAAGGTATTTCTTATGAAACGGTTATTTAAGATGAATATGTCGGAAGGTGGATCTGTTGCAAACCATTTAAATGATTTTAATACAGTTACAAGTCAGTTGAGTTCTGTAGGGGTAAACTTTGATGATGAAGTTAGAGCTCTGTTATTCTTGTGCTCATTACCAGAAATTTGGAATGGTTTGGTAATGGCCATTAGTAACTCCGTTTCTGGATCTAGTACTTTAAATTTTGATGATGTTGTCAGTGATATCCTTAGCGAGGAAATGCGACGGAAAGGCTCCGGTGAGACATCGGGAAATGCTTTGAGTGCAGAGACTAGAGGAAGGAAAATGGAAAGAGGAAAGAGCTTAAGATATCGCAGTAAATCAAGGAAAGGCAGATCCAAGTCCAGATCGGGGATAGTGTGCTAGAAATGTGGAAAGAAAGGACACCTAAAGAAAGACTGTAGATCTCGGAAGGGAAAAGAAGGAGATGCACAACAAGAAAAAAATCATGAAGCAAATGTGACAGGTGAGGTGTTACAAGATGCTTTGATTCTTTCTTTCGAAAATATTACTGATTCCTGGGTGGTAGATTCAGGGGCTTCATTCCATGCCACACCTGATAAGAAATACTTTCATGACTATGTTCAAGGAGATTTTGGACAAGTTCGTCTGGGTGATGATAAACCCTGTAAAATCGTTGGAATGGGTAAGGTTCTTGTAAAACAGTAGAATGGAAACCAATGGCTATTAAAGGAGGTAAGGCATGTTCCAGATCTAAAGAAAAATCTGATTTCAACAGGGCAGTTAGGCGGTGAAGGTTGTGTGACAACTTTCACAGATAAAGCTTGGAAGGTCACCAAAGGAGCCCTGGTAATAGCAAAAGGTGAAAAGGTTGGTACATTGTATTTATGCAATGGTATTTCTAACTATGTTAATGCTTTAACTTCCAAAGGAGCAGATGCAATAGTATGGCATCATAGGCTCGAACACATGAGTGAAAAGGGGATGAAGATTCTTCACTCAAGGAATTTGTTGCCGGGTTTGAAGAAAGTTGATTTGGACTTCTGTGAGAATTGCATTTATGGAAAACAGAAGAGAGTCAGATTTCTCAGAGTTGGGAAAGAAAAGAAGAATGAAAAATTAGAGCTTGTGCATACAGATGTATGGGGACCTACTCAGGTATTATCTCTCGGTGGCTCTCGTTATTATGTTACTTTTATTGATGGTGCAACTAGAAAAACTTGGATTTATTGTATTAAGAATAAATCTGATGTATTTGATACTTTCAAGAAATGGAAAGCTTTGGTTGAGATTGAGACAGGAAAGAAATTGAAGTGTGTTAGATCAGATAATGGAGGTGAATATTGCAGCAAAGAGTTTGATAGGTATTGTTCAGAGCATGGAATTCGCAGAGAGAAGACAGTTCCAAGAACACCACAAGAAAACGGTGTGTCAGAAAGGATGAACAGAACAATCATGGAGCGTGCAAGGTGCATGAGATTGCATGCAGGATTGCCTTTACAGTTTAGGGCAGATGCTGTAGATACTGCTGTTTATCTAATAAACAAAGGGCCTTCAAGTTCCTTGGATGGTGGTGTTCCAGAGGAAGCATGGACAGGTAAAAAGGTAAACTACTCTATTTTAAATACTTTTGGTTGTGAGGCCTTTGTCCATATTGATAAAGAAAATAGAACAAAGCTTGAGGCAAAGTCAAAGAAATGTACCTTTATTGGATATGGTGTTAATGATTTTGGTTATCGCTTATATGATTACGAAAATCACAAAATCATTAGGAGCAGAGATGTAATATTCAATGAAAAGGTCTTGAATAAGAATCAGTTGCAGGAAAAGAAACAGGAAAAGGAAAACAAGGAATACGCAATTCTTGATGAAATCACCGAAAAAGGAAAGGTGCCTGAAAATAATAATAATCAACAACCACAACAACAACAACCACCAAAACAGCAACAGGCATCCCAAACACCTGAAAGTGGTGTTAGAAGATCTACCAGGATAAGTAGACCCCCTGAACGATACTCTCCTTCATTATATTATTTATTGTTGACTGATTCCGGTGAACCCGAATGTTATGAAGAAGCAATGCAGGTTGAAAGCAGGAAGAAGTGGGAGGTAGCCATGGAAGAAGAGATGGACTCCTTAATGCATAACTAGACTTGGGATTTAGTCAGGTTGCCTGTAGGAAAAACTACATTGAAGAATAAATGGGTTTACAAGCTAAAGGAAGAAGATGGAGGAAAACAGAGGTATAAAGCTAGACTTGTGGTAAAGGGGTTTTCACAAAAGAAAGGTATTGATTTTGATGAAATATTTTCTCATGTTGTTAAAATGACTTCAATCAGAACCATTTTAAGTCTTGTAGCAACTGAAGATTTGCATCTTGAGCAGTTAGATGTAAAGACAACCTTTCTCCATGGGGATTTGGAGGAAGAGATATATATGCAACAGCCACAAGGATATGAGGTGAAAGGGAAGGAGAAACTAGTGTGCAGGTTGAAGAAGAGCTTGTATGGCTTAAAACAGGCTCCAAGGCAGTGGTATCTAAAATTTGACAAGTTTATGTCTGAACAAGGTTATACTAGATGTCACTCTGATCATTGTGTTTATTTGAAAAAGCAAAATGATGGCAGCTATATTATATTGTTATTGTATGTAGATGGCATGCTTGTTGCAGGATCTAACATGCAGGAAATAAATGTGCTCAAAAGAAAATTGGCAAATTCATTTGCAATGAAGGATTTGGGAGCTGCAAAACAAATCCTTGGTATGAGAATAACTAGAGACAGGAAAAACCGTAAATTAACATTGTCTCAGAATGAGTACATACAAAAGGTGTTGAAAAGATTTAACATGCACAATGCAAAACCAGTTAGTACACCTTTTGCTAGCCATTTCAAACTTAGCAAGGAAATGTGCCCAAAGACCCAAGAAGACATGGATTATATGTCTAAAGTTCCATATGCATCAGCAGTTGGAAGCTTAATGTATGCAATGGTATGCACAAGACCTGATATTGCACATGCAGTGGGAGTTGTAAGCAGGTACATGAACAATCCAGGAAAGGAACATTGGATGGCAGTGAAATGGATTCTCAGATATTTGAAAGGTACCACAAATCAAGCATTATGCTTTGGTGGTTCAAACATCTCCCTACAAGGATATGTTGATGCAGATATGGCAGGTGACAGAGATAATAGGAGGAGCACTACAGGATATGTATTTATTGTTGGAGGAACAGCTGTCAGTTGGGTTTCAAAAGTCCAAAGTGTTGTTGCACTTTCAACAACAGAAGTAGAGTATGTTGCTGCTACAGAGGCTAGTAAAGAAATGATTTGGTTACAAAGGTTTATGGGTGAATTGGGTAAGGAGCATGATATGGACATGTTATACAGTGATATTCAAAGTGCCATTCATCTTGCAAAGAACTCAGCATTTCATTCCAGGACTAAACACATATAGCTCAAGTACCATTTCATACGATCAGTTTTGGAAGATGGAGAGTTGAAGTTGGAAAAGATACACACTAGCCAGAATCTTGCAGATATGCTAACAAAAGTTGTAACCAGGGAGAAACTGAGAATATGCTCAGTTTCAGTTGGTCTTCAAGGATGACGATGAAGATGAGAAACAGCTAGGTCCAAAGAGGAGTCATTGTCCAACAAATGGAGCAGTGGTGGAGTTGCTACAATCAGTCTCCAAGTGGGAGATTGTTGGGTGTGGAGCCTGATTATCTTCTATATTCAAAGGTATCGCCACATAGGACCCCAGTTCGAAATGGGGGCGTCAACGCCTGTTATAGACATTTTTGTGCCTTATAGATTTGAGCATGAAATGTCCATAATCCAAGGGATCCAAAGTCCCTAAAGATGTTGTTACAAATCCTAAAGGAAAAAGGTCAGCCAATGAAAGCTTCTCCAAGAAGTTCTCCACCAAAAACCACTCAGAAACAGTCAATTCAGGATCAATTCAAGTGCTCCACTAGCTGCCTGCGTTGCAAAGCACCCCAGTACACTGTCTAGGTGCGTTGCAACGCACTTGAATGCACTACCCAGGTGTGTTGAGAGGGAAATGGCAAGTGTCAGAGTCATTCAACGAGGTGGAAAGACCATGGAAGCTTCCATAATCTTCTCCAATGACACTTGCCTCACTGAATTCGACCAAGTGATGAGTAAGAGGCTCTCGGTCTCCAAGTGGAAGCAAGAACTGACATAGAGAAGCCACAAGTCAAAACATAAGCTGACTCATGCTCTCTGCTTACATCTATATATGGATCCCTCATCCCAGAGATCCAGAGGCTGGAATTTTGTACTTTGCAGAGAATTGCTGTTGGTTTGAGATTGAGATTAGTACATTGGGTGATTTATGCTTTGTTGGAGGAGAGGAAGGGATTCCTTTGCTGGGAGGTAGATGCTGGATCGGGACTCACTTGGTTGTATCTCCTCTTGGACTTTATTATTCTATCAATAAACTATTTGAGTTTCTCCTACATGCTGTGTACCAATGATGTTTTGTTATATTTGCATGTTTAGCTTAATCTGATCCTGAGCTTTTTATGAATGTATATCTATATCTTCGTGTAGTTTCTCTCTCTTGTGATCTTGCAGGAATTCGGTGAAGCTGGGCCGGTAAGGGAGCTGGGAGCTGGGAGCTACTGAAGAGAGGAGCGATTGGATCAACAAACTAGCGAAAGACACAAGTTAGTTAGATCCTTTCTCCTCATTTACATTTCATAAAGAAGAATACTCGAGTAAGTTTCCTTGTTTGTTGCTAAGGCACTATCACACCTTAGAGTGGGATAGGGGCATTCTGAATAGATACTTTTCCCAACAACAAATTGGCGACTCCGCTGGGGACCGTATCTAGTTAGTTTATTTGTGTTTCTATTGTTGTTCTTCTCATAAACTCAGGAGTGTTGAATCGAACTACATTTGCCATTTACAAATGCAAAGTAGAGATCTGCTACTCTAGTCCACTCACTGGGCCTGTTTATGATCTGAACAAACTGATCCACAAATGCTCTAACAGCCCTTTGTGATAGCTCTTAGTCCTCCTTTAAATCATCCTCCTAATTGTACCTCATTGATAGCTTTTATCCGGCCAAAAACCTTAGATCAAACTGCAAACCGTGACCCAGAACCCAGAGACAATTCTCGTTTCTGCTTCAGCGCAGGCTCTGTGAAGAGACTCTGCATTTCAACACAGGTCCCGAGAGGGCTACCTGCGCTGCAATTCAGTTTCTCTGTTCTGCAGGTGCGCTGATCAGCCTTTGCCTTGTGCAGCTGTGGTTCTTTGCATCCTTGTGTTCAGTTTTATCTCTGTTTTTTGCAGCCTGTTATCAGTGCGTGTACCTATCTGAAAACCCCTTTTTCTCTGCCTTAATTCCACCTCAGTTGTATAAAAGAGACTGTATTTGTTTTTGTGTATTTGTTACATCATTTGCAGTTTCCCATTACAAAAGTAAACTAGTCATATTGTCGCCCTTAGATCTAGACCTGTCATAAGTGTCGTTTTGATCTTAGGAGTAAGTTTGTTTGCTGTTGACAGTTGATTGCACTTTTACTTTTGTCTTTTGGTTTGAATTTATGAATTTCTAGTGTCGAAACAAGTGTTTACTTCAAAATCATAAGTGTCGTAATCGTCTTTTTGATTTCAAAAAGAAACTTGTTTGTGTTTTCACTTGAAATCGAATTCAAATTTGTACAACAGCTTTCTTTTTAGGCATCAATATTAAGAAAGTGAAAACAAATACATGCATTTGTGCATTTTCATATTGATCGTTTGTATGGTTTGGTTTAGGAAAAAGTGCATTTACGGTGTGCTCTATGCTCTTTGAGAAAAGATTGTGTCTTTCTTTTCCCCTTGTAGCTAGGATTTTCATTGTTGAAAAGAGATAAAAGCTTGCTTATCATCTTTAGACTGCATTTAGGAATTGTATCTACATCTCGTGGTGATCCAAAAAGGCAAACTTCTAAGAAAGATCAACCTAAAATAAATTGAATGAACTTAACAACACATTGGAACTTAACGCACAACATAGAGGTCTAGGCTAGAGACGTGTTCCGGCGTCGTAAAACCTGGTGACTGTCGATCTCGCTGATGGTTGGGTGATTCGTCCTGAGAGACGATAAGCGCCAATACGGATTGTGCTCCCACGTACCGTTGAGTATATATTGGGAGACCCCTATAGGCATAAAACCTTTATCCATAGGAAGCCGTGTCGACCGCCCTACTGATCGCGATGCACTGAACACAGCATTCGGGAAGATTGACCGCCCGTACCTTAAAAAGTATTCTGCGGTTTTGCGATTGGTTTGGCACTCCCTCTACCTAGATCTCTAGAGCAGTTCCTTTTGGCCTTTTTCAGACTCTATAACGGAAAAAGTCCATCCGAGCATTTGTCACTTCGGGCTCGTTAAAACATCGAAGGAGACTAGAGTCATCTTTTGCTTTTTCTCAACTCTTTAAAATTGAAAAAGCAAGTTGTGTCCAAACGTCGTTAAAATTTATTTTAAACAGAATATTCATACCCTTTTTCCTGCGTTGATCTTTAGGTTGAGAAAATGGAGCCTACCAACCAAGGAATTCCCCTTGGTGGAAATCCTAGTCCCTTCTCCTCTTGGGGAGATGTTGGTGCGCCCCATATGGCCACATTGTCGCTTCCAGGACTGACAATTGGCTTGCCGGTCTGGATCTTCTCAACTAATGTCGTTCAGAACACCACTATTCCTGAACAGTCGAATCAACAGTTTGACCAGTCCAGAGTTACCCACCAGCCTTCTACTTCCTCTAATTCTTCCTCTCCTCCTCCCTCTTCGCTTGACGGAATTGGTAAAACTAAAAACCAAGTTCCTAAGGAGAAGAAGGAAAAGAAGAAGAAAGAAAAGAAGAAGAAGGAGCCAAAAGCGACTGGGGGCAAATGAGTGTCATCTAATGAAAATCCACACACTGCACTGACCAGGCCTAAATCGCCATGTGCCATTTGCAAGGGATAACAGTTTCACAGAGATTGTCCCTGCATCCCTCGGATACTAAGGGACTGGTCTCCCCGTTTCCACAATCCGGTGGCATCAACCTCTGATAGCCATGTTGAATGCACACTGTCAACTAGCGAAAGTGAAGTCCCAGGACAAAAAGGGAGAGCTAGATCTCCCTGTAGACTGTGCGAAGGCAACCATGCCATCCACCGTTGTCCCTTCTTAGATGAAGCTAAAAGAGTTTTGGATGATCGTCCGGTTTCACCGTTACGACTTCCTCCTGGATATAAAAAACTCTTGCCGAGTCCTTCGTTAGTTGAAAATCCAGCTGGCCCGCTCAATTGGTCAGCTAAAGCGCCGGTCATTGAAGATGAACCAGCTGAATCCATACCCGACGAAAGTCAAAAGGTCGAGGCGACAGTTGACCCGGTCTTGCCTTCAGAGGATTTATCTTCGAATGACACAGTCACTGAAGAGAACAAGGATGACACCATCCAAATTCTCTTCATCAACACAGACTCCGACGAACACGGGGGCAATCCACCCATTCCTTTATCGCAGGAAGGAAGTTCGTCAGAGCGATACCCGACCGTCTACTCGGTCCCACCTCCAAGCAACCTAGTTGTATCCTTCGACTGGAACCAACTAGGCAGACCCCGTTTGCCAGCAAGCATACCATTCCGAATTATTGTCCAAATATACAGAATGGTCATGGCTTGCACCATCATTGATGAGGGGGCATCTGTGAGTATCCTTTCCTCTATTGCTTGGAAAGCGCTTGGTTCGCCATCGCTTTTGCCTGAAATGAGAAATCTGACAGGCTTCGATAAAGGAACCAGTCGACCTTTAGGGATCCTCCCCAATGTGCCCATAACATTGAAAGGGAAGACCGTTCAAATGAACGTGATGGTCGTTCAAGGACCCTTGGATTATAACCTACTCCTTGGACGAGACTATATATATTGCATGGGAGCCATCGTCTCCTCACTCTTTAGAGTAATGTGTTTTCCGCACGAAGGAAGAGTGGTCAAGCTCGTGGACCAGCTTTCATTTCCCGGGTCACGCATCGCAAATATTCATATACCGTCCCTAAATGGTTTCTTCACGCAAGAAATGTCTCAACCCACGGTCCATCCTCCCGATGAGCGCGAGTAATTCGGAGGGATATGACTGGAACCCAGGGGGCATGCGTCCTGGTCTGCTTTGGCAGGAAAACTTTGGGTATAAGGTAGGTTTCCGCGGGAGAATATGACTAGTCCGTACCCCATCCGTGATTGGAAGAGGGGTTGTTCTAGAATAAGATTCTTTTGTCAAAGTTATGTGAGTTGGCGGGCTTCGTCGCTCACCTTTGTTTATCTCGGTAGACATCGCCGAAGAAGTGTTTTGTTTGAAAGATTAACAGAACAATATTTGGGTGACCTGAAAGAGGTAGGCCTCTCTCGATAAAACAAATGTTTTGGCGGAAGTGAAGAAGAGGTAACCTTGAAACTCTGTTTTATACCTGGGGGCATGCAAACCTTTTGGAGTGCAAGCAAAGAGCGGTTATTTATCTGTTTTTTGGGTTAGTCGTTTCCTAACTTGCATAAAGAAAGGATGCGGGGCATAGCTTTGTAAGGCGCAAGCTCCATAAAAAATGGAATCTTACATGAGACATTCTTATCATATGACTGGATTATCGAGCAGTTTTAGCACATAGTTCATGCTCGTTAAAAAATAAACATAAGATCGAGAAAGTGTTTCAACCCGTGTTTAAGCTTGTTAAAAAATGAACTATCCTCCGGTAAATAACCACCGTGAATGTGTAACATTATCAGCCATTAAAGCCTTGGTCGTGTTTGCACCGTCACCTCCACTTTTCCATTGGCCGATCATTCACCTCCATATGATTGTTTACCCATTTTGAGGAACAGCTGCGAAGAGTGATTTCACTAGCCATCCTTGTGATACTGCCGTGCTTGGAAAATTCCAACCCTTACCTGGAATCAGCTGCTACCCATTTTATCACTCGTTCCTCAAAAGACGAGTCTTCTTTAAGCTCTTTTCATTTGACTCGTAAAATATGAAAAGATTGCCGAGTTTTGGCCTTCCAGCTCGTTAAAGCGACAGGAAGAGCTATCCCTCCTCTAGATTTTAATCTTTTTGGACCTGAGGGATTATTGCACAAAAAGATCGAGCGCTTGCTTTGTTCGGCTCGTTAAAACTATCGAAAATCCATCCCTTCTGTATTGTTTTATACTTTTTCAGACTTAAGGGATTAGATGACGAAAAAGGACCTCTAGAGTTAACTTTACGTACCTTTTCAGACTCTCTAAAAATGAAAAGGACCGAGTTATCTTTGTCGTTAGACTCGTTAAAAAGATTAATAGCGACAAACTTGTCTTTAGACGAGAACGAGTTTCACTATCGCTAGGCTCGTTAAAACATAGCGATGGGTTTGCCCGAAGGGCAAATTATAGAACAAGCATATGTTATCCTCCTCAAGCTTGAAAAAAATAAAGAGGTACTGGTCAGCAATGACTGGAGAAAAATTGGGAAGAAACTCAAAGAACCTTTATTGGTAGCAAGTCGCTCTTGAACATGACACTTCCACTCCGTGCCTGAGTTGGGTTGGGTTGTTTCATTCATCGGTCACATCACCATGGTCTCACCATACCATCCACCTTTGGGGTAAATGCTACCAATCCATCACACAAGTGTCACCGATATGTTCAAGAGAAGTCATCCAGAGAAGTCAACCGTGTCCCATCCACTACCATACATTATACTTCATTCTTTCATGACCGCCACCCTGAACCATATATCATCAGATCGTTTTCACCTCCATCAAAATCATTTGCTCCGTTCTGTGTCACTAATGTGGGATACATCAAGGCCCTCCTTTGACAGATCGCTTCTTGTCGACATCAGCTCATTATCCAAGAAGTTGATCTAGGAACACCCCCTTCAGTACTTTGGAGCTTGCATGCCTCAATGGCAAGTTTCTCACTTCCGGCGACAGGTATACATCAATGACCTTCAACCGAAAGATTTTACGTGGTGTTCGACGCCAAGTCCTTTATTCACACCACATGAATTGTACTGCAGTACCTTGAGGGTCATTATCATTATCGGTGATTCCTCTCGCGCTTGTTAACAGTTTACATCATTGACTGGTAATCAAGCGATGTCTTTCCATGTTCGACTTCAAAACATTTCTCACATGGATCAACTTGTACTTAGAGTGAAGATCGGACGAGATTGAAGACCCCAGATCTAGTTTCATCCATACGGGGTGCAATATATATTCAGGAAAAAATAAAGACATTGACATGTACCGCATTGCAGAACAGATAATCATCCTACCAAAAGGATGATGATTTCAGCAGAATCATCAGTCTACCATCAGATGATTGTCTGTCCTATGTACATAAAAATGAATTTATAAAGCTGAGCATGGGAATGCCCGCCTCAGCTAGATCATGAAAACATTATGAAAAATAATGTATTGTATTGTATCTTATTACAGGTCTCCTCCCAGCATTGAATGAACTTCGGATCCTCCTCATAAAGCATTTCACCCGATAAACAGCCTCATACTTTAGGGGGCAACTGTTATAGACATTTTTGTGCCTTACAGCTTTGAGCATGAAATGTCCATAATCCAAGGGATCCAAAGTCCCTAAAGATGTTGTTACAGCTCCTAAAGGAACAAGGTCAACCAATGACAGCTTCTCCCAGAAGTTCTCCACCAAAAACCACTCAGAAATAGTCAATTCAGGATCAATTCAAGTGCTCCACTAGTTGCCTGCGTTGCAAAGCACCCCAGTACACTGTCTAGGTGCGTTGCAACACACTTGAATGCACTACCTAGGTGCGTTGAGTGGGAAATGACAAGTGGCAGAGTCATTCAGCGAGGTGGAAAGACCATGGAAGCTTCCAGAATCTTCTCCAATGACACTTGCCTCACTGAATTCGACCAAGTGATGAGTAAGAGGCTCTCGGTCTCCAAGTGGAAGCAAGAACTGACAGAGAGAAGCCACAAGTCAAAACATAAGCTGACTCATCCTCTCTGCTTACATCTATATATGGATCCCTCATCCCAGAGATCCAGAGGCTGGAATTTTGTACTTTGCAGAGAATTGCTGTTGGTTTGAGATTGAGATTAGTACATTGGGTGATTTATGCTTTGTTGGAGGAGAGGAAGGGATTCCTTTGCTGGGAGGTAGATGCTGGATCGGGACTCACTTGGTTGTATCTCCTCTTGGACTTTATTATTCTATCAATAAAATATTTGAGTTTCTCCTACATGCTGTGTACCAATGATGTTTTGTTATATTTGCATGTTTAGCTTAATCTGATCCTGAGCTTTTTATGAATGTATATCTATATCTTTGTGTAGTTTCTCTCTCTTGTGATCTTGTAGGAATTTGATGAAGCTGGGCCGGTAAGGGAGCTGGGAGCTGGGAGCTACTGAAGAGAGGAGCGATTGGATCAACAAACTAGTGAAAGACACAAGTTAGTTCGATCCTTTCTCCTCATTTACATTTCATAAAGAAGAATACTCAAGTAAGTTTCCTTGTTTGTTGCTAAGGCACTATCACACCTTAGAGTGGGATAGGGGCGTTCTGAATAGATACTTTTCCCAACAACAACGCCGCCCGTAAAATATTCACTGCAGGGGGGGTCCAGGGGGGGCTGCTGCAACCTTTGGGAGCCCCCCCCTGGCGGGGGGTTTCAGGGGCAGTGCCCCCGAAGCTAAAAACAACTGTAAAATTGCCTTGTAAAAGTATAGTAATTTCTAGTAAATCTGGGCCGTTCATTAGGCGGATGATCTGACGGTAGAACTTATGTTTAGTTTAGGGTTTTTTTCCCTAGAAGGCAACCCCTCTCTTTGTATGAGGGTATTGTATTTGAGGCTGTGTGATAGATGTGTATTCTGTGAGCGAGAAACAGAGAGGTGAGATTGTGAGAGAAAACAGAGGATATTACAGCGGATTTGTTGTAGGTTGTGTCTCTTCATTTTGCTGGATAATAGAAAGGAAGGACTGGCTGTTCGGGGTGGATGTAGCCCAAACTAGGTGAACCACGTATATCTGTGTCTCTCTTGTTTTGTGTGTTTTCTGTGTTTATATTTCTGCAATATTTTATGTGTTCCATTGCTCCGTAATATATATAATTTTCTAACACTGATTGGAAATTGAAGTTGACGCTGTTACATAGTTGTTATTCCATTATTTCAATTTGGATCAATATTAGACATGATTAATTTAGTTATTGATAAATATTTCAAAATTATGTATAATTTTTTATTGTTTGATAATTGTTAGCAAAACACATGAGAAAATTGTGGAGACATATTTATTGTTTGTTAATTGTTAGCAAACCACGTGAGAAACTTGTGGAGACATATTTATTGTTTGTTAATTGTTAGGAAAACACATGAGAAACTTATGGATCTCATTTATTGGTTGTTATTTTATTTTTAAACAATATTTATGTATAAAAAAAGTTAGTCTTTCATTCCACATAGAGGACTCTTATAGTAATGTTTGAATCATAATGAAATAATTAAAGTATTTATCTTTTATTTTAGTTGTAGTTTATAATTTCCAAAGTTTATGATTTGATTAATTAGTTTATTTATTGTTATTATTATTATTTTTCATATTTATTTCTTTTCAATATTTTTGAAATATTAATTTATTTTAATTAGCTTATGTAATTAAATTAATTTATGTTGTTAATATAACAAGTGCTGATAAGTCTCAACACTCTATATTATAGAGGCAAGACCCACTCTAATAGAACGAAGTGTTGTATAATTTGGGTAGTACTCTTTTATTGTTGTATAATTTATATCTCCTCAATTATTTATTTATGTATAATTTATTTTGTTTGCTTTTATAGTTAATTTCTGGTTGTGTGATTTTATTTATTTATGCAATTAATTATTCGTACATGGTTGTATTATTTAATTATTAATTTATTTATGCAATTAATTATTCATATTTATTTTTGATTTGACATGCTTGCATTTTATATTGTTTTCATTCATTTAACTTGTTTAATAAATGTGCTCAACACAATGATTACATTTTTTAGTCTCAGTGAAAACATGTATCATCTTGGCAAGGATTAGTCCTTTCATTCATTTCCACATGTGTGATTTATTCCCTTCCTATGTGGTTTGTTCTACTTGTTTTGGGGGTTACAATGATACAATTCCTAAGTGGACTGGGTATAAGTATGTTATTTCAATTTTACAATTGTGATTCTTTTATTTTCCAGCAGGAGTGTTTATTTTTTCGTGGATGGTTGAAAGTTGCATAAGTGGCTTGAATCCCTTTTTATAAGTGTATTTACTTTCCTACAATCATGTTTAATTTATTGCAAGCGTATTTACTTTCCTGCATGTGTGTTTACTTTCTACAAAAGCCTTAATAATTTTACTTTTGAATTTGTATCTTTTCCAAGTTTGTGCACTGCCTATACTCCATCCGCAAAAGCAATCATTGATACTACAACCATAAAATAAACTATTGGAAGTATACTAGCCTATATATATAATGCATGGTAACTTGAAAGTTCCATACGAGCCCCATGTTGACAATTAAATGCACAATCTTTTGGGTACCTTTCTGAGAAATTATAATGGTAATTGAAATACCTCTCATTTTTTACGACATTATTGGGGAGTTACTAAAGGAAATTTTTCTTTCTTACATCAGTTTGAAATTCATATTTTGCATTTTAGTTGCTTTCTATAGGTCATTAGATACATTAATTAAATTGCTAAATATATTTGTGGTGCAATAAGATCCTCCCATAGTACTAACCTTTATTTTGTAGGAAGCTTGGAAGAAGGAAAATAAAAACATCAATTAATGTAGAGGAGCCAAGGAGATGTATAATACTTCAAGATTGAATATGGATTGATTATCAATGTATGTGATGCATTATTGATTTTATGGATTTGATAGCTTTGCACTTAATTTTTTTGTTGCAGTACAAGGAAAATACCTTTTAGTGGAGGTTTTTGTGGAATTTCCTATAAAATAACCCAAAATTCCATATGTAGTGGAAGTCACTAGCGGAGGTGGGAGGGCGGATGTTTTAGTAGATGTTTTTTGGACGGTGTGTCTACAATATACAACTCACTGGTGCTTTGCTATCCATACAAGCGTTGGTGCCACATAGAACATGGTGCACCATGGAAAATTTATTTTTATAAAATAAAAAAACACAGTGCACTAAATAACACAACACACTGATGCTTGAATAATTTATAACACCAGAAAAATGTTACTTTTAAAATTTGTTGGTGATATATAAACTCGTAGCACTAGTGCCCTTCATGCAGTAAAATTCCCTGGCGAATACCAAGAAGGAGTACTATTATAGTTTTTAAATTTAAAAAAATGCAGTGCTATTTTCCAACAATGCATCGACGCGGTACATGTACTAAAATGCCCTAGGGCATCTTCTAAAGAGCACCACTAGGTAGTTTAAAAAAAGGAAAAGAACAGTGCTATATTAAAAAAAGCACTAGTGCGGTAATTGTATTAGAAAACCCTAGGGCATATTAACAAAAGCACCTCTATATATTTTTTGATTTTAAAAAGACGCAATGCTCTTAGATATCTTCCACATCGGTGCAGTTATAGTAAGAAACCAGAGGAGGGTCAAATAAAAAAATCACTCCTGGTCGTAAATTTCATTTTTACCATTTATAATGTTGGAGAGCTATAAGCACCAGTGCCACTCTTGTCTCATGCAAGTGCCCTGGCATCGGTGCTTCTCTTGCTAACCATCCTTCCATACCATGCTCACTACTTGAATTTCATTTTTTTTAAACCATGGTATAATTTGTTTTTCTCCATTACGTGTCAAAAATGCTTCCCTAACGACCAAATATCCAGGTAATGTCTATGTTTATCTCTAATTTAGTTTTTTAGTGGATTAGAATTAAAAATTAGCTTAAAATTTCCCTTATTTTTTTTTCCTTTACGTAGTGCGCTCAATATGTTCAGCTCAGAAAATACCTTCTAGCAGAGGTTATAAAGGAGGATTTTAGTCAGTTATAAAATTGGAAAAAATTGTTAAAACATATCTGTTAAAACATCCATTTGTGATAGTGGATGTTTTAATGGAGATTATAACGAAACTTCATCACAAGTGAAAAAATCTAGGCGGCTTGAGGTTTTAGTGGATGTTTTTTTTTACGGTGCGCTTCATAGAACAAGTAGCATCAGTGTGATACATGTATCAATGCACCGAGCTGCATACATAAATAAAAGCATCGAGATGTTGAATGCAAAGAGCACTAGTGCTAATAGATAAAAAAAAAGGCCCGAGGCATTCTTGTAAGGAATGAGATCAGGGCACACAAAAAATAATTGTTGTGTGAGTGATTTTGTTTAATCTTGCAGCATTGATGTGTATAGTCTATATAAATGCACCAGTGTGTTAGTTATATAAAATAACTAGTTGTTTTAGTTTTCATAATGCACCAGGCCTGGAAAAAATATTTTGTAGGACTGAAGTGTTAGTTTTATGAAAGTACTAGTGCATTAATAATTACAATGTAGAGGGAGTTAATTGTAAACAATACTGGTGCTCGAAGCAATAAATGCCCAGGTGTTGTCATTTTCTGAAAAAGGCACTGATCATGAAAAAATATGTCATCACAGTGATTTTATATAACATAACGCATCGATGCATTTTTATGTTATGAACGCATCATTTTTTCAGAAACATCGACCTATGACAGTGCAATTATTGTAATTTTTAAAATCATTTATTCATCGAAAAATCAAAATATATCTTATAACAATATTCATATAAATTAAAATTTGATTAGTGAATTTTTATATGATGTTTGGATTAATTTGTTATATTATCAGATTTCATATCTCTTCATTATAATATTTAATCATCTATATATTTAATCAGTGGTGTAACATTTCACAATGACATTAAATAACACAATATAATAAATTAAAATATATTTTATTATATATCAATAAGAGGCTCTTTTTCATACAAAGTGGGAATGTACTGGTAACCCCTTATCTATCAATTGGGACACTATGTCCATTACATTAAATGAAATGTCTAATTTTCATAGATAATTATTTTAAAAAATACAACATGTTGCATTGATACCCAAATAGATCATCATTTTTCATTGGAACCATTGTTAGTGCTTTAGCTACTTCCATGACTTGAGTTATTTGGATGAATGTTTTATTAATTGCATCAATGGTTTTCGTATTCTTAATCTTGTTCCATATGGAAACATAAAAATAAAGTGTAATGACTGTATCTACATTAGTGAGAATAATGAAAATTGAAATAAATAATATACATCAATGTAAATCGAATAAAAATGCACCATATCAAGAAGTGACACACAACTGTGCACATGGTTTCAAAACCAAGTCTCATGCCTTGTTGCAACAAGTCTTATGTTGGCGAAGTTCCATACTTTGTTTCTTGCATGTTTTAAACCCCATTATAAATCATAAATTTAATGTAAAGGATTTTTTTGTTCTATTGATTATAAACTCAGAGAAGTAAAACAACATAGTTACTTACAAGTTCCACAATTAGGTTTTGATATCCCAACATATACTGAACCCTTATTTAATTCAATGTCAATCAATTATTCCTATAGCTCTTCTTTGTATGTTAGCGCCTCTTTGAAGACATTAAAAGATGGTTTCTATAAAACAACTTAAAATATAAAAAAAAGAAACCTTGAGTTGTTATAAGGAAATATTAACAATTACTCACAAACTTTGAAATCAACCCTTTTCTTCCTTGTTGTCCTATTTTATGTGCTGAATGAGTCCCATTTTGCTTTTGTTTTGTTTTTTTAGCAAGAAAATACTTGAAAATTAATATTTAATGCTAAATTATTTTTTATATGTATGAAGTCAATCACGATTACATCAATTTGAAGCACATTGTTGTTGAGATGGCTCAACCCGTGATGCAAATATGTCAATTTCTTTGACCATCTCCTTGTACACTTTTTTGGACATTACCACAAGCATGATTCACATATCAACTTGTTGACCATTTGAGATTTTCATAACCTTCTTGAAAAAAATAATAAACTATTTTTATATTGATATATGAAAACTATATATAACAAAATCAATAATAATAAATGAATGGAATTTTAATTAGGAATATTACCTTTTGAATGATTCTTTTTTGTTGTTGTAATCTTTTTCTATCGCAAGTTTGACATGTCTCATTGACCATTGCTCTGGAAATGCTTCCTATAGTTTAGATATAACTTGGTTTGACTTAGAATCATTGGATTGATTTTTGTATTGTAAGTGGAAAGTATGTCTATACATTTGCTCCACTAGATCCCTCATATTTTTGTAAGCCCCCCCCCCCCTTCATTAACCTCCAACGTCACTCCAGATAAGGTAAGGACCAATTCATCGTCATTTACATGTTCCATAATTTTTCTTTTCTTAGAAAAACATTGATCTTTTCCTTCGTTGTTTCTCCCTGTAGAACATTAAAGATATATGAATTAATAAATTGTTTGAAACATGTTATATAATATTATTAAATATATTATTAATGAAAATTAAGAAAAAAACTCATATTGAATAATATTTTCTCAATCACCTAATTCATCCTTCTCCGATTTTTCTATTAGACTTTTATGATCTTATGCACTTAGATTAGAAATAATATTATCAACCTTCTTCATTTTGTGGCTCCACATGAAACACACCAACCAATACATATTAGTTTAACTTACATTTAGTTCAAACATATTAATTTATAAAGAATTTACAAAGAACTTGTCTTCTCAAATTTTTTTTATGTGTTATCACTGTGTCGATCAATATTTTTGTTACTTGACACCTTCTCATACATTTTTTATTAATAGAAAACCTGTACCATTCAATATGGAAGCCATTAAATATATTTTACAAATAAATCAAATAATTTTCAACCAAAAAGAGTTATGGTAAGCAGTGAATTTATCTGAATAAACACATTGGTGCTTTTATGTCATTAAGCACATAAGACATTTAAATTTTCAACACCATCATGGAAAATTACTTTTTTTAAAACTAATTTTAAATTATGACAATGCGATTTATCAGGCTAAATGCACCACAATTATTTAATGGTGCTATTTGGAAGAGGTGTGTCGGTGCGTTATATTACACAGAGAGCAATGATGAATGGATTGGACAAAATTGACAATGTTATAATATACCAGTCCATTGTAATACAAAGGGCATGTCAGTGTGCTACATTATACAGGGCACACTGCAGAACATATATCAGTTTAAAGAAAAAGAAAATCATGGTCAACACGATTTGGATCTAATGTAATAAATGATTTCCCTACTTTACATGTCAAACACCCTTATATAGTGAGTGCACAAACCTATTAATTATAAAATGCCTAAAATAGAAAATCCTAATTGTGAAGTAGTAGAGGAAGTTAAACTCTAATGTACCCTATATATAGTAAGGACACAAACCTATTAAATCTAAAATGCCTAAAATGGAAAATCATAATTGTGAAGTAGTAGAGGAAGTTAAACTCTAAGGTAAAATTTCGCAGGAAGAAGCAAGGGTTTAAGGTAAGTATTGAATTTGTTTGTTTTTTTGTTTGTTTTTTATTTTTATTTTTATTTATTTGATTCTTCTGACTTTTAATTAAATTTAAATAATAACAGACCTGGTAAGAATTTTTACTAGTAAAATCAATAGTAAATGTTTTTTATATACATGGTTTTAATTATATATATATATATGAATTGTTAATAAATGTAATAAATTGTAAAAAACAATTAATAGTAAAATTTAAAATTTTTTCTATCCATGGTTTTGAGTGAATAACCACACCTTTCAAATTATCATATTTTGTTAGTTCCAAAATATTTTTCTACTCGATAGTGCACCCAATATGTCTCTCTTGCAAATAATCTCTTTTTTAGTTAAACCCTAACAAAAGTTGCAATTTTTTTTATTAGCAAAATAAACAATAAAATTTGAAATTTTTACTATGCAAGGTTTTGAGTGAATCACCATACCTTTCAGCTTTTGATGTTCTACTGCTCCAAAGTCTTCTACTACTGCACAATTCTCCTGGTATGTCTATCTTGCAAATCACTCACTTGAAAATTTCGGAAGAATAATGACATAGAGAATCATTTTTTTACTATTTAAAATAATTTATGAAATTAGATTTTGAAAAATTATTTGCCACTTGGTTTTGAATTTTCAAAATGAAAAAAAATCATAATTTTTTTTCAATTTATTGCAATGTCGGTGCGTTTGATAATCAAATGCATTGGTGTGTTTATAATAAAAGCGCACGAACATTGTTGGGGTGCCAAATTTTTTCAACGCACTGTGTGTTTATAAGAAAAGCACACAAACATTGCTGGGGTGCCAAATTTTTTCAACGCTCCGACATGATACAATTTTTTTATTTATTGTCGAAATCCTGAAATGGTGTGATTCATTTTTTTAACTCAATAGTGTGATTTATATTTAAAAGCATCAGTGTTGTATTTGTTACAAGAGCATCGATATGGTTGAATTCATTTTTATTTTTTAAAATCTGAAAACATGGGCATACCTGTGCTATTTTTTTTGAAATGCATCGATGTGTTTTTATACAAGAAAATTGATATGATAACACACACACACACACACACACATATATTCGTAATGCCGGAAACTAGTGTGGGTATTATTTAAATGCAATAGTGCACTATGTTTTGATAAGCAAACCAGTCGGGCTTAAAAGCTATCTTAAATTTTATATTCACATAAAATGACATATTATTCTCAAATTATTCTTCAGGATGAACCACATGAATTACAGTGATTCATAGTATGCATTTTTTGCTTAAATTCGCCTTATTCTTGAAAAATGGTTTGAAAACTATATTGAAATTCAAATTGCGGTTATATGGTTCTCGAGATTAATATTAGATATGCACACAAAATTTTATGTCTGATTTTTCTCAAATGTAGGGACAAAATCTCAAATGGCCAATTCTTCAAATTCTAGCTTGTTCCCTATTGCTGATCAAAGTTCTTCATAGAGTTCTCCCTTTGCATCTTTATTAGGTTCAAATTTGATTTATATTTCAATTATTTAATAGATTTTTTTTAATGCATGTCAATTTGAATAAAATTGTATCCAAATTTCTAGGATCCTAATTCGAAATCAAGTTTAAATGCATAATATATTCCTCCATTTCAAAAACGTCGGAAGCTCTTATCAGGATCAACATATTGCAAGCGGTTGGTAGATGAAAATGGACAACCTCTTCACCTTGCCAATTAGAACATGGCATCGTATAGCCACAATCCTGGATCAACGATGGTCATAATTGTTCGGTATAATGTAATTTCAACAAACCAATTACATTGATGTGCTTACTAATATCATTGATATTGTACTAATGACATTGATTTTTTTTAAAATTAGAATTCTAGTGATGATGAGAGACCCACCTACCATCTTTCGGTGCACCCCACTACAACATCAATTGGAGAGAAGTTTGTATTAAGGGCAAGACTAAGAGAGGAAGCATACAAAGAATGGAAAAATCAACCACCTATTCAATTCCCACTACGTCTAGATTCACCAATTAGGAATGACTACAATAATAGTAGTGCTTCATCTCAAGTTCGCAATGGAGGCAATCAAATAGAAGTTGGTATGGATGATTACTTATGAGATATGACTGCCATGGAGGCAATGTTGTTAGATCCATTCTAGAATGATGAGCTAGG
Organism: Pinus tabuliformis; assembly: GCA_031772625.1. Classification (NCBI taxonomy): domain Eukaryota; kingdom Viridiplantae; phylum Streptophyta; class Pinopsida; order Pinales; family Pinaceae; genus Pinus; species Pinus tabuliformis. The sequence goes on along the minus strand of CM062820.1, from coordinate 1,522,360,486 downwards.
GGATGATTCTCATATCAATCATACCTTATTCGAAAGCCTGAAATCTACTTCCACCACCCCTCTCTTTGGACTTGGTGTCAAGTCAAATTCTACTCAGTTAGGAACAACGATGTTGCTGTACAACTTGAAAACAAAGTTTTGCACGTGGAATGAATGTTTCTCGAAAATATTGAGGCAATTCACTTGCATGATCAATCAAGTCCCTTATATTTTGAGAAATATTGTCACACAATCAAAATTAAAAATGCTTGAATTTACGAACGTTAGATATTGACATTGTACAATTATATTCCCCACCAATTGCAGGTTATTCAAACACAAGGTTATTTTGAGTGATAATGTCTTGTTGGGTAGCTGCGAAAAGGCAAACCATTTGTTGAAAATGTTGGGTGTTGAGTACACATCATATCATGCATGTCCGAATGATTGTATTTTATATAGAGGAGAATAAGCAGACAAAGCAATATTTCCAAAATGTTGGCATGAAAGGTACCGTAATTAATAAAAAATAGGTAAATCACATGGTCCTCATAAGATATTGAGGTACATGCCTATAATATCAAGGATTCAAAGCCTCTTTTGTTGCAAAGAATTATCTATGTTGTAGGGATGACACGCCTCACATAGAAGTGAGTCAAGAGTCATGCGAATCCCAACAGATTCAATAATGATGAAGCATATAGAGGATACAAGGACTCAAAAATTCAAGAATAAAGTACAAAGTCTACAACTCATCATAGCCATGGATGTTTTCAACCCATATTCGCTCCAAAACACCAACTATTCTGTTTGGCCTGTAGTAGTGATCAATAACAATATTACCCCATGGTTCTCTATGAAGAATGAATATCTTATGTTGGCTCTCATAGTCCCTGGTAGAAGACAAGTGAAGAATATGGATGTCCACTTAAACCATTGGTAGATGAATTAAATGAATTATGGAAAGGGATACTTGTGTATGATGTCTTAAGACCCATCATAAAAGAGAGGTTTTTTACCTTACACCATACATGATTATATAGGCTTAGGAGTTTTCTATAGTAAAATACATTTTTATTGATTTGTTTATATACATAACAATATTGCTTTGCATATTAATTTAATTCGCTGCAATTTTCTGATCTTCATGGTTACTAACATGCTGGTCTGTATAAAATAATTTCAAAGGTGTTGTAACAAAAGGGTATTGTGGATCTTCTTTGGAGGCTAGGTGGTTCGACCACCTACAAAAGCCAGCGTATGACTACTCTAGGCTATTCCTCCCAGAAGAACACCCTTACAGAAGAGAAATATCCTCTTTCAATGGTAAACTAGAGAGAACCCAAAGGCCTGCAATAATGATACCAACTAAATGGCATAGAGAATATGAGAGAGAGAAGGAGAAGGAGTTTGAATAAATTTTCTATTCAAATGGGGAACCTATGCTCGATGATCTAGAATTATTTGAAACCTATGTTGAGAAATTTCCCTTTGGGATGAAAAGGAAATCTGTCTTTTATGAGCTCTCATATTGGGAGCATCTTAAGATTTCCCACTTAATAGATCCCATGAATATATTTAAAAATGTTTCAACTTCTTTATGGAGGCACATGTCATCGGAAGAAAGTGACACATTGGCTATTAGGAGAGATATTATTTATTCAAAAACTAAAAATAAACATTGGCCAAGACAAAAAACTAGAGGAGAGGTTGATCCCTCTTGGTCTTTCAAAGAAGTTGATGTCCCATGGATTTTAAAGAAATATGATATTTATTTGGAAAAGGAAGTTATAATGAGTGTGAGGGTACCTTTTTTATCTGGGTCTTTACTACAATGCTACTTCACTATGGAATACCATTTTTTGGGGTTGAAATCACATAACCATTTGAACCTTCTAAGAGTACATACGCAAAAACATGATTTTATTATTATTTTTAATTTTTACGTAATGGGATATTTTATAATTAATTTTTGTATAATGTACTATTTATTGTGCAGTGTCATTATCCTCTGGTCATGTGTGGGTGTGTGAACCATGATTTCCCCAACACCTATGATGTGCTATATCTAAATTATGTTAGGTCCCTACACTACTAGTGTAGCCTATTATTTTTATTAGTGAAACCCACTTATTGTATTGTTGTGCCCATGTAGTTCCCATATTATTATTATTGTTCCTCGTAGAATCCCACTATTGTTATTGTTGTGCCCTTACAATATTATTGTTATGTAGGATTTGATTATATTGTGACCCCTTAGACTCCTATATATAGAAAGGAGGTCTTGTCATTTGTATCATCCAAGAATTATTCATTTTTTTATGGTAAAGGAGGCTCCCCCCACGAAGAATATTATTTCAAAGTCATTCATCAATATCTTCTTCTTTTTTGTGAGCTGGTTGCATAACATTTGGTATTAGAGCTTTGGATTATAGGGTTTCGTTGCTTCAAACAGGCCATCATGGAATTTTAACTATAACTTTCTTTATATAAAGCTTCAAAAGTTGAAATTAAAACCCATTTGAGCTGAAATCTTGGTGAACCTCGCGTATGAATTTTAGATCTTGTCTTGCTATATTTTGGGATCTATGATCCAAGGACCTTAGGGTTTTTGCAGGATCCAAAATTCGATCTCAAACAAGTGACCTTGGGAAAATCATCATAAATTTCTCTCTAAGCATCGGATTCAAATTTTGTAAAAATTAACAGAAATGGCACAAAATGTAGGTTTTTGGGTATTATTTTTAGGGCGGAAGGTCGAAACAGTGACACATGGAACTTCATACAAGTTAACTCTACTAAACTAGTCTATAATCAGGTCATCATGGGAGATAGAGAATAAATATTTCTTGGAGAATCCAGTATCAATAATACTTGTGGGGTTAAAAAGAGGACTCATAGGGTTACCATAGGATGAAATTATAGAATTTGGAGATCCAAAATGACAGAGTTACAGTCGTTTCAATGTTGATATCCTAAAAGAAAGAAAAATAATGACTCAAATCAAGAAAATAGAAACACCTAGTATGCAAAATTGGATGGAGGATTTGAAGAATACGATCAAAGATAAGATAAATGGTTTTATCTATGTATTGCAAGCTCATATCGATGGTATATAATTAAAATTGAAAGCAAACATGGAAGATTTGAAGAAAGATAAGGAAGGTTTGAAGGAGGCTTGGACAAAGTTGCTACAAGAAAGAATTTCTAATGACGAAAAGGTAGTAGAGGAAACTTATGATGAGAAAAAAAGAAATGTTAATCACGATTGCATAGAATCTAACGTTGTATTGAAGACCCACCATATTCCAAAGATAGATATGAGAAAGTTTGATGGCAAGGATTTGGTAACTTGGATACTACATATGCAACAATATTTTGATCTACATGTTGTGCAACAGTCACAAAAGGTATGTATTGCATCTTCATATTTAGAACCAAATTAGCCTATATGGTATAGAGGGATTTGTTCTCATAAATCACTTGTCACCTGGTCAATATTCACGGAGGAAATGATAGCACATTATGAGGATACAAAGAGAAACACCTTCTTTGGCCAATTGATAAATCTCAAACAAAAGGGTTCAATGGCAGAGCACATTGAGGACTTCCAAAAATTGAATATAAGGGTAAATGATATTCCAGAGAAGCATAGGATTAAATTCTTCATAGGCACTTTAAAGGATAACTTCCAACATGAGGTTCGCCTTTGGGAACCTGATTCATTGGAGAAGGAATTTAGGTTGGCAAGAAAAATTGAAAGCAAAATTATGGAAACAAGGAAGCCTACAACTCATAACTATAAATATGGAAGTATTGTTTCTCCTAGCCTTCCACAACCTACAAGGTTGACACAAAACAATTGGAAGAAAAAAGAGCAAAAGGGCTTTGTTACAGTTGTGATACAAAATACACTAAATGTCATAAGTGTGTTGAGAATAAATTAATTTACATAGATGGGGAAGAGGAGGAAGAAAAGGAACAAGAAACATAAAATGGACAAGATATAGACCGGGAACTAACCTCAAAGAAAGAAGAAATGCATTTAACCATATATTGTAATGCATTGGCAGGAATTACCACTCCTCAAACTCTCAAGATAGAAGGACATATCAAGAAGAAAAATGTAATAATGATGATTTATTTGGGTAGTACCCATAATTTTATTCGTTGTAAGATAGCCAAGGAATTAAATTGCTTCCTATATCCAACACTAGAGTGTCAAGTAATGGCTGCAAATGGAGGAACCATAAATTATTCTAGAAAGTGCCATAATATCAAGCTATCCATGGGAGAATACGTCTTGAATAGTCCAATTCTTTCCATTCCAATGGGTGGTGTTGATGTTGTACTAGGAGTCCAATGGTTACAATCTTCGGCGATGATAACATTCAATTTTCAAGAACTTTTCTTGAATTTTTTTTTTGGGAAGGAAAGGAAGTTGAATTAAGGGGTATCACAAGGAAACTAGGAAAGGTAATCATCTCCAATGGAAAGTCAAAGCTTCTAAAGAAATAACAACAGGGTGTAAATTCACAATTATGTTCACAAGAGATTCAAACAATGAAATCATCTGTTTCTCCTGATCTCTAAAATGTCTTGGACAATCATTCTAAGGTTCAAGTAGTGGAAGATCACATTGAGAATCAACAACAAGTTCTCTAACTCTTAAAGGATAACCTCACTTTGGCACACACTCGAATGAAACAACAGGAAAATCAACACTGTAGCGAAAGAAGTTTTGATGTAGGCGACTGGGTACTTTTATGGCTACAACCATACAAACAAATTCCCCTCAAGAAATCTAAGAAGGATAATAAATTAGCACCAAAGTAAAATGGTCCTTAAAAGGTGTTGCAAAAGATTGGTACTATGGCATACAAATTGGAGCTTCCTACATCTTCCCTTGTGCACCTGGTTCTCCATTTTTCATGCTTAAAGAAAGTTATAGGTGACAAACTCCCGGTTCAAACAATATTGCCAGAACTTGATGAGGAAGGAAAAATCATATTGGAACCTGAAGCAGACTCAAAAACAAGACCCGATAGTTACAGAATCAATCAATTTCAGAGTATCTCATCAAGTGGAGGAACTTACCCATTGAAGATTCCACATGGGAGGATGAGAATTTTATACAAAAACATCTAGAACTATTCAAGCATTGAGGACAACACTTTTTTGGAGGAGAGGGGCATGTTAAGTCCATATACTACTAGTGTAGCCCCTTATTTTTATTAGTGCAACCCCCTTATTGTATTGTTGTGCCCATGTATTCCCTATATTATTATTATTGTGCCCCATAGAAGCCTACTATTGTTATTGTTGTTCCCTTAAAATATTATTGTTATGTAGGATCTGATTATATTGTGATCCCTTAGACTCCTATATATAGAAAGGAGGTCATATCATTTGTATCATCAAAGAATTTTTCCTTTTTGTAATGTAAAGGAGGTTTCCCCCTCGAAGAGACTTACTTTGAAGTCATTGATCTATCTCTTCTTCTATTTTGTGAGCTGGTTGCATAACAAATTATCTTCATTTGTACGTTGAATCACATCAAAGGAGATTCATATGGCTAACATTCCATGGTGGCGTCAAGAGATAGCTAATATTGTTTGTATGTTTGAGAAGGAATTGCTAATGAGTTTCATGGACTTTTAGGTTCATCTTCTAATTCACCTAGTAGATGAAGTTGAATTAGTTGGGGTGGTTTCTTGTCGTTGGATGTTATTCTTAGAGAGTTACATGAAGAAATTGAAATGTTTTGTTCGAAAAAGGGTAAAACCTGATGGGTCTATGGCAGAGGGGTATATATCTTATGAGTCTTTCTTTTATTCCAGTGAGTACATCAAGCATATTGATGACACACTAGGTGTGGCAATTTGGGATGACGAAAGGGATAAATACAAAAGAGAAGTGGATCTTCTTGAAACAAATGGAAATAGGTGCATGATAAAGAGTAAGTACATGCTTATCATTTGTAAAATTACTACACAATGACTATTCACGTTGAAGTTCATATTAATGCATATTTTGATCTCATACGTACTATATATATATATATATATATATATATATATATATATAGATAGATATGCTGGTTTGATTTCATCAATGAACTCAGAAATTGAAGCCATCAACAAATTCATTGTTTACAATCTAGAAGCGACACAACTGTGGGTCACATTGTATGAACATAAGAGGATGAAATGGGACAGTGATAGAAAAAATTCAAATGATTGAATGGTTGAAGCATGCCTTATTCTGATCATTTAAAAGAAAATAGGCCAACGACATGCCATAAAAATTGGGTTGTTGTTCAAGTTAGAGATAAATACTGTGCATCTGGTCGTTATCCATGTGGTTAAAAAGATGCGCTAAACATAGGGATTGGGTGCAACAATGTAGTAATTATAATATCTTTCTATACAATTTTAACTTCATACTAAACCTTTGAATTGTAACATCTATATATATTTTAGATTTTTAATTATGTTTGGGTTATTAGGCACATGACATTGTGATTTTTTCACTTTTTTATCGGTGCATTTGTTCCCATCTATGTGGGCATATAGACATCATTTTTGAATAGAGGCTTCCGATGATGGATGCATGACACAAGACCATGGAGTGGAAGTTGAGTTCGACTAATCAAGTCATGCTAGCCACCAAGATCAAAACCTAATGCAAATGACATTAGGTTACACTGGAAAGATACAAGAGCTTATTCAAGTGGACTTCTATTTGTTCCAATGTGTTATTTTTAGGTGCAAGTGATGGGAAATCTTTGATCGGAATAATGTAAAGGAAGATCATGATAGTGGGTTAATATTTATCAACTCTAGAAAGATGTGGAATGAAGCTAGGGAGCCTTATGTTTTCCCAAAACACTGCAACGAGGTGTTTTTTTACCGAGAGGTGTTGAATAGGGATTGGTGGTTCGTATTAAGACACGACCCTAAATCAAAACATATTTTTGAGAACAACAATGTTATCATGCCAAGGGAGGAAGATAATCAAGGTGATGACAATGGAGACTAATATGTACTTGTGTTATTTCATCATTTATACTATTGTTGTATGTTTTTGTTTTCTTTATTTCGCTAATTATATATTTTTTATTTGTCTTGTCATTTTATAATATAATTGGTAACATTCAAAAACATTTTTAGACATTTTTTTTTTTTTTTTTTTTTGCAGTTGAAACATTTTTACACTTAAAACTAAGTATTTCCAATTGTGTACAATATCTATGATAATAAGGATTCAAGGTCACAATCCCTCTCAAATTGGAAAATGAGAAGAAAATAATGAATTTAGAAATAATATTGAAGATTTAGCCTCAATTTAGATACTTATTGGTTTATTAACTAGTTCACATGTTTTTTCTTCTTGTTTAGTTCAAAATCAATATAAATCATTATGTAGTGATAATTTTATGAGGACTTTAACAATGAAAAAATTGTGTATTAATATATAAGAATAAATTCCTGACATGAGAGGTCAAGTCATGTTTAGTATATTTAAATTACGGTTCTTGCAACATTAACATTATGTAGACTAAAGGAGGTCTTATGCATATATAAAATATCGATTACATTTTTGTATGGACCATAAGAGAAACAAATGGGCTTACATAGATGCATGAAAGGTTTTAATTTTTTCTTCATGGATAATGGAACAATTTTGAATATATTTTCAATGGTAATTATAAATAAATGTGGAAATAAGAAATATTTTATGGCTAAGAATTAAATGATAAATAATGTAATGGTGATTAAGAGGCATTTGTTTGACTTTCAAATAGAATTGGTGATGCATTTTTCTTTCCTATTTAGATTATGTAAAATAAATAGTTATTTTTATGTATTTATAAGTAAATTATTTAAAGTAGGCATGTCTTTATCATTATGAATATGATGTAATATTAGTTAGGAGAAATGTGAATACATGAATTTTAGTGACTATATCGGGATAAGTATGTGGAAAAAATAATATTTTTTGAGTTGTTCATTAAGAAATAATCAAATATAATATTTGTCAAAAGTTTAAATCTAATATAGTATTTATTATTATTATTTAACTTATGTTTATTATGAAAAAGAGTTAAATTTAAACCAATACAATAGCAAATAAAAAACCAAAATAGCAACAAAATGTTATATTTTTATTACTAGAAAAAAGTTCACTTGCCCCTTTATGGGAGAGCTTCCAATAGAGCAAATCTCCAACTACAAGTAACTTCACATATTTTACATTTCTTGATCCTCATATCTAGATAGAGAAATTTGTAATTTAAATTGGCAAGAGTTGCTGTAAGTATTAAATCTAAATTGCTTGAAAATACCATAACTTTAGTAATAAATTAAATTTTATAAAAATAATTGTTTTTTAAGTTATAATAAATATAAATTAATTATAGAAAATTATGACTTAAGTTATTTAAATTTAACAATAACTTTAATTTTATAAACCAATATTGAATTGATTAAATTGTATTTTTGAATAATTTATTATTATTAATTTTTGAATATTAAAAATTGAATGAGTTACACATTTTTGTCTTATTAAGAACAAACTAAATTATTTTACCTTTAATTATTTTTTCTTTATGAGTATTGAAATATTTTACCAATCAAGTTAAGATTGAATATCAATGAAAGCAATAGAATAATATCGTAATTTTATAGTGATAGTTTCAGCCATACTAAACTTCAAAATTTATAAAAATCTCTGTGTTTTTTTAAAGTAAGTTGTTTTGCATGCAATTTCATAAATAACGGTTTGATATAAGTTCACAAATACATAATCTATAATAAATATTATTTCATAAAAATAAACATCATAATGATAACTATCTAACACAGATAAACCTAATCTAAGATACATATTCGAATTCACTACCCTCATCTAATTATATACACCTATAACACATATAAACATCATTAGTTAGCACACAAAACTAATAACCTAACATGGCATCATCATCGTGATCACATCTAACAAAACACAAACATTGTAATCTAATATCATCACCACACACATCTTCAAATTAATATACATCTCATGTCAAATAACTTCTATCACATACACATCTATCTTCAAGCACATCAAATGAACATATCTAACATGACCTAACAATATACACATCAACACCAACATATAAATTAAGTACACAAACATGAACAAAAATAATGCACCATATATATATATATATATATATATATATACAAACAAGTCAAATAACTGCAATCAAATATCTAATACAACAAACATAATAGTGCTAGTTGTCTGGTTTGTAGTAGAAGATGATGGATGGTCAACTACTGCCTCAATGTCTGTTGAACTCTGAGGTGGAGGTGTTGGTATGCAACAAAATATGATGAATGGTCAACTACTACCTCAATGCAGTTTGTAAAAATTTGAGGTGGAGGAGGAGGTGGTTGATTTGCTCTATTAGGAGAAACATAAGGCACATCCTCTAGCTTTGGCATCTCATGACCAAGTGACTAACAACCATGATCTGATGGGGTAGTACTACTAGAAGAATCATGATCACCACCCTTATCATCATGATCGTGATCACCACTCTCATCATCATGATCATGATCACTGCCCTCATTATCATGATCACGACCCTCATCTGAAGTATCTGCTACTTCATGCCCTGCATCCCTCATCGCTTCCAGTACCCTACTAGCTTTAACAATATGACACATAAGAGACATCATCTTGCATGGATAGTCCCTGTAGAGATCCACGAACCTATAATCTGTGGTGATATCTTGAGCCCTGTTAGGGCGAACTACCTCCTCAACCAAAACTCTATCCAATCTATCACAATAGTCCATATGAAATTGTAGACCATCCTTATGGCTTCAGATTCCCATTCCCCCTTGAGGATGTGCCTCACCTCTTGGGACTCACTCATCTCATCATCTCCTCCATATGGTGGGGAAGGAGGCATTTCCCCATCGAATGTGCTGATGTATACAAAATATATAGTACACAACAATAATTAAAAAAATCATTAGAAAATTTCATAAAATAAGTTAAAGAACATGCTAGAGTAAATTTTATTCTAATTAATTAAAATAATAAAATGAAACTAGATTAATTTAAAGAAAACACTAATATTACATCTATCATCTAGAGGCTCAGCTAATGTGAAGAAGATGTTGGGACACTGTCTTCAATCAATCCCCATGTATGGAAATGCCAATGTGACAAATCCATGGTCATCCTAACTAGTCAGTAGTGCTAGTGCCTCAACATAAATCCTAGTCGGATACTTCGATAGGCCCCTCTTAGGCATCATCTGCACCCGCATGTACATCCAGACCTCAATGATTGAATTAGGAGTGTGATGGTCAAATGCAGGCACCATATCTAGAAACCTCTCAAAAAATAAACAAATAATCTCTAAAGCAAAAGGGAAGGTTGCCCTCCCATGTCTCAACACACGACATCTAACTAAATATATACAAAGCTACCTTAAAAAATGGCAGACCATCTGATACAACTTGGTACCCAAATCAAAGAATTGACATAATACAAAAGAGGGAAACTAATGCACTTCCCATCATTACTAGAGTTTGAAATGGTGGTGACTAATAAAGAGAGGAAGCTAACCTCTTATGCATCAAAAGAAAAAATCTGTAACTATCCACCACACACCTGAAAATTTGTTGGACGTACTGTATGAGGACTGACATATCTCTTAGTGTAGGAAAGTTGAGTCTCATCTATAACCCCATGGGGAACACAACGAACTGAGGAAAATCCTCCCCTCTCCTCGATAGGCCAATGATAAATCATACGTCCTCCTCAAAGGGCCTATACCACACCCCAAAACTGACATGGAAACCCTCCTTCTGGGCACTCTGGCAGATTAAATGTGCCAATAAGACATATTGCACCTTCAAGGATGTAACCTCTTCATAGTACTTGAGGATGCCTACATTCCTTAAGAGCACCTAGGTCACTGTAGTAATAGGGTGAGGGAATAAATCCCTCTCCCTCTCTGTGGCCTCCCATGGTCAGACCATATTGCATGGGTTCACCATTTTCTCCTGCTGCTACTGTTGCTCCCTTTGCCGACATATCTTGGTATTTTTCACTTCTTCCTCTTCAAGTACCACTATGAAATGATTTCTAACCATAAAAATTTTCCAATTATCTCCGATGGTTCTCAAGTAATCCTCTACAAGAATTTTTACTAATCCATGATGGTACAAAGCACTGTCAATATTTTATAGAGTTCGTTTGTTTACTAAATACAATTTTTTAAGGCTCCACATTAAATAGTATGGGATATTTAACTCATTTTCTTTAATGACATGCATCAATAGATGAGTATGGTAAAAGAACTTTGTACCATATCTACCTTCACAAGTCAAGAATTTCTGAATAACTAATAAAAAAAATCCTCCATTTAAACTTAAGTTTATTTAATGGTATTCCTTTCTTGAAGATTGAAGTGTCCATACCTAGATTGTGGAGGAAAAGTTTCCATTATTTATCTTTTATCTTTCAATTTCTAAACCAACTCTCACGATTCCTGGGAAAGTCTATCACCCTTTCCACTAAAGATTCTGTAATTATCAAATTTATATCCCCAATTTTAGATTCTACACCATCGAAAGAATAAGCAAATTCCCTGGTAGCTTTGACTTCATACCCATTAAATTTTCCAAAGAAATTAGGCCATCCTACCCTCTGCAACTAATCTCAGACTCGTGGGTAGGCTTGAACAAAGTTGACTCCATTTGGCTCATACCAGATAATAACTCTCGTGGTGACAAAGAAGTTTTGATTCTAGATTGCCTTTTTTGACAAGGATGTATGAAGGAGTCAGTCATGAGATGAAATGATTAAATGATGGCCGAACTAGAGTGAAATAGGCTGTTAGGGTGGTGGTATACTTTCGATAAACTCTTCCTTAATGATTCCCTACAATCCGTGATTTGATTTTATAGGACTGTTAGAACCTAGGTGATTTGAAATATTCGTATGTAGTGGAAGAGATTTCCGACATGATGGAATGGGATATGGGTATAAGTGATGGAATAAGACTAGTCATAGTTTTAGTCATCATTTCAAAAAATGTATTGAAACAATATGATAAGCTCATAGATCTATTGTTTTCTTTAATGAAAATTAATTTAACATTCTATATTAATACCTTATAACTCATACCTTTTGGTACAAATGACTTTGCTTTCTACAGGTTTGGAATGCTTTTGTAGATATGGAGTGTTCACAGGTTCAAAATGCTTGCAAATTTGTTGTCAGCTACAAAATTTGAAATGAGCTGCAAATTGTTGTATATTCTGCAACTACTTATCCAACTTAATCGTTTGGTTGAACTTTTTTGTTGTTGATGTGGCTGATCTTTGTTGATGTTGATGAATTCTAATAATTCTAATCTTTATGGAATATTTCTCTTTAAAAGAGAAACAAAGTCTTCAAATAAATTTATTTAAGCTTGCAAATTTATTTCAAAGAAAAAGAAGGATAAAATAAAATGGGAAATGAAGAAGGGAAATGTGGAAATCTTAGCTGCCAAGGACCCCTTGGTTTTCAACTAAGATTTTCTGCATATAAATGCGAACAATGATGGTTTTCATACCTATGCTATTTGTTTTTTTAAACATTTTTTTAGAAGAAAAATAAATTGCAATTCTTTTTGTGTTAAGGAAGAAAAATATTCCTTTCTCACTAACTTTAGATCAAAATTCTCTTGCAAATGTTTGACACATTGTTCTCTTATCAAGGACATATGATATACTGTTAACCTATGTCCATTAATAAGGAAGGTAATATTTTATTCATCAATAGTCCTGATTCTAATTGCTCCATTATAAAAAAAACAATATCTATTTCATAGGGACCAAGCCAATGTGTTTAGAAATTTCCTTGAAAATCCTTAAACTTAGAATAAAATAGAAGATCTCTATCACCTGGCTTGAATTTATTGACTTTGATAAATTTTTCATGCCACTTGGTTCTTTGTTGCTGTAATATGTTTATTCTTTATATGGAATCTTGTCGGATCTCATCTAGCTCGTTCAATTGTGCCAATATTTGTTTTAAGCTTTTGATATATCAAGCCCCAACTTTGTTGTTGTTCAAAAGGTATCCACTTGGAATTCAATTGGAAGAAATACTTTCTTCCCATAGATAAGATCATAAGGAATATGTCTAGTAGTGTTTCTCCATATGGTGTGGTATGCCCAAAGTGCCTCTGGAAGCTTTTTTTCCTAGTCTCTTCTGTGCAAGTGTATGGTATTGATAAGTATAGCTTCAAGTACCTTTTTGGTAGACTCCACTTGTCCATTGTCCTGTGGGTTATATGGAGAGGATTTTCGATGTTTGATCTACTATTGCTCCATAATTTTTTGCACCAACTTGGATGTGAATTGAGAACCTTGATCTGTCAAAATTTCCCATGGGACACCAAAACAAGTGAAAATATCCTAAAAAAGAAATGTGACTACAAAATGTTCAGTAGAAAGAGGAAGTGGCATATATTATACCCATTTAATAACATAATAAGTACAAAAAACAATATATCTCTTTTGTTTCGATGGAGGATTGATTAATCCAACAAAATATAGAGCCCCTTTTTCAAAATGATTTATGAGTGCCTAAGGTTGTAGAGGAATCTCATTTGATTGAATGTGATTTATAATTCTTTGGTAGCTATCACATCTTTTGACATATTCCTTGGAATCTATAAAAAGAGACGGCTAGTAATATCCCAAAATAAGTACTTTGTATGCAGTTCTTTTTTCATTTAAGTGTCCTCCACATGGTTCATCACGAAAATATTTCAATATCTTGGGTACTTCATCCTCTCGAACACATCTCTAAATAGTCAGACCAGGTACCATTCGATACAATTTTCCCTTTATCCATGAGTAGGGTGCATTGGTATTGATAACTTTCTGTGTTTTTTTGAATGACAATTGTGGAGGAAACTTTCCTGTAGCTAAATAGTTAGCAATATTTGCAAACCAAGGAGTTTTAGTAGACACTGTAAAAATATTCATCAAGAAAATTATCCTTTATAGGGGTATCAATATTATCATTATGCATCCTAGAGAGAAAATCAACAACAATGTTTTCCTTTCCCGGCCTATCCAGAATTGCAATATTAAATTCTTGTAACAATAACAACCATCTAGTAATCTTGCCATTAGTAATTGGTTTATTCCTTAAATATCTAATAGAAGAATGATCTGTATGAATGAAAGTTTCATAACGAGTAATTTAATGTCTAAACTTATTAATGGCATGAAGAACAACTAAAAACTCTTTTTCAGTAACTATATATTTAACTCTACATGAGTCAAATTTTTACCTGCATAATAAATAACATAAGGAGTCAAGCTTTTTTGTCCCAACAACTCCTAAAGATGTATCTGAAGCATCAATTGAGATATGAAATGAGAGGGACCAGTTTGGCCCTCTTAAGATTTGTGCTTTAGTAATTTTTTGTTTCAATAATTCAAATGATTTTTGGTAGTCAATATTCCAGACAAAATCACAATCTTTTGTAAGATGCTTAAAGAGTGGAGAAGCTATTTTTGTGAAGTTTTCTATGAACCTTTTGTAATATCTTGTAAAACCAATAAAACTTTTAACATCTCTTTGACAAGTAGGAACTGAAAATTTGGAGATCACCTCTACCTTAGCTGCATCCACCTTGATCCCAACACCTGAAATATGATGCCAAAAAACAATTCCCTCATTAAACATCATAATTTTTTTTTCATGACTCAACGAAATATTTACTTTTTTTTCATCTAATAAGATTTTGTTTTTTAAATTTATCCATAACTTCTTCAAAAGTGTTTCCATAGTAGAATAATCCATGTAAACTTCTACACAATCATAAATCAAGTTAGAAAAGATACCTAACTACTCTTTGGAATGTAGTAGGTCATTGAGGTATTTTATATTCGGATTCGGGAGTGTTTGAGAAGGTAGTTGATTTGATTTTTGAGGAAATGGAGTGGATTGTAAGGAAAGTGGTTGTCTTGAAGACAATTGGGGTTGGAATTGTGGTTGAATTTTCTATTAAGGTTGAGGAGGATAATACTGAGGTTGGTATTGAGAGTATGGCTATTGAAATTGGGAATAATAAGGATTCCTACTGTAATAATTTCCAGCCTTGTGACCAAGATGGGTTTTGTGGTTAACGTGGCCAATTTTACTAATGAATAGGTGTATTCAAATTTCTTTGTGGTTGTGCATATGATTGATATTGTGCATTGGGATCTCGTACTGTACCTATTTGTCAAGGCTGCCAAGGTCTCTTGAGAGAAAAATAACAAAGTGATTCAGCTTAACTTGTTCCAACTTCTTCTTGGAAGATAACCTTAAGTCCAAGTGTTGAAGGAAATTCCCTTGTATCATGATTTTATACACATATAACACATATTTCAATACTATTGAGAGGACATTCTTGTAAAGTAGGTTTTTTCCTACATCTAGGATAGAAAATGGATAATGAAGCATTCTCAAATTTTTTCTTGTTTTGTATCCTTAAAGTATCTAGTTGTTCACTAAGATTTCCAAGGATTTCAGTTTTAAAGTTTCTAAACAAATTCGCTAATTATTCTCTACTTATTGATCCAGATGCATATTTTCTTACTCTTGACATGATTAGATCTCTTGCATTCTTACCATATTTTTCCTTTCCTCTTGTAACATGTTTTCATAATTCATATATTTATTCAAATGACATCTGAGAGACACCTTTTTTACTAATTAAATTGAGAATAATTTTTTTATTGTAAGCTTGGTAGAACTACATCTTAAACATATCCAACTTATCACCCCAATTGAGGGAAATCCAGAATGTCAATCCATTTATCCCTTATGGTTTTTAGAAAAAGCGTTTTTAATGTCTCTTCATCTAAATTATGCAATTTATCCCTTTTGATGTCGTAGGAAGACCTTTCCACCAAATCTTTAAGGTTTTCATCCTCTTTTTGAACCATCTTAAAGAATTCATCCTTAAGGTCACGATGCATACAATAATATTTATATTTTTTAAGGAATATTATTTTCATATCATTCCATGTTCTGATAGAATGTGTTCCTAAACCCATGCACCATCTAAGAACTTCATCTTTTAGAGTAGCTGGAAATAATTTCAATTTTTGAGTTTTAAATATATAATCATATGATATTGTTGACGGTGCTAGACCCGCCAACATTCAAGGGATCTCCCTGGTATGAAGTCCCAACTAGACCTCACGCCTTCTAGTGTAGGAGTCTCATCCAGTACGATGGCCCCATTGCCATTATCTTAGAGATTTTCCTTATCTCTTGTTGTTCAACACATGAGAGTGTTATGCTTGTATCTAAAAAAGCGAGGTGAGTATGCCTGGTGAATGCGTAATGTAACTTGTGTCCAGGTTCTCTTACTGTGAAGGGAGAGAGTAAAGTGAGCCTCTAGATGAGAGGTAATAGTACCAACCAGGGAGAGATACACACAAACCAACAAGGGTCTGTTCGGTATCTAGTGGATAAGTCCACAATGAATGAGGTAGTTGTTAAAACCAAAGTGTAAGGGAAAACACATACACCATCTAGTAGAGTAGTCCACATGGAGGTGATTGTCATTATAACCAATAAATAATAATGGTCTGTCTAATGTCCTGTGGAGTAGTCCACAAGAACGGGACAAGAGTGATAAACAATACAATACATATTCAACAATGCAAGTACTAAAATAACCAAATTAGTTCAACTATATTAGTACAGGTTAAGAAAACATGCATTACAAATGTTTAAAAAGTAGTCTTACAAACATCTACATCTATGTAACACCCCATTCCAGGTCTACCAAAGTAACCATGCCAACTAGGGTAAACATGAGAAGAGTGTTAGAAAATTATATATTATGGAGCAACGGAACACATAAAATATTGCAGAAATATAAACATAGAAAACACATAAAACAAGAGAGACACAGATATACGTAGTTCACCCAGTTTGGGCTACGTCCACCCCGAATAGATAGTCCTTCCTTTCTATTATCCAGCAAAATGAAAAGACACAACCTATAACAAATCTGCTGTAATATCCTCCGTTTTCTCTCACAGTCTCACATCTCTACTTCTTGCTCAGAGAATACACATATATTACATAGACTTAATACAATGCCCTCATACAAAGAGAGGGGTTGCCTTCTAGTGAAAACCCTAAAATAAACATAAGTTCTACCATCAAATCATCTGCCTAATGAACAGCCCAGATTGACTAGAAATTCTATACTTTTACAAGGAAATTTTACATCTATTTTTAGCTTCGGGAGCACCGCCCCCGAAACTCCCCGCTAGGGGGGGCTCCCAAAAGGTCGCAGCCACCCCCCCTTGGACCCTCCCTGCAGCGAATATTTTACGGGCGATGTTGCTACCCCATTCCAAACCGGGGTCCAATGTGGCGATACCTTTGAATACATAAGATAATCAGGCTCCACACCCAACAGAGAGATGCTACTACAATCATATTTGACCTCCTATGTCACCTTAAGGAAGTGGAATTGATGGAACATCACATACAATCATCCAACATCATCAACAGAACCCTCTGGAGACAAGTCAATGACTCATACAACTTTTCCCTGTGTCCCATTGCTATTATGTGGCTCTTATGCCATAGTCGCTCTCATGCTATGGGTAAGGGAGTGAAAAATAACCTAAAGTCACTCCCACAGGCTCGCCTGCTAGTGCCTGTGGACCATAATTGCCAGTTCTGTTCTAGTGACCTCGGGATTTAAGCCAATTTTTTAGTCCAGGATCCTGGCCTCTGCACATAACTTCTTGTAAAATTTTGAATTCATTAAAAGCCTAATAACAATGCTGATCAATAAAAAATCAGCCTTAGGACTAGGTTTGAGCATCCCCAACCGGGTTTGGCATTCTGTAAAACACTTGGCATCAATGCAACCTACAGGTCTAAGATATAAGACATAGCATAAATGATTGGAAGAACTTATGAAACATAACTAGAAGGATCACCTCCTTCTCCATTAAACTACTCCATCATCAATTATGTCTTGCATCCATCCATTTAACAGTTAAAAGTAAATATATGAAATAACTATGACATAAACCAGTCATTCAACCATGCTTATAACCAATATAAAGCCATATAAGTATCAAAGATATGAAATCCATTAATTCACATATAAATCAATGCAAAAGTAAGATAACTTAGATTTTATTAATCATAGGCAAATCCAACCAAGTTTGGGACATCCACGTACCACCTGACCATAGACATGACTAAACCAAATCTCTCTTTTAGACAGTAACCCCTCTGCCATATTCCAAGAATGAATGTGGTATCTCATAGAAAAACCAATCCATGAACAACTAAGGGAATCCAAAGGTTAAACCACCTTCACCCTCACCAAAACATGATCACACCAAAACTAGTGCTCCAATCACAACCAAACAAAACTTGGAATGCCATCTAGAATCCATCACTATCCTTGAGGAATTTTCCGTTTCCTTGTCTCTAAAGCATTACCGCAATTGAAACCTCGATCACTAGGCCCTAAACCGAGACTGCTCCCTAAGGCTTTACCATGTATCCCTCCAAAATTGGTCAACGGATTCCTAGGCCTTTGGGAATGAACCCTGAGACCACCTCCGCCCTGGATTCTGAAATCCATCCAACAATTCCAAAGTTCTAAAACTGAAATAAATATCCCAACATACCATGGCATCTGGAAAGAGGCTAGGCTAGGCTAAAATCCACTGTCATAACCAACAAGGCCATGCCACTGACAATAAGAGAACCATACACCAACATGCAAAGCCATGCATGTCCAAACCAGCTAGGAAATCACACATGTAAAAGGTCACCTGCAAGTATTCATGCTAAAGATGCTTGATATTGCATTCCTTTCCTTTATACTTGCTTGCTTTTCCTTTCCTTTCCTTGTTTTCCCTTTCCTTTGATTTGACTAGAGTGCTTCAAAACTCTAAGTGACCAAGAGAGTGAGAGAGAGAGAGAATAATGAGAGAGCTCCAAACTTGAACTTGAAAAAAAACATGAACTGATCCTTAGAATCCTTTTTTATGAATGAAGCCTCTAATTTCTTCATTTTCCATTATTTTCCTTCAATTTCCTCCTCACATGCAACCTATGACCTTTTACATTTCTTTTCTCGTAATTTCCTTTATTTTCATAAATAAATGTGCCAAAAATGCATTTTTTCCTTTTGATGCCTTTGCCTTAGCCTTTGCCAATTTCTTAGCCAAAACACACATCTAGTGATTTCCACTAGGATATGTTTTCCCAATATTAATCTGATCCAGGTGGATATTGGTGGCCACCTGTCGAGTCCACTTGGACCCCACCATTGTTTCTTTCAGCTTTTCAGTTTCCCTAATTGTAGCACAATTTACTATTTTTAGCAGTTTTCTGGGTCCTAAACTTCTGGAGCCATTTTGAGGCCCTAAACGATTTTTTGGGAAAAATAAGAGAAAGTTGTAGCTCTCAGATAGATCTTTCTAACGAGATACTGTGTGCATCAAACGAAGATCATATGCCAAAGTTACGACCCCGAGAAGTTGATGTACCAATTTACCCAAACGGGGCCCACAGTTTGGCGTTTCATCTTCTAGGGTTAGGTTTTTGGATGTTTAGGGATTTTCATTGTTTCTCAACAATAAATAGGCCTTTGAGCCTCATTGTAACATAGTTCAGAGGCATGTAGCTGCCACATCTCTTCTAAGAGATAAGCTACCATCGCCCTAGCTGGTTTATTTCCATTTCTATTTGTAAGCATATTTTAGTATTTTACATTAATGAAAGGAAGTATTATTTCCATTGCATCTTTGTGTATATGGTTATCTCTGTATTTTGTTGCGTTCCTGTTTAAATATGGATCAGTAGTATCAGGGCGGTCTGCTTTTTTCTCTGTTTTTCTTTGCATGTCCCCAACGAGGTTGGGATATAAGAAGTTAGGGCTTGAACTGGTTGAACCTTTGCAAGACCAACCTCACAAATCCCAACAGCCTCCCATGGCGGATGAAAAGAAAGATGAGGGGGTAGGAGATCCTATCAAAATCTTGCTCAAAGAAGCCCTTGAGTGACAAAGGAACACGATGATGGACAACTTTGCCCAGATCCTTCAGCGGCTACCCAGGGGCAACACATCGGCTTCCAATAGCTACTATGGAAATGCCACACCATTTAAGGTACAAGTTAATTTTGAAATACCCATATTCGAGGGTTAGATAGATGTAGATGTCGTTGATAAATGGTTAAATCTACTAGAGGCTTATTTTTTTTTTCATGATTTTTCCAGTCGGGAAAAGATTATTTTCACTCTTCTCAAAGCAGCCCTCCACATCAAGGACTGGTGGGAATCCTACTGCGAGCATAGGGATGAAAGTACAGGCTCACTATTTTTGGTCACACCCACTTGGAGTTCATTCTGGGATACCATCAAGGAGCAGTACTACCGTGTCAGAAGCTATGAGGATCAATACATAAAGTGGACCACGCTACGGCAGGGAAGGGAACAAGACATGCCAGAGTTCACCAATATTTTCCATATCCTTCGTACAAAGTTGGGTATAAAGGATTTGGAGTAGCATCTGGTACTCAAATACTGTGGCTGCCTGCACAAGTACATCCAGGAAGAAATAGAATTCCTGAACATCTCCTCGCTCGGCACTGCATACCGATATGCTGTCAGAGTTGAGCAAAAGTTTAAATAGAAGAAGTGAGACTTTGGATCTGTGAATCCGAAGCAAGGGAAAGGTACCCCAAACCGTAGAACAAAGGACAAAGCCAAGGCGGGGTGGCCCAAGACAACCCACCAACGCTGCAAACAAATAACAATGCCGCGAAGCCGAAAAAGGACATGGGAAAGTGGTGTGAGTTCCATAGGAGCTCCACTCGCAACCCAAGTGAGTGTCGGGCCAAGCAGTCACTTGTGGCTGAGTTAAAGGTTTCAAAATCGGATGCAGGTTCCGACTCTGAGTCAGAACCCGACAAGGGGAATGACAATGGGAAGCAGATTATGGATGCATAGCCCAACGCC
The DNA here is from genome assembly GCA_031772625.1 of Pinus tabuliformis. NCBI lineage: Eukaryota > Viridiplantae > Streptophyta > Pinopsida > Pinales > Pinaceae > Pinus > Pinus tabuliformis. Next base: position 1,522,339,425 of record CM062820.1, on the reverse strand, counting down.
ACCGTTGCCACCACGAAGATATAGAAGGAGGAACCCGAAGATCCAGAGGAGGAGGAGCATCTCTTCCACTCCCAAATGTGGGTAAAGGGCTCCCCGCTATAGTTCCTTGTCGATAGCGGGAGCCAAAAGAACCTCATTTCATCAGAGGTCGTGAAGCGGTTGGGCTTACCGACCATAGCACATCCACAACCGTACACCATCGGGTGGCTTCACCAAGGACATGATCTTCGCGTGGTGACATTGCTACCCTTGAAGTTTGTGATGTATTACTAGGACAACCATACTTGTGGAAGCAACATGCTGTGTATGAGTCAAGGCCCCATGCTGTTATTGTTACTTTGGGAACTAAGTTGTATAGGATACCGGAGGTAGCACCACCTACCATCATCCTTTGATTAAAACAAAACAATGCAGTAAGCTCGTTTCCAAAACTTGGAAGTTTGTTTTCCTAATGATATGCCCTCAAGGAAAGAAGAAGATGGTGGCCACGACCTCTAGAGAGGGTCCCTCTACACGACAACTACATATGGACAAGGTCATGGAGGAGTACGAGGACAGCTTCATGATCCGAATCGGATCCATAAACGACTGTCATAGAACCATTACTATATCAGGACGAAACAAATCCTTGAAGAATCCAAAATAGCAATCGAAAACACCCTGAACCAATGGCCATGGCAGCCGGCACGGAATGACAAGGACCTCAGTCAAAGTGCGCTAACTGAGGCCCATGGAGACTGCGCAGGAGGTCGATGTAGCCCCTAGGAGCCCTGGAATGGGAAAAGGAGCTGATTTTCGATGCGCGATTAGCACCATCACTGGGTGAACAGGGCTGAAATGGTAGAGCCTTAAGCACTCGGTCACGTTGGGAGCCAAAGGACCATGGGTGGAAAAATGAAAAGTTCCAACATATGAAGGTGGGACCCATAACCTGGAAACTGGCGGTTTGATCGGGGCGCCCTTGAATGGTAAGCGGTTTTGGAGAAAACGGAGCAATCACACTCAGTGATCGACGCATGGCAGCAGAGGTGAGAGAAAAACCACTGTGATCGTGAGTTATCGGTCGAGAAAGTCAACTGCGCTCGGTGTGCGAATGACGTCCGATCTTGAGGAGCCTGGATCGGATGGCTAAGATTGTGCCCAATAGATAGAAGAGGAATCGATAGGGAAGTAAGCCACGATTTAAGGGGATTTGGAATCTGTTGACTGCCATGGTGGCGAAAGAAATGAATCGATGAACAGGTTGGTGCATTTTTGATGGGGACGCATGGCTACTTTTCGAGCGTTCATGCTGATGCCAAACAGGGAACTCCAGGCACACAGGCGATAGGCGAATCAATGTAGGCGGGAGAGGAACCGAACAGGCATGGAGGTCGAATGGCTAAAACCATGAACAAAGACAATTGAATGAAGATTAAAAAAGAGAGAACGAAGATTCCAAGCGACCAAGAGAGACAGTGAACAGTGAACCCTGAGAGGAGGACTGAGCACAGAGAGCAGTAAAGCCAAGCAGAGGAGACAGAGGGCTGAGCTGACCACAGGCAGCATCGAGCACCAAAGAGCTTGAAGAATCAAACCTTCCCATAAAGGAATCTGTCCGGATTGAGCATCACAGTTGGCTCCTTCCACTGTAGACTGAGGGTCATATAGTTTGTAGGAAGAACAAGAGTCTATGTACTCCAAGTGGCTTGGGGAATCCAAGAACCACCCTGCCAAGTAAAATCTGCTTCATGAGAACTCATATTGAGTCCTTGCATTGTAATTTCTCTACTGAAAGACACAATAAAACAAGGCCACCACTGAAGCTGGACCAAAGATGTAGCCCTGGAGAATAGGGTGAATATGGTGAACTCCTTATTAAAAACTGTTTGTGTCTTTGTGTTTCTTGCTGTATTTCTATGCCTGTCTTTCCATTTATTTTTTGTGTATTGGAAATCTAATCGATCCATTGTTTCAATAACAAAGAACACACACACCAGCACATGGGTCTATAATACCTTTTGTTTAATAAATCTTCAACTAACGTCACTCATAGGGTGATTATCAGATCAAGTGGTATTAGAGCTCTAGGCTATAAGGTTGGACAAGCTTGTGTCGGTTTAGCTGTGAATGCTCACTAGACCAAAGCTCAAATTAGGAGAAGGAGAGTTGGTGGAAACTAATCCTGAAATTGGGAGAGTCTATTCTCGAAAGACAATGTCAGAAGAAGGTTCTATAGGGCCAGACTCTCAATTCATAGAAAGTTTCCTAGCTATAAAGTCTATGGTAGAAGAAATGTATAGGGACTTTAGAAAGCATAAGGGTGAAGATTCATCAGGCTCTAAGAAAGATAAAGAAGAAGATGAATCTCATTCCCATGACCACTCCAGAGGAAAGAGGAAAGAAGAAAGATTCCCTACACCTCCCAGTAGCCCTGTGCATAATAAGAAAGCATCTTTGATTAAGTTAGATGTTAAATTTGATTTGCCTATATATGATGGAGAGCTAAATTCTGAAAAGTTGGACAATTGGATAAGACAAATTGATGTGTATTGCAGAGTACAAAATATAGACTCAGACAAGAGCAAGATTCAGTTGGCAAGCCTTCGCCTAGGAGGCACTCCCTTGTTATGGTGGGAAGGCAGAACCCAAGCTGATATGAGGAAGCATGGTAAGAACATCTCTGTCTGGAGTGAATTTGTTACTGCAATCAAAAAGTAGTTCTATCCATTGGCCTACATGCAACAAGCCATGATGAGTTGGTAAACTCTTCGGAAGTTGAAAGGGCAAAGTGTACAAGGGTATACTCAAGAGTTCCGAAAGAGAGCATTGATGTTGGGTATTTCATTAGACTCACCGGAAACTCTTTTGAAGTACATTGGTGGTCTACACAGCTACATGAGGCATACCATCCTCATTTTTAATCCCACTAGTATAGATGAGGTATCTATACAAGCTACTCATCTAGAAACTAGAGGAACAAATGGAAATCCACAAGTTGGGGGACATCCCAACCCACTGTAAGCAAGAGCAAGGAGGAAAGAAAGCAGAAGTGGAAAGCAAGGAAGGCTAACACTGCACAGAAAGGAAAAGCTTCATGCACTCACTAGAAAAAAGAGGGGCATGATGATGAGCACTATTGGATTCTGCATCCAGAGCTGAGACTTAAGAAGCCCGAGGGCAAGAAGAAGAAGACTGCTATAGCTATTCAAAAAGATTTAGGGTCAGACTCAAGAGATGAAACAATCATTGCAGCCACAGGTATAAAAGGTTATTTGCTTTAGAGAATGCTAAAATCAAGAAGCAAGTGCAAGATTTGCTCGAGAAAGGGTTCATCAGGCCTAGCACATCACCATGTGGGTCATCAACCGTTTTGGTGAGAAAGAAGGATGGATCATGGAGAACGTGCATTGATTACCGAGCACCGAATAAAATAACAATCAAAAATCATTATCCCCTTCCTTGCATAGATGATATTTTAGATCAATCGAAGGAAGTTGTTTATTTCACCAAGTTGGATTTGCACAGTGGATACCATCAGGTCAGAGTTGCAGAGCAAGATGCATGGAAGACTACTTTCAAAACAAAGCAGGGATTGTATGAATGGCTGGTTATGCCTTTTGGCTTGACCAATGCCCCTGCTACTTTCATGAGATTCATGAATGATGTACTCAGACCTTTTCTTAATGATTTTTTTATTGTGTATCTGGATGACATTCTGATTTTTAGTAAAACGTGGGAAGAACATTTACAACATGTTAAGAAGACATTAGATGTTTTGAAAAGAGAAAAAATTTATGTTAAAATCTCCAAATGTGAATTTGGCAAAACCTCTCTAAATTATTTGGGTCATATAGTAGGGGGAGGTGAATTGAAAATATATCCCTCTAAAGTGGCAGTCATTGTAAACTGGCCTAAACCCAAGTCTGCTACAGAAGTGAGAAGCTTCTTAGGAGCAGCACAATATTGGAGGAAGTTCATTTCAAATTTCTCCTCAATTGCAGCTCCCTTACATGCTTTGACAGGATTGAACAAGGTGTTTTAGTGGGGAGGCAAACAGCAGAAAGCCTTCGACACCTTGAAAGAAAAAATTAGTATAGCACCTGTACTAGAACTGCCAGATCTACAAAGACCATTTGAGATCCAAACTGATGCCAATGACTATGCCATGGGAGCAGTGTTGACACAACACGGTAAACCCATATGTTATCATTCTGAGACTTTTAATCCTGCAGTAGTCAACTATCCTACCTATGATAAAGAATTGTATGTATTAGTTCAGAGTGTGAAAAAGTGGAAACATTACTTAATGGGCAAAGAAACAGTAATACATACTGATCATCAGCCACTTCAATATCTACACTCCCAAACTAAGTTGCAACAATCAAGACATTATAGATGGATGGGTTTTCTACAAAAGTTTCATTTAGTCATCAGATATAAAAAGGGCATACATAACAAGGTTGCAGACATGTTATCTAGACCCATTATAAATGCATCTACCATACTTAAGCATAATTTTATGCTACATGAAAGCTAGATAGAATAGTATGCTCAGGATATGGACTTTAAAGATGTATATGCAACTTTGAGTCAAGACAAAAGAGTAGAAGAATTGGACTATCATGTGAAGGACCGACTGTTATATCATTGTGGGAAACTCTGCATTCCACAAACTGAGAGAGCAAAGATAATTAGGGAAGTACACACTTCTCTGATATCAGGTCACTTTGGGGTAACTAAAATAGTTGCACAGCTGCAAAGGTTCTGCTATTGGCCAAGAATGAGTGAGACAGATTCTAGATATGTAAAGGGGTGTGCTATGTGTGCTAAAAGCAAGCCCAACAATAGAAAACTAGGCTTTTACACTCCATTGCCAGTTCCTTCTCACCCTTGGGAAATAATTTCCATGGATTTCGTGGGAGGACTGCCTAAATCTAGGAAAGGTCAGGATTATCTATATGTTGTTGTAGACAGGTTCAACAAAATGTGTATTTTGATACCCTCTAGTAAACAGATTACAGCTGAACAAACTACAAAATTGTTCTTTGAACATGTATGGGTTCATTTTGGATTACCCACTTCTATTATATCTAATCGAGACACCCGATTTGTGGGAAAGTTTTGGTCCAGTCTGTGGGAACTAATGGACACCAAATTGAAGAAGAGCACAACTTTTCATCCACAAACAGATGGCCAGACAGAAGTAGTTAATAGGACAGTGATCTAGTTACTGAGAGGATATTGCAGCAAACACCCTAAGATTTGGGATGAACACTTGTGTTATGTGCAGCATGCTTACAATAGAGCCAAACACTCTTCTACCTAGAGATCTCCTTTTGAGACATGCGTTGGTTTCATACAAAGGTCTCCCTTGGATTTTGTCTTTGGTAAAGATACCATGGTTGATGGACACAGTGATGTGGAAAAAGCAACTGGGTTCATTGAACAGATCCAGGAGATCCACCATGCAGTACAGGAACAACTGGAAAAGAGCCAGGCCAAGTACAAGGCTAGGCATGATAAGCATCTGATGTAGCATAGTTTTCAAGTTGGAGACCAAGTCTGGTTGTATATCAACAATGACAGGATGCAAGGTGAAGGAAAGAAGCTAAAACCTATCAGGTATGGAGCCTTTAGGATACTTGAGAAGATTGGTGAGAATGCTTTTCGCCTTGATTTGCTAACTTACATGCACATCTACTCAATCGTGAATGTAGATTGCTTGAGGTTGTTTGAACCTTCAATGATTGAGGACCCTGAAGAGCAGAGTCAATTGCCTTTTGTTGATGACCTGCTACCTGAATATCTTAATGAGTTGCAGGAAGATACAGTGATGGATAGGAAGGTAAGGACGTTGCACAGTGGACAGGTGGAATACCTCAGAATTGGGCTTAAAGGTTTGAAGCCAAGTAGTGTGAAGTGGATTGGGATTGGACAAGTGAGACAACAGTTTCCTCACTTAGTCGATGCTTGAAGAAAACCAACTTTTGGTGGTCCAAAATATTTTTAGTAGGGAGGCTGTGATCCGAATCGGATCCATAAATGACTGTCATAGAACCATGACTATATCAGGACGAAACAAATCATTGAAGAATCCAAAATAGCAATCAAAAACACCTTGAACCAGTGGCCATGGTAGCCGGCGCGGAACGACGAGGACCTCTGTCGAATTGCGTTGACCGAGGCCCATGGAGACTGCGCAGAAGGTTAATGTAGCCCCTGGGAGCCCTGGAATGGGAAAAGGAGCTGATTTTTGATGTGCGATTAGCACCATCGTTGGGCGAACAGGGCTGAAATGGTAGATCCTTAAGCACTCAGTCACGTTGAGAGCCAGAGGACCGTTGGAGGAAAAACAAAAAGCACCATTGTACAAAGGTGGGACCCACAACCTGGAAACCAAGGGTTTGATCGAAGCGCCCTTAAATGGTAAGCGGTTTTGGAGAAAACGGAGCAATCACACTCAGCGATTGACGCATGGCAGTGGAGGTGAGAGAAAAACTGCCATGATCGCATGTTATTGGTCGAGCAAGTCAACTGCACTCGACGTGCGAATGACGTCGGATCTTGAGGAGCCCAGATCAGACGGCTGAGATTGTGCTCGATAGATAGAGGAGGAATTGACAGGGAATTAAGCCATGATTTAAGGGGATTTGGAATCCATTGACCGCCACGGTGGAGAAAGAAATGAATCGACGAATAGGCTGGCGCAGTTCCGATGGGGCGCGTAGCTACTTCTCAAGCGTTCATGCTAACGCCGAATAGGGAACTTCGAGCAGACAGGTGGTAGGCGAATTGATGTAGGCGGGAGAGGAACCGAATAGGCATGGAGGTCGAATGGCTAAAGCCATGAACAAAGACAGTTGAATGAAGATTAAAAAAGAGAGAACGAAGAGTCCAAGCAACCAAGAGAGATAGTGAACAGTGAAACTTGAGAGGAGGACTGAGCACAAAGAGCAGTAAAGCCAAGTAGAGGAGACAGAGGGCCGAGCTGACCACATGCAGCATCGAGCACCAGAGAGATTGAAGAATCAAGCCTTCCCATAGAGGAATCTGTCCGGATTGAGCATCACATTTGGCTCTTTCCACTGTAGACCGAGGGTCATAGAGCTGGTAGGAAGAACAAGAGTCTGTGTACTCCAAGTGGCTTAGGGGATCCAGGAACCACCCTACCAAGCAAAAACTGCTTCAGGAGAACTCATATTGAGTCCCTGCATTGTAATTTCTCTGCTGAAAGACACAATAAAACAAGGCCACCACTGAAGCTGGACTAGAGACGTAGCCCTAGAGAATAGGGTGAACTCCTTATTAAAAATTGTTTGTGTCTTTGTGTTGCTTACTGTATTTCTCTACCTGTATTTCCATTTATTTTCTGTGTATTGGCAATCTGGTCGATCTATTGTTTCAATAACACAGAACACACACACCAACACATGGGTTTGTAATACCTTTTGTTTAATAAATCTTCAACTGAGGTCACTCATAGGGTGATTATCAGATCACTTCACCTCCCCCGCAGGGGTTCCTCTGCACTGTCAGGTCAAGCACTCCATCGATCTAACCCCAAGTGCACCACTACCCAATGGAACAATCTATCGGTGCTCCATTTTGGAGAATGATGAAATCAAGAGGAAAATTTAGGAGTTGATGTAGAAAGGTCACATCCATCCAAGTTCATCACCCTGTGGGAGCACGATCGTGTTGGTACAGAAGAAGGATGGGACTTGGAGACTCTGTATTGACTATCGAGTGCTGAACAAGATCATTGTTTGTAATAGGTACCCGATCCCATGAATTGATGACCTCTTGGACCAACTGAAGTGGGCAAAATATTTCAGCAAGATCAATTTGAAGTCAAGATATCACTAGGTACCAATCAAACCCTCTGATGTGTGGAAGACTACTTTCAAATCCAAGGAGGGTTCGTTCGAGTGGTTGGTGATGCCTTTCAGATTGACGAATGCTATTGCAACCTTCATGAGGCTAATGGATGACATCTTGTAGCCATTCACCAAATCATTTGTAGTGGTATACTTGGATGACATCCTGATCTTTAGCTAGAGTTGGGAAGAGCACCTCCACCACATCCGACAGGTTCTCCAAACACTGTGGCAACACAAGTTATGTGCCAATTTGGAGAAATTCACTTTTCGCATGACCCAGGTTCAATATTTTGTATACATTATTAATGAACAAGGGGTGCATGTGGATCCATCGAAGATCCAAGTCATTCGAGATTGGACATCTCCAACCACTCTGAGAGAGCTCCGCAGCTTTCCAGGTCTTGCCAACTTCTACCACAGGTTCATGTTGGGATTTTATCATATCACTTGGCCCTTGCATCAAGTCACCAAGGGAGGAGCGAAAGAAAAATTCTTTTGGTCTGAATCTGAACAGAGGGCATTCACAGAGTTGAAAGATTGCCTCTAAACGACACCTGTGCTTGCATTACTAGACTTGCAACAACCATTTGAGGTCGAGACAGATGCCTCTGACTATGCTATTGGGCCAATCCTTTCTCAACATAGGCATCCAGTGGCATATCACAGTGAGACACTTTCAGACACAGTACAAAAGTATCCCACTTATGACAAAGAGATGTATTCCATTGTGCAGGCCTCTCGACAATGGAAGCATTACATTTTGGGGAAGGAAACGGTCATCCACACAGACCACTAACCCTTGTAGTTTATACAGACCCAAGAGAAATTGCAGAATGATCGCCATCAGAAGTGGACCACATACCTGCAACAGTTCCATTTGAATATGAAGTATAAGAAGGGTAGCACCAATAATGTTTCAGATTTCCTCAGTTGACCATCGATCATGGCGTTAACCACTGTGCTCACCTCTTATGGGCACGAGACTTTTGATTGGCCACTTCTCTACAAAACTGACCCAGAATTCGGCCACACATACCAGAAACTCTTGGAGGGTCAACATGTTCTAGATTTTCACCTCCAGGATTCCCTGTTATGCCACCTGGGTCACCTTTGTGTTCCTTCAAGTGAGTGTGCCAACATGATTTGGGAAGCAAACTATAGTTGAGTTGCTGGACATTTCGGGGTCGAGAAAATGGTGGCAGTATCGTAGAAGTATTTCTATTGGCTGAATCTTTGACACGATGTCGAGAAGTACATTAGATCATGCACTGCCTGTGCCATTGCCAAACCGACCATCAAGAAGAAAGGCATCTATACCCCACTGCCTACCCCTAGTCGACCTTGGGAATCCATCTCCATGGATTACATGTTAGGTATTCCTTCCACTAAGCATGGAAATGACTGTGTTTTTGTGGTCGTCGATAAGTTCTCGAAGATGGACATTATGGCTGCCTGCAAGAAGAATATCACAATAGAAGCCACTGCTAAACTCTTCTTTGAGCTAGTGTGGATACACTTTGGGATCCCATAGTATATCATCTTAGATCTGGAGAGTAGGTTCCTCAATACATTTTGGTCCAGTCTCTGGTCGATGCTTGACACCAAACTCACTAAATCCATAGCCTTCCATCCTCAAACTGATGGCCAGACAGAGGTTGTCAACAGGATGATCATACACATTTTGCGCATGTACAACTCAAAGCATCCATGCACATGGGACAAGAGCCTCCCCTATGTTCAACACAGCTACAACCGGGCTCTCCACAACTCGGCTGGCCACAACCATTTTCAAGTGGGCTTGGGATTCCAGCTACTATGTCCCACTGATGTGGCCATGCTAGTTGCAGATACTCACGCAGATTCGACTCATGTCCAGTCCAAAACAGATAAGGCAAACAACTTCATTAAGCACATCCAACATATTCACCAGCAGGTCCATGACATTTTAGAGAAATCAAATGCCAAGTACAAGTAGCGACATGATGAACAATGAGTGCCACACAAGTATCAAGTGGGCAACAAAGTCTAGTTACATTTGCAAAAGGAATGCCTTACTAAAGCCTATCAGAAACTAAGACCACTCCGATATGGTCCTTACACCATTACCAAGGTTGTGGGAGACAATGCATTTGAGCTCAGCATTCCCCCATTCCTTGGCTTGCAACCGGTGTTCAATGTGGACTGCCTTTGGCCATACTTTCCACCATTACTATACACATTCGACATTGCAAAACAACTCACACCCACAGAGTTAAATCCAGATTGCATGGAACAAGCTGCAACTAATTGGATCATGGATGCACAGATCAAGCACACTCACTAACAGAGTATCAAATTTTATCGATTTGTCAAAGCAGGCCAACTCCTTCACCAGGGCAAGTGGCTCACCAGTGACCAAGTTCAGCAAAAGTTTCCTCATCTCATGGAGGAACTCAACGCAATGGGGAACATCGCTTCCTAAGGGGGAAGGAATGATCTAGGTGGATATTGGTGGCCACCTACCAAGTCCACTTAGACCCCCACCATTGTTTCTTTTAGCTTTTCAGTTTCCTTAATTGTAGCATAGTTTACTATTTTTAGCAGTTTTTCGAGTCCTGAACTTCTGGAGCCATTTTGAGGCCCTAAACGACGTTTTTTTGGGAAAACTGGGAGCAACATGGGTCCATGGACTGATGTTTCTCTTCCCAAAGTTGTAGTTCTTGGATAGATCTTTCTAGCGAGATACTGTGTGCGTCAAACAGATTCGTATGCCAAATTTACAACCTCAGGAAGTTCATGTACCAATTTACCCAAACGGGGCCCACAGTTTGGCATTTCATCTTCTAGGGTTAGGTTTTTGGATGTTTATGGTTTTACATTGTTTCTCAACAATAAATAGGCCTTCGAGCCTCATTGTAACACAGTTCAGAGGCATGTAGCTACCACATCTCTTATCAGAGATAAGCTACCATCGCCCTAGCTAGTTTATTTCCATTTGTATTTGTAAGCATATTTCAGTATTTTACATTAATGAAATGAAGTATTATTTCCGTTGCATCATTGTGTATATGGTTATCTCTGTATTTTTTTACATTCATGTTTAAATCTAGATCATCATCTTGGAATAATTGTCCTCAACCCACTGTGATCACTCATGAATGTAAACCTCCCACCCAGAAGATAATGTCTCCACATCTTCAATGCATGTATAGTCACTGCTAGCTCAAGATCACACGTTAGATATTTTTTCTTATGCTCATTCAGTTTCCGTGACTCGTAGTGTTGTGGGGAAAAATGCCTATGCAGGATGATCCTATCCACCTAAGGTGTGACAGTGCCTTAGCAACAAACAGAGACAACTATTCTAGTATTCTTCCTTTATGAATTAAGAATGAAGAGAGAGAGATGGATGGACTAACCGGTGTCTTCCGTTTGTCCCTTCGATCCGGCTTCTCTTCTCTTGGAGAGTTCCCAGCTTCAAGAGGTTTCTGCAAGATCACAAGAAGAGAACACTACACAAGACATGGATTCATATTCATAACTAGTTCAGGATTAGAAATAAACTAAACATACTAATGCATTCATACATAAAAAATACACCAGTATATAGGAGAAACCAAGATAGCTTTATTGATGAATAACAAGGTTCAGGAAGAGATACAACCCAGAGGGCTCCAATCCAGCATCTCCTTCCCAGCAAATGGAATTCCTATCTTCACCCCCTTTCAAAGCATTAAGCACCCAATGATTCCAATCTCAAACCAACAACAATTCTTTGCAATAACAAAATTCCAGCCTCTAGATCTCATGGAGGAGAGATCCATATATAGATGTTTGGAGAGAGGATGAGTCAGCTTGAGATGTGACTAGTGTCCTCTCCCTCTGTCAGTTCTTGAGTCCACTTGGAGGTTCTTGCTTCCACTTGGAGATTTGGAACCTCTTACTCATCACCAGTCGAATTCCCTGAGGCAAGTGTCATTTTGGAAGCTTCCTGGGTTTTGACACCTTGAGAAATGAGCTTGCCACTTGTCCATTCTCGTTCAGCGCAGGTAGCCAGTGTTTCAGTTGACATTCAACGTAGGTAGCTAGTGTTGGCTTTGACATTCAACGCAAACAGCTAGTGTAGCCACTGAAATGACCCTGATTTGACTTGTTTTGAGTAGTTTTTGGTGGAGAACTTCTGTGAATTGCTGTGGTTTGTTAGCCTTGTTCCTCTAGGGGTAGGAACAACATGTTTAGGGACTTTGGATCCCTTAGATTATGGACATTCCATGCTCAATGCTGTAAGGCACAAAAATGTCTATAACAGTTGCCCCCTAAAGTATGAGGCTATTTATTGGGTGAAATGCTTTATCAGGGGGATCCGAAGTTCATCCAATGCTGGGAGGAGACCTGTAATAAGATACAATACAATACATTATTTTTCTTACTTCTTTCATGATCTAGCTGAGGCGGGCATTCCCATGCTCAGCTTTATAAATTCATTTTTCTGTACATAGAACAGACAATCGTCTGATGGTAGACTGATAATTTTGATGAAATTATCATCCTTTGAGTAGGATGATTATCTGCTGCAATGATGTACATGTCAATGTCTTTATCTTTCCTGAATATATATCGCAGCCCGGATGGATGAAACTAGATCCGGGGTCTTCAAACTCATTCGATCTTCACTCTAAGTACAAGTCGATCCATGAGAGAATTGTTCTGAAGTCGAACATGGAAAGACATCGCTTGATTACCGGTCAATGATGTAAACCGTTAACAAGCGCGAGAGGAATCATCGATAATGATAATGACCCTCAAGGTACTGCAGTACAATTCACGTGGTGTGAATAAAGGACTTGGCGTCGAACACCGCGCAAAATCTTTCGGTCGAAGGTCATTGATGTATACCTGTCGCCGGAAGTGAGAAACTTGCCATTGAGGCATGCAAGCTTCAAAGTACTGAAGGGGTTGTTCCTAGATCAACTTCTTGGATAATGAGCTGATGTCGACAAGAAGCGATCCATCAAAGGAGGGCCTTAATGAATCCCACATCAGTGACGCGGAACGGAGCTAATGATTTTAATGGAGGTGAAAACGATCTGTGACATATGATTCAGGGTAGCGGTCATGAAAGGATGAAGGATAATGTATGGCAGTGGATGGGACACGGTTGACTTTTCTGAACGACTTCTCTTGAACATATGGCGACACTGATGCGATGGATTGGTAGCATTACCCCAAAGATGGATGGTATGGCAAGACCATGGATGTGACCGGTGAATGAAACAACCCAACCCAATTGTGGTACGGAGGAAAAGTGTCATGTTCAAGAGCGACTTGCTACCATCAAAGTTTTCTTTAGTTTCTCCCAAATTTTCCCCAGTCATTGCTGACCAGTACCTCTTTATTTTTGTCAAGCTTGAGGAGGATAACATATGCTTGTTCTATAACTTGCCCTTCGGGAAAGCCCATCGCTATGTTTTAACGAGCCTAGCGATAGTGAAACTCGTTCTCGTCTAAAGACAAGTTTGTCGCTATTTAATGATTTTAACGAGTCTAACGACAAGGATAACTCGGTCCTTTTCATTTTTAGAGAGTCTGAAAAGGTACATAAAGTTAAATCCAAAAGTCCTTTTTCGTCATCTAATCCCTTAAGTCCGAAAAAGTATAAAACAATACAGAAGGGATGAGTTTTCGATAGTTTTAACGAGCCGAATAAAACAAGCGCTCGATCTTTTTGTGCAATAATCCCTCAGGTCCAAAAAGATTAAAATCTAGAGGAGGGATAGCTCTTCTGGTCGCTTTAACAAGCTGGAAGGCCAAAACTCGGCAATCTTTTCATATTTTTCGAGTCAGATGAAAAGATCTTAAAGAAGACTCGTCTTTTGAGGAACGAGTGATAAACAGGGTTAGCAGCTGATTCCAGGTACAGGTTGGAATTTTCCAATCACGGCAATGTCACAAGGATGGCTAAGTGAAATCACTCTTCGCAGCTGTTCCTCAAAATGGGTAAACAATCATATGGAGGTGAACGATCGGCCAAATGAAAAGTGGAGGTGACGGTGCAAACACGAGCAAGGCTTTAATGGCTGATGATATAACATTCACAGTGGTTATTTACTGGGATAGTTCATTTTTTAACAAGCTTAAACGCGGGTGGAAACATTTGCTCGGTCTTACGTTTATTTTTTAACGAGCATGAACTATGTGCTAAAACTGCTCGGATCTTGCGTTTATTTTTTAACGAGCATGAACTTTGTGCTAAAACTGCTCGATATACCAGTCATATGATAAGTGTCTCATCAAGATTCTATTTTTTATGGAGCTTCATCTCACTAAGCTTTGCTCCACATCCTTTCGTTATGCAAGTTCGGAAACGACTAATCCTACGAGTTTAAAGGGTTATACCTACAGGTTTAAAGGGAGGACCTAAAAATTTAAAAACTAAATAGCCGCCCCTTGCTTGCACTCCAAAAGGTTTGCATGCCCCCAGGCATAAAGTACGATTTCAAGGTTACCTCTACTTCATTTCCGTCAAAACATTCGTTTCACCGAGAGAGGCCTACCTCTTTCAGGTTACCCAAAGATTGTCTCGTTAGTAGTTTAAACAAAACACTTCCTCGGCAATATCTACCGAAGTAGACAAAGGTGAGCGACGTAGCCCGCCGACTCACATAACTTTGACAAAAGAATCTTATTCTAGAATAACCCTCTTCCTAGACGGACGGGGTACAAACTAGTCATATTATCCCACGGAAACCTACTCTATACCCAAAGTTTCCCTGCCGAAGCAGACCAGGACGCATGCCCCCTGGGTTCCAGTCATATCCTCCCGGATTACTCGCGCTCATCAGGAGGACGGACCGTGGGTTGAGACACTTATTGCGTGAAGAGACCATTTAGGGATGGTACATGACTATTTGCGATGCGTGATCCGGGAAATGAAAGTTGGTCCACGAGCTTGACCACTCTTCCTTCGTGCGGAAAACACATTACTCTAAAGAGTGAGGAGACAACGGCTCCCATGCAATATATATAGTCTCGTCCAAGGAGTAGGTTATAATCCAAGGGTCCTTGAACGACCATCACGTTCAGTTGAACGGTCTTCCCTTTCAATGTAATGGGCACATTGGGGAGGATCCCTAAAGGTCGACTGGTTCCTTTATCAAAGCCTGATAGATTTCTCATTTCAGGCAAAAGCGCTGGCGAACCAAGCGCTTTCCAAGCAATAGAGGAAAGGATACTCACAGATGCCCCCTCATCAATGATAGTGCCAGCCATTACCATTCTGTATATTTGAACGATAATCCTGAATGGCATGCTGGATGGCAACCGGGGTCTGCCTAGTTGGTTCCAATCGAACGAGACAACTAGGTTGCTTGGTGGTGGGACCGAATAGACAGCCGGGTATGACTCTGACGAAGTTCCTTCCTGCGACAAAGGAATGGGCAAATTGCCCCCTTTTTCGTCGAAGTCTGTGTTGATGAAGAGAATTTGGACGGTGTCGTCTTTATTCTCCTCTATGATGGTATCATTCGAAGATAGAGCCTCTGAAGGCAAAACCGGGTCAACTGCCGTCTCAACCTTTTGACTTTCGTCAGGCATGGATCCAGACGGTTCATCTTCAATGATAGGCGCTTCGGCTGACCACCTGGGCGGGCCAGCCGGGTTCTCAACTAGTGAAGGACTTGGCAGGAGTTTTTGATATCCAGGAGGAAGCTGCACTGGTAAAACCGGGAAATCTTCCAAAACTCGTTTCGCCTCATCTAAGAAGGGACAACGGTGGATGGCGTGGTCGCCTTCACACAGCTTGCAGGGAAATCTAGCTTTCCCTCTCTGTCCTGTGGCTTCACTTTCACTAGTTGACGGTAAGCAGTCAACATGGCTATCAGAGGTTGATGCTACCGAACTGTGCAAACGGGGAGACCAGTCCCTTAGTATCCGAGGGATGCAGGGACAATCTCTGTGGAAGTGGTCTCCCTTGCATATGACACATGGCGATTTAGGCCTTGTCAGTGCTGTGTGTGGATTTTTGTCAAACGACACTTGCTTGCCCCCAGTCGCTTTTGGCTCCTTCTTCTTCTTCTCTTTCTTCTTCTTTTCCTTCTTATCCTTAGGAACTTGGTTTTTTGTTTTACTAGTTCCGTCAAGCGAAGAGGAAGGAGGAGAGGAAGAGTTAGATGAAGTAGAAGGCTGGTTGGCAACTCTGGTCTGGTCTAACTGTTGACTCGACTGTTCAGGAATGGTGGTGTTCTGAACGACATTGGTTGAAAAGAGCTAGACCGGCAGCCAATTGTCAATCCTGGAAGCGACAATGTGGCCATGTGGGGCGCACCAACATCTCCCCAAGAGGAGAAGGGACTAGGATTTCCACCAAGGGGAATTCCTTGGTTGGTGTGCTCCATTTTTTCAACCTAAAGATCAACGCAGGAATAAAGGGTGATTGTTCCGTTTAAAATAAATTTTTAACGATGCTTAGACACAACTTGCTTTTTCAATTTTAAAGAGTCGAGAAAAATCTAAAGATGAATCTAGTCTCCTTCGATGTCTTAACGAGCCCGAAGTGACAAATGCTCGGATGGACTTTTTCCGTTATAGAGTCTGAAAAAGGCCAAAAGGAACTACTCTGGAGTTCTAGGCAGAGGGTGTGCCAAACTTTTCGCAAAACAGCAGAATACTTTTTAGGGTACGGGCGGTCAATCTTCCTGAATGTTGTGTTCAGTGCATTGCGATCAGTAGGGCGGCTGACACGGCTTCCTAAGGATAAAGGTTTTATGCCTATAGGGGTCTCCCAATATATACGTGACGGTACGTGGGAGCACAATCCGTACTGGCGCTATCGTCCCTCAGGAGGAATCACCCACCATCCACGAGATCGACAGTCACCAGGCTTAACGACGTCGAAACACGTCTCTAGCCTAGACCTCTATGTTGTGCGTTATGTTGCAAAGCGTTGTTAAGTTCATTCAATTTATTTTAGGTTGATCTTTTTAAAGTTTGCCTTTCAAGGTTCACCACGAGATGTATGATACAAATTCCTAAATGCAGTCTAAAGATGATAAGCAAGCTTTATATCTTTTCAACTTTGAAAATCCTAGCTACTAAGGGAAAAGAAAGACACCATCTTTTCTCAAAGAGCAATCAGCACACTCTAATGCACTTTTCCTAAATCAAACATGTAAAATATCAAAATGAAAATGCACAATGCAGGTGTTTGTTTTCCGCTTTCTTAGTGTTGATGCCTACAAAAGAAAGTTTTTTGCACAACTTTGAATTTGCTTTTAAATGACAAATACAAACAAGTTTACTTTTTCGAAATCAGAAAGGGTAGAAGAGATTACAACACTTAACGATTTTTGAAATAAACTTTTGTTTCGACACTTTAAAAGAGACAAACTCAAACCAATAAGCAAAAGCAAATGTATAATCAACTGCAAACAGCCAATGAACTCTCTCCTAAGATCACAATCAACAGATCTGAATCAAGGGCTACAGGATGATTACTTCACTCATGCAAAGGAAGACTGCAAATGATGCCACAAACACATAAAAACACTCACAGTCTTTTTGTACAAAAGGAGGCGGAATCTAAGCAGAGAAAAAGGGGTTATCAGACTGGTACCTATGCTGGTTACAGGCTGCAAAAATCAGAGATCAAAACAAGGCAAAACAGAGCAGAGAACCCCAGCTGTACTAGGACAAACTGGTTCAGCGCAACCTCAACATAGGGGTTTTGACATTCAGCGCAGGTAGCCTTCACGGGACCTGCGTTGAAATGCAGAATCCCTTCACTGGGTCTGCGCTGAAGGAGAAGCTCTCGTTTCCCATAGGTTCTGGGTCACAGATTGCTATTTAATTCACTGTTTCAGGCCAAATAAAAGCAACAAGCAAGGTACAATCAAAGGGATGCTTTGAGGGGGTACTAAGATCTATCACAAAGGATCATCAAGTCATTTGTGAGTCCATAGTTCAGATCATAGACAAGTCCAGTGATTGGATCAAAGCAACAACTGTCTACTTTGCATCCGGGGATAGCAGATGCAGTTCGACTGTTGCTGTCAAGTCTATGAAACAAACAATGATAGAAACACAAATAAAATGACTAAAAAAATCTCCCCAGTGGAGTCACCAATTTGTTGTGGGGAAAAATGCCTATGCAGGACGATCCTATCCACCTAAGGTGTGACAGTGCCTTAGCAACAAACAGAGACAGCTATTCTAGTATTCTTCCTTTATGAATTAAGAATGAAGAGAGAGAGATGGATGGACTAACCGGTGTCTTCCGTTTGTCCCTTCGATCCAGCTTCTCTTCTCTTGGAGAGTTCCCAGCTTCAAGAGGTTTCTGCAAGATCACAAGAAGAGAACACTACACAAGACATGGATTCATATTCATAACTAGTTCAGGATTAGAAATAAACTAAACATACTAATGCATTCATACATAAAAAATACACCAGTATATAGGAGAAACCAAGATAGCTTTATTGATGAATAACAAGGTTCAGGAAGAGATACAACCCAGAGGGCTCCAATCCAGCATCTCCTTCCCAGCAAATGGAATTCCTATCTTCACCCCCTTTCAAAGCATTAAGCACCCAATGATTCCAATCTCAAACCAACAACAATTCTTTGCAATAACAAAATTCCAGCCTCTAGATCTCATGGAGGAGAGATCCATATATAGATGTTTGGAGAGAGGATGAGTCAGCTTGAGATGTGACTAGTGTCCTCTCCCTCTGTCAGTTCTTGAGTCCACTTGGAGGTTCTTGCTTCCACTTGGAGATTTGGAACCTCTTACTCATCACCAGTCGAATTCCCTGAGGCAAGTGTCCTTTTGGAAGCTTCCTGGCAAGGAAAATTTTAAGGATGGAAAATTTTCTTGAAGTTTAAAACATTGGCGAATCTCACTAATCCCTTATATGCAAATTATAAATGTTTATTGATATATTTGTAAAATTAATCAAATTTATAATTATTTTATATATAGTCTCTATATAATGTTGGCGATTTTTAAGGTAAAATAATTTTATATTCTAAAATTTGGGCGAATCGTCTTTTATAAAATTGGAAATTGGCGAATCTTTTTTGTGGAAAAATCATGGAAAATTAGCCCACTGGGCAAACATTAGCCCCTAAAATTTTCCATGCTTCCTGGGTTTTGACACCTTGAGAAATGAGCTTGCCACTTGTCCATTCTCGTTCAGCGCAGGTAGCCAGTGTTCCAGTTGACATTCAACGCAGGTAGCCAGTGTTGGCTTTGACATTCAGCGCAAACAGCTAGTGTAGCCACTGAAATGATCCTGATTTGACTTGTTTTGAGTAGTTTTTGGTGGAGAACTTCTGTGAATTGCTGTGGTTTGTTAGCCTTATTCCTCTAGGGGTAGGAACAACATGTTTAGGGACTTTGGATCCCTTAGATTATGGAAATTCCATGCTCAATGTTGTAAGGCACAAAAATGTCTATAACACGTAGCACACTACCTATCCTTCTTGCATGATAACTCCACTAAGTCCGCTTTTGCAAGCATCTGTACACACCACAAACTCCTTGTCCAGATCTGTAATCTTTAGCACTGGTGCATGTGTGAACAACTGCCTAAGCTCCTCAAAACTATATTCACATTCTGCCATCCATTCAAACTTCTTACCCTTCTGTTGCAATGATGTGAGAGGATATGCAATGCGTGAGAAGTTCTTGATGAACCCCCTGTAGTAACCTACTAATCGCATGAATTATCTCACCTCATCTACATTCTTAGGAGCTACACATTGCATGATGGCCCTTATCTTTTCTAGATCTAATGCTATGCCTTCCTTGGAGACAACATGTCCCAAGTAGTGTACCTTAGTCTGAAAGAAGCTACACTTTCTAAGATTAGCATACAATTGATGCTCCCTTAGCAATCTCAACACTGTTGCTAAATATTCGACATGTTCTTCCTCGTTCTTAGAATATACCAATATGTCATCAATGAATACAATAACAAACTTGTCCAAATAAGGACATAACACACTATGAATCAAACACATGAATGTAGCTGAATCATTAGTCAAACCGAATGGAACAAAAACAAACTCATAATGCCCATACCTGATCCTAAACGTAGTCTTGAAGATATCCTCTTCCTTGATGCATACCTAATGGTATCTCGATCTGAAGTCAATCTTAGAGAACACTGCTTCTCCCTTTAGCTGATAAAAAAAATCATCAATCCTCGACAAAGGGTATCTGTTATTGATCGTTACCTTGTTTAGCTACCTGTAATCAATGCACAATCTAACAATACCATATTTCTTCTTTACAAACAACACTGGTGCGCCCCAAGGTGATACACTGGGTCTGATATATCCTTTCTCCAACATTTCGTTTAGCTACAAATTCAACTCTACCAACTCAGGTGTGCTCATTCTGTAGGGTTCTTTCAATGTTGGAGCTGCCCCTGACACTAACTCAATAGAAATTTCTACCTCCCTATGAGGTGGCAACTTTGAAATGTCCACAGGAAAAACATCCCGAAATTGCTGCAATACTAGGTACCTACTCAGCACATCGCATCCTCAACCTCCTTACCCTTGTCACTAGAAATGTATACTACAAACATTACACAACCTTTTCTGAAACTACACTTAGCCTGCATAGCAGTAACCATACTGTTAGAAACCAGCTTAAGAAAAGATAGAAAAGATAGATCAACGCCTTATAATTTAGCCTCTTCGAGGGGGCAACCTCCTTTACATTACATAAATGAGAAATTCTTGGATGATACAAATGAAAAAACCTCCTTTCTATATATAGGAGTCTAAGGAGTCACAATATAACCCAGCCGACCTAACAATAATAATATAAAGCCACAAAAATAACAATAGAGGGATTCTATGGGGCACAGTAATAACAATATGGGGATAATATGGCCACAACAATATTAATAAGGGATGAAACTACAATAGTAATGGGGTAATCACTAGTATTATAGGGACCCAACATGCCCCTCTCCTTCAAAAAAGTGTTGTCCTCAATGCTTAAGTAGTTCTGGATGCTTCTGTATAAAATTTTCATCCTCCCAATCTTTAGCGGATAAGTTCTTCCACTTGATAAGATACTCTAAAATTGATCGATTTCGTAGCTGTCGAGTTCTTGCTTCTGTGACTGCTTCCGGTTCCAATATATTTTTTCCTTCCTTGTCAAGGTCTTGCAATATTGTTTGAACTGGGAGCTTGTCGCCTATAACCTTCTTTAAACATGAAACATGGAAAACTGGGTGCAATCGAGAAGCTGTAGGTAGCTCCAATTTGTATGCCATAGTACCAATCTTTTGCAACACCTTGTACGAACCATAATGCTTTGGTGATAATTTATTATCCTTCTTAGCTTGCTTGAGGGACATTTGCTTATATGGTTGTAGCCGTAGGAATACCCAATCACCTACATCAAAACTTCTTTCGTTGCGATGTTGATTTGCTTGTTGTTTCATTCTATTTTGTGCCAACACAAGGTTATCCTTTAAGAGTTGGAGGAGTTGTTGTTGATGTTCGATGTGATGTTCCACTGCTTGAACCTTAGAATTTTCTCTTAGATATGATGTGATGGATGGTGGTTGATATCCATAAAGTGTCATAAATGGGGTCATTTTTCTTGCTGTATGGAAGGAAGTGTTATACCACCATTCAGCCAAAGGTAACCATTTGACCCATTGTGTCTGTTTATCAGATACAAAGCAACGAAGCTATCCTTCTGAACATTTGTTTACTATCTCAATTTGCCCATCAGATTGAGGATGATAAGATGAGCTATGAGCTAACTGAGTACCAAGACAAGAAAATAATTATGTCCAAAAATTTCCAGTGAAAATGGGATTTCTGTAACTTACAATAATCTTTGGGTTTCCATGTAGCTTTTGAATTGTTTCCATAAATGCAGTAGAAACTGTACTGGCTTTAAATGGATGTGATAATGCACAAAAGTGTGCATACTTGGTAAGTCTAACAACTACCACCATGATGACACTCTTTCCCTCAGACTTGGGTAACCCTGTGATAAAATCCATTGAAACCTCCTCCCAACATTGGCTTGGAATGGATAAAGGTTGTAATAGACCCGATGTCTTAGTTTTTTCAACTTTATTTTATTGGAAAACCAAAAATTCTGCCACAAATTTTTGAATATCCGATTTAAGGCCATCCCAAAAAAATTCCTTCTTAACCCTATGGTAAGTTTTTAAAAATCCTGAGTGCCCTCCTAAGGGAGAAGTGTGCAATTCCATAAGAATCTTTTGTTTTAGTTGGGAATTCTTACAGAGGTATAAGCAATCTTTGTACCATAAAGAATCACTTTTACAGCTAAATGTATGAGACATACTGGAAGCTTGTTGTAATTTTCGAATAAGTGCCCACACTTCTTCATCATTCTTCCATTCCTCCCTTGATTCGTTTATCCAATCTGGTTGGATAATAGAAATGGCGCACAACAAGGCTTCCACATCCTTATCCTTTCTTGAGAGTGCATCTGCCACCACATTTTGCTTCCCTTTTTTGTAGATGATTTAAAAGTCATAACCCAACATCTTTGTGACCCACTTTTATTGCTCTTCAGAGGATAATCTTTGTTCTAAAAAGTATTTAAGGCTATCATGATCCGTTTTTACCTTGAAGTGTCTTCCCATTAGGTAGGGTCACCATTTCTTAAGTGCATGGAGTATTGCCAACATTTCCTTCTCATAAATAGCTTTGTGTAAAGACTTTCCCTTGATTGGATGACTTTCAAAAGCAATGGGTCTTTCATCTTTCATTAAAACAACACCAATTCCATTTCCTGAAGCATCACATTCCACAATAAAGGTTTTTATGAAGTCGGGCGTAGCTAAGACCGGTGCTTGGCACATTACCTCTTTAAGATGTTTGAAGGCCTTTGTTGCTTCTGGAGTCCATGAAAATGCATCTTTCTTCAATAATGTTGTTAGAGGTGTTGCTATTCTCCCATAATTCTTAACAAACTTGCGATAATACCCTGTCAACCTAAGAAATCCTCGCAGATGCTTTATGGATGTGGGGATTTTCCATTCCTTAATGGCTTTAATTTTGCTAGGGTCTACCTTAACTCCTTCATGAGATACAATATGACCCAGATATTCCACCTCTTGTACTCCAAAGAAACATTTGGATCTTTTTGCATATAATTGTTTCTCCTCCAATAGTTGTAGCACCATGTCAACATATTCAACATGATCCTTCCAAGACTTGTTGTAGATTAGTATATCATCAAAAAATACTAACACAAATTTTCTAAGTAATGGTTTGTAAATGGAATTCATTAAACCTTGAAATTTTGAAGGTGCATTGGTAAGGCCAAAAGGCATGACCAAAAATTCATAATGACCCTCATGAGTTATAAATGCTATTTTCGGAATGTCTTCAGTCTTCATTCTGATTTGAGGTTATCCTGAATGAAGATCCAACTTGGTGAAGTAAATTGATCCATGCAATTCATCCAGTAATTCATCAATGACGAGAATGGGAAACTTATCTTTAATAGTGAGCTTGTTGAGCTCCCTATAATCCGGACACATGTGCCATGATCCATCCTTCTTGTGCACTAATACTACTGGAGCAAAGAAAGAACTTTGACTCGGTTGAATTATACCAGCCTCTAACATTTTTGTAACCATACGTTCAATTTCACTCTTTTGGGCATAGAGATATCTGTACGGCCTGATGTTTGGAGGAACACTTCCTGGAATCAAATGAATAGCATGATCATGATCAAAAATAGGTGGGAGACCTTTGGGAGTCTCAAATACCTTGGAATGATTGTCAAGACTTTTTGGAGATCTGAATAAATAGATGATTGCAATGTGGAAACATCTAGCGAACATAACTGTGCAATTACACCCCTTTGTTCCTTTTTTAGAAGCTTTGTCATACCGTTAGAGCTGATTATCTTTCCTGGTTTCCCTGCAATGCCCCTTAATTCAACTTCCTTTCCTTCCATAGAAAATTTCATGAAAAGTTCTTGAAAATTAAAAGCTATTGTACCCAAGGATTGTAGACATTGGACTCCTAGTACAACATCAACACCTCCCATTGGAATGGAAAACATTGGGCTCGTCAATACATATTCTCCCATCGATAGCTTGATATTATGGCACTTTCTAGAGCAATTTATTGTTCCTCGATTTGCAACCATCACTTGACACTCTGGTGCTGGATATAAGAAGAAATTCAATTCTTTTGCTACCTTACAATGAATAAAATTGTGGGTATTTCCTGAATCAATCAACACTATTACCTTTTTCTTCTTAATTTGTCCTTCTATCTTGATGGTTTGAGGAGTGGTAATTCCCGCCAATGCATTACAAGATATGGTCAGATTCATTTCTTCTTTATCTAGGCTTTGTTCCTGGAGTATATCCTCTTCTTTTGACCTTTCTTGCTCCTTTTCTTCTTCCTCTTCGCAATCTATGTAGAATAATTTCTTCTCAGCACACTTATGACCTTTAGTGTATTTGCTATCACAACTGTAACAAAGCCCTTTTGCTTTTTTTTCTTCCAATTTTTGTGGTGTCAACCTTATAGGTTGTGGAAGACTAGGGGCAACAACCCTTCCATATTTATAGTTGTGAGTGGTATGCTTCCTGGTTGCCATAATTTTGCTTTCCATTTTTCTTGTTAACTTGAATGCCTTCTCTAATGAATCAGGTTCCCAAAGGTGAACATCATGTTGGGTATTATCCTTGAAATTCCCTATGAACACATCAATCCTATGCTCCTCTGGAATATTTTTTACCCTTATGTTCAATTTTTGGAACTCCTCAACGTGCTCCATTATTGAACCCTTTTGTTTGAGACTTATCAATTGGCTAAAAAAAGTGTTGCTTTTTGTATCCTCATAATGTGCTGTCAATTTTTTCTGTAAAAATTGCCCAAGTGATAATTGTTTTACGAGAGAAAGTCATTGATACCATACAAACTGATTTGGTTCCAAATATAAAGTTGCAATACGTACCTTTGTGTGTTTTGCACATTATTGTGGTCGAAAAATTGCTCCATCTGTAATATCCATGTTGCGGGATCCTTGCCATCAAACTTCCTCATATCGATTTTTGGAATATGGTGGGTCTTCGATCCCACATTAGAGTCTAAGAAATCATGATTAACATTTCTTTTTTTCACATCATGAGTTTCCTTTACTAACTTTTCACCATTAGTAAGTATTTCTTGTAGCAAATTTGTCAAATCTATCTTCAAATCATCCATCTTAGCTTCCATGCCCTTTATCTTATATTCCATGCCATTTATCTTAGCTTCTATTAGCTTTTGTGAGAGTGACATTTGTTGCACTTGTTCTTGTAATTTTGATATATCATGTAGCATTTCTTCCTCTTCTTCATGAGTCATGGTAGAGCTTTCAAGTTGCTTAATAAGTGTTTGCATTTTATTTCCTCAGGGCATCAGTTACTAAAAACAATGCTCTATTATGCCCTTTGAATTCCTTCAAAATAAATTTTCAGACCATGCTTAAGCAAAAATTTAAAGAAATCTACACACCTTTTTTCACTTTGTAGGAGCTCGATATTGCCTCTGATGTATCTATGTATTTTCTGATCATCCAATTCTAAAATTGTGACCTGCAGTAGCCCTATGTGTCCTCTTTCCAATACCACCAATTTGACCCAAATTGGATTCTCCAAGGAAGAGTTATGCGAAATCTCCCACAGTGACTTGATTATAGACTAGTTCAGTAGAGATAACATGTACGACGTGCCACGAGTCACCATTTCGACCTTTGGCTCTAAAAAATATCTACAAGAAACTACAGACCGTCCTCTTTTAGCAACTTCTTATGAAATTTCAATCCGATGCTCAGAGAGAATGTTATGATGATTTTCCCCAAGTCACCTATTTGGAATGTAATTCAGGAGTCTACAAAAAGACCAACTTCCTCAGATCATATCTCCGCAAATATAGTGCGAAAAGCTCTAAAATTCAGATCTGAGATTCAGCGCAATGTATTATCAAATGGGTTTTTTTTTTAAGCTTCTGAAACGTCACAGAAAAAAGGTTATAGACAAAATTCCACAATGACCTATTTGGAGTAGCGAAACCCTAGAATCCAAAGCTCTGATACCAAATGTTATGAAACTAGCTCAAGAAAAGATAGAAAAGATAGATCAACGCCTTATAATTCAGCCTCTTCGAGGGGGCAACCTCCTTTACATTACATAAATGAACAATTCTTGGATGATACAAATGACAAAACCTCCTTTCTATATATAGGAGTCTAAGAGGTCACAATATAACCCAGCCAACCTAACAATAATAATATAAAGCCAAAAAAATAACAATAGAGAGATTCTATGGGGCCCAGTAATAACAATATGGGGATAATAGGGGCACAACAATATTAATAAGGGATGCAAATACAATAGTAATGGGGTAATCACTAGTATTATAGGGACCCAACACATACTCAATGATGTAGGCTTCTTCTTTCCCTGCAAGGTCCTCTTTTCCCCACTATCATCAACACACAGAATGGCTTTGTCAAAGCAATCCACATTGGTTCTACGAAGTTATAACCAATCCATAGCCAAAATCATACTATACAAACCCAATGGCAATACATTCAAATGCAATGTTACCATTTAACCCCAATGGTGAACTCGCTTCTTTGTACATGTAGCCAACTGTACCAACCAAGACTCTGCATGCACTTATTTTCTCAAACCAAAATTATCCACCAGGTCAGGATTAATATAAATATAGTTATATCAGGGATCAATCAAAATAGAAACAACTTGATCACAAAGCTTATTGTCCGTCTCAATGATCGATGCTTGATGGTCCACCTACCTGTTGTCCATAACTGCATAAATCCAAGGAATTCTATGACCAATATCACCATCTCTATGTGCCTCCTAAGCGCTGTAGATATGAGGTTTACCACCACTCAGTTACTGTGGACAATCCCTCTTACGATGATCGTTACCACATATCCAACACTACAATGGTTCCCTACCACAACATCTAGCCTACTGTTCTCCATGTCCCTTCTCAGTTGTATTGAATTTCTTGTAAGGAACTGCATTATCTTTCTCACTTGCATCTTGATGTCTTCCTCACTTTGGTGGCCATCTTCCTTTAACTTTCTCATTTATTTTCAAGTCATGCTTCGACTCAACTTTGTGCTTTGACTGCTCATAACAATACTTCAACTTTTGGATGGCATCCTCCAACAATCTAGGCTCATCGAACTCAATCTGGTCTCATTATTCAATTGGAAATCAACTAATGAATCTTTGAACCTTGGCCTTCTCCTCTCTGAGGTAAGGCATGTATCTCAACAACTCCAAAAAGTTGCTAGTATATTCATTTGTCATAGAACCCATCCGCAACTCATAAAATTCCTTAGCTTTATCATCATAATACCTCTTAGACAAGTACATCTTCTTGAAAATCCTTCCAAATGCATGCCAAGTCAACTCATCCTCATGTATGTCCTTGACATTCTTCACGTTTTCCCACCAAATATCCACTTTACCTTTGAGATTGGAAAGGGCTATCCTTGCTTTCATGTTTTCTGAGTAATCATGCAATCTAAATAATTTCCTCATGCCAAGCAACCAAGCCTCCACATCTTATGATTTATTCATCTCTCCATCAAAGGTAGGTGGCTTTGCCTTCTTGAACTCATTCAAAAAGTATCCCCTATCATTCCTCCTATATGGATGATAATGATGATGATCATGATGTCTATCAGAACCAGAACTAGAGTAATACCTGTGTCTGTCACCCCTCCTATTCAGAGTGTCCAACATCCTACCA
The DNA here is from genome assembly GCA_031772625.1 of Pinus tabuliformis. Lineage (NCBI taxonomy): Eukaryota > Viridiplantae > Streptophyta > Pinopsida > Pinales > Pinaceae > Pinus > Pinus tabuliformis. The sequence goes on along the minus strand of CM062820.1, from coordinate 1,522,311,778 downwards.
TCTCTAATAGTATCAGATCTATCTAACCTATGTCTACTATGAGACCTATTACCATATTCCCCATTAGTTCTGTCCTCATGTCCATGGCTGATCTGAAGAGGTCCCTGTCACTGCAAATCTGACAAACTCTAAATTAATATCACATTCACCTATGCTTGTTTCTCTTGTGCCTGCATGATTTAGTCATTGCCTTCTTTGCAACTACTTATTTCTTTCCTCGTGCTTCTCAATCTGTCTGCCAAGTTAGAAGAGTGTCGCACACCATGATACGCATATGATGCATAGGGAGATTCTATGTAGTCTACCACCTTGCTAGCCATCTAATCTCTTTCCTGCAAGGCATACTATGTTAGCTAAATTGAATCACCATAAATCAATGTAACTTAGCATACTCGGGGAGGATACCTTGTCTACAAGATCATCAAATCAACGTGATGCATGTAAAATCATAACCATAATAACATATACACATATATCAATAAGTGCATCAACGCATAACCATCATACTAACTCGGGTCGAGTCATCAATGAAAGGCCATATAAAAAATGCATGCTATGACCTCATGCATGAAAACAACCAATACTCCAGTATACACATTGCCTCATGCAACTATCCACCTGCATAAGAAATGACTAATCAACTACACATACACATAAACACATGAAGTCGAGCATAAGAAATCAATTATTGCAATCAACCTACAAGACTGATGCAAGTAATCAAATAACCAAGAATTCAACTGAACATACAAGGATGTAATAAAGATGCATATAATTGTATAACAAGTCATATTCTCATGTCAATGCATTCCATAAAATTGACATCAAGTTCCTCATGATAACCTTACTACTACCATGACCAACATGATGTAGTGCAACAACCACATGGAACGCCAGTGTAAGATCCACACACGCAACTGACATGCATGCATGAACAACAAATTCACCCATATCTATAGCACCAAATATGACCCAAAGAGAGTGCAACCATGCTCTGATACCAATCTGTAACAATCCCTCCCAAGTATACCCAAAGTAACATTCCAACCAGGGTAAACATGAGGATATATGCTACTATAATCATATTCAACCTCCTATGTCACCATAAGGAAGTGGAATCGAAGGAACATCACATACATTCATCCAAAATCATCAACAAAACCCTCAGGAGAAAAGTCAGTCACTCAGATAGCCTGTCTTTGGGTCCCACTACTATTACGCAGCTCTTAGGCCATAGTTTCTCTCATGCTATGGGCAAGGGGGTGACAAACAACCTAAAGTTTATCTCATAGGCCTACCTGCCATTGACTGTGGACTAGAATTGCCAGTTTTGTGCCCATGACCCCAGGATTTAAGCCACTTTTTTAGCAAAGGATCATAGCCTCTTATTACAAGAAATCATTAAAAGCCTTATAACAATGCTGATCAAACAAAAATCACCCTCAGGAATAGGCTTGAGCATCCCCAACCAAGACTGGAATTTTGTCAAACACTTGGCTTCAATGCAGCTTATAGGTCTAGGACACAAGAAAAAGAATAAATGGCTTGAAGAACTTATGAAACATAACCAAAAGGATATCCTCCTTCTCCATTGAACTACTACATCATCAATTAGGTCTTGCATCCATCCATTTAATAATTACAATTAAATATATGAAATAACCATGACATAAACTAGTCATTTAACCATGCTTATAACCAACATAAAACCATATAAATATCAGAGATATGAAAACCATTAATCCACATATAAATCAATGCAAAATTAAGAGAACTTAGCTTTTATTAATCATAGGCAAATCCGACGAGGTTCGAGACTTACACATACCACCCAACTATAGACATGGCTGAACTAAATATCTCTTTCAGCCATTCACCTTCATGCCATATTCCAAGCATGAATGTTGGATCTCATAGAAAAAAAAATCCAAGAACAACTAAGAGAATCTAGAGGCTAAACCACCTCCACCCTCACCAAACCATGATCACACCAAAAAAGTGCTCTGTTCACAACTGAATAAAACTTGGAATGCCATCCAAAATCCATCACTATCCTTGAGAAATTTTCCATCACCTTGTCTCTCAAGATTTACCACAATCCAAAGCTGGATCACGAGGCACTAAACCAAGAATTCTCCCTCAGGCTTTACCATGTATCTCGCCAAAACCAGTCAAGGGATTCCTAGGCCTTTGGGAATGAACCTTGAGACCACCTTTTCCCTGGAATCTGAAATCCACCTAGCAATTCCGAAGTTCTAAAACTGAAATAAACATCCCAACATATCATGGCATCTAGGAAAAGGTTAGGCTAGGCTAAAATCCACTGTCATAACCCAGCAAGGCCATGCTATCGACAACAAGAGAACCATACACCAACATGCAAATCCATGCATGTCCAAACTAGCTAGGAAGTCACAAATGCAAAAGGTTACGTACAAGTATTCATGCTGAAGTTGCTTGATCCGACTTTCCTTTCCTTAAGCCTTGCTTGCTTTTACTTTCCTTTCCTTGCTTTCCCTTTCATTTGCTCCAACTAGAGTGCTCCAAGAAAACTCTAAGTGACCAAGAGAGTGAGAGTGAGAGAGAATAATGAGAGAGCTCCAAACATTAACTTGAAAAAAACCAAGAACTGATCCTTAGAAGCCTTTTTATGAATGAGGCCTATAATTTCTTCATTTTACATTATTTTCCTTCAATTTCCTCCTCACATGCAACCTATGACCTTTTACCTTCCTTTTCTCCTAATTTCCTTGATTATCATAAATAAATGTGCCAAAAATGCCTTTTTGTCTTTTAATGCCTTTTCCAATTTATTTAGCCAAAAAACACATCTAGTGATGCCCAGTAGGATATATTTGCCCAACATTCAACATGGAATAAGTGTCCCTTAACCGTGGTATTATTTTTCCTTTATTAACTTTTATTACATGAACTCTTCACTAGGGCTGTTACATGTTGGCCTTAACAGGCTTTTGAATTAAGAAAAACTCCCAAGACACATTTGTACACCATACATCACTAGTCCAAGTAGTTGGACATTCAACCCACTCCTCGCTCCTTAATGAAAAACTACATACTCTCAAAGCTATGTGGGAGGATCCAAGGTGAAAATTCCTTTCTCATACAATGGGAAGGGTATATATAGCCAAGGGTGATGCTTGGCCCTTGTGACTTTTGGACTACCCTCATGACTATTTAACTTCCCTTGACTATTAAACTGGCATGACTTTTCGAATTCTTGTGTGTGTCCATTAAAATTCACTTTACATTACATTCAGTTACAATGGATATAGCCCATAATGGTGATGTGGCTGAGACAACTCATGACACAACTCGACATGACACTGCTGACATGTACTAGTTGCATGTGGTGTCCAAGTTAAGCTACGATGCTACTGAGTATGTACTTTTGGTGTGCTTTGTCTTTCCCTCCATATTGCATAGTGCTGTAGGGTCATCGACGGTCTTGGTCTTGCTTGATGGTTTAATGCATGTGTTTCTTTTTCTTGTTGCTTGATATGCTTGGTACATCTATTTAGCTGCAAGAAAGTCTTTAGCATGTGCTCTCCTTCTTCATTCTATTCACCATCTCACCATGATTCACCAGTGTACCTATTCCTGCAATTCACTCATGATGAGACGACATTAAATCAAAAACCTCCTAGTCTAGCATGATGAATTTTTCTCATGTTTCAGGTGATAAGGAGGGAGGACAACTCACGAAGACAGCGTAGAGCGTAGCTCAAGTTGGAATAAGGAATTCTAGGAGGACAACCTGCATTGTCGGGAAAAACTACACAGTGACCACTAGGAGGCAGAATTGTGCAGTGAAAGTCACCAGTGTCAGTTGTAAGGCGGGACCCTAATGGGGAACACCTCTATGCAGCTTTTAAAGGGAAAATAGAGCAGGGTTACAGAGGGAAAATTGGATAGTTATGCACAGTTTACAGAGCAAAGACAAAGCAGGGATGTAGAGGGACTTGCTAAGCATAACTGCACAATTTCTGGGAACACTATAGGATAGGCTATAGGGGAACTTCTAGACATGTCTGTGCAATTTCTGAAGGCAGTGCAGAGCAAGGCAGCAGAGGACCAGCTAGATAGTTCTGCACAATGTCTGAGAACAGTGTAGAGCAAGGAAACAAAGGACCATATGGTCATGCTTGCATAGTTTTGGAGAACAGTGCAGACCTAGGTCGAAGAGCAGTGTAGGCTTCCAACACGCAATAAGGAGGCATGATGACTGTGCTTTATAAATGCGCAGTTTAGATTGGTCATGGAGGCAGTATCTGCAAAATTCTAGGAGGCAGATAGGCTGCGCAATTCTTGGATTACATAGTGCAGCTGACCTGGAGGACAACCTTTAGAACTATACAGTTCTGGGCAGCAGAGCAGGGTCACTAAGGGATGAGATTGCGTAGTGCAACTTAGTCGGGGTCCAGTGGAAGAGGGTTGTCCATTTGAACAAATTTTCAGGAAAATGGCTAAGTGTCAAAAGCAAGTGACTTCTGTAGAATTGACATTGTGATCATACACTTAGCATACTTGACGATGAGGAAAAATAAACCACCAAGACAACAAGACAAAACATGCCCTCGGTGACACTGTCTTAGAGCTGAGAGAGACAAGCACGACACTTGTAATAGACCTTCAGATAACTGTGACGATACTTGAACGACAGTGCTTACAACTTTGTGTGTGAGTATGAAAGGTGTTCACATAGTGAAGAAAACCCAAACAAATAAAGGCAAACCTTTCAAACTTACGAGAACAAGATCACAAGCATGACAATGCAATCAACATGCTGAAAGATGACCGCTAGTTAAACAAGCAAAAGTTGAAAAGACTTCATAAGAGCTCATGTGCTGAGCTCAAGTGTTTACAACCATCAAAGGAAAAATCAAGGAAGGCTCTGAAAGTTGGATTCAAGCCAAAATTTTGGAGGGTGTTGCAGTCACTACAACGCTTGGTGACACACTAGTTGAATACCAACTTCTCTGTTTGGTTTATTTTCAACATAGGTCCTTGGCCTTTCGGGGAGTATTGATTCATTGTGTAGATCACTTCGGCTTCCATACTTACCCAATGGACAGAAATGGTTCACCTTGTACCCACTTAGTTGAACACAACACAAAATTATATGAGATCACAGTGTTTCAAAGCGGGAAGGGTAATTTGGATCTCGAGCTTAAGATTTTCAGAGTATATTTTTTCATCTCTAGTGTTTCTCTACTACCAATAGGCCTAGACAGTACCACGATAAAGTCATGTAGGAGCACAAGCATTCCTCCATTACCAACGAGCCTAGATAGTACCCTGGTGGACCTGTTTGCTTCACCTCTCTGCGAAGGAAGCCTTTCTCTTCTTTTACCTTTTGTTATTTTTGAAAGAGAACTGTGCGTAGGAACTTATTTATTTTTCGGGCAGAAGAGAGATCCCGACTTATTGAGAGAAGAGGAGGTTGTTCCTTTAGAGAAGCATGTAAATACCTCTGATTTAGGTTTGATCATTTAGATTTTCCCCTTCTCCGTTTCTACTTGTTGGATAAGCTTGAACACATAGAGAAAAAAACTAAGTATAGGCATGAGGTTTCCCATACTGGACATGTGTTCATGGTTTGACCAAAACTTTCCTTACATATGGACGTATTTTCCATCAAGACTTCATTGAGTTACAATGAAGCACAAAGAAGTCAGACATAGGGTTGGCCAAGCACTGAAGTGTCACAACACTCTTTGAACTTCAGCCACATACACATTCAGAAGCTAGAACAGAGTGTGGGAAAACACTTATTTACAAAACAATGAAAGAAAACAACAAAGAAGAGAAAAAAAACAAAGCAAAGAAAAAAACAATAAAGAAAAGAAAAATAGCAAAGCAAATTACAAAACAATAATTAAAGGAGTATGTACACAGTGTGGGGCATGGCCCCAAATCATTGAAAATAATATTTTAAGTCTTGGCCATTGACAAGGAGAGTGTCAATCTTCCCATCAATTGATTGTAAATGATACGTGTGTTGGCCAAGATTCTCGTGAATGGTGAATGGGACAATCCACAAGGACTAAAACTTCATGTGTTTTCCTTTGTCTTTACAGGGTTTATCCCACTAAAAGACTAAGTCACCCACAGTGAAGTTAGTACTCCTTGCAGACTTCTTGTCAAACCATCTCTTGATACGGTTATGGTGAAGTGTAAACTTTTCTTTTTCCTTCACCCTTTCTTCCTGTAGCTTGGGTAATGTGTCCATCCTACGCTAAAGTAATAAACACGACTTGCATTGGGATTCTTGGGACAACTGGAGAGTAGGAAAGTAGTTATTCAGTGGGAGGATGGCTTCTTTTTCATATACCAGGAAGTAAGGGGAGATTTCAGAGAGGGTTTGGGTGTGACTTGGTCAACCCATAGAGCATTCACTAGAGCGGAGTGTCAGTTTCGTTGTTCAGAGTAAATGGTCTTTTTTATAATGCGGATAAGATTTTTGTTTGCGGACTCAGCAAGACCGTTTCCTTGTGGGTAGTAGTTAGTAGAGTGCTTTAACACAATACCATTTTGCAATGCAAATTCATAAAGATTTATTGAAGAAAAGTATGTTGCAATGTCAAAAAAAAATGATACAAGAATGAAAAACCTCGAGTTGATGTTCTACCTTAGGAAGTTGATGACTTCCTAGTCATTCACTTGTTTCAATGGAACTGCTTCTATCCACCGCGTAAAGTAATATGTAGCAGTTAAGATGTAGCGGTGCTACTTTGACAAATGTGGGAAAATCTCCCCAATGATGTCCAAGCTCCACTGTTGGAATGGTTCGTCCACTGCAACAGGTTGCAGTGGGGCTACTGACCTTCGTTTTCTGTCGGCACATCTCTGATAGATCAAACACTTGCAGGAATATGCATGTGCATCTTTGAATAATGTAGGCCAGTAGAAACTAGCCTGCATGACCTTGTGTGTTATTGTGTTTCTCATGAACTGACTCCTGGTTGGTCTGTCATGGAGATCATGTAACACCCTTTCCGAATCCTGTGGCTCCATGAACCTGAGAAAAATGTTGTTGTGATGTTTTCTGTAAACAACTCCATGCATTAACTAGTAAGATAAAGCTTTCAGTCGGAGTGCCCTCTTTCAGTACATAAAGAAGTGAGAGGGCATGGTTATGTTCTTAAGGCATTGGCACACATCTGCATACCAATATTTTTCATGCGAAGTGGGGGGGGGGGGGGGGGGTTTCGCTCAACATTATACATTTCAATTTTTGGTTCCCAGCCGGTGAGCTCTACTTCTTTCTCTTACGCATGTATTTCTTTCACTGCTAGTCTACAAAGACCATGACCCTTGAAGGTGTGAAATGACTTGATGCAATATCGTATTCTTCCAATCCTTCCATCCATTTTTCCCTTCTCTCACCCAGATCTGCCTGAAAGAGTAGTGATCTGACTACTGGGTGAGGCACAAAGAGAATGCAATGATTTTTCAAGAGGTAGGGTCTGAAGTGTTTAACTGCCATGTATATTGTGTATGCTTGTTTGTCCATGATGGGATAGTTTAGTTCAGGTCCTTGCAATCTCACACTCATGAAAGAGATGGGTCATTCATTGTTCAACTCGTCTTTCTGAGTGAGCACAATAGTGAGTGAAGTGTCAGAAGCAAATGTGTAGAGAAAGAAATCCTTGTTGAAGATTGAAGTTTGGGTTGTAAAATGTAGGTGCCTCTATTATAGCTTTCTTAATCTAGACAAATGATTCCTTTTCCTTTTTTCCCCAACTGTACACTACATCCTTCTTGGTCATCTCTTGGATGGTTTTGAAAATGTGCACATAATCAGAGATGAACTTTCTTAGGAAGTTGATCTTCCCTAGGAAGGAATGCATAGCTCTCTTGTTGATGGGATAAGGAATTTGCGTAATGGTCTAAACTCTGTCGGGATCTACCTCGATCCCATTCTTGGAAATGATGTGCCCAAGGAGGTTACCCTCTGACACTATGGAAACACTCTTCTTGGGATTCAAGGACATCCCGTACTTCCTACATCGCTCAAATATTTTCTTATGATGGTGCAGGTGGTTTGACCGTTGTCTACAGAAGATTGTAATGTCGTGTATGTAGACCACTACACTCTGTTCGATGAGCCCACAAAAAGCGATGTCCATTGCATGATAAAATGTAGCTTTTTTACCAATACAAATGGTATTTTGTGGTAAGTGAACGTACCCCACTTGGCATAGAATGTTTTCATTAGTCTGTCATGCTATACTACCATAACCTAATTGTATCCCGAGAAACCGTCTAGCAAAGAGAACATCTATTCTCTAGATATTGTCTGCAATATGTGCTCCATAGAAAACACTGGGTAGTTAGTCCGAGGCATGATTAAGATTTCAGAAATAAATGCACAGGTGGATCTCCCCAGACTTCTTCCTAACAAGGACTAGATTTGAAATCCACATGGAATGATGAACCTTGTACATGATCAGAGCATCCAGTAGCTTAGTCAATTCTTTCTGTATGAGGGGCGCAAGTGATTGATGTACTTTCCTTAGCTTCTGTTGAAAAGGATTGGCCCCTTATATGATTGGAATGACGTGCTGGATTATTCATTTGTCATATGATTTCAAGTCATCATACATCCACGCAAACACATCACAGTATTGTCTGAATAGGAGGACACAAGCTTGCCACTCTTGTGGTGTCCAACAAGTACTAAGATTCAAAAATTTCAGATCTTTGTCTGTTCCCAGATTGATCTGTTTGTACAACATTGTGTAACTATGGGTTTTGGCATTCACAAGCCCCAGAAAGTGGTTCTACATGTCATACAGCTATTCAAGTGATACCACGCCCTTGGGGATGAAGTTACCTTTACTGTCATCAATTGCGTTCAGTAGAGACTACTCGTGCTCATCTTCATTTATCACTGCATCTTTGAAGACGTTAGCATGGGACATGAAATGGAGTATCTTTTGGTCATCATAAAAAACACGTAAGTTATTGATGTTATTAGGGACATATGGCTTATACAAAATTTCAATAGAAATCCTATCCCTCAGCAGTGTCATCCTAGCAGCTGCATTTGCGAGAGCATTTGTAACTATGTTACACATTCTTGGTACAAAAATAATATTGAAATATTAGAAGTTAGATATAAGTCACCATACCTCTTAAGATGGGGTGACACAGAATGTATAGTGTTACGTACCTAACGCACCACAATCTTTGAGTCACCTACCACTTTTAGCACAGCAATGTTGAGGCTGATGGATTTCTGTAAGCCCAAAATGAGTGCTTCATACTCGACAGTGTTTATTGTGCACTTGAACTCGAAGCGGATAGAGACTAAATGTTTCCTTTGCAATGATTTCATCAAAACACAACTGGCTCGAGAGCCCTCCTGTGTCTTGGATCCGTCAAATTATAAGGTCCACATATTATATGTATAAGGACCGCTTACCACACTAGTACTACTATCTCTACTGCTATTACTATTACAATGTATTGTACATGTTTCATTTTCGCCAGTTGGGTAAGGAAGGAGACCCAACTGTGTGTCTAGTGGGGTGGGGGATGGATGTGTAAGATAACACACCACATGTGTTTCCAAAAAGAAATTTCCAAACATGAGTTCTGCAATAGCCAACAGTTCATTTTGACCATCCAAATAGTCACATTGTGTTTCGTGTATCTTTATGACAACACTTGGATCTAGTTGTTTCTGCCCTTGTGAGGAAGCCATAACTTTGACTAGTCCATATAAAAGTATCCTTGCAGCTTGCTAGACCAATCTCTATTGAGCAGTAAGCCATATTCTTTTGGGATGTCTACAATAACAATGTTAATGCACTGATGAACTTGTCCGTCGGACGATAACCAGATGATCACATCCCATATTTCACCAATGGATGACACACATGTTGTCTCAAGTTAGCTGATCTACACAGTTGTTCTACTCTATTGAGAATTGATCCTCTTAGCAATGGAGAGTGGCATGACATTGACTGATGTGCCAGAGTCAACAAAATAGTTGTGAACATTGAAGTTGAATATTTCGAATGAAAGAAAAAATGGTGGGAAAAGTGAGTTCAGTTCCTCCATACAGAACATGTTGATCATGAATGTGAGTGATTCAGGAGACTTACTTAGTCCCTTGCTAGAAGAGGCAACACCGGTTGTGGAGGTTTTCCCCAGTGCATGCAAAAGAATATCCTGCTGACCTGTGATCTTGGTTAACTCATACAGAGATATGTTTGCATGGGTATTTTTCATGTCTTCAACAATGTTGTAGTCTAGAGCAGGAAGACTCACTGAGATGTCCGGGGGTAGACTTGTGTTCGTGTTGTCTGGTGGGTTGCTCTTGTCTTTGCTGCTCATGGACATACTTTTTTCTATAGTTATCTTCCTGGACTTTCTTTGAGTTTTATGTGTTGAGTTGACCGATAGATCAACTGCTCTGAGCATATGTTTTCTTACCCTTTCTTTCAATATCTCAAACATAGTGGGGCCTCTTGAACTTCTCAAGTTGTATCAATTATTTTTCTTCAGGGCTGGATGGTCACTCGGATGCTCCTTCTCAGTGGTCATCTGCTAGGGAGTGCGAGTGCATTGATACATGTTGATTACATGCCCAACACTTAGAGATTCATTAGATGCAACAACTTGTTCTTCGTCTTCATCCTCAAGTTGAGCCTTCTCACTGGCCACGAATTGGTCGGTCAACTGCGTAGCCAGAGTGCTCATTTCTTGGTTCCATCTTTGTTACAAGACAATTTGGGCACATCAACCCCGACTTCCAGATCTATATTATTAGGGTCCATCAATCCCTAATTCAATTTTTTTCATTCCCTAATGAAGTTAACCTACATCATGCTTGCCTCCCAAGAGTTTCCATGTCACCATTCATCCAAAAAATGCCCCTAAGGAGATCAACACAGGTGGCCCTTTATTAGGCTACATTGCAATGTAGGAATTGCACTGTTTGGGTGCACTACAACACAGTTGGCCTTTGTTTCACCTGCGTTGAGTGAGATTCATCGAATTTTTGAAATGAATCCATTGGATTCCTTATCCAATGAATTCTTCTGGAAGTTTCCAAATGGATTAAGCTCGCTTTTGGATGAGGAAGAGGATGAATGAACCTTAATCCATTATCCCTTCCTCCATGGAACCACTTCCCATTTTGGGCAGAAGATTCATGAGGGCCATTAATGGCTTAACCTCCTCCATTCAGCTATAAATGGACCAATCATGCAAAGGCTAGTCTAGATTGGAAATTCTTGAGCTAAGGAGATGTTGTTTGAATGAGATTAGTAAGAGTATTGTAATGATGTCAAATTGTTGCTTCATAAGGAGAGAAGAGTTTGAAGCTAGAAGGATGACACTGAATCGAGCATGCATCTACATGGGTTGTAATCCTTCCTTCTATTAATAAAGAACTCTAAGATTTTTCCATTTGTGTGTTTATATGATGTATATCATATTCTTGAATCTATGATATGTTTAGTTAATAGATCGTCATTATTGTATGCTTTGATGGGTTTCTATTTCAAGACAATGAAATCGGTCCTAGGAGAGTTCCTTGGCTTGTGTCAACCTAGGTAAAAAAAGAAACAAGGAATATGAGGATAGTTCATTGTCTTGTGTCAACCTCGTTAAAAAATGAAACGAAGGGTCTATGAGGATAGTTCCTTTACTGTGTCAACCTCACTAAAAAATGAAACAACCCCCACGAGGATAGTTCCTGGTCTTGTCTTAACCTTGTTAAAAAATGAAACAAGGAATCTGAGCAGAGTTCCTTGTCTTGTGTCAAGCTCATCAAAAAATTAAATAAGGTCCCCTGGAGCAAAGTTCCAAGTCGAGTCTTTGAGTAGATCTCATAAAATCCTAGTCGAGTCTTTCAGTTGATCTCGTAAAAGAACCTTCATCCTATCCACTTGATAGCCACAAGTAGTCTACTTAGGTGAATGTAATGAAGCTTGGGGGGCATGCACCTAATGGTAAAGTTAAGTTTCCCTGTAGGTTATGTGAAGGGAATCACCCCATTCACCTTTGTCTATCTGGACGAAGCCAAAAAGGTGTTGGATAACCATCCTGCTTCACCGTAGCGATTTCCATCTGGCTACAGAAGACTCTCCTTTTCATCGTGCTGGGGGAATGTAAGCTAAATTCAAGCATAGTTTTTCCTTGTTTTGAGCTTGTGTAAAAATGAACCAGTTTCAAGAAAAGTTTTTTCTCGTTTCAAGTTTGTGTAAAAATGAAACTAGTTCCAAGCATAGTTTTTCGTTTTAAGCTTGTGTAAAAATGAAACTGAACCCAAGCATAGTTCCCTATGGTTCAAGCTTGTGTAAAAATGAACCCATTTCCATTTTAACCCTCGTGATTGCCATTCTATCATCCTCTTTTGTCAAATAAGCCTTAGTTGTTTTCATCCCATCCCACCATCCCTTTGGCCGATCATACACTTTCACTTGGTTGTTTTACCCTTTTTAAGGAATAGTTGCAATGAGTGGTCTTATTAGCCAACCTCTTCACATAAATCAACATGTTTTGAGAAATTTCCAACATCACCGGAACCAGCTGCTACCCTATACACCACTCATTCCTCAAAATGGAGTCCTCTTTAAGCTCTTTTTAGACTCTCTAAACATGAAAAGATTGTCGAGCACTTGTCGTTTCTAGCTCGTTAACAGATTAGAATCGATATCTACTCAATATAGATTTACCCTTTCTTCGGTCTGAGATAGATTAATTACGAAAAAGGTACTCGTTGATCAAACATGATCAATAGGTTCTATCTTGTATTATTTTATGCTTTTTCAGACTTAAGAGACAAATTTATGAAAAATAACTTGTGGATTTTCCTTTTAGTCCCTTTTTAGACTCTCTAAATGTGAAAAGGACCGAGTTATCCTTGTCGTTAAACTTGTTAAAAAACATTAAATAGCAACAAACTTGTCCATCTATACAAGACCAAGTTTCACCTTCGCTAGACTCGTTAAAACATCAAATAGAAATGGATTCTCCCGAAGGGTGAAATTATTCAACAAGCATATGTTATCATCTTCAAGCTTGATTAAAAATAAAGAATTACTGGTCAGAAATGATTGGGGAAAATGGGAAAAATCCGAGAATACTTTATGTTAGTAGGTCGCTCTTGAACATGACACTTTCACCTCATCACTGTGACTATGTGGGTTGGGTCATTCAGCTTGATGGTTATCACACCATTGGTTTATCGTACCATCCATCACTTTGTTTTGGGTCAATGCTACCAATTCACTTCAGTGCCACCGATATGTTCAAGAAAAGTCATTTAGTTGAAAACTTCATCCTTTACAATACAATAAACCTTCATTTTCATGTCCGCCTTTCCTGAACCTTGTGTCGTCAGTCAATGTTTCATCTCCAAAATTATTTACCTCATTTCGTGTCATTGATGTGGGATACATCAAGGCCCTCCTGTGACGAGTCGCTTCTTGTCGACATCAACACATCATCCAAGAAGTTGACTTAGAAACACCTCTTCAGTACCTTAAGCTTGCATACATCAATGTTAGGTTTCTCGCTTCCAGCGATAGGTTGACATTAGTAGCCTTCGAACGAAAGACTTCGTATGGTGTTCGACATCAAATCATTTATTCACACCTTGCAAAATGTACTACGTACCATGAGGGTCATTAACATTATTGGTGATTCCTCTCGCATCTGTTAACAGCTCACATCATTGGCTGGTAATTAGACAATGTCTCTCCATGTTCAACTTCAAATCATTTATTCACATGGTTAGACTTGTACATTGAGTGAAGATTGAATGAGATTGAAGACCCCGGATCTAGTTTCATCCATCCGGGCTGCGATATATTTTCAAGAGTACTATATCAAATGTACAAATGGACTTACATTCATGGTCATCCATTCATGGGCCTATATCAATAGACTACTATATTTGTACATGTAATGAAAGTTTATAAGCTGAGCATGGGTATGCCTTCCCTCAATTAGTTCATGAGGAAAAATCAAATTATCATGATATTTGTATTGTAACTGATGCAGGTCACCTTCCACTTCAAAACCTTCTCTCCAAGTGGTAAAGCATCTCACTCGACATGTCTATTTTTGACTTCATGCTTTAGGGGGAAACTATTACATGACAACTTGGGTACATCAACCCTGACTTCCAGATCTGTATTATTAGGGTCCATCAATCTCTAAACCAGTTGTTTTCATTTCCTAATGAAGTTAACCTACATCATGCTTGCCTCCCAAGAGTTTCCATGTCACCATTCATCCCAAAAATGCCCCTAAGGAGATCAACACAGGTGGCCCTTTATTAGGTTACATCGCAATGCAGGAATTGCACTGTCTAGGTGCACTGCAGTGTAGTTGGCCTTTGTTTCACCTGTGTTGAGCGAGATTCATCGAATTTTTGAAATGAATCCATTGGATTCCTTATGCAATGGATTCTTCTGGAAGTTTCCAGATGGATTGAGCTTGCTTTTGGATGAGGAAGAGGATGAATGAACCTTAATCCATTATCCCTTCCTCCATGGAAACAGTTCCCATTTTTGGCAGAGCATTCATGAGGGCCATTAATGGCTTAACCTCCTCCATTCAGCTACAAATGGACCAAGCATTCAAAGGCTGGTCTAGGTTGGAACTTCTTGAGCTAAGGAAATGCTATTTGAATGAGATCAGTAAGATTATTGTAATGATGTCGAATTGTTGCTTCATGAGGAGAGAAGGGTTTGAAGTTGGAGGGATGACACTGAATCGAGCATGCATCTAGATGGGTTTTAATCTTCCCTTCTATTAATAAATAATTCTAAGATTTTTCCGTTTGTGTGTTTATATGATGTATATCGTATTCTTGATTCTATGATATGTTTAGTTAACAAATCATCATTATGGTATGCTTTGATGGGTTTCTGTCTCAGCTTGTGTGTAGGTACTTTCCAAGTGAGTTAAGTACGGAAAGAAGTGGCGAAATTGGTTGAAGGAGAGAGGGATCGAGTGAAAGCTATATATTAGTACCTTTGTTCTTCTTTCTCTTATTTGTTAACTATAGGAAAAGTGACGAATTGCTTTGTCTATTGTTTCTAGACTAGCTACTAGGTCTAGAGGGTTAGGCATTTGAAGAAACACTAAATTTTCCCAAAACAATCTTGGGCAAGAATTCTCTGAATCTCATTCGCCATGGAACTTGTGGTAATGATTTGTCGTGGTTGCATCTAGGTTGAGAACAAGTTTAGAGCTCTGCACATATTTATCTAGGTGGCTGTTGCTGCTGGGTGAAGTCATGTTCTTCCTTTGCACGAACTTGGGAGGCCTACTATTCACTGTTGTCTTGCTTGTTTCTTTTTTGAGTTTGGAAACTTCAGCTGTCAAGGATTTGATGAGATTGGTAAGGCTCTCAATTTTACTTGCTTCCTTTTACTTTTCCTTACTCACAGTAGTTTGACACCTCCTTCCCATGTCTTTGGAGTCCTTAGTTGATTTGTCATATACAATGAATCCAATAGCATGCAAGTCTTTCTCCATAGAAATACCTCTTGGAAATTTTCCAATAGTGTTGGTTTCATAGGTCGCTTGAAAAACTACATAATGTTGGTTGACAGCACAGATGTGTAGTAGTCAATAGTGATGGAGTCATGAGGTCTGGTGTCTGTTGTGAACTTGTTCAAGATACGATTAAACCTCTAGTTGAAACCTTTGACTTTTTCCTTATGCTCCATCTTGAGACTGCCTAACTCTTTTAGTAACATGGAGGGGGTTTTGTCTTAAGAAAACTTCTTAAGGAAAATTCTCTTGAACACCTGCTAGTTCTGAATGGAGTTCACAAGAAGGCTGTGGTACCATATAACTACTCTGCCATCCAGGGTACATGGAAACAATATACATGCAACATCGTCATAACGTACATCGAGTGTCCAAAGATGTAGGTAGAACGTGTCTCAGTGATCTTCCACCTTCACTATATTGTTAGGGTCATACTTCATTAACAACTTATCTGCGTGTATTGACATGTTGTGCAAGACACCTAGGAGAGGCAATGGGCCTTGGTTCATCCATTCCAGATTTTGGTTAGTCATGTTGTCCTCTTCTTCTTCTTCCTCCTCCTCTTCTAAATCTGAAGGTTCTACCTCTAAATCTATTGGTTCGTCTCTGCCTCCACCTCCTTCATTTCCTTCCTCTTTGCCTCCTCCTCCTGAAAATAATCCCAAGAGTAAGAGGTTATCTTCTTCTCCCTCTCAAAAGAATAGAGGTTCCTCTTTGTTTTCAACAAATTATGCCAGCTCTTCAAGAGTGGCGAGGATTTCTTCTTCCACATATGAGACTACCACTCCTCTCGAAGAAGTCTTTTGCTTCCTCTGCGAATAGGGGAAGAGTGTGAACTCCTAGAATTTTTCCAACAACTTTAGAAAATTTATGAGTGATGGGATGGGCAACGTGGATGTGCTGATACAAAATTTATTGTTCAGTTCTAGGAGGTGAGGAATAACCAACTTCAGATTTGCATATAGGGGAGAGGGAGTGTGTGTTACTGCCTTGACCAGATGATAGATGAGTGGGGTTGGTAGGACATTCAACCATAAACTGCTGGCAGCCCTCCTTCTAGTGCCAAAAATGTTGATGGTGTTGGACCCACCAACATTTAGGGGATCTCCTTGGTATGAAGTCCTATTGACAGTGCTGGACCTGCCAACATGTCAATGGGATCTCCCCGGTAAGAAGTCCAAATTAGACCTTAGACCGTTTGGTGTAGGAGTCCCAACAGTGAGTCGTAGGGTAATGCCTTGACCACGATGTCGCAAAGAGGCAAGTAAGATAACTCTGTCAGTAGCAAGGGTGTGATTGATGCAGAGAGTCAAGGAATGTGTGCGAGAAGTTCCAACACTTCGAAGGGAGAGGAAGGTGAAGGTGAGTTCCAGGTTGAAAGGGATCAGTACCAACTTGGCTAGGAACACACCACACAAAGCACATGCACAGCTTCTGGCGGAGCAATCCACTTGGATGCGACAATCACAACAACAAGGTAAGATAACACAAACAACACTCATGGATTAGTTCGAGATGAGTGTGATGGTTGATATAGCAAGGTTCATGAGAAAGGTCTGTTCGATGTCCAACAGAGTAGTTGACATGGATGGTGACAACATTAACAACATATGCAACACATTAACAACAAGATTCGTATAATTGCATACAAATAAGTTCATATACAAGTATGTAAGTTAAACAACATATATCATTAAGGCAACCGGAACAATCCAACTACAATAACAATATATGCATGAAAATGTACTGGCTCTTATTGTTAAAGAAGTGTAAGTCACGATCATACAATACACCATGTAAACCTGCTAGCCCAACAGTGGAATGTTACAACCACATTTGCCTGCTCCTCCAAAGAGATGTACTAGCTCCATGCAGTGGAGAAGCCAAGGCGCATTAGATATTGCCCAAGCCTTCTTTAAGATAGTCTTAATAGAAGCTTGGCTGACCAAAAGCCTATAGAATGAGTTATGAGGGACTATTTATAGCAAAGGGTGGGGTGACCCTTAAGATTCCCCTTTGTGAATGTTCAACTACCCTCATGACTCTTCACCTACTCTATGACTGTTACATCCAACCATTGACACTCGACATGACTCAACATTACAATGCCCATGTACTCATGTGAGACAACATGGCTTGAGCAAGCCTTGCAAGACATTACTGACACTCGATCTGTTGTGATGACTAACTCTTTGACATGCTTGTGATGGTGAAGGTGGTGAGCTGATGCCATGCTTGGTCGTTTGTGATGGTGTGCATGCACCTCATGTTGACATCTTACTAAAGCTAACTCTTGCCTCTGTTGCAACCGGCGCATTGGTTCGACCCGTTCATCCAACTCGTCTACTAACATGTGTATGGTATTCTTGGGTATGGTCGAATGGGAAACACATTGATGCATAGTGTCCATGTTAATCTTCAAGTGTGTGTTGGTGGTCATGCACATCAACTTGCCGAAATACATGTTTAACCCTGGTTGGACTTGCTTCTTGTCTTCACCTTGGTGAGTGTGTTGAATGAGTTGGACTGCATTCATACGCTCAACGACATGCATGCTACTAAATCCCTTGCATGTAATCAACAAAACTAATCACCCTATCTACTTTGTATGAGCTACTGGGATGGATCCTTAACTTGTACAAGCACAGTTTCATCTGTGATTGCATGTTGTGCCCACTGTTGTTCCTATTCCTACTACAACTCATTCGTCTATTTGTGTAGCTTCATGTTCTTCCTAAGTTGTTGCTTCAACACATGAAACTCCTTCTTTGTTCCATCTTATGCCCTCACGCGATCTTTTTGCCATGCTGTCACTTCGTAGCTAGAGTATCCAAAGTTGCTTTCATAATCAATGGACCTGCTTGAGCTTTCAACCTTGTTCCCGCTTCGTGTTGTCAACAACCCTCTTGCATTTGTTGCATTTGGTATGATCTATTCAGTTGATGTTCATGATCCTGCTCGCTATGATGATGTTGCTGTCATATCTTGATGTCCATGTCTATGAACAACTTGATGTCTTCGTGGGTAGGCTAGTCCATGGACACTTGATCGACTTCATCCCCAAGCATGCTCTGAATGGTGTCTTCATCTTTTCTCTCCTGGAAACCATTGTACATGTACTACTGAGAGGCATATGAACACCTGCGATACCTAGAGACATGGAAACACTCATAGCAAGCAATCTGTCAGTCGAAAACCAAAATTAACATGAGAACTAGCTTGCAACATACCTGGGTGAATGGTCATGAAGGTTGCGTAATTTTGGCTGGGAGTTCGGGAGACCGACTGCCAAGATTGTACAAGGCATAGTTTGGGTTGCTGAGAGACTGACTGACTACTGGAACTGCACAATGCACAGTCCAGTCTGGCTATTGAATATTGAGATTGTGCATTGCACAATTCTAGTTGGGAAGGACTACTAGCCTATGGACATATTTGAGCAATTTCTTGGCAAAGCAGCCACTGTCCCCCAGAAATGTGAAAAACAGTCATGGAGGCTAGTGTTGGGTTTGAATGAAAAAATCTGGAGAGGAAGGTGAGTCTTCCCTTCCCATATTGCACAATGCAGCCTTGGTGAAACCAGAGCTCGAGCCAAGGTTGGCCCGAATCGTCGACGGGCAACTGGAAGCAAGTACGTCAATGAATACATGGCGACACAAAGTAATAGCAAAAATGATTAACATTTCATGCAAAACATGAATGAAAGATTCAGCAAGAAGATCAACATGCATGTGGGTGAGGTAGTTCGCCAATTGGGTGAATGTCTGTGCAAAACAGTTCCATGCATGTGACAAAAGTGAGATAGCAATGAAAACTAAAACAAAGCTAAGACAAGATAGTATACATGTAAATGACAACAAGTGTTTAAAGAAATCAAGCAAACAATACTCCCATAAGAGAAAACACAGAAAACGATATAAATGCAGCATAAGGCAAGGGAAGCGAGCTTACCCCAAATAGCTGAGATGAATGTGCCGACTACTCCTAGATGTGATGTGGGATGTTTAGAGCTACAAGTTTGATGTGAGGAATGAGCTTTGCAATGTCCAGTTGATGAGTTTTGATAACATAAAGGTTGTGACACGCATGCCACAAATTTAGGGGAAGCGACACTTGGTGGCAGGTTTCTGAAATGATCCTTGCATGTAACCTCCGACTGCTAAACATAGATCCCTGAAACAAGGGATTCCTTTGCATGGTACCTTGGGAGAAGCAACCCATGCATGAAAATAATTTTTTCCCTGTCCCGGAGGGAACTGGTCAACTCAACTGCACATGCAATAGACTTCTCGACTGCTGGAGAAAAATGCACATTTCTGGCTAGGAGTTGGGCTGGCTACCCAAGAGATTTATGTAATTTCTAGGTAGAGCAACTGACTACTGCCTAGATTTGCACAAATCCTAGGTTGAACAACCTACTATTGGGAAAATTTTACCAAATCCTCTTGGGAGGGTTGGCTAGAAAGATTGCAGAATCCTGGAGCCTAGCAAGCTGTTAGAGAGGATTGCATAATTTTTGGAGGGAAGGATGGTTTCCCTCCAGAAATGCGCATTTTTCAAGGGGAAGCTGCGCCTGCAGCTGGACCAAGTCCAGGTGAGTAGCTTGTGAAGGGAAAAGATCAAACTATGATCGGAAGGTTGCCTTTGAGCAAGAAAGACACTGGAACTTGAGGACTTGATGAAGCAAGTCAAGTTGCTGTGAGGGTATGTAGGGAGGCTCCAAAACAGGCTAAGGAAAAATTTTGGAGGGTGGTTGTAGCCGCTACAACACTTGGTGACACACTGGTAGAACTCCAGCGCTCTAAATGGACCTTGTTCATGATAAACAAGTCTAACACCTCAGGAAGTATTGCTCAACTCTCAGTTCATCTTGGCTTCACACTAGCTTGATTGTAAGATGTAACATCTGCTAGACTCTTGGTTGATTGACACAAATTCTGAGCCAAGACAACACAGTTGTTTTGATTGGGGTTGAGGGGTATATAGGTGCAAAAGTAGTATGCTCGTCAAAGTCTATGTTTCATCTCTGGTGTTGCTCCATTCCTAGCAGGCCTGGATAGTACCCCAGTGGAGTCACATAGGAACACAAGCATGGATTCACTACCAGTGAGCCTAGTTAGTACCCCGGCGGAGTTACTTGCATCACCTCCCAGCGTAGGAAGCCTTTCTCTTCTTTTGCATTATTCACATTTCATTTTGAATTTTTTGACTTTTCATTTTTTTATTTTCCACTTTGCAAAGAACTTATTCATTTCAGAGGCGGAAGAGGGAGAGAAGAAGAGGTTGTTCTAGTAGAGAAGTATTTTATTATATCTTTGACGTGCCTGTTAAGGTTTTCCCCCTCACCTTACTCTACTTGACTGAGCTAACAAGGGTTAACCTAGAAACAATTGACTAGAGAAGCTGACACTAGTTAGCGTGCAAGCGTTGTGCTTACACCAAGGTTCATTTTGAAGAGTACATATTTTCCTTCGACGTATCATGGACTAAGAGTAACAAGTTCATCATACAAAGGAAAGATGATAGATAACCAAGTAGCGATAGCTGTACAAATCATCTTGTACTTTACCCAGGTCGTTTCATGAGTCACACATGGTTTCATGTGAACTAACCTCCGAACGAAACAAACGTATGAACTAAAAACAAATCCAAGCAAAAGAAAAAGTAAAAATGAGAGCAAATCAAGAAAACAGACAAGCAAATAAAGCTTGAAAGCAAACAAGCATGCAAGCAAACAATTGAAAGCAAACACTACTCCTACTCCTACACTAATGGTGTATGGGCCTGATCACATGAAGTTATACTTCCAATGCATCCACTAGTGCATTGGTAGACTCATGAGGGTGAAGGCTTGGTCTGCAAGCAACCCAGTTGTGCAGACCAACATACAAGAAAGATATAACAATGAAGACAACCACACTTTCTATTTCAAAGTTCCCACAGGACATAAGTGAGTGCATGTGCATGACGGACAGTCCATGGACTTATCATTGTGCTGTGTGACACTAGGTGCAACTTTGAAGCAGAAGAACACTGTTGATCGAGACATGCAAGAAAAAAAAAGAAACAAGGATAACTTGCATTGCCAGTGAGTGATTGAAATGTAAGACTCATCCAATGCATGATCAATGGGATCATGTAGTTCGAGTGGAGGAAGTGTGACCTGTGTGTGAGATGGATCTTCAATACATATAGACAAGTGATGAGGAGCCTTGTGTGATTGAACAGTTTCATTATCAGAAGTGGGACTGACCCCAAGAGAGCAGGGGCCTGACATAACCATCAGCTCAGGCTGAAGTGCCTCGACAATCTTGGGTGTCTCAACTTCATCATCTAGTAGATCATCATAAATGGGTGGCTTCGAAAGATAAACTGTGATAGATTCATGATTGTGATAAAAAATGGAAGAAAATGGATCACGACTGCCACGATAAAAAAAATCAATGAATTCTTTGGCATCCTCATGATCAGATGAATCAAACAAAGGGGTAGATGAAAAGCAAACGAACTCATCCTTTGTATTTCTGGAAAACATAGATGAAGGATCAAGGGGATCTTCAATGAATAACTTATCCTCTCTGTTGTGAATGATGGATTAACATCTGGTGAGTCCTGTGAGTGATCAACAATGGGTGCCGTCAATGAAGACACACATGCAAAAGCATGGATGATAGGTTCACCAAAGAAGCTAGGAAAGAATGGAGGGGGCTCAAACCGAAGGGAAACATCCTTTGCCGAGTGTTGATGTCTAAGCTCCCATTCATACTCTTCATGAATGACAATGCATGTTGGTTGTGCAACACCAACTCCATCAGTGGGTTGTTCCTCCTTCAAAATAGGTGAAGAATCCAGAATGGACGAACACAAGACAACATCATCCAGAGGAACACCTAAGTGCAAAGATGGAGGTACAAGAAAAGAATACATATGGGAACTTGAAGGACTCACAACCAAATATGCACAAAAATTGAGTGCATTGATGTTTGGAGGGTGTGAAGGGTGAACAGATGTGCAAACATGATCCTCAACATCACAGGGCGATGGTGGAACTGTTGAATGAGAGTGGGGCAGATAGTCCATTGAGACAATGTCTGCTCCCACATGGGATTGAACAGTGCCATCAACGAAGACAGTTGAGCAAGGCTTGACATCAAGCTTCCTTTTGGGACGTGCATATTTCTTAAGGAAGTACTCGAACTGGTCCCAGAGATAAGTGAACTTCATCTAGCTCTTCAGAGCTTGAAACTGTAAGTCATAGAAGTGCTGCCAAAAATCAATAACAGATTCATGCGGTGCCTTCCGTTACTATAACAGTTTCCATTCAAGATGGTCTGGATCAAAATGATAGAATGTGTCTTCAATAATATCATAGAAGTGCTCACATGAGTGCACAATGTCAGCGGGTAAGCTGAGCACCCAATGAAATGGAGATTCGTGAAGTGTGTATGCAAGCAGCAAACCGGCATGTTCGTCAGTAAACTCATCTTCCTCATAAATCATGGAAATAAATTTATGTAAGTTCATAGGCTAGGCCACTTCACCTTCACCATCATACATGTGAGTGGACAAGAGATTGAAAAGCTTCCTCGAGATGGAGACATCTTCACAATTCAAAAAACGCCTCAGGGGAAGAAGAATGCAAGACTCAATGGATGATATGCAAAGGTTCAAAATTGGATGAGAGGACACTGCTTGTCATCCGGTCCTCCTTCTAGCACCAAAAATGTTGACGGTGCTAGACCCGCCAACATGTCAAGGCGATATACCCAATTAGACCTCAAACCATTTGGTGTAGGAGCCCCAGTAGTGGGTCCTAAGGTAATTCCTTGACTGCGATGTCACACAGAGGCAAGTCAGATAACTTTATGTAGCAAGTGTGTGACTGATGCAGAGAGTCAAGGAATCTGTACGAGAGGTTCAACACTTCGAAGGGAGAGGAACGTGAAAGTGAGTTCTAGGTTGAAAGGGATCAGTCCCAACTCGGCTAGGAACACACCACACAAAGGACATGCACATCTTCTGGTGGAGTAGCCCACTCAGATGTGGCAGTCGCAACAACAAGGTAAGATAACACAAACAACACTCACGGATCCTTCTGAGATGAGTGTGATGGTTGATATAGAAAGGTTCATGAGAAAGAACTGTTTGATGTCCGCAGAGTAGTCGACACGGATTGTGACAACATTAACAACATATGCAACACATTAATAACAAGATTCATATAATTGCATACAAATCAGTTCATATACAAGTACGTAAGTTAAACAACATATATCATTAAGGCAACCGGAACAGTCCAACTACAATGACAACATATGCATGAAAATGTGTTGGCTCCTATTATTAGAGAAGTGTAAGTCAAAACCATACTATACACCATGTAAACCTACTAGCCCCAACAATGGAATGTTATAGCCACATCCACTTGCTCCTCTAAAGAGATGTACTTTCTCCATGTAGTGGAGAAGCCAAGGCGTGTTACAGTACTATATAAGCCTTCTTCAAGATAGTCTTAGTAGAATATTGGCTAACCAAAAGCCTATACAATGAGTTATGAGGGACTATTTCTAGCAAAGGGTGGGGTTACCCTTGACATTCCCCTTTGTGACAGTTCAACTACCCTCATGACTCTTCACCTACACTATGACTGTTACATCCAACCATTTACATTTGACTTACACTTGACATGACTCAACATTACAATGAACATGTATTCATGTGAGACAACATGGCTTGAGTAACCCTTGCAAGACATCACTGACACTCGGTCTGCTATGATGAGACTAAATATTTGACATGCTTGTGATGGTGAAGGTGGTGATTTGATGCCAAGCTTGGTCATTCGTGATTGTGTGCATGCACCTCATGGTGACATCTTGCTGAAGTGAACTCTCGCCTCCACTACTACCGGTGCATTGGTTCAACCCCTTCATGCAACTCGTCTACTAACATGCACATGGTGTTCTTGGGTATGGTTGAATGGGAAACACACTGATGCATAGTGTCCATGTTGATCTTCAAGTGTGTGCTGGTGGTCATGTGCATCAACTTGCCAAAGTACATGTTTAGCCCCGGTTGGACTTGGTTCTTGTCTTCGCCTTGGTCAGTGTGTTGAATGAGTTGGATTGCATTTGTGTGCTCAATGACATGCATGCTGCTGAATCCCTTGCATGTGATGAAAAACACTACTCACCTTGTCTGCTCTGTGTCAGCTACCGGGATGGATCCTTAACTTGTACGGGCACAATTTCATCCGTGAGTGCATGTTGCGCCCACTGTTGTTCCTGTTCCTGCTACAACTCATTTGTCTATTTGTGCAGCTTCATGTTCTTCCTGAGTTGTTGCTTCAACACATGAAACTCCTTCTTTTTTCCATCTTATGCCTTCCCACAATCCTCATGTTGCATCGTCACTTCGTAGCCAAAGTCTCCAAAGTTGCTTTCATCATCAATGGACCTTCTTGAGTTCACAAACTTGTTTCGCTTCCGTGTTGTCAACAACCCTCCTTTTGCATTCATTTCATTTGGTATGTTGTATTCAGTTGTTGTTCATGATGCTGCTCATTGTGATGCTATTGCTGTCGTATCTTGATGTCCTTGTCTACAAACAACTTGATGTCTTCATGGGTAGGGAAGTCCATGGACACTTGATCGACTACATCCCCAAGCATGCTCTAAACAATGTCTTCATCTCTGCTCTCCTGGAAACCATTGTACCTATACTACTGAGAGGTAGATGAACACCTATGATACCTGGAGACATGGAAACACTCATAGCAAGCAATCTGTCAGTCGAAAACTAAAATGAACATGAGAACTGACTTGCAACATACCTAGGTGAATGATCATGAAGGTTGCTCAATTTTGGCTAGGAGGTCAGGAGATCGATTGCCATGACTGCGCAATGTACAGTCTGATCTACCGAGAGACTGACTAGCTATTGGAACTGCGCAATGTATAGTCCAGTCTGGCTGCTGACTGCTGGGATTGCGCATTGTGCAATTCTAGCTGGGATGGACTACCAGCCTAGGGACAAATTTGCACAATTTCTTGAGTGAAGTAGCTAATGTCCTCCAGAAATGCGCAAAAGTGTCCTGGAGGCTAGTGTTGAGCATGAATGCACAAATCTAGAGAGGAAGGTGGGCCTTCCTTTCCTAGATTGTACAATGTAGCCTTAGCGAAAGTAGAGTGCGGTCCAAGGTTGGCTCGACTTGCCGACAAGAAACTGAATGCAAGGAAGTCAATGAATGCATGACGACATGAAGTAATAGCAGAAGTTATTAGTAGTGCATGCAAAACATGAATTAAATATTCAACAAGAATATCAACATGCATGTGGGTGAGGCAGTTCATAGGTTGGTCGAACGCCCGTGCAAAACAGTTTCGTGCATGCGACAACAGTGAGGTAGCAACAAAAACTAAAAAAGAGCTAGGAAAAGCTAGTATACATGTAAATGACAGAAAGCATTCAAATAAATCAAGAAAACAATACTCCCACAAATGAAAACAAAAAAAGCGATAGGAATGCAGCACAAGGAAAGGGAAGCGAGCTTACCCCAAAACAGCTGAGTTGGATGTGCCAACTGCTCCTAGATGTGATGTAGGATGTTTAGAGATACAAGGTTGATGTGAGGAATGAGCTCTACAGTATTCGGTTGATGAGTTTTGATAACATCAATGTTGTGACGCGCATGCCACAAATCTAGGAGAAGCGACACTTGGTGTGAGGTTTTTGAAATGATCCTTGCGTGTAACCTCCAACTACTAAACATAGCTCCCTGAAATAAGGGATGCCTTTGCATGTTGCCTTGGGAGAAGCAGTCCATGCATGCAAGCTAGTTTTTCTCGGTCCAGGAGGGAACCGGTCAACTCAGGTTCACATGTAAGAGACTGCTCGACTACTAGAGAAAAATGAAAATTGATGGCTGGGAGATGGGCTGGCTGCCTAGGAGATTTGAGAAATTTCTGCGTAGAACAACTGACTGCTACCCAGATTTGTGCAAATCCTGGGTTGAAAAACCTACTGTTGGGAAAATTTGTGAAAATCCTATTGGGAGGGTTGGCAAGCATGATTGCACAATCATGGAGCCCAGCAAGCTATCAGAGAGGATTGTGTAATTTCTAGATGGAAGGCTAGTTGCTCTCTAGAAATGCGCAATTTTCAAGGTGAAGTTGCTCAGCCTATAGCTGGACCAAGTCTAGGTGAGCAACCTATGAATGGAAAAGATCAAACTGTGATCGATAGGCTGCCTTCCTTTGAGCAAGAAAGACATTAAAGCTTGAGGACTTGACAAAGAAAGGCAAGCTGATGTGAGGGTTGATAGGGAGGCTCCAAAACAGGCTAAGGAAAAATTTTGGAGGGTGGTTGTAGTTGCCACAACAAGTCCCAACTAGACCTCACATAGTTTGGTGTAGGAGTCCCATCTGGTATTATAGCCCAGTTGCCATTATCTTAGATATTTTCCTTAGCTCTTGCTATTTAGCACATGAGAGTGTTATGATTGTATCTTAAAAACGTGAGGTGAGTATGCTCGGTGAGTGCATAATGTAAATTGTGTCTGGGTTCTCTTACTGTGAAGCGAGAGAGTAAAGTGAGCCAGATGAGAGGTAACATAACCACACAGGGAGAGACACATGCGAACCGAGAAGGGTATCTCCAACATCCAACAGAGTAGTGCATAATGGATGCGACAGTTGTTAAAAACAAAGTGCAACTGAAAACACGTACACCATTGAGTAGATCAGTCCACACGAAGGTGACGGTCGTTATAAGCAATAAACAAGAATAGTCTGTCTAATGTCCTGTGGAGTGGTCCACAAGGATGGGACAACAGTGATAAACAATACAACACATATTCAACAATGTAAGTACTAAAATAACCAAAGTAGTTCAACTATCTTAGTAGAGGTTAAGAAAACATGCATTACGAATGTTTGAAGAGTGGTCTTACAAACATCTACAAAACATGTGTGAAAACATGTTGGCCTTAACAAGCTTCCAACTTAAGAAAAAGTCAAAAGACACATCTGTACATCATACATCACTAGTCCCAACAGTGGTACATTAGAGCCACTTCTTGTTCCTCAAACAACAGACTACATACTCTCAAGGCTATGTGGGAGGAGCCAAGGTAAAAAGTCCTTGCTCATACAATGGGAGGGGTATATATAGCCAAGGGTGATGCTTGACCCTTGTGACACTTGGACTACCCTCATGACTATTCAAATTCCCATGACTTTTCAACTGACATGTCTATTCGACTTCTTTTGTTCATCCATTGGACTTCACTTTACATTAAAATCAATTAAAATGGAAATGGCCCATAATGGTGATGTGGCTGAGATAGCTCATGGCACAACTCTACATGACACTGCTAACATGTACTAGCTAACTTTGGTGTCCATGTCAAGCTGTTGTGCTGTTGAGTGATGGATGTACTCTTGGTGTGCTTTGTCTTTACCTCTGCATGGCATAGTGTTGCGGGGTCTTCGACGGTATTGGTCTTGCTTGATGGTTCAATGCATGTGTTTCTTTCACTTGTTTCTTGATATTCATGGTATGTCCGTCTAGCTGCAAGAAAATCTTTAGCATGTGTGCTCCTTCTTCATCTCGTTCTTCATCTCGCCATGATTCGCCATTGTACCTATTCCTGCGATTCACTCATGACAGGACGACATCAAACCAAAAACATTTTAGTCTAGCATGATGCATTGTTCTCATGTTCTGGGTGACATGGAGGGAGGACAACTCATCGAGATAGCGTAGAGCGCAACTCAGGCTAGAATGAGGAATACCAGGAGGACACCCTGCACTGTTGGGAAAAACTGCACAGTGACCACTGGAAGGGAGAATTGCGCAGTGAAAGTAACCAGTTCCAACTTCAAGGTGGGACCCTGAGGGGAGACACCTCTTCGTAGTTTCCATAGGGAAGACAGAGTGGGTTTGTAGAGGGACAACTAGATAGTTATATGTAATTTATAGAGGAGAGACATAGTAGGGATGAAAAGGGACTTGTTGATCATGACTGCACAATTTATGGGAACAATGGAGGATAGGCAAAAAGGGAACTGCTAGACATGTCTATGCAATTTTTGAAGGTAGTGTAGAGAAAGGCAGCAAAGGACTACCTGGGCATGTCTGCAAAGTTTTGGAGAACATTGCAGATCCAAATATAAGAGTAGTGTAGGCTTCCAGTAGGAAATAAGTAGTCATGATGACTGTTATTGAGAAATGCATAGTTCAGTTTGGTCATGGAGGCAGCCTCTACGCAAGTCAAGGAGGCAGACAGGTTTCTCACCTTTGGGATTGTGCAGTGAAGTTGACCTATAGGACAACCTCAAGCACTACATAGTTTTGGGTAGCAGAGCAAGGTCACAAAGGGTAGAGACTACTCAATGCAGCTTAGTCGGGGTCTGGTGGAAGAGGGATGTTCGGTCAGACAAATTTTCTGGAAAATGGCCAAGTGTCAAAAGCAAGTAAACTTTTGCAGACTTGACGTTGTGATCATACACTTAGCATACTTGATGACGAGACAACATAAACCACAAAGAAAATAAGATGAAAGATGCCCTCGGTGAGACTCTCTTAGAGATGAGAGCAACAAGCATGAAACTTGCAATAGACCTTTAGACGACTGTGACGACACTTGCGTGACAGTGCTTACCACTTTGTGTGTGAGTACGACAGGTGTTCACATAGTGAATACAACCCAAACTCATAAATACAAACCTTTCAAACTTTCTAGAACAAGATCACAAGCATGGAAAAGTAATCGACATGCCAAAAGGCGACTGCTGGTCAAACAAGCAAAAGTTGAGAAGACTTCACAAGTGCTCATGGAATGAGCTCGAGTGTTTAAAACCATCAAAATAAAGACCAAGGAAGGCTCCAAAATTTGGATGCAAGCCAAAATTTTGGAGGGTGTTGTAGCCGCTATAAAATATCTGCATAATACTTCAAACTCAAAAAGAAATGTCTATGGATCCTTAGTTATTAACCAACGAAAGTTAGGAAGGATGGATGGTGAGATATTTTTCATGGTATCATTGGTATTTGTAGCTAATATGGGGAATCCAAAGGGGTCCTCTTCATGGAAATCTCTATCATATCCCCTTCCACCTCTACCACATCAACCTTCTCTATTACCTCCTCTACCTATTCCTCCACTAATCCTTGGTCTTTCCTCTCCATTTTGTACTTCTCCTTATTCTTCCCCTACCATTGTATATTCATTAGAGCTAATATAAGGTTCAACAATAGGGTTATCTACTTCTTCTTCCTCTAGTTCTTCTACTAATGGCATGTCAGAAAAAACTTTCTAGTCCTCTTCACTAGGTACTTTTGACTCCTATCCTAAGAGTTGTTCCCTTGTTGAAGAAAGAAATATGATCCTTCAGTAGGGGATGTATGTTCTTCAAATACAACATCTATAGACGAGGTTGGATAATACTTACACTAAATTTCATACCTATGCACTTCAGGGAGTCTATATCTACCCACTATGGATGGAATCTTAGTGTGAGTGGATGGCGTGGCACTACGTGGTCTAGTGAGGGTGATTGGTGATGTGGTATTAAACTACATTCTCTACCTATAATTACAAATATACCTCTATAATCTTGTTCTCTATACATGCATTATAATTTTTTCTAATATGATTTTAACCATGCATATAGAAAATGACTCATCTAGAATATTATGCAAATCAAATAAAAAATAAAGTCCTACATACACTTCCCCGTCAACAATGCTAATTTTTTTGGGTAATTCAATCGTTAGTTAAATTATGTCATTAAATTTTCAAACTTAGGGATCATATCCTTGTGAAGTGTATGTGCACAATATATGCTAGGAGGTTTATCTTTGATTAAGGACTAAAACCAAAGTGCAAAATTCAACTATTCAAGACTAGCTCTTATCAAGTTACACACATGTTCTTTTTGTAAGATCATCTTCAAGGTTAACTAAACTAGAATGCAAGAAATCAAAGCATATTATTTTAAGAACCAAAAAGCCTGTTCTATCAAATTAAAATTAAAATTTTATTCTAGTGAGTAGAATTAAGAATCTATATTACTTTTGCAGAATTGAAAGTCTATATTACACTTGCAGAATTGAAAACCTATGTTACTTTTGCAGAATTAAAATCTTATATTACTTTTGCAAAATTGAAAATCTTTGCTACTTTTGCAGAATTGAAACCCTATACTAGCAAACAAATTAATGGAAATATTTATGTTCTACCTCTATGAAATAAACATTGTTAAAGAAAAATCAAATTTGAAAGCAATAAGGGAAAATATTGACAAATTACTAATGTGTGCAATTGTTATTATGAAAATTCTTAGTGTGTGTACAATAAATGCTTCCCTTATGTTATGAAACCAGCTCACAAAAAGATAGAAAAGATAGATGAATGCCTTAGAAATAAGCCTCTTCAAGGGGAAAGCTCCTTTACATTACACAAATGAAAAATTCTTGGATGATACAAATGACAAGACCTCCTTTCTATATATAGGAGTCTAAGGGCTCATAATATAATCAGAGTCGACATAACAATAATAATGTAAGGGCACAATAATAACAATAATGGGCTTCTATGGGGCACAATAATAACAATATGGGGACTACATGGGAACAAAAATATAATAAGGGGGTTGTACTAATAACAATAAGGGGTTACACTAGTAGTATAGGGACCTAACATCTCCCTCTCCTTCAAAAAGTGTTGTCCTCAATGCTTGAGTATTTCTTGACGCTTCTGTATAAAATTATTGTCCTCCCATGTAGAATATTCAGTGGGTAAGTTCTTCCACTTGATGAGATACTCTGAAATTAATCGATTTTATAGTTGTCGAGTTCTTATTTGTGTGATTGCTCCAGGTTCCAATATGATTTTTCCTTCCTTGACAATTTTTGGCAATATTGTTTGATCTAGGACCTTCTGCAACTTTTGAATGAGGGGCCACACTTCTTAGTCCTTCTTCCATTCATCCCTTGCTTCATTTATCCAATCTAGTTGGATAATAGAAATAGCACAAAACAATGCTTCCACATCCTCATCCTTTCTTGAGAGTGCATCTGCAACAAAAAATTTCTTCCCTTTTCTGTAGTTGATGTCAAAGTCATAACCCAACATATTTGTGACCCATTTTTTCTGTTCTTCTAAAGATAATATTTTTTCTAAAAAGTATTTAAGACTATCATGATTCATTTTTACCTTGAAGTGTCTTCCCATCGGGTAAGGTCGCCATTGTTGGAAATAATACTGAGAGGGGGGGTGAATCAGTATTATCAGATCAATCAAACTTTTTCAATTTCATGCTCAGAAACATATACGCTACTTCAATTAAGTGAACCCGCGTGTACACGCTACTGTGTCTAATGAAACTCGCGTATATCCAGAGATCTTATAATTCAGTTATCTTAATCTTCAGTAAATGCATCAGATCATTATTAAGCATATTAACAGTAAACAGGTGCAGAATAACAGAACAGAACATCACACA
Source organism: Pinus tabuliformis (assembly GCA_031772625.1). Lineage (NCBI taxonomy): Eukaryota > Viridiplantae > Streptophyta > Pinopsida > Pinales > Pinaceae > Pinus > Pinus tabuliformis. The sequence continues at coordinate 1,522,279,724 of CM062820.1, read as the reverse complement.
AGAGCCACACACATGAACACCATGATATAAGGTGGAAACCCAATGTGGGTGAAAACCACCTGCTGCAATTCGTCTCTTTCTTCTTTAATAAGAAACTTCTTTTACAATGCACTGGTGCAGTCATTTACCAGCACGCAGGCTGCAACCTGCAGAGGGCTACAACCCTCATAGCTCTTGTACTAGCCGATCCATTTACTAGTACGTAGGTACCAACCCTACAGAAGGCTACAACCTTCATAGCTCTTGTACTAGCCGATCCATTTACTAGTACGTAGGTGCCAACCCTACAATCTTCCCGGGACCACGTTTCATACATTTTCATACTGGATCCATGAAACAATCATCATTGTAGAACAACCTGCATCATCAATCACTGAAACACCCAATTCTGAATCACTGTAACCCTGTCAACAACAACCAGACAACATAACAACAACCAGATCCAACTTCATCTTCAAATATCATACTTCACATTGTATACGCTACTTGGATGAACCCAATCTGCGTGTATACGCTCTTTTACAAAAGCCAACCCGCGTACAGATCTGCAAATTCTAACTTATAACTCTGCAGCTATATCAGACATCAAAACATACCCAGATCATAATAATAAACATGCGTCAGTAGATCTGATCTATCCACAGGCAAACCATATGAAGATAATCATTCCAAGCCTTGAGATCTCGTTCCATCATTCATCATCCTCCACATGAGTGAAACCTTGGTTCAGATCACCAACCCATAACCAGCACTTGGATCACACACTTTCTCAGATCTTCATCACTCACACTTCCTCTCTTTGGCCTAGTGATCTTCTCCTTATATAGCCTTAGGCCTTGCTCAATACCAAGAGCCAAAACCATAGTAACACAATACCATCAACCTCGAAACTAGGGATCGACACGTCCGTCGAGACACCATGGTCCAAAACCATAGGCACAACTTCCAAGGACTAACTGCCACTGACCAAAGGTACGTTTTCACATGTACGCGCTTTTACTGAAGCCAACCTGCGTGTACACGCTGATTCTCCTTGCTGAACCTGCGTATATCTCTTTCTTGTCCTGCTGTACTGAGATCTGTCCACTAGTTAAGTTGCCATCACCTGTACCAGTCTCTGAGCACCTGTACCAACCTCTGAGTGAGTTGCCATCAAGGACAACACTTGAATCATAATGCCAACAATCTCCCCCTTTGGACTTGATGGCAACCACCACACCAAGTCACTCTCCCCCTTTGACATCAAGGGCAAAGGGTGGACCAAGATATTCTCTTCTTTGGTATACCTTCTGCTGTCCATACTGCTGTCCATACTCCCCCTGAGTACATGCTGAAATCTTCAAATGTGCTCCCCCTTTGTGTATGCCAAAGTGTACCAATCTATCCATCCTGCTCTTGCTGAATTGTGATGTTCATGCTCCCCTTGACTGTAGGCAAGATTTGCAAAAGATGTTCTTCAAGAAGAACAAAGACTTATACATTATAGAAGACCTTCCTATCACCAAAAGACTCAATACATACATTTATCACCCAAACTGGTGGGGATATACCAATATTGACTCATCCACCTAACCATGTGGAGATACATTAAGAGTTTACTTATGATAAGACATGAACGTTACATCATTCATCCCAGGCATAGTGGGGAAACCAACATAGGCCGTTACATGACCTTGACACCATAAAAGAGATATCACAACAGAGATACATGCTGAAGTTTCTGAATGGGCTCCAAGTTGTATCAATCCATCCATGCTCCCCCTGAGTAGATGCAAGTTCTAGGACCAGCAATTCATTCAAGACCATGACTATCATTCATCATATATCAGCCTGCAATGCCATTCCTTTGATCAAACAACAAGATGTATCATTTAGCTTCATAGACTTTATCAACAACTTCTAACCATAATGCCAACAATGCATTATTTGAATTATATGCTCCCCCTGAGCCTGTACCATCTGTAGTTAGATCTGATCATGCATAAACCAATAATAAGCATCAAGATCTCATCATCATCAAGTTAGGATTAAACACTTCTAACATCTTACAAGTATCAAAACATTTCCAAGCATCCTCAGCAGACTGTAACTGTTAACCAATAGAGCATATATTGGACTGGATCATATCAGACCCGTTTTTTGAGTCTGTCCCCACTGCTTTTTCACAAACTGACATATACGCGACTTTGCAGTGTGAAACTCGCATATATACGCGGCTTTACTTCATGAAACTTGCGTATGAGAATTCGAACACTGAAGTTCTATGCCTTCAGCTCCCCCTGAGTCTGTTATGTCTGTGCTGTGCTGAGTACCCTGTGCTGTGCCACATCTTTCTGGCTGAACTTCCTTCTTCTTCCATATCTTCAAGCATGTTGATGATTTCTTCTTATCATGAGCTTTGTTCCTGCAATCTCTTGCTTTATGTCCAAACTTGTTACATGCATAGCATCTTACATGTTTCATATTCCTCTTATAGCAATCAGCAGCTTTGTGGCCAAATATATTGCAAGAAAAGCAATATCCATTAAAGTACCTTGAATGTGATGATCTTTCTGTATGATGGTCTTGAAACCTTCTTCTTCTACATATGGCTGCAACATGTCCAAGATTATGACATACATAACATTCAACATTATTCATGGGAGGAGTAAAAGATTTTCTTTGAGGAGTCTCTTTCCTTGATTGTTGATGAGGTTGACCTTTCATCTCCTTGTAGAGCCTTTCAGATTTTGCATTAGAGATTCTTGTCTTACTTTGTGAAACAGATTCACCTTCAATAGACTCATGAAAACCAAGACCAGTTTTGATAGTAGGGGACCTTTGACTACTAAGAATATCATCCAAGATCTTAGTACTATCTTGAAATCGTAATAGTTTATCCTTTTCTTCTAATTTACTTTTCAAGATATTTACCTCAACTTGATGTTGTTCTTCTTTGTCTAGACATTGCTTCTTCAAGGTCTCTTCAGCTTTCCTTCCTTCATCCAACTGATGTCTTAGTTTGAGGATCTCGTTTTCTTGCTCTTTATTCAGTGCTAGCAGCATTTCTCGAATTCTGGAGGCACATTCCAACAGATCTTCTAATTTGATGATTTCTTCTTTGAGGGCATTCTCCTTTTTGCTAGGTAGATCTTGCTGATCTATGGTTTGATCTGATGCTTCATTTGTTTGTCCATCTTCATTCTGAGGTGATTCAGGATCTGAATTCAACGGCAGGTTGTCATTGTTCCTTTGAGCTGTCTTCTTCTTCTGACGTGCTTTCTTCCCCATTGTTCTACGAATCTCCTTCAAGCGATCAAGCTTCTCTGAAGGACCTGCTCTGATACCAATTGTTGGAAATAATACTGAGAGGGGGGGTGAATCAGTATTATCAGATCAATCAAACTTTTTCAATTTCATGCTCAGAAACATATACGCTACTTCAATTAAGTGAACCCGCGTGTACACGCTACTGTGTCTAATGAAACTCGCGTATATCCAGAGATCTTATAATTCAGTTATCTTAATCTTCAGTAAATGCATCAGATCATTATTAAGCATATTAACAGTAAACAGGTGCAGAATAACAGAACAGAACATCACACAAGAGCCACACACATGAACACCATGATAAGGTGGAAACCCAATGTGGGTGAAAACCACCTGCTGCAATTCGTCTCTTTCTTCTTTAATAAGAAACTTCTTTTACAATGCACTGGTGCAGTCATTTACCAGCACGCAGGCTGCAACCTGCAGAGGGCTACAACCCTCATAGATCTTGTACTAGCCGATCCATTTACTAGTACGTAGGTACCAACCCTACAGAAGGCTACAACCTTCATAGCTCTTGTACTAGCCGATCCATTTACTAGTACGTAGGTGCCAACCCTACAATCTTCCCGGGACCACGTTTCATACATTTTCATACTGGATCCATGAAACAATCATCATTGTAGAACAACCTGCATCATCAATCACTGAAACACCCAATTCTGAATCACTGTAACCCTGTCAACAACAACCAGACAACATAACAACAACCAGATCCAACTTCATCTTCAAATATCATACTTCACATTGTATACGCTACTTGGATGAACCCAATCTGCGTGTATACGCTCTTTTACAAAAGCCAACCCGCGTACAGATCTGCAAATTCTAACTTATAACTCTGCAGCTATATCAGACATCAAAACATACCCAGATCATAATAATAAACATGCGTCAGTAGATCTGATCTATCCACAGGCAAACCATATGAAGATAATCATTCCAAGCCTTGAGATCTCGTTCCATCATTCATCATCCTCCACATGAGTGAAACCTTGGTTCAGATCACCAACCCATAACCAGCACTTGGATCACACACTTTCTCAGATCTTCATCACTCACACTTCCTCTCTTTGGCCTAGTGATCTTCTCCTTATATAGCCTTAGGCCTTGCTCAATACCAAGAGCCAAAACCATAGTAACACAATACCATCAACCTCGAAACTAGGGATCGACACGTCCGTCGAGACACCATGGTCCAAAACCATAGGCACAACTTCCAAGGACTAACTGCCACTGACCAAAGGTACGTTTTCACATGTACGCGCTTTTACTGAAGCCAACCTGCGTGTACACGCTGATTCTCCTTGCTGAACCTGCGTATATCTCTTTCTTGTCCTGCTGTACTGAGATCTGTCCACTAGTTAAGTTGCCATCACCTGTACCAGTCTCTGAGCACCTGTACCAACCTCTGAGTGAGTTGCCATCAAGGACAACACTTGAATCATAATGCCAACAATCTCCCCCTTTGGACTTGATGGCAACCACCACACTAAGTCACTCTCTCCCTTTGACATCAAGGGCAAAGGGTGGACCAAGATATTCTCTTCTTTGGTATACCTTCTGCTGTCCATACTGCTGTCCATACTCCCCCTGAGTACATGCTGAAATCTCCAAATGTGCTCCCCCTTTGTGTATGCCAAAGTGTACCAATCTATCCATCCTGCTCTTGCTGAATTGTGCTGTTCATGCTCCCCTTGACTGTAGGCAAGATTTGCAAAAGATGTTCTTCAAGAAGAACAAAGACTTATACATTATAGAAGACCTTCCTATCACCAAAAGACTCAATACATACATTTATCACCCAAACTGGTGGGGATATACCAATATTGACTCATCCACCTAACCATGTGGAGATACATTAAGAGTTTACTTATGATAAGACATGAACGTTACATCATTCATCCCAGGCATAGTGGGGAAACCAACATAGGCCGTTACATGACCTTGACACCATAAAAGAGATATCACAACAGAGATACATGCTGAAGTTTCTGAATGGGCTCCAAGTTGTATCAATCCATCCATGCTCCCCCTGAGTAGATGCAAGTTCTAGGACCAGCAATTCATTCAAGACCATGACTATCATTCATCATATATCAGCCTGCAATGCCATTCCTTTGATCAAACAACAAGATGTATCATTTAGCTTCATAGACTTTATCAACAACTTCTAACCATAATGCCAACAATGCATTATTTGAATTATATGCTCCCCCTGAGCCTGTACCATCTGTAGTTAGATCTGATCATGCATACACCAATAATAAGCATCAAGATCTCATCATCATCAAGTTAGGATTAAACACTTCTAACATCTTACAAGTATCAAAACATTTCCAAGCATCCTCAGCAGACTGTAACTGTTAACCAATAGAGCATATATTGGACTGGATCATATCAGACCCTTTTTTTGAGTCTGTCCCCACTGCTTTTTCACAAACTGACATATACGCGACTTTGCAGTGTGAAACTCGCGTATATACGCGGCTTTACTTCATGAAACTTGCGTATGAGAATTCGAACACTGAAGTTCTATGCCTTCAGCTCCCCCTGAGTCTGTTATGTCTGTGCTGTGCTGAGTACCCTGTGCTGTGCCACATCTTTCTGGCTGAACTTCCTTCTTCTTCCATATCTTCAAGCATGTTGATGATTTCTTCTTATCATGAGCTTTGTTCCTGCAATCTCTTGCTTTATGTCCAAACTTGTTACATGCATAGCATCTTACATGTTTCATATTCCTCTTATAGCAATCAGCAGCTTTGTGGCCAAATATATTGCAAGAAAAGCAATATCCATTAAAGTACCTTGAATGTGATGATCTTTCTGTATGATGGTCTTGAAACCTTCTTCTTCTACATATGGCTGCAACATGTCCAAGATTATGACATACATAACATTCAACATTATTCATGGGAGGAGTAAAAGATTTTCTTTGAGGAGTCTCTTTCCTTGATTGTTGATGAGGTTGACCTTTCATCTCCTTGTAGAGCCTTTCAGATTTTGCATTAGAGATTCTTGTCTTACTTTGTGAAACAGATTCACCTTCAATAGACTCATGAAAACCAAGACTAGTTTTGATAGCAGGGGACCTTTGACTACTAAGAATATCATCCAAGATCTTAGTACTATCTTGAAATCGTAATAGTTTATCCTTTTCTTCTAATTTACTTTTCAAGATATTTACCTCAACTTGATGTTGTTCTTCTTTGTCTAGACATTGCTTCTTCAAGGTCTCTTCAGCTTTCCTTCCTTCATCCAACTGATGTCTTAGTTTGAGGATCTCGTTTTCTTTCTCTTTATTCAGTGCTAGCAGCATTTCTCGAATTCTGGAGGCACATTCCAACAGATCTTCTAATTTGATGATTTCTTCTTTGAGGGCATTCTCCTTTTTGCTAGGTAGATCTTGCTGATCTATGGTTTGATCTGATGCTTCATTTGTTTGTCCATCTTCATTCTGAGGTGATTCAGGATCTGAATTCAACGGCAGGTTGTCATTGTTCCTTTGAGCTGTCTTCTTCTTCTGACGTGCTTTCTTCCCCATTGTTCTACGAATCTCCTTCAAGCGATCAAGCTTCTCTGAAGGACCTGCTCTGATACCAATTGTTGGAAATAATACTGAGAGGGGGGGTGAATCAGTATTATCAGATCAATCAAACTTTTTCAATTTCATGCTCAGAAACATATACGCTACTTCAATTAAGTGAACCCGCGTGTACACGCTACTGTGTCTAATGAAACTCGCGTATATCCAGAGATCTTATAATTCAGTTATCTTAATCTTCAGTAAATGCATCAGATCATTATTAAGCATATTAACAGTAAACAGGTGCAGAATAACAGAACAGAACATCACACAAGAGCCACACACATGAACACCATGATATAAGGTGGAAACCCAATGTGGGTGAAAACCACCTGCTGCAATTCGTCTCTTTCTTCTTTAATAAGAAACTTCTTTTACAATGCACTGGTGCAGTCATTTACCAGCACGCAGGCTGCAACCTGCAGAGGGCTACAACCCTCATAGCTCTTGTACTAGCCGATCCATTTACTAGTACGTAGGTACCAACCCTACAGAAGGCTACAACCTTCATAGCTCTTGTACTAGCCGATCCATTTACTAGTACGTAGGTGCCAACCCTACAATCTTCCCGGACCACGTTTCATACATTTTCATACTGGATCCATGAAACAATCATCATTGTAGAACAACCTGCATCATCAATCACTGAAACACCCAATTCTGAATCACTGTAACCCTGTCAACAACAACCAGACAACATAACAACAACCAGATCCAACTTCATCTTCAAATATCATACTTCACATTGTATACGCTACTTGGATGAACCCAATCTGCGTGTATACGCTCTTTTACAAAAGCCAACCCGCGTACAGATCTGCAAATTCTAACTTATAACTCTGCAGCTATATCAGACATCAAAACATACCCAGATCATAATAATAAACATGCGTCAGTAGATCTGATCTATCCACAGGCAAACCATATGAAGATAATCATTCCAAGCCTTGAGATCTCGTTCCATCATTCATCATCCTCCACATGAGTGAAACCTTGGTTCAGATCACCAACCCATAACCAGCACTTGGATCACACACTTTCTCAGATCTTCATCACTCACACTTCCTCTCTTTGGCCTAGTGATCTTCTCCTTATATAGCCTTAGGCCTTGCTCAATACCAAGAGCCAAAACCATAGTAACACAATACCATCAACCTCGAAACTAGGGATCGACACGTCCGTCGAGACACCATGGTCCAAAACCATAGGCACAACTTCCAAGGACTAACTGCCACTGACCAAAGGTACGTTTTCACATGTACGCGCTTTTACTGAAGCCAACCTGCGTGTACACGCTGATTCTCCTTGCTGAACCTGCGTATATCTCTTTCTTGTCCTGCTGTACTGAGATCTGTCCACTAGTTAAGTTGCCATCACCTGTACCAGTCTCTGAGCACCTGTACCAACCTCTGAGTGAGTTGCCATCAAGGACAACACTTGAATCATAATGCCAACAATCTCCCCCTTTGGACTTGATGGCAACCACCACACCAAGTCACTCTCCCCCTTTGACATCAAGGGCAAAGGGTGGACCAAGATATTCTCTTCTTTGGTATACCTTCTGCTGTCCATACTGCTGTCCATACTCCCCCTGAGTACATGCTGAAATCTCCAAATGTGCTCCCCCTTTGTGTATGCCAAAGTGTACCAATCTATCCATCCTGCTCTTGCTGAATTGTGCTGTTCATGCTCCCCTTGACTGTAGGCAAGATTTGCAAAAGATGTTCTTCAAGAAGAACAAAGACTTATACATTATAGAAGACCTTCCTATCACCAAAAGACTCAATACATACATTTATCACCCAAACTGGTGGGGATATACCAATATTGACTCATCCACCTAACCATGTGGAGATACATTAAGAGTTTACTTATGATAAGACATGAACGTTACATCATTCATCCCAGGCATAGTGGGGAAACCAACATAGGCCGTTACATGACCTTGACACCATAAAAGAGATATCACAACAGAGATACATGCTGAAGTTTCTGAATGGGCTCCAAGTTGTATCAATCCATCCATGCTCCCCCTGAGTAGATGCAAGTTCTAGGACCAGCAATTCATTCAAGACCATGACTATCATTCATCATATATCAGCCTGCAATGCCATTCCTTTGATCAAACAACAAGATGTATCATTTAGCTTCATAGACTTTATCAACAACTTCTAACCATAATGCCAACAATGCATTATTTGAATTATATGCTCCCCCTGAGCCTGTACCATCTGTAGTTAGATCTGATCATGCATACACCAATAATAAGCATCAAGATCTCATCATCATCAAGTTAGGATTAAACACTTCTAACATCTTACAAGTATCAAAACATTTCCAAGCATCCTCAGCAGACTGTAACTGTTAACCAATAGAGCATATATTGGACTGGATCATATCAGACCCTTTTTTTGAGTCTGTCCCCACTGCTTTTTCACAAACTGACATATACGCGACTTTGCAGTGTGAAACTCGCGTATATACGCGGCTTTACTTCATGAAACTTGCGTATGAGAATTCGAACACTGAAGTTCTATGCCTTCAGCTCCCCCTGAGTCTGTTATGTCTGTGCTGTGCTGAGTACCCTGTGCTGTGCCACATCTTTCTGGCTGAACTTCCTTCTTCTTCCATATCTTCAAGCATGTTGATGATTTCTTCTTATCATGAGCTTTGTTCCTGCAATCTCTTGCTTTATGTCCAAACTTGTTACATGCATAGCATCTTACATGTTTCATATTCCTCTTATAGCAATCAGCAGCTTTGTGGCCAAATATATTGCAAGAAAAGCAATATCCATTAAAGTACCTTGAATGTGATGATCTTTCTGTATGATGGTCTTGAAACCTTCTTCTTCTACATATGGCTGCAACATGTCCAAGATTATGACATACATAACATTCAACATTATTCATGGGAGGAGTAAAAGATTTTCTTTGAGGAGTCTCTTTCCTTGATTGTTGATGAGGTTGACCTTTCATCTCCTTGTAGAGCCTTTCAGATTTTGCATTAGAGATTCTTGTCTTACTTTGTGAAACAGATTCACCTTCAATAGACTCATGAAAACCAAGACCAGTTTTGATAGCAGGGGACCTTTGACTACTAAGAATATCATCCAAGATCTTAGTACTATCTTGAAATCGTAATAGTTTATCCTTTTCTTCTAATTTACTTTTCAAGATATTTACCTCAACTTGATGTTGTTCTTCTTTGTCTAGACATTGCTTCTTCAAGGTCTCTTCAGCTTTCCTTCCTTCATCCAACTGATGTCTTAGTTTGAGGATCTCGTTTTCTTGCTCTTTATTCAGTGCTAGCAGCATTTCTCGAATTCTGGAGGCACATTCCAACAGATCTTCTAATTTGATGATTTCTTCTTTGAGGGCATTCTCCTTTTTGCTAGGTAGATCTTGCTGATCTATGGTTTGATCTGATGCTTCATTTGTTTGTCCATCTTCATTCTGAGGTGATTCAGGATCTGAATTCAACGGCAGGTTGTCATTGTTCCTTTGAGCTGTCTTCTTCTTCTGACGTGCTTTCTTCCCCATTGTTCTACGAATCTCCTTCAAGCGATCAAGCTTCTCTGAAGGACCTGCTCTGATACCAATTGTTGGAAATAATACTGAGAGGGGGGGTGAATCAGTATTATCAGATCAATCAAACTTTTTCAATTTCATGCTCAGAAACATATACGCTACTTCAATTAAGTGAACCCGCGTGTACACGCTACTGTGTCTAATGAAACTCGCGTATATCCAGAGATCTTATAATTCAGTTATCTTAATCTTCAGTAAATGCATCAGATCATTATTAAGCATATTAACAGTAAACAGGTGCAGAATAACAGAACAGAACATCACACAAGAGCCACACACATGAACACCATGATATAAGGTGGAAACCCAATGTGGGTGAAAACCACCTGCTGCAATTCGTCTCTTTCTTCTTTAATAAGAAACTTCTTTTACAATGCACTGGTGCAGTCATTTACCAGCACGCAAGCTGCAACCTGCAGAGGGCTACAACCCTCATAGCTCTTGTACTAGCCGATCCATTTACTAGTACGTAGGTACCAACCCTACAGAAGGCTACAACCTTCATAGCTCTTGTACTAGCCGATCCATTTACTAGTACGTAGGTGCCAACCCTACAATCTTCCCGGGACCACGTTTCATACATTTTCATACTGGATCCATGAAACAATCATCATTGTAGAACAACCTGCATCATCAATCACTGAAACACCCAATTCTGAATCACTGTAACCCTGTCAACAACAACCAGACAACATAACAACAACCAGATCCAACTTCATCTTCAAATATCATACTTCACATTGTATACGCTACTTGGATGAACCCAATCTGCGTGTATACGCTCTTTTACAAAAGCCAACCCGCGTACAGATCTGCAAATTCTAACTTATAACTCTGCAGCTATATCAGACATCAAAACATACCCAGATCATAATAATAAACATGCGTCAGTAGATCTGATCTATCCACAGGCAAACCATATGAAGATAATCATTCCAAGCCTTGAGATCTCGTTCCATCATTCATCATCCTCCACATGAGTGAAACCTTGGTTCAGATCACCAACCCATAACCAGCACTTGGATCACACACTTTCTCAGATCTTCATCACTCACACTTCCTCTCTTTGGCCTAGTGATCTTCTCCTTATATAGCGTTAGGCCTTGCTCAATACCAAGAGCCAAAACCATAGTAACACAATACCATCAACCTCGAAACTAGGGATCGACACGTCCGTTGAGACACCATGGTCCAAAACCATAGTCACAACTTCCAAGGACTAACTGCCACTGACCAAAGGTACGTTTTCACATGTACGCGCTTTTACTGAAGCCAACCTGCGTGTACACGCTGATTCTCCTTGCTGAACCTGCGTATATCTCTTTCTTGTCCTGCTGTACTGAGATCTGTCCACTAGTTAAGTTGCCATCACCTGTACCAGTCTCTGAGCACCTGTACCAACCTCTGAGTGAGTTGCCATCAAGGACAACACTTGAATCATAATGCCAACAGCCATTTCTTAAGTGCATGTAGTATTGCTAACATTTCCTTCTCATAAATAGGTTGCTTGAGATGTATTCATAGAAATACCTAATCACTTACATCAATTTTTTTTCACTGCGATGTTGATCTACCTGCTATTTCATTCGATTATACACCAAAAGTGGCATTATCCTTTAAAAGTTGGAGAACTTGTTGTTGATGCTCGATGTGATCTTTCATTGCCTGAACCATTTTCTTCTTGATTTGTCCTTCTATCTTGAGAGTTTGAGGAGTGGTAATTTCTTCCAATGCTTTACAAGATATGGTCGGATTCATTTCTTGATGCTCAATGTGATCTTTCACTTCTTGAACATTTTTCTTTTTGATATGTCCTTCTATATTGATAGTTTGAGTGGCGATTCTGGCCAATCCATTACAAAATATGGTTGGATTCATTTCTTGTTTCTCGATGTGATCTTTCACTTCTTGAACCTTTTTCTTCTTGATATGTCCTTCTATCTTGAGAGTTTGAGGAGTGGTAATTCTTGCCAATGCTTTACAAGATATGGTTAGATTCATTTCTTCTTTCTCTGGGGTTGGGTCCTAGTGTATATCCTATTCTTTTGATGTTTCTTGATCCTTTTCTTCTTCCTCTTCATACTCTATGTAAAATAATTTCTTCTCAGCACACTTATGACCTTTAGTACATTTTCTATCACAATTATAACAAAGCCCTTTTTCTCTTTTTCCTTCCAATTGTTTTGGCATAAACCTTGTAGTTTGTGGAAGGCTGGGAGAAGAAAAAATTCCATAATTATAGTCATGAGTGGTGGGATTCCTTGTTTCCATAATTTCGCTTTCAATTTTTCTTGCCCACCTGAATGCCTTCTCCAATGAATTAGGTTCCCAAAGACGAACCTCATGTTGAATGTTATCCTTTAATGTACCTATGAAGACATCAATCCTTTGCTTCTTTGGAATATCATTTACCCTTATATTCAAGTTTTGAAAGTCCTCAATGTGCTCTGCCATTGAACACTTTTTTTTGAGATTGATCAATTGGCTAAAGAACGTGTTTCTCTTTGTATCCTCATAATGTGCTATCATTTCCTCCATGAAAATTGACCACATGACAAGTGAGAACAAAGCCCTTTATACCATAAAAATTGATTCAGTTATAAATAATTAGATGCAATACATACCTTTTGTAGTAGTGGTACACCATGTAGATCAAAATATTTCTCCATCTGTAGTATCCAATTTTCTGGATCCTTGCCATCAAACTTCCTCATATTGCCTTTTCTTGATTTTAGGAGCTCAATCTTGAAACGATTGTAACTCTGTAATTTCAGATTTCTAAGTTCTGAAATTTCGTCCTGTAGTAGCCCTTTGAGTCCTTTTTCTAACCCCGAAAGTCTAATCAAGATTAGATTATGTAAGGAAGCATTATGTCAAATCTCCCACGATGACCTGATTATAGACTGGTTCAGTAGAGCGAACTTGTATGAAGTGCCATGTGTCACTTCTTCAACCTTGGGACCCAAAACCAATACACAAAAAACTACAGTCCATCCTTGTTCTGAAACTTCTTACAAAATTTCAATTTGATGCTCTGAGGGAAAGTTATGAGGATTTTTCCAACGTCACCTGTTTAGGATGTAATTCAGGGGTCTGCAACAACTCTAACTTCCTCAAATTATATCTCTGAAAATATAGCGATACAGGATCTGAAATTAGGATCGGAGGTTCAACGCGATTTTGTCTCAAATGAATTTTGTTTTTTTAGCTTCTGAAAAGTCACAAGAATCAAGTTGTAGCGAAAATGCCACGACATCCTATTTGGAGGAGCCAAACCCTAGAATCAAAGCTCTGATACCAAATGTTATGAAGCCAGCTCACAAAAAGATAGAAAACATAGATGAACACCTTAGAAATAAGCCTCTTCTAGGGGGAAACCTCCTTTACATTGCACAAATGAACAATTCTTGGATGATACAAATGACAAGACCTCCTTTCTATATATAGGAGTTTAAGGGGCCATAATATAATCAGAGTTGACATAACAATAATAATGTAAGGGCACAATAATAATAATAATGGGCTTCTATGGGGCACATAATAACAATATGGGGACTACATGGGTACAACAATATAATAAGGGGGTTGTACTAATAACAATAAGGGGTTACACTAGTAGTATAGGGACCTAACAACTTAAGTCACTGGTGACAAGTGACCCTAACAAAAAGATATGGTTGTTTACGCTTCAGATCTACAATGACAAAATAATAAAACTCCTTGATGTTTTGCCATCTAGAATGGAAGATGGCTCCTTGTCTCACCAAGTGTTTCGCAAGAAAACTCACACAAAACAATATCTTCATGTCAATTCTCACAATTTCCTAGTGCAAAAATTTGTATTTCTTAACACCCTTGCTACTGTTGTGCTGAGAGTCTCAGATGAAAACCACTTGGTAGATGAGAAATCCCACCTTCTAAGATTTTTTGAAAACAATGGCTATAACAGACATCAAGGTCTTATAGCTTTTCAAAAAGCTTGTAAATATTCTTCGATTAAGAAATATCGTGATGAACATTTTTCAAATGTTCTTCTCCCATTCATCCAAGGAACCACTAATAAGATCAATTGTATTCTTAAGAAGAATAATATCTCTGCTACGTTCAAGCCCCTTAATACCATTAAGAGCTCCCTTAGATCTGTTAAGGACCCTGTGAACCTTAAGGACATGAAAGGGGTTTATTCAATCCCCTACATTGGATAAACTGGTCACTCCATTAACATGAAAATTCGAGAACATGTAGCAAACATTAGACATAATTGTTCCCACTCCTTAGCTATTGTTAAACATGCAGAGAAAACTAAGCACCATGTCTGCATTGAGGATTCCAAGGTCATTGCGATGATTGATCATTTCCACCATAGGAAGTTGAGAGAGGCCATTGAAATTGAGAAACAAGTGAAAAATATCAATAGGGACGATGGTTGGAAATTAAGTAAGAGTTGGGTTCATGCCCTTTCTTTGTGACTATTCATTTTCTTAATTTTTAATTTAATTCTTTTTCTTATTTTTATTTTACTTTATATTTTTCATTATATTTTTATTACCCGATGCAATGAGTGCTAAGTGAACTATTCAAAAAAATCATGAGAAATTAGTCAGTTACGACTACCTCTCATGAAAATGGTCATACGTGAATGATCTTACTTAACGCAGTTGAATCCCAAAATGATATCTAATATAATGCACTATGTAAAACCCCCATACTTAAATTCAAAAAGAGTCAAGGGATCTCTACTTGAATGGTTCATGAGGCACAATACTTGCTAAGGTTTTGCAAATGGGGTAGCAAGCTAAGTGGGCTTGATTGTGGGGAAAAATTCCACAGTTAAGCGCGCTTGAGCCAGAGGAGTTCTGGGATGGGTGACCTCCTGGGAAGTCCTGGTTACCGGGTGCAAGCCCCGGAAGTGATGATTGATGCTATGTGATTCGTTTTCCACATTTCACTAGTTTCAATCCCACTTCTTCACCCGATGCAATGAGTGCTAAGTGAACTATTCAAAAAAATCATGAGAAATTAGTCAGTTACGACTACCTCTCATGAAAATGGTCATACATGAATGATCTTACTTAATGCAGTTGAATCCCAAAATGATATCTAATTTTTAATTCGTTTTATCATTCTTTCTTTATCCCCTTTATTTTAAGCTATGATAATAATAAAAATTAAAATAAAATATCTTTTTTTTCCCTTCCCTTTTAACCATATTAAAAATAATTATTAAATAATCAATAATAATTTAAAATTAATAATTTGGTAATTAAAAATTTAAATTATTACTAATTTAATAATTTCTTACATATTAACAAAAACTAAATTAGTTATAATTTCTTACATATTAACCAAAATCTAGCCGTTAATATTGTTTTGGATTAAATATTATTTAATAATTAATAATTTACAATTAATTTAAATTATTACTAATCTAATAATTTCTTCGATTAAATTAGTTATAATTCCTTAACCAAAAACTAGCTGTTAAGGTTAGTTTCAATTAAATAATATTATAATCCTAACGGTTAATTCTGGAACTTGATACATCCCGCTGCTATTTAATTCCATTGATAGATCCATTTTCTTAACTTGGCCCTGAAGATGAACCTCATTATTAGGTTCAAAACGTCGACCTTAAAACATTTCCGATGTGATTTATCCGAATGCAAGCTACAAAAATCAATATGGATCACAAAAATCTCATATCAAATAAAATAAGAAAACCTTGCAGCAAAGAGATCATATACAATCCAAAATATATAACAAGAAGAAATAGAGACTACAATAACCCAATAGAAGCTTTAAATGAATAATATTATCATTGAAACACCTAGTGAAAAAGATTTACAACATGGGTATGTAAATTCCCCTCTGTGGTATGGGTCCTTTGATTTCCTTATGCTTCAACAATCTTGTTCTTCTCTTCGAAAATGCAGAAAACCCAAAAGCAAGATGGAACTCCAGTGGGAGCTTGAATGTTATGAGATGATAATGATCATGGTGAATAATGAATGGAAAACCATCTTATTTATAACAAAATATTTGGCTCAATTAGGAATTGGAAAATAATAAAATATTATTGACAAAATCAAAATCTAACCGTTAGGAATACTTTATTATATTTCTTGGAGAGGGAAAATATAATCAAAATGGTCAAATATCTTTATTTAGAAAGTGCTTAAAGTAATTGACAAATAAAATAATTTATTAATCGCTTTGTTAGGATTAAGAAAGGTGTGAATTTGAAATTATTATTAAATAGTGATTTAACAATTATTCAAAAAATAACATTAAGGAATAATAAATAAATAGTGATTTATTTAATTATTCCAAGGTGATCTAGTTAAATGTGACAAGGAATAATTATTAAATAATGATTTAATAATTATTCCTAGAGAATATTAAATAAATAATCATTTATTCAACTATTCTCATGGGGTTTTAAAATTTTATTGAGAAATAATGTAATAAAAATTGTTTACTAAATTATTCCCTATGGTGAAAGTGATTTTACTATAGTAAAATTAATCCTACATGGTGTATTTCGATCCACCCAGTTAGAAATGACCAGGTGATCATTTTTTAGGTGATAAGAAAAATCTTAATGAGAGTTGATCTAGACATAAACCATAAATTTGAGACTAAGCAGGAATTTCAAGCATGCAAGCTAATAAAAGAAAATATTTTTGGTGTTCTGTTCTTAATGCTAATCGCTCAACCTAGTGAATTGAAATCGATAATGATATAAAGCAAGCATAAAAAAAAGTTCAAATCTCTATCTTGAAAAGAAAAATAGAGTAAAATGGCTGCTTAGAAAAGAACGAAATTGACAAAAATAGATAGTCTCACAACTCTTCAGGGGGCCCTCTTGTTGAGTGGGACTGGAGTTCAAACTTGGATCAACGAACCAAACCACAAACACATGTCCAATATTATTAAGAACAAAGTAATTGCATTATTGAAAACAAATCCTTGAATGATAACAATAATTGCAATCTTAGCATGATCACCCCTGTGTTTGCTTTCAAAAGCAATTTATAATATCTCTATACTAACAACTTTAAGGAAATACAAGATGAGAAACTAGTTTTTTGATTGAAAACTAAATGTTCTAATCAAGACAAGAAATATGCTTCTCATGATTTGCTATGATAAGAGTAAATTATGAGAAGGTTCCAGATCAAAACATTATACACTTTGAATCCATTTCTCACTCGCTTGATTCGATTCTCATTTGATGATGAAACCACCGGCCTTAAGATTCTACATGAGGATAGAATTTGTAACCAAATTTGACTTCTGATTTTACCATCCAAATTCTCAAGCTCTATGATCTTCCAGGTAGGCATGATATGTGGATACTTATGTGCTCGATTTTTGGCATCCATCCATGTATATTGTTCACCTTCAAGCTTGCGAGAGCCTGCGTAACCTTGGACTTAGCTGTAGAAACACTGATTATCTACAAAACATGCACTTTTTGGTAGCCATAGTAATGCTTCAATCAATTTTAAAAAAGAATCTATATATTATAAGCTATGAATTAAAACTACCTTTTATTATCTATGATAATGACCTGGATGACCTTATGGCTTGTAGATATAGAAAAAATATGTATGAAATGTATGGAGGAGAGGGAAAAAGGGTGTCAAAATGAGGACAATTCAGGACCTGAACACATGATATAGACCACATTATGGAAGGAGAGGGATTGAATAGTGCCAGAGTTCACCAATGTATTTCATTCCTTTCACCTAAAATTGGTATTAAATACTTTGATAAACATCTACTTCTCAAGTACCATGGCTATCTGCATAGATACATCTAGATACAAATGGAGTTCCTAGACATCTCTTGACTTAGCACAACA
This sequence comes from Pinus tabuliformis, assembly GCA_031772625.1. Taxonomy (NCBI): domain Eukaryota; kingdom Viridiplantae; phylum Streptophyta; class Pinopsida; order Pinales; family Pinaceae; genus Pinus; species Pinus tabuliformis. Next base: position 1,522,261,372 of record CM062820.1, on the reverse strand, counting down.
TACTAATATGCTATCAAAATTGAGATAAAATTTAAATAAAAGCATCCAAAATTTTAATTTGTGAATCCCTCATAGTAGAATCAAGGTAAGGGAATCCCCAAATAATAGAATAAAGGATAGGGCCAAGGTGGACCAACTAAGATATCCCATTTAAGATGCAAACAAATAATGGGAATGGGAAGATGAAGAAAGAAACAAGAAAGTGGTGCAATTTCCATAAGAGATCCTCTCATAACACTACTGAATGTCACACAAGGAAGTCATTGGTGGCTGAAGCTAAAAGCCTCAATGTCAGATGCAAGTTCCAACATTGAACCAAACCTCAACAAGGGGAAATATATCATTGATGTAGAACCTATTGCCACCATTACCACCACCAAGGTCTAGAAAAAAGAGCCCAAATATTCATAGGAAGGTGAGTGTATCTTTCACTGATTTATGTTGGTGAAGGGTGCTCCACTACATTTCATTGTCAATAACAGGAGTCAAAAGAAACTCATCTCAAAAAGGTCATCAAGTAGTTGGGCCTGTCAAAAACACCACACTCGTAGCCATATACCATTGGGTGACTCCACCAAGGGCGAGATCTTTGCGCTAGCCAATAGTGTCACATATCCTATGACATCAAGACTTTCAGGGATGAGGTATCATGAGACATTATTTCCCTTGAAGTTTGTGATGTTGTTTTAGGCCAACCATACTTATGGAAGTGTCATGTTGTATATGAGTCTAGACCTCATAGTGTTATTATTAATTTGGGTAGACAACTATACAGTATACTAGAGGTAGCCCCACCTACTGCCATTTCATTTATCTCTACTATGTAATGTAGTAAGGTCATCTCCCAAACAGAGAATTTTTTCTTCTTCCTGATTCACTCTCAAAGTAAAGAGAGGATTATGTCCACATCCATGGCCTCCAAATACATATTCTCCACATAGCAAAGGAAAGTGGACAAGGTCATGGAAGAATACAAAGACATGTTCTCCTCATCCACTAGGGTACCTCTGCACTTTTAGGTTAGGAATTCAATCGATTTGGCTTCTGATGCACCTCTACCCAAAGGGCCAATATACCACCACTCTCTTATGGAAAATGAGGAAATCAAGCAACATATATAAGAGTTTCTCTAAAAAGGGAACATACAACCAAGTTCCTCACTCTATGGAAGCCCAACTATACTTTTTCAAAAGAAATATGTGACTTCGTGACTCTACATTGATTATCGGGCCTGACTAAACTCACAATCAGGAACTGGTATCTGATTCCCTAGATTGATGACCTTCTTGACTAGCTCAAGGGGTCCAAGTACTTCAATAAGATTGATTTGATGTTCGACTAACACCAAGTCCCAACAGAATCGATTGATGTATGGAAGATTACTTTTAAGTCCAAGGAGGGTCTTTTTGAATGGTTTTCCATGCCCTTTGGTTTGAAAAATTCATCAAAAACCTTCATGAGGTTGATAAATGACATATTGTGGCTTTTCACCAACTCTTTTATGGTTATATATCTAGATGATATCCTCATCTTCAACAAGAGTGGGTAGAACATTTGCAACATATTCAACAAGTTATTTACACTCTGTAATAACATAATATATGCACTAATTTGGAAAAATGATCCTTTGGCATGAACACAATCTAATACTTAAGCTACATTATTGATGAATAAGGTTTTCATGTGGATCCATCCAATATCCAAGTCATTCGAGATTTTCCAGCCTCGACGACTCTAATAGAGCTTAATAGCTTCTTGGGCCTTGATAAATTCTACTGAAGATTCATGTTGGGGTTTTATTACATTGCTTGGCCCTTAAGTCAAGTGACTAAGGGCGGAGCAAAGGAATTTTTTTTTGGTATGTCATAATAGAAGGAATTTGATGAACTAAAACACAACCTTTGCTTTGCACCAATCCTCGCCATACTAGACCTAAAGCAACCATTTTAGATTGAGACAAATTCCTTTAATTATGATATTGGTGCAATTCTCATTCAACATAAACATATGATGGATTAGCATAATGAAACAATCTCTAATACTATCTAGAGATACCCTACCTATGATAAGGATATGTATTCCATTGTGTAGGTTTTCCGACAATGGAAGCATTCTATTATGGGGAAGGGGATGACCATCCGCACTGATAATAGGCCTATACAATTTATGCAGACAAAAGGGATGTTCCATAATGACCACTATTGGGTCAATTTATTGAGTAAATTAACACAAATATTAAATATCAATCCAAGTTTGTAGAACTTAGAAGCATGTCCAAAATGTATGGATATCAACTATAATCAACTTTAGAAGATTAGTTATGGAAACTAAAGGAAATGCAATTATAAACTAATTAGAAGTGAATATTAGAAATATAAAATTCAACTAAGTAATTTCTAATTCATTATGTAATAAGTAGGAGAAGTGGCTCCTAACTTAGGAGAACCAGATTTGTTCTTCTTTTATAATACTACTTCATGAACAGAAATAAAAAACCACTAATGGACAATAGCTTAAGATGTATAAAAAAATAATAGAAGAGGCTCCTAACTAAGGAGGTCCTTATTATTCTTCATTACAAATTCATTCATCAATAATTCCATTGTCAGAAAATTGGAAATTCAGAAAATCACTTGAAAGCAAGAAAGATGAATTTTAGTTTCTATTCATTGATCAGATAGAAGGAGGGTTCAACTTCAACACTATACTTGAACACTAGATTTTCCCTTCATATACATATTAGAAGTAAACCAAGATTCATTAACAAACATAATAAATCATCATACATCTAATTAAGTAAACAAATTTGAAGCAAAACTAGTTTATGAAAATCAAGCTAAATTAACCATGAAGTGTACTTAGCTTGGTGTAGGGGCCTTCCACCCTTGCCTTGCACACTTGAATAGATTATCAAATACTGCAAACTCAACAACATTGAATAGAAAAATGAAGATAGAATAGGTTCCTCAAATTAACTCAAAATGTTTAGAAGTCTCAATATGAAATTATACAAATTCTACATACATAAGCCTTCAATGTTTTGGCTTAAATAGAAAAATATGAAACAAACTGATCTAAAATGTCTCTAACAACTATGTCTATCCATATCCCATATATCCAAGTCAAGCTCATCCATCCCATCACTCAAAATCTAGAAAATCCCATGAAATACTAAAACTACCCTATTTCCTAGGGATTTCCTGAATGACTGGTCCTGTTTGACTGGCTTTGACAGAGCCTGTTTAAACTTGTTTTGACTGAACCAATAGGAGTTTGTTCAATATTAGTTCCCAATATTTCTATAAATTTTCTCATATCATGCTCAAGTGTCCTGCAAGTATGACATCAATGAAGTCATTACGGGAATTTCTGATTCTGTCCAAAAATGCACTTAAAATCCATTTTTTATAAAAACATCTAAAAATTGAAAAACTAAATTTATATACTTAAATATGCATAAATATGTCAAAATAGGATGTTTATGATAGTAAATGGATGGATAATATAGAAATTAAGTGTGTTTATTTAAGAAAAATTAGATAAAAAACGAGGGCCAACATCTCCCCCTTGCTGATGCACAAGCATGTCCTCATGCTTCCCTCCTTCTCTTGGACCTTCTGAGCTTTGATGTAAACCCTATAACTAATCCTGATGCTTTCTGCTGTGCTACTTGTAGTAGATAGTCTATCCCCTTATACTGCTCTTCCTTGTAGATTGTAGCCTTGACCTTTTGTTTCTCATACTTGTTCTTCCACAAGTTTTTGTCTTTGAGCCACCTGAAAGCCTGCCTGCAAAGAAGATCATTCTTTGTTTTCAGTTTTCCAACTTCCTCATTTATATTTTCATTTGGTTTGACCAATTTTGCATTATTTTTCTTATATGTTTTGTTCTCCTTCTTCAAGTACCTCTCTAGAATTCTGCTTATCTCCAATTGATCTGTTAGTTCTTTTATTTTGCTAAGTTGCAACTCTTTTTCTAGTTGTTGTGTGTCTTTGGCAAATGAAGTGGCCTCAACATTGTCAAAAAAAGAATCTTTCTCCAATGCTTCTTTTTCCAATCTTTCAATGATGTCATCAACTTGTTTCTCTGTATAAGGTGTCTCTACAATCTATACCTCAGGGTCTTTTCTACTTGTCTCTACTGGGCTTTTTCTCCTATGCCTCCTAGGAGTGGATATGAAGGATGCCTCTCTCTCAACCATGATAGTATTGTGTTGCTTTTTGGACCTTGTCCTTGGATAGAGAGGTGAGTTCATTATGCTTCTTGTTTCCTGCACTGGTTTATACTACTCTTCTATGGCCTGTTCTTCAAGATGATTTTGAACTAAAAATTCTTTCCAAACTACACCCTTGGCTTTCACTTGATATTATACAAGAATTTTAATAATTCTTTGGTGATAGATTTGGGCTTCTTTGGGTTTAGTCTCTTTTTTCATAGTCTCTATCATTTTAATTAGATTCTTAGAGAAGAAATATGGCAAATTAATTTTCACTTCTCCTTTGATGTGTTGAAGCAATCTAACATGGTAAAGATGTACCACACTATGGCCTCTGTCACATGTGAAAAACTTCTGAATGATTAAAACCAATTCTCCCCAAGGCTCATTGAACCATTCCCTAGGTATGCCCTTAGTTCTATCAAATGTTCCCTCCCTATTCTTCTCTAAAAAGAAATTCCATGCCTTTTATTTAAAGTGTAAGCCCTTATGATAGTGTTCCCTTGACAATGGTAGATCTAATGCCTGAGAAATGAATTCTGGAGTCAATGGAATAGCTAGGTTTCCCACCATGGTTTGGTCTTGGGCATAATTGTTTATAAATTCCCTGGTTATGCTTTCATTTTGCTAATTAAACTTCTGGAGAAAACCTATAAGTCCAGCCTGATAAAGTTTCTCTATTGTTTCTTTCTCCCAATGCTCAATCTAGAATTCTTTTGGTTCTATTCTGGTAGCCATGTGTTCTGAAAACCATTTATATAACCCTCTACTGTCATCATTCTCATTTTGAAAATAAAAATTATGAATACGTACAGATATTTGTTGATTCATTCATGCATTATAGTAATAGGGATTACCTCCTCTTTGATTCTCTTTAAAAAACAATGAAATCAACCTTGTTCTACCTCTGTTTTGCTACAATAAAAATGATTCACTGTTTCTGAAAACATTGTTCTATGTATATGAAAATCATAAAAAAAACATTTTGATCATGTTTTTCTTGCTCCTTGATTCACAAATAAATCTCTGTTTCTTCCCAACTCATCAAAAATCCATGCTCTGTTTCAACAATCCTCACTGTGCATGTGAATGAAATGAATTTCCATATAAACCATACATGAATTATGTCCACTGTATAGAAAACAAGAAAAGAATTTTGTTTTCAAAACCAAAATCAAAAACTCTGTTTTGGTGTAGAATACTGTGTTAAATTTTAAACAAAAAAATCATGCCACAATTTCCTCATGCCCTTCGAATTCATATATAACTCTTCCTTTATGTTGACAAATTCATTATACATCAAAATGAAGTGATTTTAAACTCACTGTTTGTGAAATCAAATAAAAAATGACTCACTATTTCTTTCAAAATATATTCATTATGCAACACTTTGTTTTCTCAAACAATATTTAACAATTTCGTGGCTGAATATGGAAGATTTTATTTTGTTTACTTGCTTCAGATCAATGCCGAGATTTTCTCTGAGTTTTAGCCTTGTTTCCTACATTTTCACAACATCACTGCTGTTAAAATCTCCTTCCATTAACTCAGAATCCTTATGTGTTTAATAGATGGCAGAGTTAAGCTATTTGGTGGCAATTGCTCAGGTTTGCAAACTGGAGTTTTAACTCGTTTTTGACATGACACAATGCAACACTTAATGAGTTTTGTTCCTTGAAATCCACTAACAACCTATGACAATCCAGAGTCGATTTCTTACCTTCCTTTATGAGATTCCTTGAATCTGGTGGATTGCTCAGTCAACCTTAACATTGAGAAAATCACACTCTCCTATCTTCTTGAACCGATGCCTTTTTCCCCTCATAGCTTCCTATATATTCTGTGTTTCTTTCTCAATTCAGGGTTCTTGCTTATGCAACCCTTTCTCCTTCTTCGTTTTCATTTTTCTCCTTATTCCTTATTCCAAAAGATGGTTGTATGTGTGTGCATGAATGCACAACATTTGATACCTCAACTTGAGCAGAATTTGGCTATGATGGTGGGAAAAATCGTTTGATTACAGAGCAGTAGTTTACAATGAGAAAATATCATAGTTCGCAGTGTTTGTATGTTTTTTTGAAGATTTTGACCCTTTCTACCTTCGGATCATAGTTTGACTACGTACCTCTGGATGTCGTGTGTCTTTTTTCCTTTTCATCCTTTCCTCCATGGTGTTTAGGCTTGTCTCATCACCGTAAACAATATTTGTTGTTCTACTTATGTCATCATATGCCCATACCTCCATTCATTTGCATGCTCTCCAAAACACATCATGAATTCATTGCATAACTTCGTGCCCATCGAAATGCATTATGGTTTTATTGCATAACCTCGTGCCAATTGAAATGAATTATTACTTACCTGCATACCCATTCAAAATGCATCATGCCCACTGAAACACATCATGATACCACTGCATACTCTTGGATTTTGTTGCATTATCTGCATTTCATTACACATTTTGATTTGGCATTTCGTTGCATTAGTTTTAACTTTACATTTTGTTGCATTATTTTTTCATTATGCACTTGGTTGTGTCCCCCAAAATTCACTATTTCAATTTTTATGACTTATATCATTTACATTGTGCACTTTCATTGTTTTTAATTTAATTTTAAAATGACCCTTGAATGGTCATGTTTAAAATTAAATTTTATGATACTAACCTTTTTTATGTTTTTGTACGTCAATCAAGGGCTTGAGTATTAAGCCTTTTATTTTTGATCCATTTCCTTTAAAATGACTAGGATTAATGTGATAGGGTTTTTTATGATATGGAATGATGGTATAGGGAATATAATATTAATGTGATGGGTTTTTAGGATTTTAGGAATGTAAGAATGTAGGAATCTGGGATTAACGTAGGATTTTATGATATGAAATATAGGAAAGGGTAATGATTAGGTGATGATAGTAGTGGTGATAATAATGAAGGTAGGAATAAAATGCATATCAAGTACTAAATTAGTCTAAACAACCTCTAGATTTTTTTATTTTTAAATTGAAATTTTAAGAGAATTTTTTTTTTTACTCACTGTACTTGTACTCCCAATGATGTCTTTTGGTCAAATGATAGTTGACAATGTCTTTGATGGCTCTTCCATGATATATTTCAATGTAGAGACTTATTTCTACTTCATTTTTCGCATCTGACATTGATTCAGGATCTTTGAATGTTGATGTTGTTCAGGTCCCTTCTGCAGTTTGTAACTGATGATATATTTTTTTTAATTATTTATTTATTTATTTATTTATTATTTATTTTATTTTATTTTAACTATTTATTATTTATTATTTATTATTTTATCTATTTATTTATTTATTTTTATTTTTTATTTTTTTTCTGAATAAGACTACTTCTATATTAATACAAAAATATTTTACACCGAGGCCTTGACCTCGTAGAGCTAGCCCAAAATTGCGGCATGATTACAAGCATAGCATATCTGTATGCCAAAATCCAGTAGAGTATTGCCCTCAAGAACTGTAGAGAGCCTGTTCATGAGTAAGGCAAAAATACAGAAAACCCCATAGTTGTACTTGGAATTGAGAATTAAACCGGAGCTATATGACAACCAAAATAGTAAAACTAGACTTGGTAGCTGTGACCAGCTACACGACAACCCATAACTGAAAACAGAGGTAACTGTGACTGCGACCGAAACTGAAAACTGAAGGTTGGCAGAATGCCCCTTTCGTATGAAAAACTGGCAGTATGAGCTAATGCATTTATCGACATATCTAGGACAGTGATGAGTGAACCTTCTCGAGTTGGCTGAAATCCAAGAAAACCAGAAAGAACCAACCTATTTAAGCATCAGGAGAGGGATCAGTGGCTCCTTGGTGATGCGACATCCATACTTGTAATCATCGTCGTCATCAGAGGAGCCCGCCTGATTCTTCATGCTTTGAGAAGCTTTGCCTTTGCCAGAGCCTGAAGCTTTGCTCTGATCGAGGTTTGTCTAGATGGGGCCTAGTTCGTCTTCCACCAGCCTGTCTAAAGTCGCTCTCAGGGAACTAGCCCCTTGACCTGAACTGAGCTTGCTAAGCTCAATGGTGACCGTGGCCATAAAGGAAGAAGTGCCATGACTGTAGGGGAAACGTAACCGAGCGGCGTTAGTCATGGATTGGAAGGAGCTCAGTGCTATTATCTGTAATCCTCTGCCCCTACCCCATCCACTCCGAGTAGCAAGGTACCTGTTTGAGCGAAGGTCCAGGCAGGAGGCAGCCTGGCGCCCAATTTGCCCGCGAGAGCTGCCCCTTCTGCAACTCATCCGCTGTCGCAGTTTCGGCATAGCTGGAGGGGCGGGATGATCCGGGCTTCTTGGAAGACGAAGGAAGTAGTGAAGGATAAAAACTAACTTGGCTTCAATGCTTAGGGCAACAAGTGGGTGGCAAGCAAAAGAGCAGGGGAAATAGAGGATGGCTTGAGGACAAATCCAGAAGCTCCTCTAGTGAACCCAAGCCTGGTTTACTCTTGAGAGAGGCTGAGAACAAACTGCTACAACTGCAATGGAGGAGCCAGAGCAGAGGGGATAAACGCGATTATGGCAAGTTGATAGCGCCATGATCAAGAAATTAACCGGCGTAAATGGATGTACTGGCGTCATTAAAGTCTCATTAAGCTGGAGCAGAGGAGGAGTTATGACCAGAGCCATGAGAGGATGTGTGGCGGTGAAGATCAACCACGCGCCCATCCAAACCGCTAGCCACGTACCTATGTTGCCGTCAGACACCTAGATCCGGGAAGTTTGTAATTGATGATTAGGTCCTTTCTGACATGTATTTTCGTATGTTGAATCTGTCCTATAATACAAGTTTATCCCGCATAATGATATCTCAGGTCCCTTTTTCACATTATTTTCAATGATGTATCAGGTCCCTTATGATATGTAATTCAAGTTCCTTCTGCAGTTCAACTGCGTAAACTGAGTTCCTTTTGCATAGTTTTATGACAACTTCTCCCTTGCTAATGTTAAGATTTGTCCTCAAGTCTTGGATTTCTTGGAGGGTTATTTCTACAAAATCAAACAGAAGTAAGAGTAATACATGATATATAATTCATACATGCCAAACTAGTTGGTTTTCCTACAGGGAAAATTTTAAGAACCCCCCCTAAATTTATAAATATAATAAATGGGCGAATCTCCATGGTATATAGGAAAAAAGGAAGGCGATTTTATCAATAATATAATATGTATATATAATTTTTTGGCGAATCTCTCACCGGGCATGGCGAATGTTTTACTTAATTATAAAAGCTTGTAAGATCTTGGCGAGTCTTTCACTAAATAATAAAACTTTGTAAAGTCCTAGTGAATCTCAGCATAGGCTACATGCTGGTTTAATTCCCCCATTTAAATAGGCTACATTCCAGGTGAATACCATGGGTCAATACCATGTGCCATTTTGGTGAATACCATGGGTCAATACCATGTGCCATTTTTATTTTTATTAATTCTAATATTAGGGTTAATAATGGTTTTTTGCATGGTATTAATAACAATCTAGTCCATGGTATTGGTCCCATAGTATTTTGGCCATAGGTTTCACCTAAATATAACCCATTTTTTGAGTGTTCGTAAATATAAGGTGATTTATGGAGTAAATATAAAAAAAATGTTTTGTTTGTTTACCATACCTCTCGTTTATTTTTATTTTTATTAATTTACCATACTTTTTTACAAATATGGTATTTGGCCCATAGGATTTACTTAAATAAAACCTCTTTCTTGAGCCTTCTAAATAGAACAAGGTTTATGGACTAAATATAAAAAGAGGTTTTATTTATTTTTATTAATTTACCATACCTCTTTTACAAATATGGTATTTGGCCCATAGGATTTACTTAAATAAAACCTCTTTCTTGAGCCTTCTAAATAGAACGAGGTTTATGGACTAAATAGAAAAAGAGGTTTTATTTATTTACTATACGTCTAGTTTATTTATATTTTTATTTATTTACCATACCTTTTGAGTAAGTATAAAAAGACGTTTTATTTATTTACCATACCTCCACTTTACTTATATTTTTATTTGTTTACACCCTTACATGTATATAAGGTGACTTATGGAGTAAATATAAAAAATGTTTTATTTATTTACCATACCTCTCATTTATTTATATTTTTATTAATTTACCATACTTCTTTTATAAATATGGTATTTGGCCCATAGGATTCACTTAAATAAAACCTATTCTTGAAAATGGGCGAATGGATTCACTTAAATAAAACCTATTCTTGAAAATGGGCGAATGGAAGGTTGTAAGTCCTAATTTCAAGGGCTAAATTTACCTTTTTTACCCTCTCCCTTAAAATAAGGTGGGCTATTTGAGGTGATTTGTAAAAATGTACTATGATACAAAATATTCGCCCACTAAAAATTTAAAACCCCTTAATTTCGCCAAAGGGCAAACATTCGCCCCTAAAATTATCCTTGTTTTCCTATATGAATTTGTGTTTGCTTTGTGCCAATTTCCTAGATTTTCACAAGCAAGTTTTTATTATATATATATATATATATATATATATATATATATATATATATATATATATATATATATATATATAGATATATATAGATATATTTTTAAATTTTTTTATTCTTCTGGAATTATGGAAGGCATATTGCTATGCTGTTCCATTATTTCCAGATCAGTGTCTGTTGAAATGATTTTCATAAAATCCTCTTCATTTATAGGCTTATTGTAGACTTTAAGCCTATGTCCATTAACTACAAATGAAATAGATGTTACATCAATTGTTTTTATTTTGAAAAATCCATTATCAAAGATCTCTTCTATCTCATATGGCCCTAGCCAATGAGTTGTAAACTTTGCCTTGAAATATTTAAACTTGGAGTCAAACAATAATGCCTAGTCTCCTTTATTGAATGTTTTATTCTTGATAAATTGATCATGCCATTTTATACTTTGCTGCTGCACAAGAGATGTGTGATCTACTGCTTATTGTTTATTTCATCCCGTTGATTTAATTCCATGACTCGTTGTTGTTGTGCTTCAGATAATTCTATTCCCAACTTTGCTTCTAGTTTGAATGTGTGTATTTGAAATTATATGGGTAACAAGACTTATTTTCCATACACCAACTGATATGCATTGAAACTAGTTGTGTTCTTCCATGTTATCCTATATGCCCATAGTGCATCTCTCAATTTATCTAACCAGTCGTTTCTGTTCATTTGTACAGTTTTTGTCATGATATTCTCCAGGACTTTGTTTGTTAACTCCATTTTTCCATTTTCTTGAGGATGGTATGGATTTGATTTTCTATGTTTGATCTTGGTACTTCTCTGTAAGATCACAAACAAGTTTGGAGGTGAACTATGTGCCTTGGTTAGTTACAATCTGTCTCAGTATTCCAAATGTGACAAATATTTTCTCAAAGAGGAATGTGACTACTGTGTCTTATGTCGTTCTTGTTACTGCCTTTTCCTCAACCCACTTAGTAACATAATCAGTACATACTAAGATGTACTTTCCATTTGAAGGTGGGTTTATTGGTCTCACAAATTCTAAAGCCCATTGCTCAAATGGCTTTATGAGTACTTGTGGCTTTAGTGGCATTTCATTTGATATTATTGGCCTTCCTATTCTTTGGTAGTTGTCACACCTTTTGACATAAGCTTTGGAATCCTTGAAGATTGGTGGCCAGTAGTAGCTAAATTTCAGCACCTTGTAGGTTGTCTGCTTGTCTTCAAATTGACCACCACATGGATCATCATGACACGCTTTCAAAATATCTAAGATTTCATCTTCTCTAACGTATTTTATTATTATTAGATCAGAACTAGTATAAAAAAGCTCACCATTGACCTAGCTATATCTATCACTTTCTCTAATTATTTTTCTTTTTTGTTTATTTGTGAAGTGGGATGGTAATTTTTCAGAAGATAAATAGTTTGCTATATATGAAAACCATGGTGTTTTGATAGTTATTGCAAATAGATGTTCATCTGGGAAATTATCTGAAATAGGATTCAGATCACCTGGTGTATGAAGCCTTGAAAGAAAGTCAGCTACTTGATTATCTTTACCTGGTCAATCTTGAATTGTAATGTTAAATTATTGCATTAACAATAGCCATCTCATAATTATGCCATTTGTGATTTCTTTATTCATTAAGTATCTAATGGGTGAATGTCTATGTGAATGAATACTTGATATCCTATGGGAGATCTGTGGATCGATTCTGGTGGTGAAAGAAGATAGCGAGCAATGGAAAGATAGAGATTGAGAAATTTAATGGTCAGAGTTTTGAGTTATGGAAACTCAAGATGGAGGATCTGTTGGTGGATAAAGATTAGTGGATCATGGTAGATCCAAGTACTAAAACAACGAGAGTGTCCGATGAAGAATGGAAGAAGTTGGATCGGAAGGCAAAGAGCACAATACGATTGTGTGTCTTGGATTCAGTATTGCTGAATGTATCAGGGGAAGCCACGACGAAGGCTTTGTGGGACAAGTTAGGGACTTTGTACGAATCCAAGTCTCTGGTGAATAAACTATTCCTACGGAAAAAGCTGTATAACCTGAGGATGAAAGATGGAGACTCGGTGACAGAGCATCTGAATGCATTTAATACTGTGGTAAGTTAGTTATTGTCTGTTGATATTAAAATTTTAGATGAAGATAAGTGCATTAGTTTGTTGTGTTCTCCACTAGATTCATGGGATAGTCTGGTTATTGCAATAGGTAGCAATGCACCTGCCTTGCAGTTTGATGAAATAGTCTCATCCTTGCTAACGGAGGAGATGAGACAGAAAAATATGGAGAGCCACAATGGTGATGCTTTGTCTGTACGAGGATGGTCCTAGTATAGAAACAAAAATAAGTCATCGAGTGGGAGATCTAAATCTAAAGGGAGATCTAAATCTCTAGGAAAATCTGTAAAGGTGGTGTGTTGGAAATGCAGAAAGGAAGGGCACTGAAAAGGGACTGTAAATCTAAAACTCCTGACAAAGGAAAGGGATATGATGATGCTCCTTCTGCAGAGGCGAAAACCACCTCAGATGAAGGTGGGGATGTGTACTTGGCTTCTTCAAGCACACATGTAGATCATGAGGCATGGTTGATTGACACAGGTGCATCCTTTCACTTCACTCCCCATAGAGAGTGGTTCTGCGATGAGAAATACGATGGTGGTGATGTCTTCTTAGGGGATGATAGGAAGGCTAGAATTGTTGGTCGTGGAAAAGTAAAGTTGAAGTTGCAAGGTGGAAGGGTTATAACACTTCTGAGTGTTCTGCATATTCCTGCATTGGCAAGAAATCTAGTTTCTGTAAGCAAGTTGGATGATGTTGGTGTAAAAATAGTGTTTGAGAAGGATACTTGCAAGATGGTTTGGGGAGCATTGGTATTGATGCAGGGAGTTTGGATTGGAACTTTGTACAAGCTACAAGGTAGTAATGTTGTGATGGGTGCAATAGTTCTGTGGTTCCTAAAAGTGGAGCAAAAAACCTAGTGCTCTCTGGAAAAAAGACCATGCTATGGAATCAAAGACTTGGACATACTGGAGAGAAGGGCCTTCGAATAATTCATGGTAAAGGTATGATAGAAGGTATGACTAATAGCTCTCTGGATTTTGATTTCTGTGAAAATTGTGTATATGGGAAGCAGAATCGAATGATTTTCCCCTCTGGTGGTAAGAGGGCGAAATAGATATTAGAGCTTGTGCACAGTGATGTGTTTGGACCTCTGAAGGTTTCATCACTGGGTAAGTATATGTAATATGTATAATTTATAGATGACTTCTCAAGGAATACATTGATATATTTCCTTTAGAATAGATCTAAAGTCTTGGACATGTTTAAAGAATTTAAGGCTTTGGTGGAAAACAAGACAGAGAAGAAGATAAAGGTGTTGAGGACAGATAACGGTGGAGAGTTTTGTAGTAAGGAATTTGAAGAATTCTATAGGAAGTGTGGTATAGCACAATAGGATACTACTCCATAGACACCTGAGAAAAATGGAGTTGCAAAAAGAATGGACAAGATGTTGATGGAAAGGGCAAGAAGCATGCTCAGTGATGCCGGGTTAGGACAAGAATTTTGGGCAGAGACGGTGGAGACAACATGTTACCTGGTCAACAGATAACCTTCATCATTGTTGAAGGATAAGACTCCATAAGAGGCATGGACTAGTAAGAAACCCTCTCTTTCACATCTGAGGGTATTTGGATGTGATGCATATGTACATGTTCCAAAGGAGAAAAGAACCAAGTTGGATAGTAAATCTGAAAAGTGCATCTTTATTGGGTATAAGGATGGTTTAATGGTTTATAAGCTTTGGAACTCAGTAACAAGGAAGGTTGTGTACATCCAATATGTGGTGTTCAAAGAGGTGAAAGATGTTATTAAACATGAAGTCCAACCAAAGGAGCTTGAGAAGATAGAGTTTGAGCTTAAGGAGGAAGAATCAGACCCTATAACAGAAGAGGAATTAGAAGATGAAGAGCCACAAACTTTCGGTGTGAGAAGATCAGTTCAAGAAAGAAGGTAGCCAGAAAGGTATAGTCCATCTGCTTTTTGTTCAAATTTTGATTTATCTATTACTGATGATGATCCCAGAACTATGAAGGAAGCAGTACATTCAGAGGATGGAAAACACTAGAAAGAGGCCATGGTTGATGAAATGGCATCTTTGCACAAAAATAAGGCTTGGGATCTGGTGGAGTTGTCGGCTGGAAGGAAACCCATTGGCAGTAAATGGGTGTTCAAGAAGAAAATAAATGCAGAAGGAATGGTGGAGAAATACAAGACTTGGTTGGTAGAAAATGGTTATTCCCAGGTGACGGGAGTTGATATTGGTGATATTTTATCTTTTCTTGCCAAGGTAGCTTCTATTAGATTACTTTTATCTGTTGCTGGTGCTTGTGATTTTGAGGTAGAGCAGATGGATGTGAAGAAAAAATTTCTTCACGGGGATCTAGAAGAGGAGATATACATGAAGCAACCTAAAGGATTTGCGATGAAGGGTAAGAAAGAACTGGTATGCAAGTTAAAGAAGTCTTTGTATGAGTTAAAATAGTCACCAAGGATGTGGTATCAAAAATTTGATACATTTATGCAAGGACTTGGCTTCACCAGAAGCAAAGCAGATCACTATGTGTATTTTAAATTAATTGGTAACCATGTTATTTATTTGGTCTTGTATGTGGATGATATGTTGCTAGTTGGAAATGACAAAGAAATTATCTAGGATTTGAAGACCCAATTGTCCTCCAAATTCGACATGAATGATCTTGGTGCTGCAAACTATATTTTGGGCATGGAAATTAAAAGATATCAGGCAAAGAGGAAGCTCTAATTAAACCAGAGGAAGTATGTTGAGACAATATTGCAGAGGTTTAATATGCGAAATAGTAAACCCGTGAAGGTTCCTGTTCCTATATGTGTAAAGTTATTTGTTGAATGGTGTCCCAAGACAGAAGAAGAGGAAGAGGACATGTCCCATGTTCCATATGCAAGTGTAGTCAGTAGCCTAATGTATGTGATGGTTTGTACTAGACCAGACATTACACATGTAGTGGGAGTATTAAGCAGGTTTATGTCAAAACTAGGGAAGGAGATTGTGCTACCAAGGAAGACCAGGATTGGATAGAGTGTTGGATATTCGTGGCTCTGTTGATGCAGACTAGGTTGGATATCTGGATTAGAGAAGATCTACAAGTGGGTACATGTTTAAGGTATTTGGAGGTGCAGACAGTTGGATGAGTAAGAAACAATATGTAGTGGCACTATCAGCAATAGAGGTAGAATACATGGCATCCGCTCATGCAAGCAAGGAAGCAGTTTGGTTGTAGCGATTGTGTTCAAGTATGGGGTTAGTATAGGGAGCTATAAGGATAGACTATGATAGCCAAAGAACCCTGCTTATCATTCAAAGACAAAGCACATTGATGTTTAGTATCACTTTGTGAGGGATATGATAGAAGACAAAAAGGTGTTGCTGGTAAAGGTGGACACTTTGAAGAATACCACAGATGCATTGAAAAAATTTGTGAGCTCTGAGAAGTTCTCTTGGTGTAGACAAACAATGGGCATTGTATGGCTAGATAAATGACTAAGCTCTCTAGTGGCCCCTTGTGGAAAGAAAACAACAATTGGGAGAACGTTGGGTTGTGTTATATTCTTTCCACAACTAGCCCACATAGTTAACCGGGGGTTAGAGGGGGGGCAGAGCCCCCCATTCATTGTGCTGATTGCGCAGTGGGGGGGTCATAGCGGGTTTGAGGGGGGTGGGTAGCCCCCCTCTACGGGGTCTGGGGTAGCGCTGTGGGGAAATTTTTTTTGGACACTATATTAGGTTGGGCATACCTACCTATCGTTTTGTGCATGGTTTTCACACATGGTTTTGGACGCGATGGTTTTCGGTCCATCATTTTGGACGCGATGGTTTTTGGTCCATGGTATTGGATGCTTCGACATGTATAAATATGTATTGTAACATTGAAAGGAACATAATGAAAAATCAAGCTGGTAGTCCTGGTTTTGGGATCCAGTGGAAAATATCTGTGTATATGTGTTTTATGTGTTATGCTCTCGCATTGTTTATTTTTTGTTGTTAGAATTCGTATGCAGGTAATTTTTGTACGGGGTTAAAACCTACACTTTTAATGTGGCTTTGTTCAATTCCCTTTAATCTACACATATTATCCACTTCCCATTTTTCTTTGGCACTACCACTAAGGGAGAAACCCATTGACTGTCAGAAATAGGATAGATGAATCCAACTTGTAACAGTTTCTTTAATTATTCTTTCACTATTTCCTTCATCATGGGGTTCATCTTCCTTTGAGGCTGCCTTATTGGTTTGATATGATCATCAGTATAAATGTGGTGGATACATGTGTTTGGATGAATCTCCTACATGTCTATGTAATCCCAGGAAAAGGATTTTGAGTATTTATGTAACAATGCTATTACCTCTTGTTCTTGTGACGATTGTAAGTTATTACCAATATTCAAATTCTTTCCAGGATAAATTTCAGTGATTTTACTTTTTGAATAGGTAATTAAATTAATAGGAAAAACATTTGTGAATGAATGTTGCAATGATTAAATTGTGAAATTTTCCTGAAAACAATGATTCAAAAGATTACTTGTAGCTTCATACTGAGTTACTCTAAGCTACTATAAAATATCTGGTTCTGAGATGAAAAGGTCTAATAGATCCTCATTCTCTTTTTCTTCTCTAAGGTCAAAGACTTGTTTAATACTAAGAACTGATTTAGTTTGCTATTGTTCTTGCCATTTAAGCCATGATAATAAAGAAAGTACTTGTTCTGGAGAATAAAGTGTGATGTGTTTCCTTTCATCCCCATGTGAAATAATCATGCTTTCGATCTCCATCCAATAAAGCCATCTATAGTGGATAACCATGGTCTCCCTAAAATTAGAGGATGTCCTCCTAAATTTGGTTTTGGCTGAAAAATGAGGAACTCTATAGGATACTCCCATGAATCCAAAGAGACAATGATATCTTCTAATATTCCTTCTGGTACAACCTTAGATCTATCTACTAGCTCTAAAATGGTAGTAGTAGATCTAATGTTGTTTAAGTTTAAATGTTTCATAGTCTCTCTAGTCATAACATTTATAGATGCTCCAAAATCTATTAAAGTGTTTGGAACTGAAAAATTATTAATTGAAATAGTAACCATAGGGATACTAGGGTCAATATATTTTTCAACTGTTGTCTTTGTAGACATGAGGCTAGCTAGTTTTCCAATGATCTAGATTGTAGTAGAATCCTTTCTCTTTTTACTAGTTTTCTTGATGCATAAGTCCTTTATTGTTTTTTCATAAATTGGAATATCTTTTATTTCCTGTAACAAAGGAATTTTGACATAAGCATTTTTCAATTCATCCAAAATACCAAATTCAGGAAGAGACATTTGAATTTTCTTCTCTACTAACCTCTCTGGATAGGATGGTGTTTGAGTTATTATATTTTTTCTTTTCTGACTTTGATTTTCTGAATGTAATGTTTCAGGTTGTTCTCCTTGTTCAGTTGGTTCTTCTATGATCGGAGGATAATTTTTATGTAATACCTTCCCATACCTTAAATGGACATCATTTACGGGAAGGATGGATTATGTTGGAAAGTATGTTGCTTCTTCCACATTGTATGCAGGTTTATCCATTTTGTTACTTGGATTTTCTAGTGGCTGTGCTGGTATTTGTGTTGGTGTAGGTTGGTTTGAAGGTAGCTAAAGGTGTTGCATTTGAGTTAGTAATGGTGCAGAATTTTGTTGTGGAAGTAGCATGGGTTGCGGATATTGTTGGAACTGTTGGTATGGAAATGGCTGTTGATATTTTTGCTTGTATTGTTGTTGGTATTGTTGAGGATACATTTGTTGAGGTAGATAGTTTCCATAACTATATCCTCTCCAACCTTGTGCAAGTTAGTTTTGATACTATTGTGGAGGCCAAGCTTGGCACAACATTCGGGTATTCCATGAACTTTCAGGAGGATACTGATAGTTTTGTTGAGGGAATTGTTGAGGAATCCTTGGCTGCTAAGGTCTTCTTGGTGCCATATAGTAAAGACCATATGCCCATTGTACTTCTTCCATTGGATTCATTTATTATTATTTCAACTTTAAACAGTTTTTTGTTGAATGGTTTTCCGTGCAAAGGCCACATACCTGAACACTATCCAAAGGACATTCTCTTAATGGGTGTTTCTTCTTACACTTGGGACAAAAGACTGCTAAAATTTGATCTTGTTCTTCTTTCTTTTTGTTAGATTTCAAAACATCTGCTTGTGTTCCGAATGTGCTTAGAATATCAATTTTGAAGTTTTCCAGTAAGCTCCCTATCTCTGCTCTTGTTACCCCTCCTATTGCTGACTTTGAAGCTTTTGAACTAATATTTCTCCTTCCAGTTTTTGATCTTCCTCTAGAATATTTTTGACATAGTTCTGCAATTTTATTAAATGGAAAGTTTGAAATACCACCCTTGCCCATTACATTTAGAATTTCAATATATTCATCTCTTATACCTTTAATAAAGATTGTTCGGATGGTATCGGGGTTCAGAGAGTGTTGTTTAGATTTTTGAAGATTGTAGAGAAATCTTTCCAAATACTCTTCTAAATTTTCATCTTCTTGTTGTGTCATTTTAAAAGCCTCCTCTTTCGAGTCTCTAGGCCTACAATAGGCTTGATACTTTTTAAGAGAAATTTTCTTCATGTCATCACAAGAAGTGATTGTATGTTCTCCTAAACCTAGAAACCATTTTAATGCTACTGCTTTCAAAGTAGCAAGAAAGAGGCGAAGCTTGTGTGTGTCATCTATGTATCCATAAGTTCTACACAAGATATCAAATTCAAACATAAATGAGTCAAGATCTTCTATTGACATTCCATAAAGGTTAGGCAAGACAGAAGGTGGAATGTTTTTCATTTTCACTTCTTCTCCTAATATTTCTCTAGTATCTAATGTTGGAAAGTAGCTTCCTGATCATCAACGTTTTCTTGTTTGTTATCATGTAGTATTTTGTTATCATACTCTGTTTTTTTTCTTCTTCTTCTCTTTTTCTTTTAGCTTCTCTTTTTGCCTCTTCCTCTCTTTGTCTTCTCCATTCCTTATGTTGTTTTTCATATTGAAGTCTTTGTTGTGGAGTGAGGATAGTGGATCCTTGCCCTTTTTCTATCATAGTTTCAAATATTTCTATAGAATTTTGAGATTCAACTTGTTGTTTGTTTTCGAAAATAGGTTAATCTTTTGGTTCAAGAAAGGGCTGATTGATTTGTTTAACAATTTTCCTTGTTTCCTTTTGTTTTTCTACAGTTGGTTTTGCTTTTGGGGTTTGTTTTCTTTTTACTTCCAAGGCTAACAAGGTTTTTCGTTCAATTAAAGTCAATCTTTGTCCTGATCTTTGTTTTTCTTCTAATTCCTCTAGAGTTGGTTTACCAACAACTGGTGTAGTTAGTCTTGATGGTTCTACCTCTATGGATGGGGGGTTTTGTTTAATAAATCTACCTTTCTGATCTTTATCTCTAGGCATAAATAAACATAACAAAAAGAAAACTAAATTTTTGTTGTTTTTGTTTGAATTTTTATTTTTTATATTTTTCTTTTATCCTCTAATTGATTATGTTGATGAATTATTCCCCGTCAAAGATGCAAAAATGTTGGGTCAATTTATTGAGTAAATTAACACAAGTATTAAATATCAATCCAAGTTTGTAGAGCTTAGAAGCATATCCAAAATGTATGGATATCAACTATAATCATATTTAGAAGATAAGTTATGGAAACTAAAGGAAATGAAATTATAAACTAATTAGAAGTGCATATTAAAAATATAAAATTCAACTAAGTAATTTCCAATTCATTATCTAATAAGAAGGAGAAGTGGCTCCTAACTTAGGAGAATCAGAATTGTCCTTGTTCTAGAATACTACTTCATGCACAAAAATAAAAAACCACTAATGGACAATAGCTTAAGTTGCATAAACAAATAATAGAAGAGGCTCCTAACTAAGTGTTGGCATTATGATGCATGTGTTGTACTTGATGGCAACCCACTTGTAGCAGAACAACTCTCTTGTATATGGTAACTAGATTAATCTACAAAAGAGATATCAAATGTGACAGAATGCATGACTATTGTGTTTTTAGATGTGACAAAATGCAGAGCAGTTCAAAGGAATCGATGTAAAGGTATTATCCTTAATGGAAACTCACTGAGATAACAGTTCATAGTGCAGCGAACTAACAACAAAGAATTACAGTTCAGACTATAAATAATGAAGAAAGAGAAGTATACGCTGGTTCACCTTGACCAAGTTACGTATACACATAGGTTCACTAAACAAAAGTAACGTATACGTACACAAGCAGTTTCACAGAAAGAAAAGCGCGTATATCTTGGGAAAACAAGCTTTTGGGTCCAAGATATTTCTTTGGTCTGAGGTATTTGACCCAATGTATTTGGTCTGTGGTGTTGGTCCGAGGTTTTTGGTCTTAAGTGGTTTTTGGTCCATGGTATTGAGAAAGGACTAAAACTATATAAGGAGGAGAAGATCATTAGGCCAAGTGAAGCAAGTATTGAATATCTGATGAAGTGTGAGATCAAGTATGCAGGTTATGGGTTTCTGATCTGAACCAAGGATACACCTATATGGTGGATGAAGGTTGATGGACTGGGACCATGAAGACTTAAATGTATTATCATTATGTGGTTTGATATTGAACATTCTAGATCTGAATATTGTCTCATGTTTTCATTATGTAAATGTGATGATCTGGGTATGAATGAAGTCTGAAATAGTTTTGATGCTTTAAGTTAGTATTTCCAGATCTGTATGTAGGTTGGCTTTGGTGAAATAGCATATACATGTTGGTATAGCATACAGAAGTAGCGTATACATCAAAAATGGAATTTGTAGATCTGTACGCTGGTTCCCCTTGGTAAAATGGCATATACACGCTGATTCGGCTTATGGACGTAGCATATATATTCTGAAGTATGATCTATAAGGTTTCTGTTTGCTGTTGCAGTGTTCAGGGTTCTGCATTGTGTTCTGGTGACTGTTTTCTGGTGACAGTATTCTGCATATTCAGATTGGTTGATTGTGATTTGCTTCAGTGTTGATGAATGAAATCTAATGATGGATCAGGATCATAATGACTTATCATTATGTGATCTAATAATGGATGGGCTAGATCTGATCACTAACACATGTTTTATCTGAAGTCTAGAAGTGCAGCAAAGTATTTGCAGATCTATACGCTAGTTTGCTTTAGGGAAGCTGCGTATACACGTAGTTATGATTTTGAGCTTCAATGTTGTTGATGGGTCTAATATGAAAATTGGATGAAACGTGGCCTTCAGATTATGATGTTGTTGATGGATCTAGTCTGAAAATTTATGAAATGTGGTCCCTGGAGGAAGAGAGAAGGTTGTAGCCTTCTGTAGGTCAGTGCCTACGTACTAGTAAACATATCGGCTAGTACAAGAGCTAGGGGGTTGTAGCTCCCTTCCAGTAGAGGCTGGAGAATGAGAGAAGGTAGTAACCTTCTGCAGGTAGAAGCCTGCGTACTGGTATGAGTCTGCACTAGTACAATGTTGTAAACAGATTTTCTTATTATTAAAAGAAGACAAAGATGACAACAGCAGATGGTTTTCAGCCACATTGGGTTTCCACCTTAAATCTTGGTGTTCATGTGTGATGGTTCACTATGTTATTAACTTCATATGGTTATTGTTTAATGTTTAATAAAGAACCGATGCACCGATTAAAGATCAACATATCATGAATTAACTGAATCATTAGTTTGTCGGATATACACTTGTTTCCTTAAACACAATTG
Source organism: Pinus tabuliformis (assembly GCA_031772625.1). Classification (NCBI taxonomy): domain Eukaryota; kingdom Viridiplantae; phylum Streptophyta; class Pinopsida; order Pinales; family Pinaceae; genus Pinus; species Pinus tabuliformis. The sequence continues at coordinate 1,522,238,809 of CM062820.1, read as the reverse complement.
CATGTACATGCGGGTTACCTTCATTGAAGTAGCGTATATGAATTTGATTATGAAAAGAAAAATATTATTGACTTGACTAATACTGATTCACCCCCCCCCCCCCCCTCTTAGTATTATTTCCAACAATTGATATCAGAGTAGGTCCTTTGGTCGAAGTTTGATCACTTGAAGGAGATCCATAAAACAATGGGAAAGAAGCTAAAGAAGAAAGCATCTAAGAAGAAGAAGACATCTCAAAGGAACTATGATAGTGGGAGAGTCAACTGGGGATTACGTGGAAGCAACTCTTTAGATTCAGAATCACCTCGGAATGAAGATGAACAAGCAAAAGATCTATTAGGTATGAATTCATTATCCTCTCGTGATACATTTCTCTGTCTATTTGAAGATGATGAAAGTGACAGAAATACAACTGAATTTTCTCTTATGGGTGAAAGAGAAAGATATCAAATAGAGGCAGAATTTAAAAGGCCTACAGACAAAATTAGAAATCAACAAGATCTATTGGAAAAAATGGAGTGTACCTTCAAAGAAGAAGCTACCAAACTAAAAGAGGAAGGAATCAAAGTAAGGAAGTAGTACAAGGAACAGGAAGATCAATGTCAAAAGATGCAGGATGAAGTGACATCATTAAGAAATGAAGTAAATAAAAGGAGCACAAAAATCAAGAAACTCAAAGATAGATCCAGTTACTATGAAAGTCTTGAAGCTAAGATCCTCTCTCTAAGAGAAGACCTTGAAAATTCAAATAAGCAGAATGATGAACTGCTCCAAGATCTTGAAAAACAAGAAAACAAGGTTATCAAATTAAGGCAACAAGTGGAAGAAGGAAGAAAAGCTGAAGAAATCATGAAGAAGCAGTATCTTGAAAAGGAAGAGAAATATCAAGTTGAGGTAAATATCCTAAAAGGTAAATTAGGAGAAAAGGATAAGCTTTTATGATTTCAATATAGTACTAAGATTTTGGATGATATTCTTAGTAGTGAAAGGTCTCCTACCATCAAAACTGGTCTTGTTTTTCATGAATCTGTTGAAGGTGAATGTAGCTCATAAAGTGAGGCAAGGAACTCTAATGCAAAATATGAAATGCTCAACAAGGAGATGAGAGGCCAATCCCATCAACAACCAAGGAAAGAAATTCTTCAAAGAAATTTTTTTACTCCTAACCATGGAAATGATAGTCGATTATTTCCTCAAATGAATACTGTTGAATGTTTTATATGTCATAATCTTGGACATGTTGCAGCAAGATGCAGAAGTAGAATGGTTCAAGACCATCACACAGAAAGATCATCAGCTTGCACGCACTTTAAGGGATATTGTTTTTCTTGTAATATATTTGGTCACAAAGCCATTGTCTACTATAGAAGAAATATGAAACATGTAAGATGTTATGCATGTAACAAGTTTGGACATATAGCAAAGGAATGTAGGAGAAAATATCAGGCACCATACCAAAAGGAGAAAACATCATCACACTCGAAGATATGGAAGAAGAATGAAGTACAGTCAGAAAAATGTGGCATGGCACAGTGTACAGACATGACAGACTCAGGAGAAGCTGAAAGTATGAAACTTAAATGTTATAAATCTCATATGAAATTTTCATGAAGAAAAGTCGCGTATATACACGATTTTAAAGCTGCACAGTCGTGTATATGTAGTTTGAGAAAAATGTTGTGGGGCAGTCTCCAAAAAATTGATGTGATATGATTCAGACAATTATCAGTTATCTTTTCTGTCGTAGATGACTACAATCTGTGGATATTATTTAGAAGTGTCTTGTTCCTAACAAGTTGTTGATAACTCGATGTATATCTGATTGATTATGATGCCTTGATACTTCTTATTGATATATGCAATGATCAGATCTGACAGTGAATAGGTGGAACAGGTTCAGAGGGAGAACATGCTATGCTTCTAACAAAGCATTGTTGGCATTATGTTTAGAATTCTTTTCAATAATGATGATGCTTATGTGGCTAATTGATAAATCTTGTTATGTGACGGTTATAATTTTCCCATGATGAGATCTCAAATGATACTTGTATTGATTGGGGTTACATAGTTGTTATTCAGATCAGATTTATGGATGATTGTGGATGACTTTTTGATGATGTATATAGTACATATATGTTGCTTACATGGTGATCTTCATAAGGACAAGGAGAAGTACAAAGCTTGAGTAAACAACTTCATTGATTGATGATGAGCCACTCATTTCTTCTATGTTGTTTTTGTTAGACTCCGTCTTGCTAGTCTGTTGTCTTAGAAAAGAGAAATGCAACAAAATGTGTTGGGTCCTGTTGTGGGAACTACTTTATTAGCTGTAGAAAATGGACTGGACCACAAAATATTTTGGTGCTTGTTTTTTGTCTTTCTCGCTGATGCCACTAGGGAGAATAGATGGTTGGCAGCATTAATGGCAGAATTCGAGGTAACAGGCAAGAACAAAGAAGCATCACTGATAACTGCACTATCAGCTAGTTGTCTGTTCATGTGCAAATATTCATATCAACAGAATGTTTCCAGTTACAAAATTGTTGAAGACGACCTTATTTCTTGGACAATAAGCTTGCTTGTGGCATCGATATCAGATTCTAGAAACAGTTTGCATGATACCATTGAGAGTCTTTTGTCACAGAAAAGAACTACTTTGGACCATCTACTTTGCATTCCCATTGTCTTTTCATGGCATTCCACAAGTCGATGTGTTCTTGGAAAACAATACACTGGATGGGTTCAACATATTACATAGTAGCAATTCTTTATTTTGCAGATCTGGACTGGCGTTTCCATTCTTCAAAATATTGCAAATGCTCTGAGACTTGTATGTACAGGAACTGAAAGGGAATCCAATACAGCTTATGGTTTCTGTCATCATTTAAAAAAAAAAAAACAACAAACATCCTGCATTGTTACTACCCCATATGTAGACTCTAGCAGAGTTACTAAAGGAAAAGATGCTAGGAATGGGAAAGGGAGAAGGTCATGGTTGTTCCTTTGGGCATGCTTTATATCTTGTTGCTGGATTATTAGATACACTTAGACCACATATTTTTGATATGTACAACAGTAGTCCTTTTCAGCATGATGCAATGTACTCAGGATTAATGGAAATAGAGCCATGTAGATTTGAGGAACCTAGAAAGGATGTGTATGAAAGCCCAACTTTTTGCAGAAGGAGCCTTCTAGTGATAATGGATATCTGCTTTGAATTTCTGAATAATCTAGATGCGGTTAATTTGGCACAATACTTGAAGGTTGTTTTGAGATTGATTGATGTCTTGTGTCATTGCGTTGCTGCTAGTAAGCATTGTGTACATATTGTCAACAGACATCTCTGGAACTACACAGAGCCAACACATCAGCGATATATGGTTCGCATTATCTTCATGGTGCCGGTATATGTGACAATGTCATTCATGTCTGTGGTGATGGGCGATAATTTTCTTTCTTTATGTCTAATATGGGTGGATGATCCTAGCGCTGTAGTCACAAGTTTAAGTGGCCAAGTATTGGAGTCATCATAGAATCTGATGACATGTTGTATTCCTCCTATTTCTCTTGATGGGCATTTCATTCGACGTTGTAAGCAGGGTGCATTGCAGCCCGTACTTGTCGCAATTACATTTATTTTGTATGCAAAAGGAAAGTACGAGGATGGAAATTTCAGTGCCAAGCAAGCCTACCTATATGTGACTATCATTTACACTATATCATACTCTTTGGCATCGTATGCATTGCTTTTATTTTATGTGGCCTGCAGAGATCGGCTTCGGCCATTCGATCCAGTTCCAAAGTTTGTAATCATCAAATCTGTTGGCAGGGAGTGCCAGTTTCTCTTGCAGCAAATTCTGGCACGACTAAAAGTGCAGAAGATGCTGCTGATATTCAGAATTTTGTCTCAAGATGGCTATTGCTGCGGTGGGACATTTGTATGCATTCCCATATAAAGTGTATGCTGAAGCAAACATAGGAGCATCTAGTGGTTTAACTAGGAGCCTTGGCCATGCTTTGAAGTTCAATGATTTTTACCATGACACAGTACATCAGTTTTCCCCAACGTATCATGCTTATATCCTTTACAACAATGAAGGTGAAGAAGGGACTTGCAGCGGGACAGTATGTAGCTTTTACAAGGGAAATAGTTGTTTAGGATCGGGGATTATTATTGATTCTTGGGGAGATCATGATTTCCCAGTTCGCTCTAAGGCTTTGAGATCGCAAGAATAAAAGACAAATCTGAAACTAACGGAGCCAGTTAAAATAAAAAATCGGGAATCCTATCCGCTTAACACCTTTACTGCTATGTGGACCTGCGTTGAAAGTTCAAAGCCAAGAAACATTACTTATGTACGTGTCACCGCCTGGTATTGTTCAGAAAATTATGTACGTGTCAGTGCCTGGCATTGACGTGGTGCTTAACGCCTGGCATCCCTTTTTTGGTGGCTATGCCAATATTGATGAAACCGATGAAGTAGGGATGAATTTGATGGATCTATGGAAAATAACTTGGTCGAAGGAAGCCATAGAGGCCACTGCTCCAAACTTGGAAGAGAAACTTGGATCATTGGCGCCATCGTATGCTCTTGCTGGTAGTTTGAGCTCATATTTTGTAGACAGGTTCATGTTTGACAAAAAACAAAATGTTTGGTTATCCAGTGGTCTGGAGACAATCCAAATAGCTTGGTTGGTTTGGCTTTGAATCCTCCTGGAGACCTTGCAATCAGTTTGGGTACAAGCGATGTGGTTTTTGGAATTACAACTGAACCACACCTTGGCCTAGAAGGACATGTTTTACCCAATCCTGTTGATCTAAATTGCTATATGGTGATGCTGGTTTACAAAAATGGGTCACTAACACGAGAAGAGATTCGAAACCACTGTGCAAATGGATCATGGGACACGTTCAGCAAATTAGCAGATCCGATTTGAAATTGTTTCAATCTGATCTTGAGAACGCCGTGTCAGAGGATTCAGCTGTTTTTGAAGAAGTTACACGTGAGCATTGTGAAAAAGAAGTAAAGGATCTAGTTTTATTAAAAATTGGTGTTATTCAAATGGAAAATCTAACTTGGCAATGAAAGGTGAAAAGTAAAGACCCGAAACAAACACAGAATATCAACCATAAGCAGAAGAATAGGATTCAATTTCCTATTTATGACTTCAGAATTCCTTATTTGAATGGCCAACGCATTTCCAGAGATTTGGGGCGCAGTTATAATTTCTAGAATTTGCAAAGTGGCATACAAGATTCAATTGCTTATGTTTATCTTCAGTAAATGGGATTGACACCTGTAATGCCACCTCTTCATTAGATTAAGCAAATTCAAGTAGAAGGAGCGCTATTCTATCTTCAGAAGCGCTGATTGTCTCTTTTTTAGTTTTATTTATTAATAATGATAAAACAAATCCCTTGTCTTGGGGACAATTTGTTTTTCCCTTAGCATAGTTTTATTTAATGTATGAAAAATCATTTTGTTGGAGTTAGAAAAAGGAGTAGAGAGAGAGTTCTGAGCGCTGGTGGAGGAGAGAGAACAGAGCTTTCATTGTACAGCTGTTTGACAGAGATTTTAATAAAAATGCAGCTCTGACCCCTGAGATTCCTGTGGTATGAAATTTAACATTTGTGACATCCTTTGTTTCATGTATAGCCTGTTATGTGTTCATGTCATTCCATGATCGTTTCCATTTGAACAAATGAAGTGTTAAGGTAGAATTCATAATTTATATGCTCTGCCTTTAAGTTTGTTCATATTCAATGTTTTCTTCTGTTTGACAAGGATTCATCTTCTATGCCCTTGTCAACTCCTCAGCAGTCTTGCCATTCCATTTAATCTCAATTTGATGTTAAAATTTCTTGCCTACCTTGCCTCAGGAGATAACCTGTGTTTTTTATTATATTTCTCTGTTCAAGCTGTTTCTTTTCCCCATGCAGCCCAGAAAACCCCATCATCCATTAAAACCCCTTTTTCTATCAATTTACTAGCCTAAAATAAGCATTCTTTATTGGTCATCTCAACCCTTTGAAGACCTTTTTCCGAGATAGACCCGGAGAGAGCCCTCTCCTGTCCTCGTAGGGCTAGCTACGAGGCTAAGTGGTTTGATGTTGCCTTGGATTTTGCCTTCCTCAGCCTGAGGCAGATTCGAGCGCTAATAGTTTTCATCATGCCTTCAGAGATGCATAAAGTTCATATGATGCAGTTATGATACAAGATTCCTATAGATCTTGGCTCTCACACGGTTGAGGATTGTTGTTGTTGATGATATCAAGAAATCTTGACAAATGACCATAAGCTCATGCTTTGCTAGATACATATTGATATATCTTTGATGGATACATGGATGATTACTTAAGTTGCATATTGTTAGTTGGCCAAGAGAATGGTGTTATTGCAGGTTGCATGAAAGACATGACTATTTGAAGACATGGATTACTTAACCACATAATGATGGTGAGTTCTTATCTTATGATGATAGGTTGATACTCATATATGTTGATTATCATGGTTGATGCTTATCCGATGTGGGATGTTCCCTAGTGATGATACATGGTTGATATATTAAAAGTTCTTGTGGAAATATCACATGTAGTACTTGATGATGATGTTATGATCATAGATGATGACTATGGTGTTTTCACATAAATATGATAAGATGTGAATGATCTTGTTCTACTACTTGGAGATATGACATATGCTTCGAATTCTTCTTTTACTAAGGAAACGAAGCAAGTTGATCTTGATGAGATCAATAGGATGAGTTGATATCTATATGCAGCATACTTTGTCACAGGTTGATGATATTTACAATATCATATCTTGATGAACATATACAGGTTGCTGGTTTGGATGCTGAAAGATGCTTATGGTACAGATCATACATGGTGTATGATAGTTGTTGATGACTATCATGGTCTCGTTTAGACAATTGGTCTCTGTTATAAATGTCATGTATATCATTCGATGTAAAGGGCATATCATGTAATAATTTGTCTCTACCTATTGTAGTCTTTTGACGAGTCCTTTTTGGTCATATAATGTAATTTATATCATATCCCCACTTGGTTGGGAGATTGATGTATGTATGAGTCATTGGTGATAGGAAGGTCAAACTCACATAGTTGAGGGATAGAATCATGTTATTCTTTTGGAAAATATTTGCAGACGCTGCATGTGCCCAGGGGGAGCATGGATGATATAGTGCATCTCAGCATAGACAAAGGGAAGTTCGATCAGAGAATTCAACATGTGCTTAAGGGGAGCATGATCAATATTTATGTTCAGCTATTCAGATATGAAAGTCTTCATTTGGGTCAACCCTTTGCTCTTAATATCAAAGGGGGAGATTATCTTATCTGCCCTTTGCCCTTGATGTCAAAGGGGGAGAGTATTTTGGTGTTGCTTGTTATCTATAACAGTTTCTACAGCTTGCAGTAATCAACACCAACATGGTTGCCATCAAGTCCAAAGGGGGATATTGTTGGCATTATGATGCATGTGTTGTACTTGATGGCAACCCACTTGTAGCAGAACAACTCTCTTGTATATGGTAACTAGATGAATCTACAGAAGAGATATCAGATGTGACAGAATGCATGACCATTGTGTTTTCAGATGTGACAAAATGCAGGGCAGTTCAAAGGAATCGATGTACAGGTATTATCCTTGATGGCGACTCACTGAGATAATAGTTCACATTGTAGCAGACTAATAGAAAAGAATTACAGTTCAGACTATAAATAATGAAGAAAGAGAGGTATACAATGGTTCACCTTGACCAAGCCAAGTATACACATTGGTTCATTGAACAAAAGGAGCGTATATGTACACACGTAGTTTCACAGAAAGAAAAGTGCGTATATCTTGGGAAAACAAGCTTTTGGGTCCAAGGTATTTATTTGGTCCAAGGTATTTGACCCAAGGTATTTGGTCTGTGGTATTGGTCCGAGGTTTTTGGTCCAAGGTATTGGTCCTTAGTGGTTTTGGTCCATGGTATTGAGAAAAGCCTAAAAATATATGAGGAGAAGATCATTAGGTAAAGTGAAGCAAGTATTGAATATCTGATGAAGTGTGAGATTAAGTATGCAGGTTATGGGTTTCTGATCTGAACCAAGGATACACCTATATGGCAGATGAATGTTGATGGAGCGAGATCATGAAGACTTAAATGTATTATCATTATGTTGTTTGATGTTGAACATTGTAGATCTGAATACTGATGCATGTTTTCATTATGTAAATGTGATGATCTAGGTATGAATGAAGTCTGAAATAGTTTTGATGCTTTAAGTTATCATTTCTAGATCTGTACGTAGGTTGGCTTTGGTAAAACAACTTATACATGCTGGTTTAGCATACAGAAGTAGCGTATACATCAAAAAATGGAATTTGTAGATATGTACGCTGGTTCCCCTTGGTAAAAGGGCATATACACGCTGATTTGGCTTATGGATGTAGCATATATCTTCTGAAGTATGATCTATAAGGTTTCTGTTTGCTGTTGCAGTGTTTAGGGTTCTGCATTATGTTCTGGTGACAGTATTCTACATATTCAGATTGGTTGATTGTGATTTGCTTCAGTGTTGATGAATGAAATCTAATGATGGATCAGGATCATAATGACTTATCATTATGTGATCTGATAATGGATGGGCTAGATCTGATCACTAACACATGTTTTATCTGAAGCCTAGAAGTGCATCAAACCATTTGCAGATCTATACGCTGGTTTGCTTCAAGGAAGCTGCGTATACATGCAGTTATGATTTTGAGCTTCAATGTTGTTGACGGGTCCAGTATGAAAATTGGATGAAATGTGGCCTTTAGATTATGATGTTGTTGATGGATCCAATCTAAAAATTTATGAAACATGGTCCTTGGAGGAAGAGAGAAGGTTGTAGCCTTCGGTAGGTTGGTGCCTACGTATTAGTAAACATATCGGCTAGTACAAGAGCCAGGGGGTTGTAGCTCCCTTCTAGTAGAAGCTGGAGAATGGGAGAAGGTTGTAACCTTCTGTAGGTAGAAGCCTGTGTACTGGTATGAGTTTGCACTAGTACAACGTTGTAAACAAATTTTCTTATTATTAAAAGAAGACAAAGACAACAATAGTAGGTGGTTTTCACCCACATTGGGTTTCCACCTTAAATCTTGGTGTTCATGTGTGTTGCTTATGTGTGATGGTTCACTCTCTTATTAACTGCATATGGTTACTGTTTAATGTTTAATAAAGAACTGATGCACAAATTAAAGATCAACATATGATGAATTAACCAAATCATTAGTTTGTCGGATATACGCTTGTTTCGTTAAACACAGTTTCCTGTACACATAGGTTACCTTCATTGAAGTAGCATATATGACTTTGAGTATGAAAAGAAAAAGATTATTGACTTGACAAATACTGATTCACCCCCCCACCTCTTAGTATTATTTCCAACACTAAGGAGGTCCTTGATGTTCTTCATTACAAATTCATTCATCATTAATGCCATTGTTAGAAAACTGGAAATTCCGAAAATCACTTGAAAGAAAGAAAGATGAATTTTAGTTTCTATTCATTGATCAGATAGAAGGAGGGTTCAACTTGAACACTAGATTGTCCCTTCATATACAGATGATAAGTAAACCAAGATTCATCATTAAACATAATAAATCATCATACATCTTATTAAGTAAACAAATCTAATGTAAAACTAGTTTATGAAAATCAATCTAAATTAATCATGAAGTGTGCTTAGCTTGGTGTGGGGGTCCTCCACCCTTGCCTTGCACACTTGAAGAGATTATTAAATACTGCAAACTCAGTCAATCATCCATAGCATTGAACAACAAAATGAAGATAGAACAGGTTCCTCAAATTAACTCAAAATATTCAGAAGTCTCAATATGAAATTATACAAATTCTACATACATAAGCCTTCAATGTTTTGGCTTAAATAGAAAAATATGAAACAAACTGATCTAAAATGTCTCTAACAACTATGTCTATCCATATTCCATCTATCCAAGTTGAGCTCATCCATCCCATCACTCAAAATATGGAAAATCCCATGAAATCCTAAAACTACCCTATTTCCTAGGGATTTCCTGAATGACTGGTCGTGTTTGACCAGCTTTGACCGGGTCTGTTTAAGCTTGTTTTGACCGAACCAATAGGAGTTCGTTCAATATTAGTTCCCAATATTTCTATAAATGTGCTCATCTTGTGCCTAGGTGTCCTACAAGTATGACATCAATGAAGCCATTACAGGAATTTCTGATTCTGTCCAAAAATGCACTTAAAATCCAATTTTATAAAAACATCTAAAAATTGTAAAACTAAATTTATATACCTGAATATGCATAAATATGTCAAAATGGGGTGTATATGATGGTAAATGGATGGATAATATAGAAATTAAGTGTGTTTACTTAAGCAAAATTAGATAAAAAATAAGGGCCAACAACCACCATAAAAAAATGTCTAGATGCCTACACCAATTTGAGTTTAACATCAAAGAAAATAAGGTTAAAACCAGTCATGTCACATGCTAACTTAGTCACCCCCTATTGTGGCACTAACTAGAGTTCTTAACTCTTGTGGGCAAAAGACCTCCAGATGGCCATAATTATACACCAATGACTCAAAATTCATTGCCAAAAACCAAATTTAGATGGTAGGAAAGAAAGTTCTAGACTGCCACCTCTAAGGTGCACTGTTTGACAGTTAATCCATTAAGGGTTGTTACACTAAAATTTGTCACCATGACTATTTGCAGTTAGTATGGCTCCATCAACTGTCATACTATCCTCCTTGGCAAGTCTCATACCTCTGCTCTCCATGTCAAACTCCAAGAAAGAGAGAAAGTTTTTAAAAATCTATATATCTCTGGGTACGCAGTTTCTCTTAGCCTTACCTGCGTGTACGCACCCCAAGTTCACAATACCTGCGTACTTGTACGCTCTGTCTATAAAGGGGAGGGTGCGTACTCCTGTAAAGGTAAAAAGGCGCAAGTTTCACTCTAAAAAAGTTACTTGTAGTCATTTCTAGAGCATTCTAGAAGCTTGTTTGACGTGTATGGAGCGCCTCCAGATGGTTCATGTATCCCTATGAAAGAGGAACTTATCCCATCAAGAGAGGAGCTATCCCATCCAAAGAGGGGCTTATCCCATTGATGGTGGACCTGAATAACTTCCTCTATAGCACTATAAATACAGGCATTGGGCCAGAGGGAGGGGAGGTTGAAAGCTGAACATTCCTAAGGGTAGATGCTGCTGGAATTAGGACTCCCTTGTAAAGCTTGAGAGGAGAGATTCCCATCCTTTACTATCCTTATTTGGAAGTGGGTGAGCTGATCAAAGTAAAGGAAAACTCTTGCTGGACCCTAGGAGGGACCTGCACAACACCAAGGCTCAGGTTGTAATGGTTTCTTTTGTTTCCACTTAATACAAATGAACTCATTTTTCTCAACAGATTGTTATTCATGATTTGTTTCGTATACTCCTTGGTCTGTATGATGGATATGTATTATTTTATGAGTTTATCAGGTGCTATTTAATCTTTTGGCTTGTTAGTGAATTCAGGTTTCGAAGAGAAGGAGGAGCTCATCCGGATCGGCGAGGCTGGACTACTACAAAGCGTTGGACTAAAGGTATGTTAAAATCACCTGATTACTTGTATTCTAAATGCATGTTTAGAGAAAGGTAGTGTTTATTTGTCTTGTTTGTCACTAGAAAGCCTTTGCTTCTAGGGAGGTCGGTTTTGTCCGCATTATCGACTATTTCCGCATGAAAAAATGGCGACTCCACTTGGGAATCCATTGATGTGAATGTTTTTTCCTTTGTATGAAATTTTGATCTGAGAAAAGTCGTTTGTTTTCTGGTTTTTGGCTGTCTGACTGTGTTTTTGGGTGGGCTAGCTTAGGGTTAAATTAGATTTTAGCTTTTCTTAGTTTTGCTAGAAGTACGCAGCCTCTGCGTTGAGCACAGTGCGTACCTGTATGCACTGTAGCTTTGTGCACAGAGCGTACACGCACCTATGTAAACAGGTTGCCTGTGTACCCTGTCAAAATTGAGAAAATTCCAATTTTCTTCTTTTTTGCCTTTTAGATTTTGTTTTTCATTTGTTTTTTCTGCCCAGATCCACTGGTTATCTGCCATCAATCTTCACCTAAGCTTGTTTCGTCAGTGTCGAGAGTTTTAGTGAAATTCATAGAGATTTTGCCCTAGGGTTTGATTTTTGCACTGGTCCTATAGTGACTTTGGCTTTAGAGGTTGTCAAACTTTGGATCTCCCTGGTTTTGTTCAGTCCTCTTAGGAGTCGGGCCTTTCATAGAATCAACCCTTGTGAGAAACCTACCTTTGTGTTCTCTCTTTGCCAAATCTCGAAAATTTTTGTTGATTGAACTTTGAATTTTATTCTTGAGAAAAAGAACAAAAGATTTTGATTTTTGTTTTTGACTGGTTTTTGGTTCTGCATTAACTAGTTCTTAGTTACATTTTGACTAAGTAAAACATCCAAGAATCATACTTGATAGGCTTTTGCCTCGTTAGATTTAGTTTTTAGGTGCATTTCTCTTAGATTTGCTTGTGAGTGGAATTGAGTTGAATTGATTGCCATAGCTTTTTTAACTTTGATTTCTGTTAAAGTAAGTTTTACATGCTTTGTTAATTAGGAAAAAATACAAAAAATATCTTTTGAAGGAAAGTTTGCTTTGGTAGCATTTGAGTCTTTGAAAGGAAAAGGAATTTTCGTGAAGTAATTAGTGGTCATGTGTTGTATGTTTTGAAAAGATAAAGAGTTTGTTTCTTTGATTTTCATTGCCAAGAAAGTTGTCTTTATATCAATTTTGCATTCTCCAACTCTCTTAGCTACAGAATTCATTGAAAAAGAAAATTAGTATAAATCATCCTAAGAGCATCTTTTTAGTGGATTTGAGTCGAGTCTACACACCATCAGTTTCATCTCCACTACCTTTGTCTTAAATAAAAGCCATAAAAATTAACGCTTAAAGTAAAATCAACTTAGTAACTTTTTATTTACTAGGGCTCTGAAACACCAATATAGATCAGGCTAGTGTCTTGGAGTAGGAGAGTAATTAACTCTCCAAGATAGTAAAACCAAACAAGTAGCTCATCTTGTGGTAGGATAAATCCAACTATTTCATTTGTACTCTGGGAAAGCTCCTCTTAAAGGAGAAGCACGAGACCGTGTCCGAACCAGTGAGGGGATCAATCCTCCTTCATTGGGAAAGACGCCAGATACGCACGTACTACAAACGGTAAACCTCAGATTATTGTCGAGGAGCCTGGGGTCACTTGTCGGTAAACCTTGGATTATTGTCGAGGAGCTGGCAAGGGGATTGAGCTTGTTACTCTGCCCTTGCGTGCTATCGGGTCGTAGACTGTTCCCCCAGGTATATTTGTTGCTGTTGGTAACCTTAGTGACCATTATATTTAGGATTCTACCGAGGTGACGATGGAGGGAAGATCCCACTGTACCTGGAGCAGACGTCGGCTAGGCTCACTTGGATTTTCCGGGGGGTTCACTTCACTCGAGACGGCTAAAGTGGAGGAACTTGTGCCGGTCTATTCATTAAGCAGGTTGCCGGGGTAACTGTTCCACCCACCACTTCTGTACTGAATTCGACGATGTTGGGTTTCATCTCCAACTAGTGTTTTCGGTCCGGAAGGCTACTATTTATGTATGGTTTGACTCCCTAGATTCTTCAGGCGTGTGCTTCGAAATTGTTTGGTTCTTTAGAGACTTTAGGTGGTTTTCTTTGAGATTTTACTTTGTTTGCGTGTGCAGTAGTTAAAAGTTTTTAACTGTGGTTGAATTACCGAGACAGTCCCGTAGACTTCGGGGCAAGTCTCCTGAGATTGTTACCGTGGCCGATTTGTTGAGGAAGTCACGTAGACTTCGGGGCGAACCTCCTGAAGAGGTTCCGGGTCATTACGAAGGTTTGAAAGTCCTTGTAACTCCTAGTGGCAGTAAAGTAGGTTCACCTGAAGAAGGAGAGTCGTCGTTGGTAGTCCATCCAGATTACCAAGGTCTAGAAACAGGTTATAATCCTGACGCTGTTGCAGTTTCCGAGCTTGCTAGTAGTTTTTCATCTACTAGTGATATAGGCAAAGAACCTGAAATATCTGAACCTGTTACTCCAACTTCTAGTGCACCTGATTCACCTAGGGTAGAAAGAGTCATCACCGAAAATCTCCCTGCTGGTTTGATCGCTATTGAAGAACTTGCTCCAGAGGAAGAATTTGGCATCTCTATCCTTGAAGATAAACCTACTATTGATCTAAGGGAGCGTGAATCCATCTTTTACAGTCCTCTTAGAAGTACTACTTGGTATCTTTCGTTAACTAATTATTTAGAAAACTCAGGGATAAGTTTTTCTCCACCTCGTACTCCTTATCCACTTGGAGGTATTTATACTCCTGTAAATATGTCTGGTCAGTCATCCGTGTTCACTCAGTCTCCTGAATCTTTCTTGTACGGTGGTCCTTTAGTTCCCTCTTGGTATCAGTCACTTTCTGGTACTTTTGCGGGAGCATCTCCTCAACCCATTGAACATGGGTTATTAGCTGGAAACAATGGTAATAAACCGTTGGGTGTAGGGGACATTTACATGATGTCAGGTTTAGTTCCCGGTTCTCAACCTCAAGGTGGCCAATTACCGCCTGGGGGGCAGCCTCAATTAACGCCTGGGGGGCAACCTCAAGGTACACAAATTGCGTCTGGGGGGCAACCTCAAGGACAGTATGTACCCATAGTACAATACATTCCTCAAGGTCAACCCCAGCCTCAATATGTACCCCAAGGTCAACCTCAGTATCAATTTATAGCTCAAGGTCAACCCCAGTATCAGTACTTACCTCAAGGGTATCTATCTCAAGGTCAGTACTCGAGTCAAGGTTATCAACCACCTCAAGGTCAATCTTATGTTCAAAGTACGGGAAATGTACCTTTCAATTATTAATCCTACCCTCAATCCGGTTATGGATATCAATATCCTCAACCTGTCATGGGTCAATACCCTGGAATGAACATAGTGTGGGATCCATCGCAAGTTCAACAGGTATTGCAGCCAAGCGTACAGTTGTCATCTCAAGCTGGACAACCCTTAGTTGCTGGTTCATCCCAGCAACCAGTCCAGTCTAATGTTCAAACTTTTGTACCTTCGGTAGTTACTCAGTCGCCAATTGCACCTAGTACTCCATCTCAAACGACTGCTGCAACTACCACAACATCTGTTCCTTCCACCACACTTGCTTCTGGAGTATCGACAGCTCCGGTTTCTACTGTCTCTGCAACTACTCCTCAGACATCTTTACCATTGTATGGATCTACGATTCAAACTACGGTTCAGATGCCTGTAGGACAACCTGGTCTAAGTACGGTTGTAACTAGTCAACCACAATTCGCTTATCAACCGTACCAGGGACAGTACCAATACGAGCCTGCTGTCCAACAGCCGGTTTACCAGTATCAACCGTATCCTGGGTACACTTATCAACAACCTCAGCAACCCCAGTACGGTACGGTTAATCCTGGTTTTCAAGGAGGATATAATATCCCGAATGTGATTCCTATTCCAAGTTAGCCTAGATATCCTCCTCCTGGGACTGGTCTTGTGACCCAGAGTTTTAGGGATCCTAATCGGCAGTTACCGTTCATCGCAACTTTGGATTTACCAGACTTGTCGCGCCTAACGAACAATCCAATAAATTATCTTCTGTTCTGGTCGCCAATGCCAAATAAGTTGCCCAGTGATATACCCAAGTTCGAGGGTAAGTTTGGAGAGGATCCGTCAAATCATGTGATGACTTACCACCTCTGGTGTGCTTCAAATTCCATCTCGGATGATTCGATCCGCTTACGTCTTTTCCAGCGTACGCTCATTTGTCTCGCAGCCAAGTGGTACATTGAGTTACCACGGGCCTCTTTTTACAATTTTAGTCAGTTAGCTACCTCGTTCCTAACTCATTTTCAGTTGCCGGTCAGATATGATAATGGCACGGAGCTACTAACTTCACTAAAACAGTCGACGTCCACTTATATTTCCGATCATATACATGAATGGAGACGTCGACGATGATTAGTGAAAGTTTTTATCCCGGACCAAATCTTAGCTGAATGGTTTGTTAAATCATTATTACCGAAGATTACTGAAGACGTAGCTAAGGCCGGAGTAGTTACTGAGGAGCAAGTAATTGCTCAAGCGCAGTACCTTGACTTAGTTTACACTCAGTCAGGTACGTTACACGAAAATATCCCAGATCTTCCAAAGTCAAATCAAATCGTTGTTGCTCCTTCGGGATCTCATGCTGCTGATGGCATGATTGGTACGGTAAATACTAAAAGCAAGAAGAAGTCTTCAAAGAATTCTTCGCCTATTATAACCTTACTAGATTCCCCGACAGGAGAATCTTCTCCTGAAGTTTCTGCTGATATTCACGCTGTAGAGTCATCTACGGCTAAATCAAAAAACGGTGGGAAGAAGAAAGGTAAGAAGAAGAGTAAAGTAGACAAGACTCCAAAGGAGAAAACAGAAAAGTCGGAAACCAATGACGAAAAGCGCAAACCTCGATATCCTTGTCTTATTTGTGAAGAGGATCATTTTACAAGAGATTGCCCCCATCGGGCCGAGGTTGTGAAAATCGTCAAAGGTTCCTCAACTCCTGCTATTTTGAAAGATCCATTTCCAAAGCAGGAGAGTAAGATGATAGGTTCTTCCTCGGGTGCCACTGAAGAACCCATATTGATTATGTCTCATGTAAGGATTGTGACTCGATCGCAAGATTATGGTAGTAAAAGTCCTGTTGATGGATCAAAAGAAGCAGAATCTTCTCATTCAAATCCATCAACCTCAGCTCCTGGTTCCGATCCACTACAGATCGAGAAACCTAACCCTGAATTAGTAATCAAACTGCCCGCCAAGGGTGTACTTCGAAGGTCTGCTTTCAATCCACATGCGAGAGTGGCCCAGAATTACAACATTGTTGAGGATTTAGCTGTTTCACCCTCAGCAATGTCGGCTTTAGAAGTGCTGCAATCATGCCCAGCACAGCGAAAATTACTTTTGTCAGCTATAGGAGCTGTTGATGTTCAGGACCTGAACCTAATAATATTTGATCTAGAAAATAGTACACCGCGTTTGCCTCATCAGATGGCTTTCCAGATCCCAGTGATAGTAAAAAACAGGCCTATTCATCAGACTGTAATTGATGAGGGAGCTTCCACGTGTATTATGTCGATACAGTGCTCGAGATCGCTTGGTTATCCTTCACTAAATCAATCCCCGACAATTCTTAAGGCCTTTGATGGCCATGGGTTCCATCCGTTTGGCATTCTACAGGATTTGCCTATAGGGGTTGAAGGAAAAACCATTAGTCTAGATGTGGAGGTGGTTGATGCCCCTCTAGACTACAACCTTCTTTTGGGTCGAAGTTGGTCTTACGCTACGACAGTGGTCGTTTCATCGGTCTTCAGAGTAATAAAGTTTCCACACAATGGTAAGATCGTAACCATAGACCAGCTGGCCTATTTTTCATCCGACCCAGCCTCTTCAGAGAGTATCCAACATGTCGGTAAAACGACTATCCCTTACAAGGATGTTGGCGTAGGATTAGTTAAAGATGTCGGTTTACTGGGAACTTTTCCTTTTCCTCCAATCAACGCCGTGTCTTCATTTGCATCTATTCATATGATTACTTCAGACACCATTATTTACGATGATCCTTGGATCATTCCTTCTGAATCTGAGATAGACTCATTTGGTGATGCAATGCCTTTGAGTCCATATGAAATTGCTTATGAAGCCGTGCAGTCTTTTTCCGACCCGAGTTCAACCAAAATCGACCAAATGAATGTGGTCCGTGAGGAATCCCCTTTCGCGTCAACCTCGGAGTTAATAACGTTTCCCGAAGTTGTGTCATCTGATGAACAGCTTTGTGAAGTCCTATGTGTAGACGATTTACCATGGGAAGATCTCCATCATAGATCTTCGTTTTTACCTGAGGATGATTGTTTTGAAAACGATTTCTCATCAATCTTTACAGCTGAATATGTCAAAGACACTCAGAGTCCAATGAAACATCCTGATTCAGAGCTGAACTTGGGAAACATTTCTCGCACTATTCCCATTGACATTTCAGTTAAGCCTGGAATTGTTGAACACATTCATATAGGTGCCTCGTGTTCAGATGACGAAATTCAAACATACAAGGCCCTATTTCAAGAATTCCGCGACGTGTTTGCCTGGTCTTACGAGGAAATGCCAGGAATTGATCCCGCCATTATTTTCCATGAAATCAAAACTTACCCGGACGCTAAACCCGTCCGGCAACATCTACGTCAGATTCACCCACGAAAAGCGGCTACAATTAAAGCAGAAGTTGAGAAGCTGTTGAAAGCAGGTTTCATTTATCCGATCCCGTTAATGGATTGGGTATCGAATATTGTTCTGGTTAACAAAAAACAGGGAACAATAAGAATATGTATCGACTATAGGGATATCAATCGTGCTTGTCCCAAGGACAACTATCCAACACCCTATATCGATCAAATAATTGATGATTGTGCCGACAGTGAAATATTTTCCTTTATGGACGGTTTTTCCGGTTACAACCAAATCAATATTCTACCTGCTGATCAACCAAAAACGACTTTCATTTTCCATGGGGGACATTTGCTTATTGCAAATTACCTTTTGGGCTTAAGAATTCCGAAGCAACTTTTCAAAGGGCAATGTCTTATGCATTTCATGACATCAAGCACATTGTGCAATCGTATCTCGATGATTTACCCGCTCACTCCTTACATCTAGCTGATCACCTTGTCCATTTACGAGCAATTTTTATGAGGTGTAGGCATTATCGTATATGGTTGAACCCACACAAATGTGTCTTCTGCATAGAAGTGGGACGATTGTTGGGATTTGTAGTTTCAAAATCCGGCATTCGCATCGATCCCTCGAAGGTAGAAGCTATCATCAAATTGCCTCCTCCTTCGAGTCTGCGCCAACTCCAAAGTTTGCAGGGGAAAGCAAACTTTTTACGCCGATTCATTCCTAACTACGCCGAGATTACCAAAGGTTTTACCCGGTTGTTGAAACAAAATGATCAATTTTCTTGGGATGAGATAGCTCAGAAATCTTTTGATGCGCTCAAGCACGCGTTGACCCATGCACCGTTGCTGCATCCTCCCAACTACAACCAAGATTACTTTTTGTATCTCGCCGCCACTCATTCCACCATTGGAATGGTCTTAGTACAGGTAGATGAATTCGGAACGGAACATGTGATCTATTATCTTAGTCGGACGTTAAATCCCACTGAGCTCAAATATTCACATGTGGAGAAATTGGCCTTGGCAGCCGTTCGAGCTGTCCAGCGTTTTCATCACTACATTCTTCTCCGTAAAACTACAGTCATTTCAGATTGCAACCCTATGACCTACATTTTAACTAAACAATTGCTAGGGGGCAAGTACTCTAAATGGATCGTTATCCTGCAGGAGTTCGACTTGGAATTTGAAAAGTCTAAGTCTAAGAAATCTTTACTTTTTGCGGAATTGATGTGTGATTTCCCACGTGCTGACACGGAAACTGTGGCAAAGGAACCCATTGCGGACGAATCTCTGTTTCTCATCAGCACTTTAGATCCGTGGTATGGGGACATAATTGTCTATCTCCAAACCCAATCCTTTCGGCCCGCAGTTTCAAAGTCAGAACGTCGGAAAATTCGATTCCAGTCCCAACAGTACAAACTTATTGGAGATACTCTTTATCGCCGTGGGGCGGACTTGGTTTTCCATCGTTGCTTGACTCATGAGGAAGATGAAAGGGTTTTGAATGACTGTCACTCTGGAGCGTGTGGCGGTCATATGTCTGGGTATGCCACAACCCAAGAGATATTGCGCGCTGGCTACTTCTGGCCGTCCTTGTTTAAAGACTGTATTATTGCGGTCCGGAAATGCCACAACTGTCAAGTGTTTGATCGCAAGATGTGCACACCACCTGCTCCTCTCCACCCTATAATCGCCGTTGGTCCTTTTACTAAATGGGGTATCGATTTTATTACATGTAACCCTCACTCGGCCGGGGGGCATGCGTATATCATCCTTGCGGTTGATTATTTTACTAAGTGGGCCGAGGCGATGCCTACATTCGAGGCAGACGGCAAGACAGCTGCGATTTTCATATTCAATCACATTATTGCTAGGTTTGGTGTCCCACAAGCGATAATCACTGACCATGGACGCCATTTTTGAAACGTTATGATGACAGAACTTACAGGCCAGCTTGGTTTGTGTCACGATAGCTCAACTCCTTATTATCCACAAGCCAATGGCCTGGTTGAGTCTATCAACAAAGTTTTAGTTATCATGATCCGACGAATCATTGGTATTCATCAGTCGAATTGGCACAACATGTTATTTTCCGTGCTTTGGGCGTACCGAACCTCAGTGAAAACATCAACAGGGTTCACTCCTTTCCAACTAGTTTATGGTTTGGAAGCAGTGCTGCCCATTGAATGCGAAATCCCGTCACTTCAAATGGCTGTCGAATTACTTCCAGCTACTTCCGAAGAGGAGAAGCGTCTATTATACTTAGATCAATTAGATGAGACTCGACGTGACGCTACATTGGCAATCGAGACTCACGCAAAACGGATGAAAGCTCAGTATGATCATAACGTGACCCCTCGAAATTTTTCGGAAGGAGACCTAGTGCTATTATATGATCAAGCTAACGATAAATTAGGTGCTGGAAAATTCGTTCCTATGTGGCATGGGCCCTACATTGTCAAGTGAAAGCTAGCAAAAGGGGCCTATTAGCTGGTAGATTTTGATGGGGACTCTTTGGGTAAACCCAGAAATGGACTTTACTTAAAGAGGTATTATGCTTAAATGATGGGTATGGAGATTTAATTAGGTTAGATTTTTCTTTCTAACTGGTGTGTTTGTTAGTATAGACAGTGTGATTAGCTTAGAGAGTGTGTTTTTCGTCGTTATTCTAGCTTATCTTGGTTTTACTCTTGATATTGCAGATGTCAACGCCTCTCCAAACGTACATTGGATTCGCTGATGGTGCTTGTCGTAGTACATGGAATATCTCTTCCGCAGCTTGGGTTATCTATTCACCCTCTGACGAGTTAGTTTCTATGCATGGGGTGAGCCTCGGTCAAACAACAAACAACATTACAGAATACAGTGCAGTGATTGAGTTATTGTCTGAATCTATTTCGTTTGGAATTCGGAGTTTGATAGTGAGGTTAGATTCTGAACTCGTTGTATTACAGCTTAATAGAGTATATGCCATTAGAAATCCAGTGTTATTAAGGTTATTTTTGAGAGTGTGCCTCTTGGAACGTGAATTTGATTACACTGAATATCAGCATATTCCAAGGTCATTAAATACATTAGCAGATGCAATTGCTTCTCGAATGTTAGACAGACATTTGCGATAATCATACATGTAAATTTAAAAAAAAAATCATCACACATGTTTAACAAGATAAGCCGGTAATAATGATATATATAGATAGGAGTGTGTCAAAATATAAATCGTCTTCGATCATAGGTTGAAAAACACCTTATGATCGGCAAAAATGATAAGTACAAAAAACCAAAATGTCACATGTGTCTACAAAAGTGACCAGCCAGTCACTGGTGGTGCTCTCTATACGACACCACTGCACGCGCTACCCTACACAAGAACCTCCTAAAAGGTCCTGGGACTGCGACCACATAGCGCTAAAGTCTGATAGGGATATCATCTATAGTCGTCTCTGGTATGTCTGCTGTAAGACGCTCTAGGTCCTGTTCCAACTCAGCTAAGGTCTCTGCGGCTGCATCCTGTGGGGCCGGTGCTGGTGCAACTGGTACTCTCCTCTCGAAAGGCCAGAGATTGGCCGGACGCTGTGGACCTACATCTGCATTTTGAAAATTGTCACTGTCAGTTTTGAGACAATATAAAAACAAAAAAAAAAGTAAATAATTTAAAAACTTGTGGAAAATGAAGTACCTGTGTCATCCCACTGTTCTCCCGGTGGAAGAATCATGTCCGGATCTCCGCGAAAATCAACTCCGGCATACGGAAAATCCTGAATCGAGAAGACCTGGTTCTCTAACCAGTGAAAATACTCTGGTCTAAATCAGACAACCTCCATGCCCTCGTCAAGATGACGGGCCATCACCGCAACCCATCACATCAACTTAGGCTCTCGGGGAAGCCCAGCCTCAACAGTGAGCTGCTGCGGGATCAACATCGGAACCCTCTCTAGGGAAAAACTCACAACTAAGGGCCCATAACCAAAAGTCTTCAGTTGCCCGTTTTTTGCCCTAGTCAGTTGGCCCTTTAAATTGGCCAACACAGCATCGCACCAGTTGAAAATGGTGCCCCAATAGCAGTTAATCGCCATCCGCATTTGGGACCCAGTGGCAATGTGCAAAGCGGCAGCGCCGCAAAGTCTGGTAACTATAAAGGCAATTACCATAAGTTCAGGTAGGGATATCTTTTTGATTTCTATCCCCTTATCCTGGTTTTGGTTGTTACACCACTCTAGCCGGAGGCTAGCAATGGACTGGCCACCCGGCCTAGTCCCGGACAGAGTCAATTGTTCGCCCCTCTTGGGAAAATCAGTGAGAAAGTAAATATCAGAGGGCTCTATCTCGAGCTGGTGCCCTCCAATGTAGAAGCACTGATCCTGAACGTTCCACCTTTCGACCAGCGACTCTAGAAAGCGCACCTGGGCCCTCATGCCAGGTATGGCCCAGTATTTGTAAAGACCGCATGCCTTCAAAGCATCAATGGAAGGTTGATGATTAATCACGGCCAAATCAACATCTTCGTGTTCCCTCTCGCGCCAATCAAGCATGTTGGGAAATTTACACACCATAAAACATCTGTTAGAGTCCATAAAAATGAAAGTTTTTGGTTCATTTTGGAGAAATTGGAGTTTAAAAATCCACTCCGCGGTGTACGCAGCCAGCCCTTTAGAGACAGGGCATATGTACGCACCTTCTCTTAAGGCAAGCTGCGTACGCCCGGCATTTTCCCAATGGAGAAAATTTCGGGGTACGCAGGTCACCCATGGGGCACCTGCGTACCCCGAAAAGCGGACCTTGAAACCCCCAAGGCCTCCAAAAAATAAAACTAAAGCCTAAAAATGAATTCTAAACGGATGGAAATGCAAGGGAGGATGTTGTAGAATACCTGATGAGACGGCGTTCGGTTTCGACGGTCGGATTCTCCGCAATGTCCACGGGAAGTTTCTTGCCAAAAGCCCTTTTTCTCTCCTCAACAGTAAAATGGTAAAAGCCCTTTTTATAGGTTTTTTGAGTAAATGAATGTCAAATTTGTTTATTTTCCACCATGAAAAGGTATTTTTCAAGTATTTTTATCTATCTTTAAACAGGTATGAGTAATGTGTTGGTTTTTGCGCAGGATGAAAGGATTTTCAGGGAAAATTTCATTTTTTTTCACAAACAAAAATATCAGAGTCATCTTTTAAGCGCTTTTCTGACTCCTAAAATATGAAAAGATTGCCGAGCGTTTCTTTTACACTCGTTAAAACGGAATTAAAAGACGGTCCCCTTATAGACCTTTTCTGACCGTAAAAACAGGAAAAGATTGCCGGATTTTTGTCATTTCAAATTCGATACTGGAAATAAAACGACGTGTCCTTGATCGCTTTTTACTTTTCAGGTCAAAGACACTAATCATGAAAGTACTCCTTGGTCTCAAGATCAAGTGGTTCTCTCAAGTATTATTTTATACTTTTTCGGGCTTGGGAGACACAACTTTACGAAAAAGTTCAACCTGGAGTCTTCTTAAGTTTTTTCAGACTCTCTAAAAATGAAAAACGCCGAGTTTCTCCTATACTGGACTCGTTAAAATTTCACAGTAAAGGACCTGTTCGATTACAAACAGGAACGGACCACTCCTTCTTAGGGTTCGAATCAAAACTAAGTTGGATTCATCCAAAGGATGAGCTTATAATCAAGCATATGTTATCCTCCTCAAGCTTGTAAAAAATAAAGAGGTACTTGCCAGAAATGGTGGGGGAAAAGAGGGAAAAATGAGCCTATTTGTTATCCTTTGTCTCAGAAGAAGCCTTATTACCACTCTTGAACACGACACTTTGCATTCACCTGGGTTGGGAAATCCTTTGCCTCACAATCGATCAAACCACATTGAAAGTCTTCAGCCGGGTATTAACTTTGGGTCAAATGTCACCAAGCCATCTGTTGTGTCGTTATGTGTTCAAGAGGTCTTTGCAAATAAACCATTCATCTGCAAAATACCTGTCATCCATCTTGACCATCTCTGAGTCAGTCCTTACAGCTACATTTCTTCAACTTGATCTATGATTTCGCGTTGTAGGCTTGCTTGCAATGGGTCGCTTTCTATCGACATCAGCACATTATCTAGAAAGATGACCTAGGAATCGTCAGTACCTTGAAGTCTGCATGCATCAATGGGAGGTTTCTCGCCTTTGACGACGGTTTACATCATTGACTTTCGATCGAAGGATTCCGTGAAATGTTCGACATCAACTCATTCATTCACATCTCATGGATTGTACTAGGTACTTTGAAAACCGTTGACATCACTGGTGGTCTCTCTCACGCTTGTTAACAGTTTACATCATTGACTGGTAATCAAGTGGTTTCTACCATGTTCCACATCAACTCATTTATTCGCATGGATAGAATCGTACCTGTTCGGGAAGTAGAAATGAAGACCCTGGATCTAGTTTCCACCATCCAGGCTGCGAGGAGTTTTGTATTCATTATACAGTAGACTAACTATAAACAGATGGCTGCGTCCATACTGTGTCTACAAAAGTCTATAATTATGATGTACTGCAAAATCATTCCTGTATCAGAACAGTAGATAGTTTGTTAGTTAAAATTTTCAATCTGAGTATGGGAATGCCTACCTCAGCGATGATATGACCTTATATATGTATTTTGTGTTGAATACTTGCAGGTTCTAACTGGGCTGTCCACAAGATAATCCTTGAAATGATAAAGTACTTCACCCTTCCTAGATGATATGAAACCCTTATCTACTACAGGCTTCGCACTTTAGGGGGCAATCTGTTACACTAAAATTTGTCACCATGACTATTTGCAGTTAGTATGGATCCATCAACTGTCATACTATCCTCCTTGGCAAGTCTCATACCTCTGCTCTCCATGTCAAACTCCAAGAAAGAGAGAAAGTTTTTAAAAATCTATATATCTCTGGGTACACAGTTTCTCTTAGCCTTACCTGCGTGTACGCACCCCAAGTTCACAATACCTGCGTACTTGTACGCTCTGTCTGTAAAGGGGAGGGTGCGTACTCCTGTAAAGGTCAAAAGGCGCAAGTTTCACTCTAAAAACGTTACTTGTAGTCATTTCTAGAGCATTCTAGAAGCTTGTTTGACGTGTATGGAGCGCCTCCAGATGGTTCATGTATCCCTATGAAAGAGGAACTTATCCCATCAAGAGGGGAGCTATCCCATCCAAAGAGGGGCTTATCCCATTGATGGTGGACCTGAATAACTTCCTCTAGAGCACTATAAATACAGGCATTGGGCCAGAGGGAGGGGAGGTTGAAAGCTGAACATTCCTAAGGGTAGATGCTGCTGGAATTAGGACTCCCTTGTAAAGCTTGAGATGAGAGATTCCCATCCTTTCCTAGCCTTATTTGGAAGTGGGTGAGCTGATCAAAGTAAAGGAAAACTCTTGCTGGACCCTAGGACGGACCTGCACAACACCAAGGCTCAGGTTGTAATGGTTTCTTTTGTTTCCACTTAATACAAATGAACTCATTTTTCTCAACAGATTGTTATTCATGATTTGTTTCATATACTCCTTGGTCTGTATGATGGATATGTATTATTTTATGAGTTTATCAGGTGCTATTTAATATTTTGGCTTGTTAGTGAATGCAGGTTTCGAAGAGAAGGAGGAGCTCATCTGGATCGGCGAGGCTGGACTACTACAAAGCGTTGGACTAAAGGTATGTTAAAATCACCTGATTACTTGTATTCTAAATGCATGTTTAGAGAAAGGTAGTGTTTATTTGTCTTGTTTGTCACTAGAAAGCCTTTTCTTCTAGGGAGGTTGGTTTTGTCCGCATTATCGACTCTTTCCACATGAATTTCTGATTCTGTCCAAAAATGCACTTAAAATCCAATTTTTATAAAAACATCTAAAAATTGTAAAACTAAATTTATATACCTGAATATGCATAAATATGTCAAAATGGGGTGTATATGATGGTAAATGGATGGATAATATAGAAATTAAGTGTGTTTACTTAAGCAAAATTAGATAAAAAATAAGGGCCAACAACCACCATAAAAAAATGTCTAGATGCCTACACCAATTTGAGTTTAACATCAAAGAAAATAAGGTTAAAACCAGTCATGTCACATGCTAACTTAGTCACCCCCTATTGTGGCACTAACTAGAGTTCTTAACTCTTGTGGGAAAAAGACCTCTAGATGGCCATAATTATACACCAATGACTCAAAATTCATTGCCAAAAACCAAATTTAGATGGTAGGAAAGAAAGTTCTAGACTGCCACCTCTAAGGTGCACTGTTTGACAGTTAATCCATTAAGGGTTATGGTGTGGAAGGTGAACCATCAAGGGGAGTCAAAGATACCTTGAAAGATGAATCCAATGGTCACTCAATATATTTATATGTAACATATTTGTGAATAATAAATAAATTCACACTTATCATTCATTCTGGTTTCTCATTCGAACAATGGTATCAAAGCTTGTCAGGTCTGGGCGTTTTCTATAGCATGTCATCTCTGCATTTTGCCTTCTTTATTTTTTAGGTTTCTTTATTTCCTCCCTAGTTTCAGGTATTTTTTTTATAGTCCTTCCCTCTACTCTGTCATTCTCAGAGAAGACCACTCCTGGGAACTTTGGTCAAATATTTCGTCATGACCGTTTTTTGGCTTACTTTGACATTCTTGCATAACCGTTTCTATGCGTGTAAGAGAAGTTTAGATCATTTCTGTCAATGTAGAGTTTGGATAGATTTGGATATGAAAAATAAGGGCTTGAACTCCATATGTGTGTAATAGTGAGAGTTAGTTTGACTGTTTTTCATGTTGGATCCACAACTTGTACCTATGTTCACCTCAACAAACACTTATGGTTTTTATATGTCATTTTTAGTTGGCTTTAACAACTGCATCACTTGCAAATTTGAAGGATGTCGATAGGGCCATAGTTTTTTTATTAAATTTTAGTTTTCTTGAGGTTTTCCATTTTAAAGTTCTAGAAAGTCTTTGCATATATTAAGAACTAGGGTAAGCCTATTTACTGAGATTGCTAGTTAGATTCTCAAGGAGAGCGTTTTAATAAAAAAATATATAATGGGTTTCACATGAGAGAGGGATTTGAAATTGAAATCATGGCCAATCTATCTATAAGTTCCCAATAATATTTGGTATGCAAGGATATTGGCCAACATTGTTGCATTTGGAGAGTGATTTTCCAACAATAATCTCTTTGCTACACTTTATTTTGTTAGCTTTGTATGTGATGAATTGGATGTAAATTTTGTGCGCATGCTAAATCAAGCATATACTTTTGGATCTGTTGTTGACATGGTGAGCACTACTGCCTGTTTGGTGGTCCTCTCACATATTTATATGCCTTTCTTTATGTTCTTTTTGGCTATGCTTGCACTTGATATTGCAAGTCATTGGCTACAACTCAAGGCCTTTTCCAACATGAGGGTAGAGACCATGGTCAATAATTATGTGGATGAGGAAGTCTCTACGAGAACGATGAAGGTTATGGTTAGTTAAATAGATGTCTGCCTATAGAATCAAGATCAATGATCTCAACTTTTATCTTCTTGTAGAAGGAAGCGAGTTGGACCTCAAAAATATTTGGAGTGTATTTGCATTATAAAATTTCCCATTGTTTATTACGTTAGAGTCGATATTTATTGAAATCATGTCTATGGTTCCTAGATTCTTTGGGAGGAATTCTTCTCCTCCAATTCATAAAAGAAAAATTTATATGCTTTGCAAAGCCTTGTCTCTCCTTCAATCAATGTGCGACCCCTAGACTTTGTGTACTCTTCTATCTCATTCACATAATGAATATGCTTCTTATTGCCATTGGATTTGCATTGCAAGATCTATAATTGAGAAAAAAATCAATGATATTGTTGGACAATTGACTTTGAGAATTATTTCATTAGTTTTAAAAGCACTATACTTCTTGCAAATTCAAACTAAAACAATGGTAAGTCACAAATGGTGTATTTTTATAAGTTTAACATACCTAGAATTGCATTGTAAATGGGTGCATTTTTGGTAGAAACTAACACCCTTCTTGAGTATCATGCATGAAGGATCATGTTTTTTTATCTTCATCCATTTGAAAAATTTTAGAAACATATTCATCCTCTCATTTTTATGGGATAAGAGGGGATTGATAGTGAGGCTTCTAGTTTTGAAGCCCTATCAATCAAGCTCGTGCAAACGATCTTGAGTAACAAAGATATCATCTTGTCACCTTGTATCTAACAGGGGGAATTGATTATCAACTACAATTTTTGAATAGCCTAATCCATAGCCTAAGAAACAATGAAAACCAAAGGCTCAAGCTTGAACCATAATCAAAGTTGTAGCCAGAGTCAAAATTAAGAGCGTGATTCATTTGACAGTCATCTTCAAACTAGTATTAGAAGCACTTCCATTAGCAGAAGCCTTAAGCTTCTAGCCAAATTTGGAACTATTCTAGGAATTGTGGTGTTCAACCTTAAACCACCGCTAGTTGAAACCTTAATGGTCTCCCTTTTAAAAAAAAATAGGGAGCACTTCCTCTAGCACAAAAATTCAGCTTCTAGCCAGATTTGGAATTATTCTAGAAACTACATCAAGTGTTCCTGGTTGATACCTCAATGGTCTCCCTTTTCATAAAATTCAGGAGCACTTCCTCTAGTAGAAGACTTCAATCTCTAGCAAGATTTGGAGCTATTCCAAGAACTACACTAAGCATTCTAATGTTAGTGGTCAGCCTTAAAGCACCCCTAGTTGAGACCTTGCGTTCTCCCACCTTTTGGGTTTATGGTCTTCCTTATAAACCACCATTTCAGAGAGCCCATTCAACCAGTTGCTACAATTTTTATATTACAACTCTCTTGTTGGAATCATATACATGCCTTCAGACTAAGGGGGAGAATGTTAGACACCTAATCTGATAAGAGTTATGGTGTGGTAGGTGAACCATCAAAGGGAGTCCAAAATACCTTGGAAGGATCCAACGATCACACAATGTATTAATATGTAACATCTTTGTGAATAATAAAGAAATTCAAGCTTATAATTCATTTTGGTTTATTACTCAAAACAATATTGTGCTACTTGGGCCACCTTTGTGTTCCTTCAAGCGTGCCAAGATGATGTAGGAGGCACATTATAATTGGGTGGTAGGGCACTTTGGTGTGGAAAATATGGTGGCAATATTGTAGAAGAAGAAGCAAGGCCTATACACCCCTCTTCCTACTCCTGACTGACCTTGGGAATCTATCTTGATGTCTTATATGTTTGGCCTTCCTTCTACCAAGCATGGAGATGAATGCATGTTTTTTGTCATTGATAGATTTTCTAAGATGACCATTTTGACTGCCTTCAAGAAGATTACCACAACAAAAACCATTGAGAAGCTCTTCTTCAAATGGGTGTTGGTACATTTTTGGATCTCACAGACCAACATATCAAATCGAGATAGTAGGTTCCTAAGCATATTTTGGTCGAGCCTCTAGTCATTGTTGGACACCAAGTTCACCAAATCAACATCCTTCCACCCCTAGACTAATGGCTAGACATAAACTGTCAATAGGATGGTTGTACACATTTTGTAAATGTACAACATCCACGCACATGACATGGTATTCTCCCATATGTTCAACACAACTATAACAAATCTCTCCATAGATCAATTGGCCAAAACCCCTTTGTAGTGGGATTGGGACTTCAACCATTCGTTCCTATTTATTTTGCACTACCCCTTGCAACTACATAGGTAGAAAATGCACATTTTTAATTTAGAGACAACAAAGCTACCATGTTTATTGAACAAATTTATCACATCAAGTAGCAAGTCCATGAAAAATTTAGAAAGCCAACACTGTGTACAAATAATGCTATGATTAGCACCATGTGCTGCACAAGTTTCAACTTGGAGACAAGGTTTAGTTGCATTTATAGAAGGAATTCCTTATAGAGCCCCATTGGAAGCTTCGAACACTTTGATATGGAACTTACACCATCACCAAAGTTGTGGTGACAACACTTTTGAGATAACTATCCCCCTTCCTTGGCCTGCACCCAATGTTCAATGTCGACCTCCTTCAACCATACTTTCCATCATTATCGGACACATCAGAAATAACTGAGTATTTGAAACTTATATAGCTCAACCTAGATTTCATTACACAAGAAACAATTGATTAAATCATTCACACACAGATATCTACCAAGTACAGAGAGGGATCCAATCTCTTGAAATGAAAACCTATTTTAGAGTGAAAAGATATTTGATCCCTGTTGACGCTTAGTAGATCTAGAATTAGGATGGAATAAGGTTGATATAATAAAAATTGAAGATATATTAATTTACATTAAACACGAGCAAACCAAGAAAGTAGATTTTTATTGCAGGTTGCAGATTTTTTTGTAGATTGAAGGATATGGATTAAATGGCATTCTAGATGAGAATACAAACTTTTGATTATGTAACACATCTCATTCCGTAACACATCATATAATTAAGAACAAATGAGAATTTAATGTAGGGTTGGTAAAACGTATGGTCCAGACATTTATTCCGCAAAATCATTTTTTGTACAATCGCCCATCCTATGTGTTAATTTTTTTGACTTTGTCATGAATTAATGTGTTAAAAATTGTATGTTTGAATATACATGTAAGTTGAAGTCTTTAAATTAGTGGCGAGTGAAAGTCCCACAAGTTTTAGAGAGAAAATCGTGGAGAAATTTGTGGTGGGCACATAAAATAATTTAGTTCAGCGAGTTACTCCACAACTCTTGGTGAAGTGTAAATATCAATAAGAATTCTTATTTTACGTGGTGAAGGAGCTTGCAACTTCCATATGAATGTATTTCATGTATTCAAAACTATAATTAAAAATTTTATTGTATTTCTCCCATTTATCCTGTTTAACTGCGTGTAAAATTTATGAGCTTTTATTTATGTTTAGTTGCACAAGTCAACTGTGCGAATTAACCTCCGCGATTGTGTTTTGTGGAGACTGCTCTGCCTAAACAATTAAAATGGAAACATCAAGCACAATCTTGACTAATCCTCAAATACCTCAGTTTAAAGGAAAATATTATGACTATTGGGCTATAACAATGAAGGCTTTATTTTCATCTCAAGATATTTGGGATTTTGTGGAGAATGGGTTCCAAGAACCAATAGATGCAACAACATATGATGATTTGACACAAGCTGGAAATTTTTTTATTGAGGGACAACATGAAGAAGGATTTAAAATCCCTCTTCTACATTTTACAAGAAGTTCAGGAAAGTATTTTCCCAAGGATTGCAGTAGCAATAAAGTCCAAGCAAGCATGGTATTCCCTCTTGACAGCCTACCAAGGCATGGAAAAGTGAAGACAACAAAACTACAGATGCTAAGGAGATATTTTGAGACAATTTGTATGAAAGAGTTTGAAAACATAGACTCATTTTTTACACAAGTACTTGGATTGGCTACTTAATTCAAGTCTCATGGTGAGACACTTAAGGAAAGGATAATAGTTGACAAAATTTTGAGAAGTCTTCTAGCAAGATTTGATGCCATTGTTGTGGCCATATAAGAGGAAAATGATCTTTTAACAATTTTCGGTGGATGAGCTTCATGCATCACCCGTTTCTCATGAACATAAACTAAATAGAGAAACAAACTCCTCATTGGAGCATGCCTTCAAGACACAAGTTTCATTTGATCAAGGTACAGGTAGAGGAAGATCAAATACTAGAGGAAGAGGAAGAAAACCACACAGAGGTGGAAGAGGTAGAGGCAGCCCTTCAAGCTCAAGTGGAAGGGGAATTGGAATCAAAATCCATGTCAAGGCCCAAGGCAAAATCAAGCACAAGGTTAGAGGTATGATAAATCTAAAGTTCAACGTTATTATTGTAAGACGTATGGTCATTATGAAAATGAATGTAGAAAGAAGCAACATGACATAAGTAACAAACCAAGTGAAAATTTCACAAAGGAAAATTAGAACAAAGATAGAATGTGTTTAGCTTGTAGTGTAGCACAAGAAAAAAATAAGGGATGTATGGTTTCTAGATTCAGGGTGGAACAATGACCTAACAAGGAACATAGAAATGTTTACCAATCTAGATGAAAGTGTGAAATTTGAAGTGACATTAGGGACTCATATCAAAGTCTCTGTCATGGGAAAAGGAAGAGTTAGCATTCTAATAAAGAAGGGGGATAAGAAGTACATTTTAGATGTTTATTTTGTCCCTGGTTTGAAGCATAAACTCATAAGCATTGGAAAACTCATGAAAAAGGGTTACAATGTCATTTTCAAGAATGGAGAGTGCACAATTTTGGATAAGTCTCCAAGAAAACAACTAATAGAAAAAGTTCAGATGACAAGCAATAAAATGTTTCCCCTAAAGATAAATCATATTTCAAGGAAGAAGGTGCGCAAGCACAGCTCTCAATGCATCCATAAGAGAATGAAAGAAAAGTTGCAGTTGTCACACAAGTAAACTTTCAAGCAGAGGTCAAAGAGGAAAATTGGTTATGGAATTTGAGATTTGGTCATCTCAATTTTGGAGGCTTAAATTTGTTGTATAGGAAAGACATGGTGAAGGGATTACTACTCATAGAAAAACTAGATAGATTATGTGAATGATGCATCTTTGGCAAACAACATAGAGAGACATTCCCAATAGGAAATTCAATTAGGGAAAAAGGACCTTGGAGATTGTCCGTTCAGATTTATGTGGACCAATATAGACACCATCAATTGGTGGCAACCATTATTTTTTAACATTCATAGATGAATATACAAGGAAGACACGAGTCTACTTCTTAAGGCAGAAAGGTGAAGTGTTTGAGTGCTTTCGCCAATGCAAGCTCTTGTTGAGAAGAAAAGTGGACACTACATCAAAGTTTTGAGGGCTGATAGAGGTGGCGAATACATCTCAAATGGCTTCCTATGTTTTTGTAGGGAGCCTAGAATTCACAAGAAATTTACAACAAGGTATACACCTCAGCAAAATGGAGTAGCAGAAAGGAAAGTAGGACCATTATGGAAATGGAAAGGAGTATGTTAAAGGCAAAGAATTTACCAAATGACTATTGGGATAAAGCTATCACTTGTGCAACATATATCATTAATAGGTGTCCAACCAAAAGTTTCAAGAATATGGCTTATGCACATGTCTTAGATGAATTAAGGAAGAAGTTGGACAACAAGGGGGAGAAATGCATATTTGTTGGATATAGTGATGAATCCAAGGCATACAAGCTCTACAATCCATTAACCAAGAAGGTCATAATCAACAAAGATGTGCAGTTCATAGAAGAGGAAGCATGGGATGGAAGTTTAGAGAAGACAATCAATGTGAAAACATGTATACCACATGAAGACAAAGAGGAATTGAACGCAACAAGTAATTCCTCAATGGTGACTCCTTCTACTCCTATTCAAGCTCAACAAAGTAGTCAACAAGTAACACCATCAACAAATAATAGGACAACGATGCACAATGAAGCAAGTACTACTCCAAGCACACCGCAAAGACCCACAACGTCATCTACTTCAAGAAAACATCAAGTGACATGTCAAGTCCATCTTCTGCAAGCATAAGAAGACAAAAATTTAGAAATTTAAGTGAAATTTATGAGCAAAATGAAGTTGATAATAGTGCAGGTCTAAATTCCTTATTTGCATTGTTTTTTCATGTAGATGACCCAATCCATTTTGAGGATGCAATAAAAGAAGAAAAATGGTTAGTGACAATGGATGAAGAAATAGAAGAAATATAAAAGAATGATACATGGGAGTTAGTGGACCTTCCGCAAGGAAAATAAGTCATTGGAGTGAAATGGGTCTATAATACCAAGAGCAATGCTAAAGGAAAGATTGAAAGGCATAAAGAAAGGCTAGTTGTCAAATGATATAAGAAGCGACATGTAAGAGTTTATGCGAAGAAATTCGCACCAATCATGACGATGGAGACAATGCATACAATGTTGTCAATTGTCGTGCAACATAAATGAAAAGTGTATCAAATGGACGTGAAGTCAACGTTCTCGAATGGAGTGCTGAAAGAGGAAGTATATGTTGCGTAACCCCATGTTTATGAGATAGAAGGCCAAGAAGACAAGGTGTATATGTTGAGGAAATATCTTTATGGGTTGAAGCAAGCACCGTGTGCATGGTATAACATGATAGATGCTTACTTGATGGATAATGACTTTGACAAATGTGACAGTGAGCCTACTCTCTACATCAAAGAAAGTGACATTAAGCTTTTTATTATTGTTCTATATGTAGATAATTTATTTTTTATAGGGAGTGATGATTTACTCATTGTTGATTTCAAATAAGTCATGACAAGTGAGTTTGAAATGACCAAACGGGGGTTGTTAAGGTATTTTTTGGGCATAGAAGTGAAGAAAACAAAAAATGGTATTTTTATTTCGCAAGCAAAGCTTGTAGTAGACATTTTGGAGAGGTTTAATATGTAGAACAACAATCTTGCACCAAGTTATTCCAACTGTCATGGGGTTGAAGTTGAGCAAAGAAGATTGCAACAGCAATGTCAATCTAGTGTTTTACAAAAGTATGATGGGTAACTTGATGTATTTAACAACAACTGGTCCTTAGTGAATTTGGTGTCAAGGTTCATGGAGACACAAGGAGACACATTGGCAAGCAGCCAAAAGGATTTTAAGCTACGTCAATGGGACAAAGGAGTATGGAATTTTGTACACCGCAACAAATGATTTTAGGTTGGTTGGTTACACTAACAGTGTCTGGGCAGGAAGTGTTGATGATAGAAAGAGAATGTTAGGACATTTTTTTCATTTAGGTTTGGGGGCCATTTCATGGGCCTCAAAGATAGTGTCATTGTCAACAACATAAGCCGAATATGTCACCGCAACAACAACAATCTGTCAAGTAGTTTGGATGAGAAGAATGTTGAAGGATTTATGCCATGAACAAGATGGAACAACAACTATTTTCTACGACAAGAATTCCACAATTGCACTATCAAAGAATTCTATTTTTCACAAGAGGAGAAAGCACATTAACACTAAATATCATTTTATTAGAGAATTGATTAACAATGGTGAAATTATGTTGCAATATTGAAGGTCGTAGAAACAATTTGGAGACATCTTCACAAAGCCATTGACATGTGAAAATTTTGTTTATCTGAGAGATTGTTGGAGAATTGTCGGCTCTTGTGATTAAGGGAGAGTGTTGGAAAAATTAATCTCAACCATGGTAGTTATTAAAATGACAACAACCATACTTATGGTACACACACAAACCAAACAAGTAGGCATTTATTGGGTTGCAGATTTTGTTTGTAGGTTGAAGGATATGGATTAAATGAAGTTATGGATGTGAGTACAAACTTCTCATTCCATAACATATCTCATTCTGTAATGAATGAGAATTTAATACAGTGTTGGTAAAACGTATAGTCTAGACATTTATTCCGCCACTAATATATGTACTCCATAACATAGAAATTCATTTTTTTTTTGTACAATCACCCATCCTGTGCCTTAATACTTTTGACTTTGTTATGAATTAATATGTTAAAACTTGTATGTTTAAATATACATGTAAGTTGAAGTCTTTAGCTTAGTGGTGAATGTAAGTCTGAGAAGTTTTAGAGAGAAAATGGTGGAACAATTTGTGGTGGGTACGTAAAACGATTTAGTTAAAACTTGTATGTTTAAATATACATGTAAGTTGAAGTCTTTAGCTTAGTGGTGAATGTAAGTCTGAGAAGTTTTAGAGAGAAAATGGTGGAACAATTTGTGGTGGGTACGTAAAACAATTTAGTTACATGGTTTTACAGTGAATTACTTACTCCGCAACTCCTTGTGAATAGTGAAGTGTAAATTTCTATAAGAACTCTTGTTTGTTTTACTTGGTAAAAGAGCCACAACTTCCATACGAATGTATTTCATGTATTTGAAATTATAATAAAAAGTTATATTGTATTTCATGTATTTGAAATTATAATAAAAAGTTATATTGTGTTGCTTCCTATTTGAGCTTTTATTTCTGTTTAGTCGACCGAGTCAATTGTGTGGTTTTGTGGAGACTCTTCGCCTTAAACTTTCGTAAATCTTGAACAAGTTTGAAACCTCTCCGATGACCTTTGAATCTAATACATCATGTGTAGGGTCAACAATTTCATGTCGAAAGACCAATTGCTTGTGTTTGTGATATCTATGTCGAAAGACCAATGGCTTGTGTTTGTGATATCTATGGATAGATCCATGTGTTTATGATATTTATCAGTTTATGATTCAAACTTGAAGGGATACTGGTTTATCCAATGTCTAACACTCTTCAATGTTAAATAGACACATCTGTTCTTCCTTCCACACGAATGCTAAGTAGACACATCTGTTCATCCTTCCACACGTACAATCCAGATGGGTGCTAATTGGGACACAGAAGACATAGCCCTACGCGGGAGTAAATATTTATTTCCCGACGCAATTTACAAAATTTGTAATTTAAAGTGGGTTTCCGATACACGAACTCGGTTTGACACCGTTGAAAAAATTTATAATAAAGCCGTTGTTCGAGTAAAGATGAATGATCTTTTAACCTGGGCGTTGGGCTGATGATAATCGTTCCAGATTCCGATCTAATTGCTGGTTGCTAACTTGCTGGTAAGTATGTTTGGATTGCCTCGTCTTGCATGTCATCAGATATATTTTGTTCACGAGATCTTGGAGAGCATTATACATAAATTTTCAACAATCCTTTGCAAAAATGTGCAATGAATATAATGTACATATCAATTTATCTTTCTGCGCATTCAAATGGTTCAGAGTATTGATTAAACTTTTCCATCTAATTCATCATTGCGCAGGACAAGCAGTTTCTAAATTGCAACATGGTTGTGCAGGTAGTAGAGCTTGAGTTTAAGGTGCAATTTAAAACAGAGGACTAAGGAAAATTCAAGCGAAGCAGAACGCCTTCACACAATCCCATGGAGCTCACTGATAGAAACCGTCAGTTGGTGATCGGTACAATAGTCCTTGGTGGTCGATTCAATTACAGGATTTGTTTTATTGGCAACAACCTCCGTTGATTTGCAGAGCTGTGGTCGTGCTAGCAAGTTGATATTGGCGTTAAGCGTCTCTCTGATCATAATAGCAAGGGGATTACTTATCTATGCCCATCTCTGTCAACTTCTTCAGCGTTCTGGAAGACTAATATGCAGCCAAAGCCGTCCTTCATAATCAGATTACAAGTTCTATTAGAAATGTTGTCCATGAGGATTGCCATTGGATATAATGCCGGATGTACGGACTATAGCTGAAAATTGTTCCACTCAGCTCACCATTTATCTTTATGTCAAAGTGAAAAAACGTTTGACCCCATTTATCTAATGTTTCAAATAATTAAGAATGTTTCTCTCTATGTGCATGCAAAAGAAATTTGAATCTTTAATATCATGTTCATCTGAGTCCTGATTTTCTTGGCAACAAATAATTGGCTTGTTATTCGGCAGTTAATGGGTTGGACTGTATATATTTATAATTGGATAATGTACATACAATGGTGGATATATACAGTCGCGTAGTATTTACTGCATGCCAGTTATTTTCTGCCGATCTTCTTTACTCATGGATACCATGTTGGATTTAAGGATGGAAGTGTTGGATATTTTTGATGCAAAATACCAAAAACAAACAAATTACACACCACAGAGACAATGCTCTGTTTCCTCTGTCCAGGATCCTTGCACAGGGAAGCTCTTAAAACAAATATATTCATAACAGTTCATTACACAGCCATAAAATGCTTCTATTGCTTAAAAAACAAAAGAAACTGTTACAATCTCATCCTCTACGCAGAGAGGGATTCACAAAGCGAACTCTGTCGCACTCACTGGTTTTCCACTGCTGTGGATATTACAAAAGGGTTCATACCTTTCCCTTGGTTATGCAATGGGCGAGCAATACATTACATCCACCGTTCTTGTTAATTTTCGCACTGTTGTGCGTTCACTGCATACAGTTCCATGAACAACCTCTGCGCGCAGACACTCCTCTGTTCTTCTCTGTTCTTCATGAACAATACAGTGCACAGGTACTCTTCTCCTGTTCTATTCCCTGTTCTCATTTAACCTCCGCGCGCAGGCACCATTGCTCTGTTCTTCATGAACAATACACCCGCACACAGGCTCTCCTCTCTTTTCCCTGTTTTCTCATGCATCTCCCGCGCGCAGGCTCCATTCTGCTCTTTTTCTTGTTCTCTGGACAATGCTGCCGCGCAGGCACAATGTGCTCTTTTCCCCTGTTCTAATACAATCTCCGCGCGCAGGCACACTACACCATTGTTCTATTTCTTGTTCTTCATACAACTCCCACGCGGGCACACTTCTAATGTTCTATATCAAAACACGCGTATATAACCAAAAACATGAAAACCTGTGTGTGCCGTAGGGAAATTAACTGTCAACCTAATTCTACGAACAAACATTGAATTCCATTCAATTTCTTCTCTGTGGCGGTCAACAGGAAAACCAAACACGCCACGCAAACCATTGAATTTCAGCAGGCCAAATGCAACTTCGGAGATCGACGGCTGAGAGCGCGCGCCCAAATCGCTGAGCTGATCCGACGAGGTTTGCAAGCCATCCTCGGGCAAACGAAACAGACTTTAACATCCGGGGAGCAGGCGGTATTGCTGTTGTACAGGGACGCGTGGCGCCTCCTAATTGTGTCGGGGCCCCTCCTGCTGGTACAGCCATTTGCGAATGGCGGTGCGGGGAGACCGGGCGGTTTTCCAAAACCCGCTTAGCGGTTGAAATTAATTATTTCAACACTCCCCTTTAATTTCAACTGCTGGGCATTAGGACATACCCAAACACTTCCTCACATAGAGGGATTCACCAACTGCTGTTGCAATAACATCTTCCTCACATAGAGGGATTCACCAACTGCTGTTGCAATAACATCTTCCTCACATAGTGGGATTCACCAACTGCTTCTGATGCAGTTCTACACACAACAAAATAGTCTTCCTCTTAATAGAGGGATTAACCTGAAACTGTGCTTAAGAGCACCTTCCTCATGACATAGGGATTCACCATAACAATGTGCTGAAGAGCACCTTCCTCTTGACAGAGGGATTCACCTGTGACTATGCTGAAAAGCATCATCCTCTTGATAGAGGGATTTACCATGTGTATGCTAAAAAACATCTTCCTCTTGACAGAGGGATTTACCATGACACTGTGCTGAAAAGCACCTTCCTCTTTAACAGAGGGATTCACTAAGAACTTCACTTCCTCTCACGGAGGGATTACTGCCAAACACTGCTTTAGAAGCAGTTTCAAAACAAAACATTCATTGCACTGTTGTGCATACTCATTACATTGTTCTTTTATGCTGCTGCATATTCTCTGCTGCACTATTGTGCCATCTTCTTTGCTGCGTCTACCCCACACTGCTGTGTCTACACTTGCTGTTGTGTTGCTGCACTTCACTTACATTTCTTTGCAAAATCTGTATTGCTGTGCATTCTTCAAAGACAGAATACTCTGTTTTTTCTGGAACAATTACTCTGTCCCACCTTACAAATTTACACTGCTGTGTGTAAACATTTCTTATATTCACTGCTGTTGCATATGTTGCATTTCAATTCAATGAACAACACATTCACTATACTTACATTTACTGCTGTAAGGAAAAATTTCTTTTACATCTGCTGCTGTCCATTACCTTTCATTTCTTCAACAAAAACTTCATGCTGCTGCATTTTCTTATTTACATTGCTGTGTAAAAACACATTTCTTCATTCTCTCTTAGTTCTGGTTTCATTTTCTTGGCACTACTGTGCTTCTTCTTCTTGCCATCACGCTGCTGCCTTTTCTTATGCATGTCCATACCCATAACCATAGACTCTGTCATCCCTGGGTTTTTATTTGCTGCTACGTTACCTCTGCAATTTGTACTGTGGCTACCCTTGTTCCTTTTTACACCCTTGCTTCACAGAGTCTTCGTCTTCATTTTTTTTATTTACACAATGCATTGCTATGCAATTCCTTTCGTTTTTCTGCTGCCATACACATTCTCATTCATCCCATGTGCATTAAAAATATACGATGTTCCTGTTTTTCTTTATGCATTTCTTTGCATGCTGCATTGCATATGAACATTTTTTTACTGCTGTGTATTGTACTTGAGTATGTTCTCTCACATTACATAGAAGGAAACTATCTTCCATTGCTATGCATTTCAATGCATGTGCTCCATAACAAAAAATTGAAAACTGTTGTTTTATGTTCTATCTTCCCACTGCTGTGAGGGTCTCCATGCTTTGCATACTTTTCTTATTGCGCTAATGCACTTCACATTTGAGCGCTGCCCCTTTTTCTTCTCTGCTTTTATGTGCATGTCTAATAGGTTACCCAAATTTCATATTATTAAGTCTCTTTATCTGGATGTTTATGTGAAAAAGATTTTGATTCAGTTTATATCTTTCAATGGCGGTTGAAATTTATTTAGGCCCACATATACCACATCAGCTCAGGATTTACCTTAATGTCCATATCTCAGAATGTACTCTGAAATTTTCATATATTTAAGATTCTCTACCTTCATGGCCGTGTGAAAAAGGTTTTTATCTGGGCTATCTCCTTCAAGATTTCATATAGTTCAGAATATTAGCTGTTTGTCAATGTCTAACATAGTGAGAAATGTTCATATAATTAAGACGATTTGGAAGATGGTGTAATGTAATACATTCAACGAGCATTGTTGTTCAATTTCAATATTCTATCAATTTGTCTTCCAGAATAACAAATCTCCTAATAATTTAGTATCACAGTTTCTAGCGTTAAATAAATTCTGGTATTAAATAAAAATAGTTAAAAAAAATAATATACTCTGCCCTAGTATAGAAATGCATGAACGTTCATTATGACCGGTTGATATTATTATGATGGTGAAAATAACGGGTTAAAAATTGAATAAAATCTGGGCCCTCGGTCTGTTTTTAAGAGTCAATTTAGGTCGCAATACATTTTTTTTGTTTGGCTCCTTATTAGATGCAGAATGCCATCGCTTACCATCTTTGTACCTTGAAGCTCACGCTTATATCTAATAATAAATGTGTGGGCAGATTGCAAATCAGGCTGCTATCGATCTCCCTTCACAATATAATTATTTTATGATTAGAATTTATAATTATTTTATGATTAGAATTCTATTTCAGCGTCCAAATCTTGTATGCATTTGATTATCCAAATGTTGAACTGGTAATCAATTACGATGCGACGATGGTTTATAATTTTATAAATATGGGTATATAAGGTAACTATATTTTTAATAATCTATTGGTCAACATGTAAATTTGGAAAAACAATTATTCATTATGTTGGATGTATCATTGAACTTATTTTTATAATGAATTCGAATATTTTAATATGGTATGAAAAGAAAAATATAATAACTAGAGAAACATTTTATTTACAAAACTTGTATATAAATATAAGAAATTTTATATAATTTTTTGAAAAGGGGGTGTTTTATTTTTAATGCAAAATATATAGTATAGGTTTATTAGTGTAAATATGATATACATTAATTATAAAATTTCTCCTTTTAAATTTGAATAATATATATATTTTTTAATTTATAATATTAAATTTTGCATTTTCTTTTAAATGATGGTGAAATTCATTATGGATTTTAAAAGGACAATTTTTTGGCGTCTTTGAAACTTAGTTAAATTATCTCAAATCGAATATCTTGTCATTCTAAATTTAATGGTGATGCGACACCTCAAACCGACATCATATGTGAAAGTTATGCCTTGGTGAAGTATTCGTGAAACAACTAAACTTTTTGCAAGCAAGACCTACAGGTCGCCACATGACAATTAACTTTAGCAGTACAAATGTTGACATCATTTGTACATATGTTGATGCCAACAAGGTGATGTGACGATATGGTCAACA
The DNA here is from genome assembly GCA_031772625.1 of Pinus tabuliformis. Lineage (NCBI taxonomy): Eukaryota > Viridiplantae > Streptophyta > Pinopsida > Pinales > Pinaceae > Pinus > Pinus tabuliformis. The sequence continues at coordinate 1,522,196,551 of CM062820.1, read as the reverse complement.
AACAACTAATTAGGGGGTGACACGTCGTAGATGACATCATTATTGATGCTAGTAGCACAGTCACTAGGAAGTGAGCAATACATATGAAATAGGATGTGCCACGTGGCGTCTAGTTGGAATTCGTTCGATTTTCTTAATGACACAACATTTTGGACCTTTGTGGTGACGAAACTGACTAAATTTCCACCTACTTAATTTGCCCAATGACCCCTAAAAATTTGGCGATCAAATTTTTGAATTTCAAAAATAAAAATAAAAATATAATATATAATGGAAGGTTTACCGATGGTTAAACCCGACCAACTGTGCCCCAACTGTTATATATTATATATATAACATATTGCACAGATGGAACCTGCCTGAAGATTTCACTTGCTGGTTTGCCTGTGGTACCCAAAAACTAACGGACAATGAACTACCAACCCAAATCAAACAAAATGATAATTTATAATATGTTTATCCCGGGTTTGAACTCGGGTCTCCCAGGACCTAATCCGGGTTGCTGCTAGCACACCATAAGTGATGGACTTTGATAGGTCTGCTCTCCACTAATATATAAATTGAATTTCCATTGAGTGGTGGAATCTGTCTATCGTAGGTTTGAACCCGGGTCTCCTGGGACCTAATCTGGGTTGCTGCTAGCACACCATAAGTGACAAACCTTGATAGGTCCGCTCTCCACTAATATATAAATTGAATTTCCATTGAGTAGTGGGAGGGGGAGGCTGTGTAGTAGACAAATAACAGAGGAGGCCAACTTGTGGAACCTTGCATTGTCGGAATCGTGTCCTTCTTGGGTGCATTTTTTGAGAAATATTCAAAAAATCTTAAAGGGAATATTCCCATAGAGAATCTTGCAGGGAATCTTTAGATTCCCTAGAGGCTCTAGAGTCATAGTGATAAAAATAGGCTAAGTTTACACTCATCTAAACTAGAATTTCACAAGGAGTTCAGCCATGTAGTCCATTTCTTCATTTGAGCAATGGATTTTTTGCCCATATCTAGAATAATATCTTGTGAGGAATATAAAATATTCTTGGGGAGCCCAAATTTGACTGTGTTAGAAATGGGCCGCGTTTATACTCTAACTTCATAATTTTCCACCAGGATTTTGATGGTGTAGATAGTTTTCTGATATGAGCAACCCATTTTCAGGCCATCCCCAAATTTGGAGGTATAAGGTGTATTTTTCCATGTATTCATTTTGATTTTGTTGCTAATGAAGGAAGAGGCCTCCCTACTTTGAGCAGGGCCTGAAGACGTAGCCCACATTAGGTGAACTTTGTTATCAAGCTTTGTGTCTTTTTTTCTTTATGCTTTCCTATTTTTTCTTCTCTTCTTTGATGTGTATGTTTTTATGGTTATCATGCTCTTTTGTATGAAATTTTGAGATTTGGATCAAGTTTGGTATCAAAGTGGGTCTTCTACTGATGTGAATTGCAAGTGTATGATGACTAAGGAAAAAATCCAAAAGGGTGAAAGGTCAAAAATTTTGGAGGAGGAAGAATCATTGTAGTTATTGCAATAAGGATGGACATCATAAAGCCACATGTCAAGTATGCCATGACTAGAAAGCACTTATGAAGGAACCAACTGAAGAAGTTGTTTGAGAGAGTCAACTAGAGGAGAAAGACCTCTTGACTTTGTTGAATGAAAGTTGGTGGTATTAGATAGTACCTCATCATGGCCACATTTTGTGAATCACATGTGGTGAAATGTTTGTAAAAGTGATGAAGTGTTTCCCATCACTTATGAGTGCAATATAATGATCTTTTTGGCCTTTTAGTTGATAGATTGGGATTGGTGTCTGTTATGAGTCTAATGTAAACTTGTCCTTGAGTGTATTATAAAATCTTGGCAAATATGCGGTTTTCTTGGGTCATGTTTAGTCTTGTAAAAGAACATGTATTTTGCAGATTGTACTACAGGTTGCATAAAATACAAGTGTGGGTTCATCGCTTATGTCTTCAAAGTACAAATGTGAAGGAAAAGGAAGTGTGGCATGTTAGGGCACTTGTTGCAGGTTGTGCTCATGATTTTGGAGGACCCAAATCTCCTCAATGGGAAGGAGTGATCCAAGAGGATCCTAAAAGGCCAAATTTTCAAAGTTCTCAAAACTTAGTGAGACCTATCTCAAATTTAAGATATCATCATTTTGAATTCAATGACATGAACGATGCCTCAATCTAACACGATATGTGAAAGTTATGGCCCGCTAAAGTTTTCGTGAAATATCTAAATTTTTTGTAAGCAGGATCTACATGCTGCCATGTGGTAGCAGACATCAATAGTATAGATGATGATATCAGCAAGGTGACATGCTTGTATGGTCAACAAAAAACCAATTAGAGGGTGACATGTGGTAGATGATGTCAACATCCAGTCAATAGTACAAACGAATCATGATTGCACCACATGAAACCTAGTTGGAAGCTAGTTGATTTTCTTAGCGGAGCAACATTTTGGACCTTTGCAGCAATGAAAGAAACCAAATTATCGCCTACTTAATTTTCCCAATGAACCCTAAAAATTTGGCAACAAAGTTTTGGGGTCAATTTTTTGAATTTAAAAATAAAATAAAAATATAATATATTATGGTGGGTTGGCTGACAATCAAACCCTGTGAACGAAGCCCTAACCATTATATGTTATATATACAATGTATTACACATATGGTACCGATAGGTATTAAACCCACCTGACAGTTTCGTTGGTTGGTATGTCGACATTACCCAAAACCGACGTCCAACTAATCCCTGACCCAAATCAAACAAAATGACAAGTTACAATGTGTCCAACATGGGTTTGAACTTGGGCCTCCCAGGATCTAATTCGGGTTGCTGCTAGCATGCCACAAGTGGTGGAACTTGATAGATATTCCCTCCACTAATATAAAGTTAATGGATGTCAAGGGGTGGGAGGAGGAGGCCGCATGGTGGAAAAAGAGCAAAGGAGTCTAGCTTGTGGAACCTTGCATTGTCGAAACCATGTCCTTCCTGTACACATTTTTTGAGAAAGATTTAGAGAATATTACAGGGTATATTTCCACATAGATTCTTACAAGGAATCTTTACATTCCCTAGGGGCTCCAGAGTCAAATTGACTGAATTAGGCCAAGTTTATATTCATCTAAATCGTAATTTCACCAAGAGTTCAACCATGCAATTCATTTCTTCATTTCAACAGTGGAATTTTCACGCATCTCCAAAAGAAAATTGTGCGAGGAATCTAAGAGATACCCAGGGAGCCCAAATTTTACCATGGAAAAAAGGGGATGTGTTTATATTCAAACTTCACGACTTTCCACGAGGATTTGATGGTGCTGATGGTTTTCTGATCCAAGCAACTCATTTTCAGGCCATCCCCAAATTTGGAGATATAAGATGTATTTTGCCATGTATTCATTTTGATTTTGTTGCTGATGAATGAAGAGGCCTCCCCACTTTGATCAAGGCCCAGAGACATAGCCCACATCGGGTGAAATTCGTTATTAAGATTTGTGTCTCTTTCTCTTTATGGTTTCCTTTGCTTTCTTCTCTTCTTTGAAGTGTACATTTTTATGGTTACCATGCTCGTTTATATGCAATTCTGAATACATCCTTAAGGATCTGAATCATTTAGTTGGTGTAATATATGAGAGACTTAACATTACTTATTGTTTATTTATTTATTATTTTTAATTTTTAAATATTAATATTTATTAGTGTTACAAATTATTTTAAAAATGATTAAGGTGATAAAAAGTTATAGAAAAATAAAAGAGGTATGTATTTTAGAGTTGTAATATATGTTAAGAAAAAAATATATTAAAAATAATGAAAAACATATATATTCCATTAACATAAACTTAAACATTTACATATATAACACTAATAATTAATAATTATAATAACAAGAAGGCTACTCAACTACCAAGTATCTAGAAAGAAAAATTCACATAGTAATGACTAAAAAACTGAGTAATTTATAAACCTAAGAGAAACCTGACTGCATCCACACTCAAAATTGAATAGCCTATAAACCTAAGGGAAAGCAGACTGCATCCACACTCTTTCATGTATTGTCCTTCCCTTTTGAAAGGCATATTGTTACAATCGATCAAATGACTTATTTCCATCCTAGCCCTAGTGCTACGTCAAATTCCATTGTCTCATTGGTGTATCAATTCCAGAAGCCTACTAATGGAGGTTGAGATCCAACCATTTATAACAGGTACTTTTAATTTCGCTCCCCTCGTAATTTGTGTTAACACCATTTCTGCTACATCCATGCCAATATCTACAAATCGTTCTTTCCATACAAATAATTGTGAGGACCCTTGGATATATCCTTTTCAATATAACACATTTGAAGAAGCTGAATGGGAAGCAATGAATTTTTTTCTTTTTTTCTTTTCTGCAAATGAAATTTCTTACCAAGATATAGTTGAGAATTATATAAATGTGAATTAAAAACCATCATATATGGAGGATTTTTGGGCTTTATAATGCTTCCCATTTGGACGATTTATTGAACCCTATTGATGGATTGCCTCAATATTGTTTTCCGACCTAATGAGGCAATTTTGGAAGAAATGACTAGTCCTAAGAGACCATGGAATGATTTGCATCATCAGTCGTATTTTATACCAAAACTGCATAGGATGAAATAGGTGAGTTTTGTTTGACCATGTCATAAATGAAAGTCAACCAATGGACCTTTTAATGTAATCTTTTTTTTAAACTAAATGGAACAAGGAAAATAATTTTAAAACTATGCTAATTGACATTTCTAAGAAGCCCAACATTGTAGAAAATATTTTTATAAGGGTAGAATGTTATATTGAAGAGGTATCTATTTACACTATTTTTTGAAAGAGTTTCATGATGCTTTTTCTTGTAATTATGAAGAAATTCAAGTATTTGATCCCAACATCATTCACAATGAGATGAAGACCTATGAAAATGTGATGCCCATTAGACAGAAACTTCAATCAGTTAATCCTAAAAAGGATACAAAAATAAAGGCAAGGTAGGAAAGCTTCTTAAGGCGGGATTTATCTACATATTCCCTTTGATTGAACGGGCTTTGAACCCTATTCAAATAGGTAAGTAGCAACGAAACATCTATATATGTATGATTTTTCAAAATTTAAACAAGGGTTGTCCTAACAATGACTTCCCTATAACACTAATTAATCAAATTATTGATGAGTGTGTGGGAAGTGATATTCTTTCCTTGATGGATATATGGATACAATCAATTATATATTCATCCATAGGATCACAATAAAATATCCCGCATATTCCCTTGGGGTACTGTTGCATATCAAAAAATGTCGTTTGACCTATAAAATGTTGGAGCCACCTTCTAGTGGGCCATGTATTATGTTTTTCATGACATAAGTGTATCACAGAGGCCTTTATTGATGACCTAGGTGCTCATATTCAAAAATATTTTATCATACTACTTATATATTTTAGAATTTTAAAAGGTGTTGCTACTATAAGATATGGTTGAATCCACAAAAGTTCATTTTTTGTCTTACTTTTGGTTAATTGTTATGGTTTATCATTCCAAGAAAGGGGATCATGGTTGATCGAATTAGGTTTGAGGAAATAATTTAGCTTCCCATCCATCACATAGTAATCAACTTTAGTGTCTAAAAGGTAAAGTTAAATTTATAAGGAATTTTATTGTAAATTACGCTAAGATTATGAAATGTTTTAAGTTTTTGTTAGACAAAGGGGTACAATTCATATAGGATAAATATGCCAAACAATCATTTGAAATTTTGAAAACGACATTGACCTCTATTGATTTTATCAATCCACCTGATTAGAGTGTATATTTCCTTTTGAATCTAGCAACAAAAAATTCTAGCACTAGTATGGTTCTAGTTCAGAAGGATGACCAATTCAAAAAAATCTTATCTATTTCCTTAGTCATGGCACGATGGGTCTTGAACTCAAATTATCGCATGTGGAAAAGTTAGCACTAGCCTTAATTCATGTTATATAGAGGCTTTGTCATTACATTATGTTCAACAAAACCATACTTATTAGTAATGTTAATCCCCTTTAGTACATTTTGACTAGGTGAAACATAAATCCAGTAAATGGATTTTCACTTTACAAGAGTTCAATATTGACTTTATGTCAACAAAGTCTAAGAAATCATTCTGTTTCATGAATCTTATCTTGAAGTTACCTGGGTGGGGGGTTGGGGAGTGAAATTATGACAAGATTTTTTTTTCTAGATGAGCACCTATTCATTATCTGCTCAAAAGATAGTTGGTATGGATATATCCTTATATATCTCCAAAATTTGAAATTTCCATTGTTCTTCTCAAGGAATGATTAATGTTGTATTCCACATCCAGATAAAAACTATAGATTATACTCTCTCTATCATCAAGGAATAGATTTGATATTACAACACTATTTAACCTACAAGGAAGAAAATAATTCATGAATGGCCACCATAGTGGGGTGTGTGGTCATCATTTATCTAGGTTGGAAACAAACTAGAATATTTTTTGTGTTGGCTAACTCTGGACAATTATTTTTAAATGTTGTACTAAACCCATTACAAAGTGCAACCCATGCTAAGTATTCACACAAAAAATGTGCATACATCCTGCTCCGCCTTTTTTAAGTTCTTATCATCAGTCCATTCTCGAAGTGGGGGTGGAATTTACTACTTGTCACTTATCCTCGATTAAGTGAATTATCATGGTTGTGAACTACTTCACTATGTGGGTCAAAGCCATGCACTATTTCTTGAATGATGGTGAGACTACTACACCATTCATCTTCAATCAAGCCATCAAAAGTTTCAAAATTCCAAGGGATACTATCAATAACCATGGTCATCATTTCCATAATAATATGATGGTTAAGTTGGCTTCAAATATAGGGTATAAATAAGACCATTCATCTCCTTAATATACCAAATAAAATGGACATGTAGATGTAGGCAATAATTCCTTAAAACCATCTTATAGAGAATTATTAAAAAAAGTAATTCCAACTATAATATCATGGTATATCTATCCCTTTGGGCATACTAAACTTATATAAAGATTTCCACTGGGTTTAGTCAATGGTGTGGAATCAATTCTTCCCATTGAATGTGAAATACCATCCCGAAAGCTAGTAGTTAGGAATCCTCTTAATACATACAGTATGGAAGAGAACCTCATCCACCTAGAGCATCTTTATGGGTAGTGTCAAGATGCAGATATGGTGAACAAGCAAAAAAAAAGGATGTGAAATTTAAATACAATAAATATGCCATCTAAGGGTTTTCTCTGAAGGTGACCTTGTATTAGTTTAAGACGAAGAAAGTGATGTCTTATAGGTAGGAAAGATTAAATTAATGTGTTATGGGCCTTACATTGAGTGGAACATACTAAAAAAAGGAACTTATGGATTGATTGTTTATGATAGAAATGTTCTTGGAAGCCTAGAAATGGGATCTACCTTAAGAAGTACTATTATCGAGCTATTTAACATGCAATTTTTTTTTGTAATTAGTGCATATGGATTATTTTGAATATTCTAGTCTTTTGTTGATGTTTTTTTATTGTGTTTTTAACATGCTTTCATAATTCTAGATGGATGATCTTGTCTTTCTAGGGTTTGTAGATAGAGTGGGTAATATATTTTCCTTTTGGTTAGTTGTGTCTCGTGGTGCATGTATTGGAGCATCAATTAATAATATTACCAAATATTGTGCCATTATTGAGTTGTTTTGAGAAGCTATTTCATATGATATTCAATCCTTAGTAGTTCATCTAGATTCATAGCTCGTGGTGTCACAAACCAATAATGTTTATTGTGTGTGAGAACCTAGGTTATTTCTAAGATTTCTTCATGTGAGACTACTTGAGCATTAATTATGTTACTTACATTTTCCAAGATCGAGAAATAAATTTGTTGATTCAACTGCTAATTATATATTGGATTGGAACAATTATCATTCATAATATTGAAAACATGTTTAAAATACACAATCACATCAATTAAAATAATATCTAATTAAAAAAAAGATGCACATAGTCCAAAAGTTTTGATTACAAAATGTGGACACATCTCCTACAAATAAAGGCTAATAGCCAAGTAATCATCTCTAAAAATTGATTAATCTATCATAGTACATATCCATAGCTAGGTTTAGGGCCCCTGTCCCCGATGTGCATCCTAGTAGAAAATGGTGGCATTTTATATCCTTTTGAAAGAGCCATATTGATGCATGTAGCACTCTAACCACATGACATTGCATCCCATTAGGGAGGTCCTCAACTTGTGCCACAGGGAATTGGAAAGTTAGACCCTCCAAGTTTTCCTATACAAAGTGCAGAACCATTTTGTCTCTAGTGGCTTGTTCCTCACCTATATCTTAACACCTATGACATAGGAGCCCCTTAGGTTTGACTGGTCCAATATCTACATGATCACACACATTTCATTAGTGCCTTTTTCTCACTAAAAAATATTTAAATATTCCTATGTTAATTATATTAAAATTCATAAAAATTTAAAAAGTATAACATCATTGACCTATGCCACCTCATGCAACATTTGAAGGAGTAACTATCTCTAGGTCCCCTTGAAATTCAATACTTGCATATGGGTAATCATCATTGGTGATGATCTAGTGATCCTTTTGGTGGAAGAAGTTGTCATAGAATGTGGAAAGCATAACTCACCTTACTCCTAATCTGCCCATGAGGTTTTCCCACCTTGCCATTGAAGCTCTCTTAAATGAGTGATGTGTGTCATAACCCTAGGTCGAAGTGAGAAAACTCACTCAAAGAAGAAGGAGCAGAAGATGCTCCCATAACCATGGTTTTTTGTCCTACCTTATTTGCATGCACTCATATGACCTTTTATGTTAGTCAGTAGTGTAGTACAAATATAATATATATGGTTAGAAATATGCACTCCATTTCCAAGGACATTTGTGGTCTAAACACTTGGTGATGTGAAGTAGATCCAAAGACTTGAGCTATCATCAAAACTATGGTCTTGATAGTCAATATCTTGATGTTGTTGATTGTTATCTAAGTACCCACTTTTTGGATACCTACTATACAACAGATTTCTATGTAGTCTTTGATAATAAGACCTTTACTAGTCTTACAATTCATCTTTACTACATCTCCTCTTAGTATTCTAAGACCAAATTATCCACTTCTTCATGCTCAAGTTATATCCATGTAATTTTTATCCTGAGACAAAAGAAAATGTAGATGTTAATTTTTTTTCATAATGGGCATGTGAATACACACCTCTTCTTTTGAATAATCATGTGTATACATTAGTATTTTTCTAGCAAGTTTTATATATGACCAACCATATGCGATCGAATAGTAGGGTATTCACATATGCATATAACCATTTCTAAATTTTAATTAATATTCCTCAAATTTTCATCAAAATCAAATTGAAATGGATAGAATTGAAGAGAACTTAGTGAGGAATTATCGAAAACTTGTGGAATCCCAATTTATCACCTAGAACATTTGATATCCATGAGGAAAATTCAAGAAGACATTTTGGCTCCAAATTATATCCGAGGGGTAGAAACACAACTAATTGGTAAATTTTTTAATTTTTTATTATTTATCAAAGTTTCTAACACAATTTTGTATAGTTTATTGTCATTTTTATTCATTTTAATGGAGTGAACTAATATTAACCTTATTTTTTAGTGTTTACTTAGTTTTTTAAGTCTTTAACTAAATCTCGTCACCTTAAGAATTTTTTTCAGCATTCATTGACCATAATGAGATCCATTGTGGTAGATGTCATTTTCATAAACTGACATACATGGTAGGAATTTTGTGTTACATAATGTATTTTGACCTTATTTTTAGTACCATACCATAGTTTTGACCCCACTATTTTGTGACAACACCATTTTACTCATCATTTCATGTGTCATAACCTAGTGGTAGAGCCTAACTTCACATGGGCATCCTAGTTAGTACCTAATTAACCATCTGATGCCCATCCTATCTTGAATTATTTTACTTGGGAGTCCTCTTAATTCTTGTCATGACTTTGCATTGAAATGTAATACTTTTTCTTCACTTTTATTCTCATTTATATGTTAAAGTCTCTGTTGTAGCTGTTATAATAACCCCTCCAAAATTTCTAACTCTCCAAAATTTCAGAGCCCCTTTATCATTTCCATAGTTGCCTCCATTCCTTAGAGTATATTTGGAAGCCTGGAAACCCTAGAAAAGTTTCAAAAGCCCGAGTCTCCACCTCATAAGCCAAACCACGTTCATGATCAAGTATAGTCATCAAGTTGTAGTACAATGGCATAGCTAATTTCTCCTTTTGTGACCCATGTGACCTCACCAAATCACTAAGTCACAGAATTCACATGGAAAATCCTTCTTGTTGTGTGACCTATGCAACTATTGCGATTATGTGACCCAATAAGTCACTGGGTCACAAGGTCGCAAAGGTCTCACCACCTCGAAAATGCGACCTCTGCGACCTATACGACTTAGCAACCCCTTGAGGTCACTAGGTCACAAAGGTCGCATACTGTCCTAAGTTAGACAATGTGACCCATGCGGACCCCCACACATGTGACCAAAATTATAAATACCAACCTCAACCGGTCATTTGCACAGGGCTTCTTAGTTGCATGAAGACTAGGGAAGCTCGGTGGCTGGACAAGGTGAGCGACCCTCATAGGTAGGTGACCTTTCCCCTTCTCGATAACTGTTTCTTTTCACCATGTGTCTTCCTCTTCTGCCCCGACCCTGCGAAATCCAAACCAGGAGGGTTTTTTCCACGATTACTCCTCATTTCAATTACAAAACCTAGCTGAGTTGTTGTTTAACTTCATGAGCCTCCCTGAGTGTTTTCCATGCCCATTTCTAGTCCCTAGCTAACCTGCTATCCCTGCAAACCAAGCCATCTACCCCTGGAAAGCCCCAAGGACCTCTCCTAAGCCACATTCATCCCCTCAAAATCACCTAAAGATGCAAGTCACATGGCCTAAGGTCGCGATAGGTAGAACAATGCGACCTCGTAATGTTCACAATCTCACGACCATAGTGACTCTGCGACCTCTATGACCCCGCAACTTAACCGACTTTGTGACCCATATGACTTGACTGATTTCGTGACCTCGCGACCTCACTCCTAGCTTTCCTAGTCACTAGGTCACACCCTAATTGATCTGACCCACGCGAACACGTCACCTTCGAGACCTCACGACTTGCTAGAAGGAATTCTCTTGGGCTCTAAAAGCCATAGTTTATATTTGACACTTAAGTTTTATTCTCACGTCGTCTCTCTCATCGTGGGACTATTTATTTGATATTCCAAGTGATGTGGATCTCGAATGCATCTCCATCCCCTCCTTCGAAGATGACATGGTACCTTTGGTAGAAAAATATGTCTGTAAGAGCCCTGGAAGCAGCTCACAAGAAGTCTACTAGTATGAAAAACCCCCCATCTATGCGATAAAACTTGAAATATTAACAAAAACACTAGGCTCTCCTCGTATGATATTTATGAGGAGTTCACCAATCTAGATATACTAGAAAACTAGGAGGATTTCCCGGCGTACATAAATGTTAAGAGATCAAAGTTTCATAAGGTGGCATCACATCCTATAGTTTTCCCATGTGCTAAGACCATTTCTTGTATCATACAGAGCACAAACATAGATTCATGGATAGTAAGGGATCATACTGGCACACTGCTTTCCTTGAGAACAAATATAATTGCAAATAAGCATCTGGAGCCAGACCAACCACCAGAGTTCTATATGGCCTCATGCCTACTAGACAAAGTCTATGCAAGGTGTCAGTTCAACAACTGAAGCTACAATTGGAGCATGTTTGTAGTCAGCCCAGTACACCATTATTACAAAATATTTCGGGACACCAGCTCTAAGGGTATGATTGATATTATTTCTGAGTCATTTATTGCTCCACTATATCAGCAATTGTTTTGGGAAGAACCAACTTGTATGTCAAAGAGGGTCATGGAACCATCATCAAGGTGGCATATTTGTTCCTGATCTAGGAGGGAAAATTTATTATAGCTTTTGGTTTCTATAAATCCCCGCATGCTCTTCCCAGGTTCGCCATAGATAAGGTGCTCTTGTGGGAAGTATGTTATCAAATGACACAAGGCTGCTTGAAAAAACTGAGAAAATGGAAGAAGAAACCATGGCTAGCTTTCCCTGTTGTCATCGGGGCCTATGTGGTAGAAAATTTCAAGGAAGTGGAGGCAGAAGTGAAGGCATTAAAAGGGTGTCATTTTTTGACCTTAAACCATTGTACGTGTGATCACGAGAAGGTTGTATTTGCTCATTGCAAGATAGCTAATTTTAATCGGTCATACTGGCATTCCAAACAATATCATGAAGATGGAGTTAGGAACTGGTACAATTACACTAAGGAGCTCAACCCCAGCAAGTAGCAAGCAAGAGATGAGGAGCTCCTCGAACACTCCCAAGAGAATGTGAGCCTACAGGAGAGGTCATCCACCCTGAAAAGGAAGCAAGAGAAGTAGAAGGAAATAGGGAAACTCAAGAAACAAAAGGATAAAGAGGTAGAAGATGCCTCAAGTGACCTGAAAGTAGGAGAAGATAATGAGATGCTAGAACAAAGGAGCATATCCCTAGAAAAGAAGAAGAAAGAGCTTAAGAGGAAAAGAGAGGAATAGCTCAAACAATTACTACATTTAGGTGACCAGGACCATCTTGAGAAGAGAAGGTGGAAATAAGAGGAAGAGAGAAAGAAGAAAATGGAAGAAAAGAAGCTAGAGGAACAGGAAGAGTAAAGGGCCAAGGAAGAAGAAGATATGAAGAAAAGTGAACAAGAGCTGAAAGAACAAGAAGAAAGGCTCAGGAAAGCCGAGGAACTTAAGAAGAAGTAAGAGAAAGAAGAGAAATAAAAGAAACGGTTAGAGGAAGAGCAGAGGAAGAAAGAGGAGGAGGAAAGGAGAAAGAAGGAGCAGAGAGAAACTAGTAAGGCAACTCAACAAGACTTAGACAAAGTTGAATTTTCTCCATTATATGTTCCCCCTTCTACTCCCCTCACTGGAGGACATATTCCCCTATAAGAGCTTGACATTCCCGAAGAAGAAGAAGAAGTGTTGGATCTCACCAAGCTCACCTTTGATCAAGTTAGCTTCAAGATCAGGAAGGAGAGGAGAAAGTGCTATTCTAGAAACCCTGTAGAACCCTTGTCATCAACCACAACTAAAGAAATTATTCCTAACACCATAGTTAATCCTGAGATGACTGCCTCGATCGGAATTGCATTTGTGACTGCGACTAAAAACAATGTTTCTAGGATGAGAAAAGAAAGCACAAAACTCTAAAGAAATCTTTATGCATCAGAGTTGAAGGCCACTATGGCAAAATAAGATAGAATTAAGGCAGAGGAAGAAAGCACAACTCTTTACTTAGTGCACTCTAGTACAATATAACTATAGGCTACAATCAAAGATGAGACTGGGATGCTCAATGAAGGCATGGAGATGGTCTATGAAGAAATGTCAAAGCTACATCACATGGTAGCTCCAATATTGGCCATACAAACCCATACAAAAGAGAGGTCTGCTATGCTGAAGGAAGTTGTGGAGCTCTAGATAGAATACATGAGTGGTCCATCAAGCATCCAGGGGAATCAACAATATTCCCCAAAAAGGATTGGATCACCATGCAAAATGCAAAGTATAGCTACACATCAAGATCCAATCAAAAGGAAAATCGGCCAAAGATTAAGATAGAGTGTTGGCTTCATATAGAAATGTTTTTCAGTGGCTTAGAATCAATGATCGAAAACCATGTGGTCCCATCCATCAGAGAACTTGGGTAGGTAAGAAAGTAGGAAGACATCTCATAGGAAGTTCATGAATTCATTGACACATATAGGTAGATCGCCCACTTAGACAACCTACCGGTTACAAAGGAGAATATCACACGATATGTGGTTGAACTAGTGAGTATGTACACAAAGTTGGTGACGCTAAGAAATCAGGTGAATGCCAAAAGGACCACCCTCATACCAGATGCCCTTGAGTGCCTACACAGACATGATGAGGAAAAAGCATAGATTCCCCCATTGTAGTTGAGTACATGCTTTGGCACACTTACCTAGTGGAACAACTCCACTTGGACATTCGCGAACTTTTTATTTTCAAGTTGATAGGGTAGATTTTGCTCATTTTATGAATTTGGAAAATTAGGATAGAGTAGGAAAGTTATGGAATGTGAAGAGTCATGAGGAAGTCTAAAGGTTACAAGGTAGTTGAAAGGTCATGAATAAGTCCTGTTACACAGTAATTTGTCACCATCCCTGTTACTCCTCTTGTCGTACGTTGGAGGACTCATCCCGGGAGTTATAAGAAGTGACAAAGTCTAAAAACACTTGCATTATGTTCCCCTGAGTATGTACTTCATGTTCCCTGAAGACACCTTCTACAGATTATCCCTGAAAAATGCTCTTTTTCCATTGGCGCAGGTCCACAGCATCTTACCCGCGCCAATCATGGAGATCCTCAAAAGAGGGCGCGACCATTGGCGCTCTGTCTTATAGCAACAGTCGCGCCAACCAAGTTTGGTCATGCTTTTTGCCTTAACGCACGCCCGACTGTTGTTTCCTTCATTACATGGAGCTTTTTGAGGATAAAAAATCAGTCTTTTGTCGAGTTCGATCCTATCTCCATCTTTAATGGCTTTTGGGGATAATGTTAATCCACAATAGGTGTCCCGGTTCATCGTATCCTCCTCCCTTCTTCATCTATATAAGCTTGTCCTTATGCATTGGACAAGCTAGTGATAGTTGTTAGTCATGGAGTGTTAGATGTTGAGTTCTTGAGTTCTTGGAGGAATGCTAGCGAATGCTAGAGAGGTTATGCTGCCGGAGAGGAGATGCATTGCAAGACACATATAGTTACTCGCCCAGCCAGGAGAGGTTCAACGTCAGAACCATGGTTGTAACTTTTCTTGTTTATTATTAATTAATGAGCGACTGTTATTATAGTTCCAATCTCATTGTCTATTATGGTGATGTGTTGATTTATTTCTTTTCTGACTGAAATATAGTTGTGCCTTGGTAGATTTTATGTTGGTATCTGTCTCTTCCTTTGCATGTGCAGGTGTTCGTTTATGATCTGCTGGAGCAAGGGAGCGGGAATATCAACTCTGCTTCAATCATAGCGTTGGACTCCAGGTTGGTCTTCTTAATTCACCTTTGATGCATAACTAGGAACTTGCGTAGCAGCGTGGTTTGATTGTGGCTAGCTCTGTTTTAGGCTAGTGGGATCGCCTCTCTCCGCAGAGGGGATTTACCTAACCAACAATTTGGCAACTCCACTGGGGAGAAGCTATTTGGAATTTGTCTTGCATGTTAATTTTCTTCTGCTTGCTTGAGTGAATGAGCTTCCTGAGTCAGTTTTGAGTTTATTCTTTACTGTTTGACCCATCTGAGCACTGTCAACCCGACCTGAGGTCGTATCATTTATTTTTCTAGCCGGCAAGCTTAATTGGCGCGGTTATTACTCTGACAGTCGCGCCAGTTGGCGCATGTTGCTCAAAAGCAACTCGCGCCAATCCTGTGGTAGCGCAAGTTGCAGGCTGACAGTCGCGCCAGCCCTGTAAATTTTGCCTGTGTGTGGGTGGAAAGCTCTTTCAGTCTCTTTTTATATCTCTTACAGCCTCTGGAAGTGTGTTGAACCTCTGCTTGACTGGTCTTAGCCTTTATCCTTCAGTTGTTTGCTTATTTCTATTGATTTTCGTCTCAGCCCTAGAACATCTAGTGACTTTGCATGTCTAGCCTTCTGTGGGAAGTTTCGGTCTCTTGATTATCCAGTCAGCTTGTTGGTTGTGTTCTGCACCTATCCAGTGATTTGTTAAAGCTTGATCTTCTATACTCTGAGTGCTTCACTTCTAACCTCTTTGGATTTCACTTGACTTCATTCGAACTTAGATTACATGGTTTAGTGAAAGTCTTTTGTGTTTTTCCTTGCTTGCATGGTTCATTTTGGTGTTTCAGAATTGGTTCTATTTCATTGAGTGAACTTGGATTGTGCGTATCTCTTAAAATTTGTTTACATGCATCATGCCATCTTAAAGGAAAGAAAAACAAAAAAAATCTTTTGCATTGAATATTAGTTAGCATTTGTTGTTGTTTGTTGCTATTAAAAAGAAAAAGAAAAAAATTCATTTCTTGTTATTAGCTGCATTAAGATCTTTGTTGTTGGTTGAGTGATCATTTCGTTTGTAAAAATCTCAACCCTCCTGTAGATAGAATTCATCGAATCAAATGATATAATTTTGGCATATAGTTTGCATTTAAGAAGTTTTTGAGATATCACATATGGTAGGACCAAAAACTGAAACATAATCGAAGATAAACTTTAAAATAAACTCAATGAACATAACAACGCATTGGAACATAATGCAAATACTCTAGAGGTCTAGGTTAGAGACGTGTTCCGGCGTCTTTAAACCTAGTAGTTTATCGTCGAGTGGTTGGGTGATTCCTCCACGGTGAAACGATAGGTGCCAATACGGACTGTGCTCCCACGTACCGTCGCGTATATATTGGGAGACCCCTATAGGAATAAAGCTTTTATCCATAGGAAGCCATGTCATCTGCCCTACGATTCACAATGCAGTGAACACAGCATTCACGAAGATTGACCACCTGTACCCTAAAAAGTATTTTGTGGTTTTGCGAAAAGTTTGGCACACCCTCTACCTAGAATTCCAGAGCAGTCACTTTTGATCCTTTCCGGACTCCTTAAACGAAAAGGTGCCTGTGAGCGTCTTGTCACTTCGTGCTCATTAAATATTCGAAGGAGACTAGAGTAATCTTTTATCCTTTTCTCGACTCTTAAAAAATGAAAAGGTTAAGTTCAGTGTCTTAAAATTTATTGGCCACGATAACATCTACCCAATTAGATTTTGCTTGCGTTAGCTTGAGTAGGATTATTTCTCGTTCAATGGCAGCTTTCCCGGCGCCAACTGGCCAAGGTGTTCCTCCTGATGGGAACCCTCGTCCATTTCCTTCTGTTGGAAATGTTGGTGTTCAGTATATCGCAACATTGTCCTTGCCTGGGTTGACCATTGGTTTACCCGTATGGTTGTTTTCAAACTCGGTGGTCTCAAGTGTGATGACTCCTGTTCCGCCACCACCTCCTCCACCCGAACAACACCATGTTGATTCTAAGGTGGACCCCTTCCCTTATTTGCCCATTGCCGCATCCTCATCTTCTACTTCGCCTGGTGACACCTTGGATTTCAGTAACCAGGTGGCTAAGAAGAAGAAGAAGAAGACCAAAAAGAAGAAGTCTCCTAAGGGAAAGGTCATATCTACCACGAGACTATCTGAAATGGAACCACCTTTGCTCCTCCACGGAAGGCTAAGTCTCCTTGTCGATTATGCAAGGCGGACCATTTTCTTTCTGATTGTCCTGGTATTCCCAGGATCCTAGATATATGGTCCCGTGACCCGACTCACTCCTTGTCGTCACCAATCGACGATACCTTGTCAGTTGGTAAGAGAAAAGGGAAGGTTCGTTTCCCTTGTCGACTTTGTGAAGGTAATCATCTCCTTCGCCTTTGTCCACTTATGGATGAAGCCTCCCATCTTTTGGCAAGTCTGTCGGCTCCCTTACCCAAACTACCCGCTGGATATCAACGTCTTTTTGCAACTGCAGATCATCTCTCCACTAACCAAGTGATCAAGCATGATTCCTCTTTGGTCCAGCCTTTTCTTCCTGAACCTAGCTGTGCTCCGCCTGTTCTAGACCAGTCCCTGGTCGGAACGAGTGTTGATTTACATTCATCATCTACGCACCACTCTATCATCAAAGATGAACCACCTGAGTCCAAACCAAACGAAAGTCCACAGTTCCAGATTACAGTTGACCCGGTCTTTCAAAAGGTCCAGCTTACAAGTGACCTGGTTTTGCCTACAGAAGTTCCATCCTTAGATGATCTTACACCTGAATCCAAACCAGACAAAAGTCAAACGGTCCGGCTTACAAGTGACTCAGTTTTGCCTTCAGAAGTTACCTCCTCAAATGATGTTATCACTACAAAGGATGAAGATCCCACCGTCCCTATTCTATTCATCAACATAGACTCTAATGATCAAGTGAGCATCCCTCTCATTCCTTCGCACCAGGAAGAAAGTCCATCAGAATCATATCCAGCTGTCTATCCAGTCCCACCTCCAAGCAACCTAGTTGTTTCCTTCAATTGGGATCAACTAGTCAATCCTCGGTTACCAGCCTCCATACCGTTTCGAATTATAGTCCAAGTCTACCGCATGGTTGTGGCCGGTACAATTATTGATGAGGGATCTCCTGTGAGTATCCTTTCTTCAACAGCTTGGGAAGCACTTGGTTCCCCACTGCTTCTGCCTGAGATGAGAAACCTTACAGGTTTCCATCGAGAAACCACTCGACCTTTAGGAATTCTTCCCAATGTACCTATCACGTTAGAAGGGAAGACTATTCAAATGGGTGTCATGGTAGTCCAAGGTCCGTTAGATTACAATTTACTCCTTGGACGAGACTATATTTATCACATACGTGCTATTGTGTCCTCACTCTTCAAAGTGATGTGTTTTCCGCATGAAGGAAGGACGATCAAAGTCGTAGACCAACTTTCATTCCCCAACTCACACTTCACATATAGTCATCTACCATTCCTAAATGGTCTTATTTCCACAGGAAATGCCCCAGCATCCACTCCATCATTCTGATGACGGCAGCTGGCCCGGGGGGGGGGGCATGCCTTCATTCAAGTAAACCTTCATTCCATCCACTCCGTGAATGCCATGAAGCTTGGGGGGCATGTACCTCGATTTGTATGATCATGTTGGGGCATGCAACAAAAAAATTTTAACAAGCAAAGTTCTCCATGGTTCAACCTTGTGTAAAAATGAACCCATTTACATCCTGTGATTGCCTTTTATCTGCTAAATTATGCTAGATGAGCCTTGGTTGTTTCATTCCATCACCACCATATTTTTGGCCGATCATATGCTTTCACTTGGTTGTTTCTCCTTTCCTGAGGAACCGCAGCGATGAGTGGTTTTATTAGCCAGCTTCTTAACCTTTACATGTTTCGAGTAAGTTCCACCATTACCGAAACCAGTTGCTATCCTTTATACCATTCGTTCCTTCAGGACGAGTCGCCTTTATGCTCTTTTCTGACTTGTAAAATATGAAAAGATTGCCGAGTATTTTTCCTTTTTGACTCGTTAAAGAAAATAAAAATGGAGGTCCGCTTTCAGCTCTTTTCTGACCATTTAAAGAGGAAAAGATTGCCGATTCGCTCCTCTTGACTCGTTAAATGGTAATAAGGGGCGGTCGTTTTAAGTTCTTTTTGTCGACCATTAAAACATAAAAAGATTACAGGGTTTTTGTCGTTTCAAACTCGTTAATAGTTACGAAACGACGTGGTTTTGACCACTTTTTTACTTTTTCAGGTCGAAATCATTAATTATGAAAAGTACTCCTCGATCGTAATGATCGGGCGGTTCTTTCGGGTATTATTTTATACTTTTTCGGGCCCGAGAGACACAACTTTACGAAAAAGGACATCCCTGGAGTTTCATTTTCTGCTGTCTTTTCAAACTCTCTAAACATGAAAAGACGCTGAGTTCTTCCTTTGTCAGACTCGTTAAAACTTAATGACATCGGATTTTGTCACAACACAAGCATATGCTATCCCCATCAAGCTTGTTAAAAATAACTGGGGTACTCGCCAGAAATGGCGGGGGGAAAAGAAAATTTTTGAACCATAATTATTACCGTAACGGCAGTATGTCGCTCTTGAACATGGCACTTTTCTGCTTTCGTGTCCGGGGTGGGGATATCTCATCTCATATCTTTCACTTGCTTCCATGGACTTGGGTACCTTATTTGACCTCTCATCCACTCATTGCCTCGTCATTATGACCTTTGATATATTGATGTCAAATACTGCCGATTCCATTAATGTGCCGCCGATATGTTCAAGAGAAGTTGACCTCTGCAAAGAAACAACCTCCCTCTGATAGTTCGCACAATCTTGATTCACAACATTATCTCTCTGTCTCGTGTCGATGATGTGGGAAACATTATGGCCCACCTTCGATCAAGGTCACTTCCTGTCGACTTCAACTCATTATCCAAGAAGTTGGTCTAGAGACTCCTTTCCAGTGCCTTGGAGCCTGCATGCCTCAATGGCAGGTTCTTTGTGTTCGACGAGAGGTTTTCATCATTGGCCTCCGATCGAATGATTCTACGGGCATTCGACTTCAGATCATTAATTCACGCGCCGTAAATTGTACCTATAGTACCTTGAGGACCATTGTCATTATTGGTGGTACCTCTCGCGTCTGTTAACAGTTTCCACTATTGACTGGTAATCAGACGATGTTCATGCATGTTCGACTTCAGCTCATATATTCACATGCTTGAACTTGTACTCTTGTTCGGGTCGAGATGGAGCGCAAGACCCTGGATTGTGTCTGTTGTAATCCAGGCATGATTCTTGATACTTGACTCATTCACTGGATGGCTGCGACCATACCTGAGTCAGTTCATTGATCCTAACCAGATGGCTGCGTCCATACTATGGATCTAAATTATTTATGTACTCTCTTATGGATGGTTGCGACCATACCAAGTACATTATGTAATTGAACTATCAGTCATGTCTCTTAACACAGAATCCTTGGCGGCAGTAACTATATGTGTTCTTATGTGTTCTTGTGTGTTCTTGTAAAGCATTTCACCCCTCTCCACCTCTCGGACCTCATGCTTTAGGGGGCATCTGTTACACAGTAATTTGTCACCATCCCTGTTACTCCTCTTGTCGTACGTTGGAGGACTCATCCCGGGAGTTACAAGAAGTGACAAAGTCTAAAAACACTTGCATTATGTTCCCCTGAGTATGTACTTCATGTTCCCTGAAGACACCTTCTACAGATTATCCCTGAAAAATGCTCTTTTTCCATTGGTGCAGGTCCACAACATCTTACCCACGCCAATCATGGAGATCCTCAAAAGAGGGTGCGACCATTGGCGCTCTGTCTTATAGCAACAGTCGCGCCAACCAAGTTTGGTCATGCTTTTTGCCTTAATGCACGCCCGACTGTTGTTTCCTTCGTTACATGGAGCTTTTTGAGGATAAAAAATCAGTCTTTTGTCGAGTTCGATCCTATCTCCATCTTTAATGGCTTTTGGGGATAATGTTAATCCACAATAGGTGTCCCGGTTCATCGTATCCTCCTCCCTTCTTCATCTATATAAGCTTGTCCTTATGCATTGGACAAGCTAGTGATAGTTGTTAGTCATGGAGTGTTAGATGTTGAGTTCTTGAGTTCTTGGAGGAATGCTAGCGAATGCTAGAGAGGTTATGCTACCGGAGAGGAGATGCATTGCAAGACACATATAGTTACTCGCCCAGCCAGGAGAGGTTCAACGTCAGAACCATGGTTGTAACTTTTCCTGTTTATTATTAATTAATGAGCGACTGCTATTATAGTTCCAATCTCATTGTCTATTATGGTGATGTGTTGATTTATTTCCTTTCTGACTGAAATATAGTTGTGCCTTGGTAGATTTTATGTTGGTATCTGTCTCTTCCTTTGCATGTGCAGGTGTTCGTTTATGATCTGCTGGAGCAAGGGAGCGGGAATATCAACTCTGCTTCAATCATAGCGTTGGACTCCAGGTTGGTCTTCTTAATTCACCTTTGATGCATAACTAGGAACTTGCGTAGCAGCGTGGTTTGATTGTGGCTAGTTTTGTTTTAGGCTAGTGGGATCGCCTCTGTCCGCAGAGGGGATTTACCTAACCAACAAGTCCAACAGTTAGGGGTAGGGCAAAGGCCACCCTTATTTTATAAATACACCTTCATGGCACATTCTAAAGGACTTTTAGCCAATAACTTATTTTTGTGACAATATTGTTTTGAAAGGACTTGTGCTCTTCTAATATATGCAAGGAGTAATAGTTATTTTCCACTATTGTATTGGACGAATATTTTATGTTTTGATGCCATGGATATTAATTTCTTGATTGATCGAATGTTCTTGAAAGTTCTTTGATGCATGGTCTCCTCATGTGTCTTCTTGTGCTATGAATCTTGTTTTGCAACACATGGATGGTATATGATATGCTAACTCTGTGCCTGTATTGATGAACTGTTTTATGATATTGGCATGACCTTATCATTGACTGTGCATTTTCTTATGCTTATAGATTCTTTGTTAATGTGAAATATTTTATAGTTGTTGAGCACATTATTTACATAGAAATGATATTATTTGAATTTTTGCTAACAATTACTTTATGTGAGGTTCATGTTGTTGATTTCTGATCTTTCTATTTATGGTATTCATGTTATGAACATTTTCAGTTATTTCCTTGTGTTTATTGAAGTCCATACTTTCAATTGAGTCGGTATCCCACCTCTATCTGAAGAAAACTCAACTCAGTTAAATGGTAGTTGGGCATACATACCGCAACAAATCCCTAACGAAAATGGTGCAATGTCTAGTTGGGATTCTACACTGGGTGTTATCGTTCTGTATTTTTTAGGTTGTGGGAGTAAATACATTGGACAACATCAAAACACTTTTGAAGCTGGGATCTAGCCCTATCAGCTTCATAGAGGGATCTCTCTATATGGTTTATCTTGGTTTTTAAGTTTATTTTAGGCTAGTTATGATTATGCTTGGTTGTTTGTTTGGTTGGTTGATCTGATCAAATTTCCTTCTTTCCATTGGGCTATGGAGTCAAATAAAGATGGGTGTTGCACCAAATGTTTAAAACAATGATCACAATGCAAGCTAGTTACATTTACTGGATCTTTTGAATTGAATTATGAAATGGATAAAAAGTGTGTTTCAATAGCGATTGAAAAGAATTTAAGAATTTTTCAATCAAACTTCAGAAGAAAACATATAGATTGTAAAAAAATCAAAATAAAGTGTTCAATTAACATATCTTATTTTTCACATCTCCTAATTTAGAATTAGATTTCAGATGATAAACATATAGAGAATAACAGTGGAAAAACAATTACAATAAGGAAAACATCACCAGTAAATCACAACACAAGAATCCTGTGCAAAGTTTTGTATTAATGGTGATCTAGTAGCATGGGAAAACTACGGTGCTTGATAAAAAGAGTTACAATGATCAGGAACCAACCCTCAATATTTTGAATGAATGAAGTATTTAAACATAATTTAAAAAAAATATTACAATTAATGCATCATCAACATGGCATTCTATTATTAA
Source organism: Pinus tabuliformis (assembly GCA_031772625.1). NCBI lineage: Eukaryota > Viridiplantae > Streptophyta > Pinopsida > Pinales > Pinaceae > Pinus > Pinus tabuliformis. The sequence goes on along the minus strand of CM062820.1, from coordinate 1,522,173,269 downwards.
CTTCAAACTAACAAAATGAAATAATGCGACCAAAAGAGGTGAATTTGGTGAAATGATCTGGACATCTGGCATTGCTTTGGTGGAGAACAGTTGCTGAGTGGCCACTATTTGGGTGTTGCGCTGGTGAAGCTAGCCTTTTCTTTAATCCTAGAATTCACATAACTTATCCCATTCCTCCTCATTTGGAATAGTAATTTTTTTTTCTTTGTAATATATCTCATCTACCTCGGTATGGCGAGCGAATGTGGGCTTTACTACAAAAGTGTGCTTTATCTCATGCTGGATGAAAATCATATTGCTAATAGATTCTTAAAAATCTCTCCCTGTCATAACACCTTTAATGTGAGAAGACTTGGTAGTATCCTTTGCAATGTCTTGAAGCTTCTTCTTATAATATTCCCTGGTCATCAGTTTGTCATTGATTACAAATAAAGAAGGTAGACCCTTCTTGTTTAATGCTTCTATTCTGGTGAAAAATCTGTTGACTCTTATTTCCAAACTGTGACATTTTTCTGTAAGTTGCACAACCAAGTTCTTCTTTGTTAGAACTTTCTTCACTTCTAAGATTGTTTATGTCCTATCATCTATTCCAAAATCATCCAAATCATATCTATTTTTGAAATTGAGAAACTTTATGATGTTGTTGGCTATGGTAGGCATATCTCCCAATTCATTGTTAATAGTGGAAATGGCCTGATTGGCTTTCTCAATCAACTTTTTCTATTCAAATATAATCTAGACACATGGCGAGATTTCATCCATTTCTTCAATGATATTGTTCCATATAATTTCTTTAACTTGGGCCAGTGTGTGGCCAATAGAGGATTCAATTGCTGATTTCATCCATACTTCTATCTAGTTTTGAGCTCTTTGTAGATCTGCTGCATGGAAATTTTCAGTCTTTGCCTTCTAGTCTTGTGGAAGATTGACTTGAGCTTGCAATATTTTTATTTCTTCTGTTTGGAGAGACATGTTCTACACTGCACTTGCCATTTGATCTGTAGCATTCCTTGTGTCTATTGTAGATGTAGTTGTAGGAATTATTGTAAGAAGCACTGCTTGCAAAGGGACAATAGACATCCTAACAGCTTGGTCCTTTTCTTTGATGATTTTCTCCAACTTTTTTTCCATTTGTTTCAACTGTTCACTCTACTCCATGATGAGATTCATCATGTCTGCCTTCTGTGATTCTATCTCTTCAATCTCTTTCGCTAGAGGGTCTTCTGTGGCTAGTAATTTCAATTGCTTTATTAATGCTGCTACGTCAGTATTATTTTTTCTTACGATCTCTTCTGTAGAATTAATATTTACATGATCATATCCTAACTTGATTACCAAGTCCTCCAAATCTTTGATCCTGGTGTCTTTGGCAAGAACATAGACTTTCTCCATCTTCAATTGTGACTGGACATTAGCTAAAGTAACTTGCAATTTAGAAAAATTCATAGCAGTGTTAATGAGAGTAGATGATGAGCCTCATAAATGGGTAATTATATGGGCTCATTTTACCTCCTAACCTAGTAAAATCAACCATTCTCTTAGTTTATTGTATGATTTTCTTATTATATTTATGCTTATACGGTGAGTTGAGTTAGTTATTATGCCATGTGGTCTAACATGTATTTAATGTAGATTATTGATGGATTTCAAGGTCAAAGTCAAGGATCTAGTGGTCAAATTGTAGAAATAACTCGAAATAGACAGAGGAGAGAACTTATAGGAGGTAATCCCCCTCATTTATTTCTCCTCACTTTGAATTCCCCTTCATTCAGCTCGGAGTACAAGTAGTTGAATCATGCACTAGAAGGCAGTCGAGGAAGTGGTAGGTGATTGATAGTTATCTTGAGTTTTGGGAGCCAAGCATCCTTGATTTTAAGGAAGTTTTGGTAGCTTCAGATGTATAAGTAGAGAGGCCTAGGGCCTCACTAGGGTCAATTTTTTTGCTTGTGTAAACCCTCCTTAAATTTCAAGCTTACTAGTTTATGACAGTTTTATGTAATCTTGCTATTTTTTGATAATGAAGATGGAATCCTTTTTCAGCTAGCATTGAGTTACCTCAGAGGGCTAAAGCTCTTGGGTTAGGGCCCAATCCAAGTAGCCAAGCTTCTCTTTACTTGTATTTGTATGCTTTACTTCAGTTTGTAGATTAGTTTGTTGTTAGATGTATTTCTCTTATGGTTAAGAATAGGTTACTTTTGATGATTTAGTAGCTTTCTTCCATTTGTGCTTTTTGTAGCAGGTTAAGTAGTGATTAGAGAAGATTCACAAGGCTAACAATAGTGCCTTGGAATATCTTCCTCCCTCTGGGACCACGATTTGAGGCAAAGACTCTCTTGCTGCCCCAAAAACATAGATTTTCCTCATTCTTAGGACTTCTAGTGTTTGCAGCTCTCTAGTAGGTTGATAATCCATTTTTGCTTTGCTTTAGATCTTCTTTATCATGTTCACTTCCTGATTTGCAATATTCCTTTTGCATGCTTTCCTTTCTTACAACATTTCCTTATAAACATCATAGTTTAGGCCATTTTAATGCAAAACTATGTTTTTCCTAGGATGCACTCATTTCATTGGTTACTTGATTTTCTTGGTTGACTGTCAGTTTCTATGCAACAGATCTCTTCCAGTAGTAGGCCAACTTACCAAAAATCACACCCTCCATCTTATCCATGCCCTATAGATCTCCCAAACCTCACCTCAATTCTACCCTAGTTTCCTTCATTTTTCATAGAACTTCTTCCTCTCTCCTTCAACAAACCCAATCATCTTTCTCCCTCCTGGTGATTCAGGGTAGACCTTAGGCACCTAAAACATCATTCCAACCTTCATCCACCTTTTCCACCAACTCTCACACCCTCAAAACAACAAAATTTTTTGTCGGCTTCCTCTTGTAGGCCTCCTGTAGTTTCCTTGTTTTCCTCCTATGGTTTTCCTGTGTCCTCCTGCAGTTGTTCCCGTAGGCTTTCTTTTGAAGAACGAGTGTGGGAAAACCTCCAGAAGGCCACATAAGGCCTCCTAGGACCCATACACACCATCCTACATCCTCCCAAGCCCCAAAACCACCCTCTAACACCACCTGTTCGCTACCACACTCACACACAATAAATTAGATGCATGTTAAATTCACATAAAAACACATAAAAATACAAAAATATGTTTTTTGCTTATTTACTTCCAAAAATAGCATGGTTAGATGTTTTTTACTTCCTTGAGTAGGTAATGTCATTTCTTTTATATTTTTCATAGTGTTTTTGGTAAAATTAGAATTAGCTTGTTAATTAGGGATTACTAGGTTTTGCTTTACATTCTAGTCTTTTTCCTTTCCGTGGTCAGAATAGCATCTGTAGAGTAATATTTCTTTCCTTTCATCACACCTAGAGCTTCTTCTAAAATCTATAGAAGTTGGCTTGAGATCCTAGTGATCTCGCGCCAGCTAACCAAGTGACAACCTGCAGTGAGAACTAGTACTTGTGCATATAGCATCGACGCTTCCAAGTTTGTTATAAACTACCAGGTTGATAAAAGTAAAGTTGGTAGCCCAAGAGTTACAACATTCTTGTTGCAATACTGGTGCTCACTTATTTTTGGTGCCGTTTCCGAGGAAGTGTCAGAGTATTCTATGGTTACTGCTTTCTTCTATTTCCTATTGCAACATTCTGCTAATATTTTATTTCGACAAAAATAGACTAGTCATTTCTTTTCTTTCAGTTATGCATTTCCTTTCCTTCCTTTTTAATTCTGCAAATTTCCATTCAGCAAGTTCATTTCATCTAGTTCCAATTTTTTTTGTTCAATCACAATTTCATCTTCCACGGGTACTTTCAGTGTTGGGAAAAAGAAACAAAAATATTTCCTTTCATGCCTCGTAGGAGTAGAGATAACGTAGGAAAATTTTTGCTCAACACCCCCACTTCTTCACACAACCAACCTTCTCTCTTCTTTAGTGGCTGCAATCAAGAGGAACCCTTAGGTGAACATCCAGACATATTTGAAGAACCTATAAGGGAAGAAGAAGAAGAAAAATCAGATTCCAATCAGCCTAGAAAACCAAGATAAGACCACTTTCACTTGTCCTTGGGTACCTTTGCATACCGGGTCCTTCCTTTTGGTTTGTGCAATTCTCCAGCCACTTTCCAAAGAGCAGTATCGAGTATATTTTCTAAACTAGTTCATGATGCAGTAGAAATATACATGGATGATTTTACTCCTTATGGCTCTGACTTTCAGAAAGCTTTATCTAACCTAGGAAAAGTTCTAGATAAGTGTATTGAGATGAACCTGTCCCTCAGTCTCGAAAAATGTGAATTTTTTATGACTGAAGGGACCATGCTAGGTCATGCAATATCTCAACAAGGACTACAGGTGGACCCCAGCAAAATTGCCATCATCCAAAGGGTCCCACCTCCTCAAAAGGTGAGAGATGTCAAAAGCTTCCTAGGCTTAGCTGGATATTACAGGAGATTCATTAAAGACTTCAGCAAGTAGCCTCTCCTTTGTTTGGCCTCCTAGGCAAAGACGTTGAGTTCATATGGTTAGAAAACTATCAAGAAGCCCTAGATACCTTGAAGAGAAATCTAGTGACTGCCCCAATTCTCAGAGGCCCAAACTAGGCCCTACCCTTTTGCATTCTCACAGATGCCTCGAACAAAGCAATAGGAGCAGCCTTAGGACAAATTGATGAAAATTTACCTTATGCCATATTCTTTATAAGAAAAAACTTGTCAAAGGCAGAGTCAAGCTATACAGTGACCGAGAAGGAACTCCTAGCTATTGTGCATTGCTTAAACAAATTCAGACATTATATCACAGGCTATCAAGCCTTTGTGCACACTGATCATGCTGCAATTAGATATTTAATGAAAAAACCAAATGTAAATGCTCACATTATTAGATGGTTGCTTTTATTGTAGTAGGTTTATCTGACCATTATTGATAAGCTTGGTAAAGAGAATGTTGTTGCTGACTTTTTGTCTAGAGTAAATTTTCCTGCAGGTGAAGAAGGAATGATGGATGACCAAATGCAAGATGAACACCTATTTTTTATATCAGTACTCTCTCCATGGTTTGCTGATATAGCAAAATACTTGGTTTCAACACAGTTACCACCACACCTATCCTCAAAAGAGAAGACCAAGATAGTAAGGAAAAACACCCCTTTCACTTAGATTGGAGGCAATCTCTTCAAACTTGGCCCAGATTAGATATTGAGAAGATGTGTCTCGGAGGAGGAAGTCTTTGACATCCTCCTGACCTGTCATGATGGGCCTTGTGGAGGTCATTTTGCAGCATAAAGAACTGCCTTCAGGATATTGCAAGCAGGCTACTACTAGCCCACTCTTCATCAGTATGTGAGGAGATACACGAGCCAGTGCGATTGGTGTCAGAGCATGGGGAAACCCACTCCAAAGGATGAAATTCCCATGCAACCTCAAGTGACCTTTGATCCATTTGAGAAGTGGGGCATGGACTTTGTGGGTCCTATCAACCCTCCTTCAAAGTAGAAGCAGTACATCATTGTCTACATTGACTACTTGACAAAGTGGGTGGAGACAAAAGCAATCAAAGCAATGACATTGGAAAAAATAACTGAGTTTTTGAGGGAAAACATATTCTACAAGTTCAGGTATTCAAGAGAGTTGGTCACAGACCAAGGTAGTTAATTCACTTCCAACCCGATTGAAGACTTGCTTACACATCATAAGATCAAGCACAGGACTTCCACCCGTTACCATCCACAAGCCAATGGGCAAGTGGAGGTCACTAATAGAGCATTGGAAGGGATCCTAACCAAGGTAGTGAGCAGCAACAGAAAAGATTGGGTGGATAGATTAGTTGAGGTCACTTGTGCCTACAACAAAACATGGAAGACCACCACCGGGTTCACACCCTATGAACTGGTTTATGGGAAGAAGGATTTGTTGTCAATAGAGTTCAAATTCAATACCCTAAGGAAGGTAGCTCAACTGGACCTAGAACTCAGCCATGCACAAAAGGAGAGATTGCTTCAGCTCAATGCATTGGATGAAAATAGATTGCAAGCCCTTCTCCATACAGAGGTAGCTCAGCATCAGAGAAAGATATGGCATGATAGAAATATTAGGGCAAAGCAATTCCAAGAGGGAGATTGGGCACTACTCTATGATTCAAGATATAAGGATTTCAAAGGCAAGCTAAGGACAAGATGGTTTTGACCCTACACTATGGAGAAATGCAATGACAATGGTTCAGTTCTGATCAAAACCATTGATGATGAAGCCATCCCCATGCTTGCCAATGGACATCGGTTGAAAGTCTATAAGAAACCCCTCTCCAAGCGAGAATTTATTGAAGATTTGAATAAAACAGTGATGGTAGTGGATCATGTCTTAACTTCCACTTCACCCACTCACTGAAGAAAAAAGAGAAAAGATAAGGACTCAAGTGAAAACCTCCATGAGGTGCTTGCGTTCCATCATTCGGTTGAAAACCTATTCTGAGGCGGCCTAGTGATGTCGAAAAAAAAGGAATATAATAATATCCCCCGGTGAAAGCCTCCCTTGGAGGCGCCCAGGGTAGGCAGTTAAGGTGAAAACCTCTCTAAGGTGCCCTAGTTGTTTTCAAAGAAAAAAAAAAGAGAAAGAAAAAATGAATTTTTATTGCATTGCAGGTTTGCAGGAGGACTACAGGGAGTAGAAGAAGGTGCCAAGGGGACCTTGACATTCATACCAACATCCATCTCATCTTCTCCACACCTTCCTCTAGCATTTTTGGCATCTCTTTCACCCCAATGTACCTCTTCTTCCAAAACTGTGTTTTCTATAGGAGGCTCCTGTAGGAATTATAGAGAGCCAAAAGTGTCTACAGGAGGCAGTTTGATGGACAAGAAAAGCTTAATGAGGAACCTATAATCCCTCTTACCATATTCAAACCTCCTTTCCATCATTTCCAAGCCTGCATCACACTCCAAGCATCATTATTATTATTTTTTTCCTTTCCAAGAAAAAACACAGAAAAATAATTTTTTAGTTTTGAAAAAAAAACAAAAATAAAAGGACGAAAAGGCACCATTAAATTTACCTGAAGCTTACCTACTATCCCTCCATCATTCATCTCCACCTCTGGCATAATTCTTGAGCTCCAAGAATAGGGAAATAGCTAAAGTTTCAAGGGGAGAAGTATCTACAGGATCTCCTATAGGAATTCCTGTAGCAGCTGATCCCATAGAAGTCCAGCACCAATGACAAGGGACAACACATCTGAAGGTTGAAAAGGCACATGTAGCTCGGCTCCAACAAAATAAGAACGTATAACAACACACAACAACACATCAGCAAGTAGGTACAACATTCATGAAGGAAAATGAAGGCATGTAGCAGAGAAAGCCACAACACCTCATAGTCGATGGTAGCAAATACACTTGGATTACAGGTAAGTAGCTAAGTCACTCCTCTATCTACATTTGTACAAATAGAAACCATACAAAGGCAACGATATGGTTGAAATCGAGAGAGGGAAAAGTGGCTAGTTAACTTGGCCACCTTCATTTAGTCGACTCCACTTAACCGAGATATCACACACACGTGCGCACAATCAACTCAAGGAAAAGATGCGAAGGAGAGGTAGTGGGAGGAAGACTTAACTCCGATGTAGTAATGAGGGGATGATTATGAGGGGGGTCATGATGACCAAGCAGGTGGGGATAAACGGTCTTAATTTGGGCAACGTACACCTTGCCATCTCAGCACTCATAACTGAAAACAACCATAAAAGGTAATGAGGACTCCTCCTCGCACATTCTCACCACTTTTTCTTCAGCTTCTCCTTGTAACTCAACAAACACAACAGTTTTGTTATGCCCCCATAGCCTTGTATCCACCATCCTCCATCAATTTCCTCCATATTTTTTCTCTCGGCATCTTCTACAGGTGCCCTATGGGAAATCTACGGGAGGGACAATGGGCTTCTACAGGAGGGGAAGTGAGTCATTTTGAAGGGAGGAAATGTGATTTTTGGCAAACTTTTTAGTCTGAAGAGGTAGGGTTCATGAATTCCCTATATTGAATATAAAAATGTGAAAGATTTGGTCTCAAATTGAAGATAAAATGAGTCTTTAAGAGGGTATAAATACATAAAAAAAAAAATAAAAAAATATATGTTTAAAAAAAAACACAGTGCCCTCTATTTTTCTATTTCACTAAAAATTATTCGTCTCCACCTCCATATCTATTTTTTCAAATAAGGACAAGCAATATGACAGGGGGGTTTATGAGGAAAGAGCCCACTAACTCCACTAGACTCCATGCACATCCTCAAGAGGTGGAAATATTTACAAGGAAAACTGGATGAATTTCTTTGAGAATTTTAGAGGGTTTGATGATGTAATTGCCATGAATTTGCTCTCTCTCTGGTGCCTCACCAAAGAGCTCATGCTACTGTAACCATTAGAGGCCTCTCCATTGGAATAACCCCTGAATTCATCAGTAGGGTCACTACCCTTCCTCTTGGGCTGCCTTGGAGTAAAGATGAGAAAATAATTGGCCAGGCTGCCAAGAGGGAAATTTTCCAAGATAATGAAACCCCTGTTGAATACAAAAATGGAATTAGGAGGGATAGTGTACCATATGCCTGGGATGAGGTTAGCTACCAAGTGATCAAATACATTTCTTGTGAGGGGAGGCAAAACATTATTTATGGATATCATTTCAGAATCCTCCAAGAATTGAGATATGGCATGGATACCCCAGCACATCAAAAGCTCAGTATCCCTTACTTTCTCCTTCAGTCCCTCATTGACTCTAGCACCAAGGTACAAGAAGGAAATTCACAGCAACTAGCTCACCATGGCCTAATCAAGATCCTAGTAGAAGAAGCCCTCCATACCATTACAATCCCTATAGCATGGGAAGTTTTTAGAAATATGACAGCTGAGGATGACATCAAGGCATTAACCTATGATGTTAGTCCTGCTGTCAGTGAGGAGGTAGAACAACAAGGAGGATAAGATGAAGCTAGTGGTGACATAGCAGAGTAGGAGAGTAAGGAGGAAAGAAAATAAATAGATGAGGGGAGAGTTGAAGAGACAGAACTAGAGGTAGAAAAAGGGGCATAGCAGAAGGAGGAAAAATAAACAGAAGAGGGAGAAAAGGAGGCAGAGAGGGTAGAGCAAAGAGAAGAGTCTCCTAAATCTTTGGAAAGAGAAGAAACAACTGCCCTCACTGCCCTCAGTACACCAGTCAAACAGAAGCAGAAGAGGAAAAGAAAAACCTCCATGTATTTCAGGGAAAGGAAGAGTACTAGAATTAAAACAGGAAAACCTTAGCCCTCATCAAAGACTCCCATTAACATTAAAGATTCACCATCTGTTAAGGTGAAAGAATCTCCTTTCAAGACACCCATAACCTATGAAAGGAGGACTACAAGATCTTATACATGGAAGGGAAAGGCAATCCTGCATGACCCCAAACCAGACCTATAGGAGGCTAAAACAGTCCTACATGAGACACTGTCCAAATTACAGGAGACACAAAAACTTGAGGAAAAGATAGGAGGATAGCTAGAGGTGAAAGAGGAAGCACAAGAGCTACAAGAACCCGACCCTTAGCCTAATCTTGACTCCTATTACAGACTACTTGAGGGAAGCAAGATAATCCCACAGAAATTTGCAATTCCATTGTTTTTCGAATTGGATAAAGAGAGAGTGAGAATGCATAGGTGGATGCATATAGCCAAGTCCAAATGAGTTGAGGATATTGGCCACATGGAAGACAAACTCAAGGAAATGGGCAGGGAATTGAGTGCTCTTAGAGACATAGAAGCCATTACAAGAAGCCACCTTGAGAATGAGAATGAATTACTAAGGAGGCAGCTGCAGGAGAAAGAGACTCTTTTGGCCTACATGGCCAGCTTATCCATAGAAGCATTACAATGTAGAACACTAGCCAAATCTTATGGCCTCTATCTGAAGGATCAATGGCTTCAATTCCAAATAAAACTTTGGCACAAAGAGGAATAATGCCTTTCCAAGACTACAAACAATTCATGGATTTGTGTGACCAAAGCACCTTCAAGGACAAAGCAAAGATGGCAGAGTTCTATCTACACAAAATGGCCCTCACAGACCTGAATGTGTGGGACCCCAATTCCAAGCTAGGGGATTTGCAATTAATGGCCATGGTGTCATGGATGAACCATGAGGACTTGAGGGCAACAGAAATGAAAATATTGTTAATAAAAGAGTAGAATGAACCATTGAAGATAAGAGCTGAACCATTAGATCTTATGGCACTCACCAGCACACACAACCTGCTTGCCAATGACCCTCAGATTGCCCCTAAATATCTAGCCAATAAGGAACAAGCCATTGCACACTTTGAAGATATGCTTATGCTACTTGGGGATGACTGTGTGCATGCATGCATGAGAAGATGGAACACCCTACCCCACAGCTTGCAGATTAGGAATACCATTCCCCCATGAGGCTGAAGGAGACACTGAAAAGAGTGCCAATGTACAAGAGCTCCATGAAAAGGCTGAAGGTCAACTGGATTGGCCTCAAACTGAGTCCTCCACTCATATTAGGCATGCAGGAAGGTAGAAGAGAAGAAGAAGAGAAGGAGCATTGGAAGGACATAGAAAGAAAGGCAGGATTTTATGGAGAACATGAGCAGACCACATCAGAAGCCTGGAATGCTAAGGAGGCCACTAGGGCCATGAAATGCCAAGAGATTGACTAGGTTTCTCAGGATGAGCAACACCTTCAGTAGGGGGGTGATGATGAGCCTCATAAATGGGTAATTATATGCCCTCATTTTACCTCCTAACTTAGTCAAATCAACCATTCTCTTAGCTTATTGTGTGATTTTCTAATTATATTCATGCTTATAGGGTGAGTTGAGTTAGTTACTATGCCATGTGGTCTAACATGTATTTAATGCAGATTATTGATGTATTTCGAGGTCAAAGTCAAGGATCTAGTGGTCAAACTACATCAATAGCTCTAAGTAGACAGAGGAGAGGACTTATAGGAGGGAATCCCCCTCATTTATTGCTCCTCACTTTGAATTCCCATTCATTCAGCTCGGAGTACAAGCAGCCAAATCATGCACTAGAGGGCAGCCAAGCAAGTGGAAGATGATTGATAGTTATCTCGATTTTGGGATCCAAGCCTCAAGGAAGTTGTTGGTAGCTTTAGATGTATAAGTAGAGAGGCCTAGGGCCTCACTAAGGTTGATTTTTTTGCTTGTGTAAACTCTTCTCAAATTTCAAGCTTACTATTTTATGACAGTTTTATGTAATCTTGCTATTTTTTGGTAATGAAGATGGAATCCTTTTTGAGCTAGCACTGAGTTACATCAGAGGGCTAAAGCTCTTGGGTTAGGGCCCAATCCAAGAATCCAAGCTCCTCTTTACTTGTATTTTTATGCTTTACTTCAATTTCTAGATTAGTTTGTTGTTAGATGTATTTCTCTTATGGTTAATAATAGGTTGCTTTTGATGATTTAGTAGCTTGCTCCCATTTGTGCTTTATGTAGCAGGTTAAGCAGTGATCAAAGAAGATTCAAAAGGCTAGCAACAGTGCCTTGGCCTCTCTTCCTCCCTCTGGGACCATGATTTGAGGCAAAGACTCTCTTGTTACCCCAAAAACACAGATTTTCCTCATTCTTAGGACTTCTAGTGTTTGCAGTTCTCTAGTAGGTTGATAGTCTAGTTTTTCTTTGCTTTAGATCTTCTTTCTCATGTTCACTTCCTAATTTGAAATAGTCCTTTTGCATTCTTTCCTTTCTTATAGCATTTCCCAACATTTCCTTCTATACATCATAGTTTAGGCCATTTTAATGCAAAACCTTGTTTTTCCTAAGATGCACTCATTTCATTGGTTGCTTGATTTTATTGGTTGACTGTCAGTTTATATGTAGCATATCTCTTCCAGAAGTAGGCCAGCTTACCAGAAATCACACCCTCCATCTGATCCATGCCCTATAGGTCTCCCAATCCTCACCTTAATTCTGCCCTAGTTTCCTTCATTTTTCATAGAACTTCTTCCTCTCTCCTTGAGCAAACCCAATCATCTTTCTCTCTCCTGATGATTCATGGTAGAACTTAGGCACCCTAGCACCTCATTCCAACCTTTATGCACCTTTTCCATCCACTCTCACACCCTCAAAACAACGAAAATTGCTCTTGGCCTCCTCCTGTAGGCCTCCTGTATTTTTCTTGTTTTCCTCCTGTAGTTTTCCTGTGTCCTCCTGTAGTTGTTCCTGTAGGCTTTCTTTTAAAGGCCAAGTGTGGGAAAAGCCTCCAGAAGGCCACCTAAGACCTTCTAGGGCCAATCTTCACCATCCTACATCCTCCCAAGCTCCAAAACCACCCTCTAATGCCACCTGTTCGCTGCCACACTCACACGCAATAAATTAGATGCATGTTAAATTCACAAAAGAACACATAAAAATACAAAAATATGTTTTTTGCTTATTTAATTCTAGAAATAGCATGGTTAGAAAATTTTTAATTCCTTGTGTAGGTAATGGCATTTCTTTCATGGTTTTCATAGTGTTTTTGGCAAAAGTAGAATTAGCTTGTTAATTAGGGTTTACTAGGTTTTGCTTTACATTCCAGTCTTTCTCCTTTCTGCAGTCAGAATAGCATCTATAGAGTAATATTTCTTTCCTTTCATCACACATAGAGCTTCTTTTGAAATCTATATAAGTTGGTTTGAGCTCCTAGTGATCTCGCATCGGCTGACCAAGTGACAACCTGCAATGAGAAATAGTTCTTGTGCATATAACACCAACGCTTCCAAGTTTGTTACGAACTACCGTATTGATAAAAGTAAAGTTGCTAGCCCAGGAGTTGCAACATTCTTGCTGCAATATTGGTGCTCACCAATAGATGAAATCATTTGCCTAGACTGCTTGTGCATCTCTATTTGGTCAATGGAATGTATGCATTTCACATCAATTAAAATGAAGTCTTCCTGTAGTCTAATGCTGCCTTGGGCTAGGGAATTTGTGCTTGGAGGAATGCCATCTGCATTTTACCTTTCTCAGAGTCAAAGGCTGACAACAGTCTTCTTTGAGAATTGGAAGTCTACTTCTAGAACTGATTATATGTGTTGATCTTCAAGGCCTCGTTTCTTACTTTAATCTCCTTGAAAATATCAAATATACTTTTTTCTGTCTCCCTTATGGTAGATGTGATGGTCTGCATGTCCTGCTGCTAATCTTGTGAAGTTGTCAAGCTAATAGGAGAAAGTGTAGCCTGATCACCTACTAGTGAGGAAACAAGTGGCTCTTTGGTGGTAATAATATTTTCTCGGCCTTAATCCTTGCTTAGGCTTAGTTTGGAATTAAGCTTGGCCTTCTTTCTGTACATGATTTTGAAGCCTTCACTGGAAATCTTAGTCACTGAAGGTGACTCTTCTTCCTTGCTCCTCTTTGTTTCTTTCTCCCGTTTGATAGGAGTATGTACTATTGAAGGTGACGCCAACTTCTCCTCTGCCTATTGTAGGGTGTTCTCAGTCCATTCTAGCCGGTTTTTATATTTTTCAATCTTTGGTCTAGATGTATGAAAAAAAGCAGTAGATTTGTTCTCTACCCTTCACTTGGAGATGACCCCTAACGGATCATATGACCAGGTGAAACTGAGACTGAATTGGATTTATTTCAATAGTTTGTTTGTCTCTTCCTTGCTGATTTGTTGTTACAAATAAAAGGCCCTATTTGTGTTTTAATTTTGATTTGAGATTTCTTCTTGGCAGCTAAAAAATGAATCTTGTCCATATTAAACATTTTCCTGATGTATTCTAAGGAAAAAATCATCATTGGGAGGAATTTTGGCAGCGTTTAAGGGGCAAGTTCACACCCAAATATCCTCAAATCTTTGTAATTCTGATAAAGGTACCAATCCCCTATCTAGACTTGGTCTGATAACTGCAAGATTTTCCCGATTTCTTCACTGATTCTTGGCTCTGACTTGCTGCTTAGGAGACTGAGTGTTGAATGTACAAGTATCTTGATGAATTGTTTGTATGAATATTCCTTTTTCTCCTTCAATACTAGCATAGTCTAGAAGATGACTGATTGTTGATTTCCTTCTTCATCCAACTTTTGCAAGGCAAGATTGAGGTTATCTCCCTGAAAATATAAAAAAATATACACTAACACAAAAGCATTTTTAAATACTTCCTCCATTTGGAATTTGACAAAATGTTCATGGATAGAATCTGTAAGAAAACAACTAAAGTAGAACAAGATGGAAGGCTTGGAATCTACAGGGAAAATGGAAAGAAATCCAATGATTGCCTCATCTACCCACTGATCTGAGTAATAGTCAACAAGGTAGGAGATGACTGTGATGATTTGCTTGGATCTCTCAGGCAAAATAGAGGAAAGACAGGGAGGATTTTTCTTGGGAAATGGGGCATCTTCAGCCAAGAAAAGCTCAAGGGTTTTGGCTCTTTTAGAAAAGTCCAGTTTTTGATATAATTCAACAAGTGCTTCATGAGAAAAAGGGGTGGCATTCTCTGTTGTAGGAGCTTGCATCATTTGGTCTACAACTTGGGGAGTGATAGTGAACAAAATTTCTACAGTATAGGGAATAATAGCTCTTTGGCTAGGCAGATAGCAAGCATGACACTTCCAGATGAATTTAGGGGTGTTGTGGGTACAGGGAAAGATATAGTGGGGAAAATTGGATTCCCAAAGTTGAATATCATCATATTTATCTATAAACTTATCCTCAAGCCAACAATACATCTCAAACAGATCAAATTCACAGAGGGTTTCATGAATTTTATAGTCTGTGTCTGCCAAAGGGATGTGGTGAAAGTCAATGGCAGGGTGGATAAGTGGAATCATAGTTTTCTCTTATACCTTCGATTTCAGAGGCATGATTAGATAAATTGAGAACACTAGTGAAATCTGGATGGTACAGGTTTATAGTGTGCAGAGAGGACTTGGGATTGGTAGACAAGAAAAAAAAGGTAGTGGCTTGAAATTCAATTAGCTAGAAATATCCTCAGATGGGTGAAATTGTTGCAGTTTAGATTGGTACACCTGTAACAGAACAATGACAATGGCAGTGTGCAAAATCAGTAATCGGTGAATGGGTGAAAGGAGGGATTATATAATCTTCTGGATTTCCTGATGATGGTGGCGCGGGTTCATTGGATTAACAATTAAGCAATTTAATTTCTTAATGGATTGATTTTGGAGGGAGCGAAGGTGATTGGTAGAGCAATGGATGAATGACGTGGCGAAGGGTGACTAGTAGGAGTGTAACGGATAGGGTTGTGGTATAGTTTGGCACAACAACCACTTTTTAGAGGGTTGGGAGGTGGTTAAATGTTTTGGCCAAGGGGGTTGCAAAATTCTGAGCTGGTGACACATTGCAGTAGGTGTGGGTTAGAATACCGCCCATTTTGGACCCCCCCTGACGGTAAAGTTCAGATGGTGAGGGGGGCTGAAACGTAATGTAGGCTGTTGGATTTTAAGAGGTGGGCACGAATGAGGCGAGAAGTGGTGGGATATTAACATGATGTGGTGAGGCACTTGGTGGGGTAGGAAAAATCATTTAATGGGGTATGATTGGAGTTTAGTGGGGTAGGCAGATGAATGAAAATATGAGTGGAGGGGTTATTTTTAGGTATTGAAACTTTAGGGATAGGGGATAATATACCAAATATTATTTGATATGCTTAACATTATAACTTTAATCCTTTCACTTTTTCTTCTGCACATGAAAATAATATTTAACATTTGACTTCGGATAAAATATTCATTCTTTTCCTCTAACCACCATAGTGCTTCTACCTACCCTTTCTCATTTCAATTCTTTTTCTAAGCTAACATTTTCTCTTCTTGCTTTGCAGGGTGAATTTTAACTAGCAAACCCAAATCATTTTTCTTTTATGAAAATCCACTTTATCCTATCACTTATTTCGCCATTGATTCAAATTAAATTTTTGAATCAATTTTATTTCTACCTAGCTACTGATTTACGAAGATTAAACTGTTTGGTAAATCTTCAATCACTAACCTATTGAACAAAAATTTGAATGTGTTCAATCATGATTAAACTATATGATTTGAACAAAATTCTAGTCATTGTGACATTCTACGACAATTTTCACATAATCTTATTGGAAAATAAACTACAAGAACTAACTTATCAGTAGTGGAATTTTGACTTGCAACACTTTCCGTATTATTTTCTATTTTTTCTTTTGTGGGGTTCTTATTTTCCTTTACTATTTATTTATTTTCTTAACATACCTTCTTTTCATTTTCTTTTTCATATATTTTTGGAAATCATTTGAATATTGAAATTATGTACAATATGCAATCACAAATACAAAATACTCAATCACCTTGAGATCCTATAATTTATAGGACCCTAACACTGGGGAGATCCCGTCACTATTGGCATAGATTCTAACCCATCAACAGATTTGGCACTAGAATGTGGGCCTTATGGTGAGTACCAATACATGTCATCACACCAAAACTTCCCATCAAGCTAGTAACCAAACCCGTCCTCCCACCCCTGAAACACCTTATCATCCCTCTTTTGGTCCACCTTTCCTAAAGCCCTAGCTTGGGGATTCCTAGCCTCCTCCACATGAAAACACCCATGTACGAGGGGAACCTCCTCCATTTGAAATACATATCACTAGTTGAGGGCCTTGCGCCCTATTACTCGTCAGTTTTCCAAGGGTCTGAAGTGCATTCTTGCCACTATCTCCTTGCCTAAGCCCCACACCTCTAGGCCTAATCACATGCGTCAAGACATCTAATTTAATTCTGTACCACATTTAATCACTAGGATGATTTTGGAGGATTATACAGAAGTTTTTGAAATGCTCTAAGACGAGGGGTCGGAAAGTCCCCCAACATCTGAAACAGAAGACCCTAGGAGCACCATTACAAGGGGAAACAATCAACCACGATGGAGAGAAACTCAGGGAAATGATTAAAATCCCTTGGAAGACACCTTTGTTAACAACCAAAGTATGAGAGGGAACTCTGAAGGACCCCTAGGGTAGGGGACCAGAGAAAATATCAAAGACCACATCAATTTTTACAATGACGAGCAAATTTTTAGATTCCTTGGGAACTTGAGGAACTTCAGGACTACGAGAAACATCTGAGACCTAGGGCACCTTTGATTCCCTTAGGTAATGGCATACAACCTACCCACACTAGTGGGGGGTTAGGCACAAAAAGAGACTTGGAGGGGAATCCCAAACGCCCCATTTTCCCTCCCCTTCTGAGAGGAAATCGTCATCAATATTTTTCTTGGATGGATTAGTCCCCTTTGGGAATCTAAGGCCCCCTCCATGACATGCCTTGTCACCCCAAAAATAACCTCCCAAAGTTCGACCCCGAAAAGGGGACCTCAGCTGACGATCTCATCAACAATTTCTACCTAGCCTTGTAAATGATGAGAGTGCAACATGACGACATGGCTTGCCATATTTTCCCTCACACTTTTGAAACTAAGGCCAAAACCTTGTATCGATCGCTGTCTGTAGCACCAATTCAAAATTGGGAAGAATTACAGAAGACATTCCTTGATAATTTTTTGGAAGAGAAGACGCCTTCCATGCTCCTCGCTGAGCTAAGTATGTTGAAGTGCCATAAGAAGGAAAGGTGAAAGATTTCAATCAATGATTCACCACCATCTTGAATAAATTTACGATGGATGTGGCTCTTGATGATTCCATCACTATCAACTATTATACTAGAGCCCTCCCACGAGACATTATCATCAAATGCGAGGTTAAAACCACCTCAGCGGAGAGCTTCAAAACAACTCTTGCGGTAGAGAAGGATTTGTTTTCTATAGGTGGCGTCGAGCATGGCTCCTGAGAGGAAACCAAACCATTCGCCAAGAAAATTTAGGCCCCAACTAGTAAGTCCATCGATAAGAAAAATGATTCCTTTGATTTTGAGGGGTTAGCCCAATCCTTGAAACAATTAACAAATGAGGTTTTTGAGTTGAAAAGGAAGACTAGTGAATCCTCCTCAAGAGGAAAAGCTGCCAAACCTTTCTTTAGAAGGACCAATAATCCACCCGAAAAATTGTCTCAAGGGTCCATTACAAATTTTAATGTGGAAGAGCTAGGAAAAGATAATTTTTGCACTTTCCACTAGGCCTCTCATTTTGAAAAGATCTACCCACAATGGCTCCACAGCATGACTATCATAGTGAACCAGCTCTTCGAAGATCAAGCCATATGGGAGGGTGAAGAAGAATCCAATGATCTAGAAGAGGAAACCATGCCTTTTGATGATGACACTCCTTACACTGTTCTAGAATTCAAAGTCATCTAAAGGGAATAGGTTCAGGCCTTTCAAGAAGCCATTGTAGGAGACACTCCCCCCACTAAGCCTCCAAAAAATTACAGGCTCAGGAGCAAGTGGCCAATATCAAAATCCACCCTGGAAGAAAGGAAAAGGGCTCTGTTGAGAAGGATCCTTCCACCTAACAACACAAGCCAACCATCCACCCCTTCCCCTAAGGACTCATCTAGCCAAAGCCCAAAGGATCCCTCAGTGGGTGGTAAAGGAAACACCTCCACGTCCATAGTCACGACCAAATTTGGTTCAACAAAAACCACCTTGTCCCCATAGGCCTCCCTAGAAAACACTTTTTGCATGGAATTGGGGTACAATGTTATTGAGGATATGAAGAAGTTGTGAGTCAACATCTTGTTTTATGAGATTACTAAGTTAGCCAGCTAGAATGAGCTAATTTCCAAAACCTTTCCCACCTTGTTAGAAACCTCTAAGGTTTCCCCTTTGGCCAAGACTAACTCTCCCAGTCGATCTCGAGTTGTGATCGGTCTCTAAGCCATTGTAAATTCCACAAACACAAACTCGAGACGTTCAACTCCCCCGTTCCTTCTAACCTTCGAAGTCTTCAGCTACAATGTGCATAATTCCTTTTCAACTCTGGTGCATCAACCAATGTCATCCCTTGGTCAATATGCAAAAGGATAAACATACAACCCGAGAAAAAAATTCTAAGATCATTCAACTAGATAGGTCTCAAGTCCCTTCCATTGGCGAATTAAACAATGTGATAATCAAGTTTTCTTCCGACTCTCGGGTCCACCAGTGCATTGACATCCCAAAAGCCTATGGATTACTACTTAGTAGGGACTGGTCCTGTAAACTCCAAGGTTATTTTTCCACAAACTAGTCCCACTTGTGGTTGCCCTATAAAGGAAAGAACAATCAAATCAAGGTTAACAATGAACCTTTCATGAAACATACGATCAAGGATCTCGAAGGCTCTAATGAGCTAATAAATTTCACCTAGGAGGAACTGGGAGTGTGATTTATTAAAGAAATGATGGGTTGTTACCAATCCAAACCATCACTCATCCCACCTGATGCCCAACTAGAACTCCCATCACACATGCCAACAGATGAAAATGAAATTTTTACTCTAAATATACGTACTCTAGACTCACCCATGCTTAATGATGAAATCTAGACACTATATTATGACGGGTCCAAGACTCATGATGGGGTTGGAGTAGGATGCATCCTCGTGGACCCCAAAAGGAACAAATTTTTAATTTCCTGTAGGTTAGAGTTCCAATGCACCAATAACACCGCAAATTATGAGGTGTTGATCCTCAGTCTCAAGAAAGCTATTTACCTGAATGTTGAATGTTTTAAGGTGATAGATGACTCTGAAATCATTACAAGACAGGTACAAAACACAATCCATTATTTATCACCACACCTGAAGAGCTACCAGCAAGAGGTATGATTCCTGATCAGTTCTTTTAAAGCTTTCAATGCTAGTTTTGTTCCTAGATTCAATAACGCCATTGTTGATACTCTACAAATGTTGCAGCCAGATTTACACCTCTTAGGGATGGGTTTTTATTGAAATTGTTTATAAAATAGTCGTCCCTGATAATTTAGCTAACTTATGCATTTTCAGTGATGACCAATAGATATTGGATTTCATGGAAAATGAAAAGGTATTTAAACACACGTCCATCGAAGAAGAGGAACATGAAAGGTCTTTGCAAGAAAAGCCACACTTGCGTAAAGGGGACCTCATACCTAAAGAGTGGTCACACGAGAAAAGTTATTTGATCTATAGAACTGCTTTTGAGGCCCGCCAAACACCGAAATAAAGAGTTCTGCTGTTTCACACGAGAAAGTCAACCTTGGGACTAAATCCGACCCCAAATTTGTTAACATAGGTTTGGGATGTTCCTTTGAGGAAAGAAAATCTCTCATCAGCTTGTTCAAGATGTACCACAACATATTCACCTGGACATATGACGATATAAAACCTTACAACACACAGATAATTCAACATGTTATTCCTACAAAAGAAGGAGTCAAACTATTTCAATAGAAGTGTAGGAAAGTGCATCCCACATTGGAATGTCTCATCTAAAAGGAGCTCAAGAAGTTTTTAGATGCCCACATTATCTTTTATGTCAGGCATTCTACATGGGTTTCAAACCTTGGTCTGGTACAGAAAAAGTATGGCGAGATCTATTTGTATGTCGATTTATGAAATATCAATCGAGCATCAGAAAAATAAAATTACCAATATCGTCCATGGAACAAATTCTCCAAATGGTTTCAGGGTCAAAAATGTTTTCTCTACTTGACGGTTTCTCCGGGTACAATCAGGTGTTGGTAGCCGAACTATACCGGATAAAGACAACCTTCAGGACGAAGTGGAGAACATTTTCATTCTGATGTATGCCTTTCGGGATTATCAACGCTGGGGCAACATTCCAAAGAGAAATAGACATTTATTTCAAGGGTTTGATGGGTCAAAGTGTGGTGGTTTATTTAGATGATGTCACCACCTTTTCGAAGAAGAGGTTTGACCACCTTCACCATCTCAAGCAAATATTTGAACGATGCTGGAAGTATGGGATCTCAATTAAGCCCAAGAAGAGCATATTCATAGTTTATAAGGGCAATATTCTTGGGCATATCATCACCAAGGATGAAATCACCATTGATCCTAACCACGTGAAAGCTATAACATAGATTCCCCTTCCTAGCAACAAAAAAGGTATGCAATATTTCCTTTGTAAAATCAATTTCATTTGCAAGTTTATTTCATATTTTTTCGTGATTGTTAAGGCTTTGTAGATTGTGATAAAGAAGGATTCAGTGTTTAAGTGGAACCAAGAAGAAAATTAAGATTTCAATAATATCAAGAAAGTTATCATTAAAGCTCCTTCCCTCTATAGCCCCGATTTCAGCAAGGACTTCGTCTTATACACTTTCACCTTGGATTTGTCCCTAACCACCATTCTCATGCAGAAAGATGGAAACAATGATGAGCATCCCATATCCTTCATGAGTACAGGACTGCAAGGTACAAAACTCAACTACCTTGATATAGATAAGAAGGTTTATGTAGTCTACAAGGCAGTGAAACATTTCAGACCGTACATTCTAAAAGAACCATGTCATAGTGTTTTTTTTGCACCCTGATGTTAGGTCACTTTTCATCCACCAAGAATTGGGTGAGAGAAGAGCCAAATGGATGACTTCCCTCCAAGAATATGATTTGGAGTTCAAGCATACACATACAATTAAAGGGCACGGACTATGCAAACTAACTGTTGAAGCCGCAGACCAATGAAACGAAGACTCAGAAGGCTGGAAGCATGAGATCAAAATGTATCAGAATGAATAAGAATGAATTATACAACACTCATGACTCCTGATCATGGTACTTTGATCTGAAGTAGTACCTAGGGCAAGGGAATTTACCTTCTACCTTTTCCGCAAAACAAAAGAGGGCAATTGGGCTCAAAGATGCATCCTACCAAATGGTACAAGGTAATCTATTTTGGAAACACCACCTCGGCATGCTACTCAGATGTTTGGAATATGACAAAACCCATTGGGTGTTGAAGGAGTTACATGACAGGATGACAGGGGGACACTATGCTGATGACAACACTACCCATAAAATTATGATGGCAAGATTCTACTAGCCCTCGCTTTTCAAAGACATGCATGCTTATGCTAAGAAATGCTCCATTTGTCAGAAGCATGCGAGAAGACAACCTAAGTTTGCTACCCCTCTCCAATCCATAATAGTGGAAGAACCATTTCAAAAATGGGGATTGGACGTTATTGGGGAAATTGTGCAAAACATGTCAAGGCAACATAAGTATATACTCATGACCACTGACTATTTCACTAGGTGGGTTGAAGAAATTCCATTATGAAAAATCAATGGTGAGGAGGTAATATCTTTTTTCAATCAATACATTATGGCCAGGTTTGGTGTTCCGACTTCACTTGTGTTTGATAGCACTACATATTTCTCGTCTTTAATACTGTATGATTTTTCTTTAGAAAATAACATTTTTTCAAAACATTATACTAACTACTATCCTCAAGGGAATGGCTTGGAAAAACCCACCAATAAAAAAATTATCTGCATCCTCAAGAAGACCTTGCTAACCCACCAGAGAAATTCGCACAATGCCCTCAACAACACCTTGTGGGCTGACCGGGCTACACCTAAACCATCTCTTGGAACATATCCCTATTTTATAGTTTATGGGAAATAAGTTATCCTATTGGGGAACCTCTACCTCTTCGCCCTCCAAATGTCACAAGAATCACAAGGATCCCCTTACCCTACCATTCAAAACCGCATCAACGTACTCTTTAAACTGGAAGAGGAAAGACAAAAGACTTGAGAAACGTTTTACATTCCCCAAAGACAAATTAAAAGGTGGTTTGACAAGAAATCCACATGGACCAATTAATTCAGTGTGGGGGACTGGGTTCTTAAATGGGACAAGATCCATGAGGACAAGGGAAATCACACCAAGTTCCAAGCCTTATGGATCGGTCCTTTGCAAGTGAAAGAGAAAATTGGCCAACACACCTATAAGTTGCAAACTCTAGGAGGGAGAGTTGAACCCATTCCTTTTAATGGCCAAGATATCGAGTTCTACTTCACCTAGCATCTCTCATGACTTCTCACACACCTTGTACTATAGTTTCCTTATGATCTTTCTTTTCTGTTAGTTTTCTTTAATTTCAGCTTTTGTTTTGAAGTTTGTTTTTCTTTAAATAAATCCACTTTGGGATGTCATTCTAAGGTTGAGGTAGCCCTTGCAATTTGGCTTAGACGGGTGCTCCCTAGAACCACCTTTTGACCAAACCTTAAGCTGTGACCAAAATAGAGTATTGAAACTTACTGTAGTGGGGAACGTGATGTCATCCACGTTCCCCCATCTTTCACTAGTCTATCCTAGTTTATAACTTGGCTAGAATTTTGGGACATTGTGGCTTACCTATTGGTTCGAAGAAAACTTTTGAGCATATACATACTTAGGGAAAATAATAAGGTCTCTGAAAAACTAGAAATAACCTCTCTTGCAAGTGAAATAAGTTGGGATCCCTTGTCCACCCAGGCTTACAATAACCACATGAATAAGTGCAAATAAGCATAGATGAATAAGTGCCAATGAGCACATAAAATAACAAATAAGGGTATATGGACTAATAAAGGCTTCTTGTGTAAAGAGGTGATCCAACAACTCTGCTCGGGTACTATCCGAGCTCACTGGAAGCAAAGAAACATTTGTTATTTCTAAGTTGTGACTCCATCGAGGTACTATTTAGGCTCGCTGGCAGCGGAGCAACACTAGAGTTCTGTAACTAATATACCAAAAAATACTTAAATCTCATATAATTCATTTGACTCCTCCATGTCAAACCAACAATAATTGATATCATCTTTTGTGTGTTAAAAGGCCGAGTCTTAGCAACTTGGGATAACTGACCACTATCAAGGAGAGACTTGGAAGCATCAGTGGGACTCGCAGCTCTATGGGAAAAAACTCTTTGAGGTCTTCCTTACCCAAGGCCATGGGGGTCCTGAGGTCCTGGAGTCCTACCAGTGAATCACCATTTGTTGTTGCTACTGCAAGAACCCCTCCAAAATTTATAACTCTTCAAAATTTCGGATCTCCTTTATCATTTCCAAAGATTCCGCTCATCCTAAGAGTCTGTTTGAAAGCCTCGAAACCATAGAAAAGTTTCAAAAGCCAGAGTCTTTTCCCGATAAGCCAAACCAATTTCATGATCAAGTTTAGTCTCTAAGTCACACTACAATGGCGTGACTAATTTCTCCTTTTGAGACCCATGTGACCATGCAACCTCACAAAATCACTAAGTCGTAAAAGTTGCATGGAACATCCTTCTTGCTGTGAGACCTACGTGACTGTTGCAACCTAGTAGGTCATTAGGTCACAAGGTCACAAAGGTCTCATTACCTCGAAAATGCGACCTATGTGACTTAACAACCTATGCAACTTAGCGACCCCTTGAGGTTGCCAGGTCACAAGGGTCACAAAGCTCACATACCACCCTAACTCAAATAGTGCGACCCATGTGACCCCGCACCCGTGCAACCAAAATTATAAATACTAGCCTCAACTGGTCATTTGCACAACTCTTCTTAGTCACATGAAGAACAAGGAAGCTCAGTGACTAGACAAGGTGTTGGACCCTCATAGGTAGGTGACCTTCCCCTTCTTGGTAGTCATTGTTTTCGCCATGTGTCTTCCTCTTCTCCCTTGAATCTGCGAATTCCCAACCAGGAGGGTTTTATCCATGATTCAATCTCATTTCGATTAAAAACCCTGGTTGAGTTGTTATTTAACTTCATGAGCCTCATTGAGTGTTTTCCATGCCCATTTCTGATACCTAGCTAACCTGCTATCCCTGCAATCCAAGCCATCTGCCCCTGGAAAGCCCCAAGGACCTCTCCTACGCCGATTTCATACCCTCAAAATAACCTAAAGATGTAGGTCAGATAGATTAAGGTCAGAATAGGAAAAATGTTGTAACCTTGCGACCTGTGCAACCTCACAACTTGCATGACCTCATGACCCATGCGACTAGAGTGACTTCACGACCTCTATGACCTCGCAACTTAACAACCTTTGTGAACCATGCGACCTGACTAATTCCAAGACCTTGCGACCTCAAACCTATCTTTCCCAGTCGGTAGGCTGCACCCTAATCCACGTGACCCATGTGACCTCCTCACCCTCGCGACCTCGTGACCTACCAAAAGGCCTTCTCCTGGGCTCTGAAAAACATAGTTTATATTTGACACTAAGTTTTATTCTCATGCTACCTCTCTCATCATGGGACTGTTTATTCAATAAGCCAAGTTACGTGTATCTCGATTGCATCTCCATCTCCTCCTTCGAAGACGAGATGGCACTTCCAGTAGCAAAATATGTCCGTAAGAGCTCTAGAAGTAGTGCACAGGAAGTCTACCAGTATGAAGAACCCCCCATCTATGGGGATACAACTTACAATATTAACAAAAACACTAGGCTCTCCTGCTATAATATTTATGAGGAGTTCGCCAAAATAGATATACCAAAGAACTACGAGGATTTCTCGGTGTACATAAATGTTAAGAGATCAAAGCTTCATAAGGTAGCATTGCATCCTCCAGTTTTCTCGTGTGCCAAGACAATTGATTGGATCATATAGAGAACAAACATAGATTCATGGATAGTAAGGGATTATACTGGCATACCACTTGCAACTATCACCTTTGCAGATATTTATGCATACTACAGGAGAAGGAGGAAACCTTAAACCCCTGGTGGCTCACTGGTTTTGTGACTCCTACCAAGGATATTCTTAGAGAATGGTGGCAAGACATGTCCAAGTTCCAAGTTATAACCTAACAAATTTATAGGACAGATGAATTAAGGAAGGTGTATTAGTTGATTGCCACCATGATGAAATGTATTTATGAGGAGCAGGTTGTGACGTGTTCCACGAGACATGGATCCCCATCATGTATGTTGTCACTACCCAAGGAATATTCTTTAACTGGGCTAGTATTCTCATGTTCACCTTGAGAACAAATATAATTATAGCTAAGAATTCAGAGCCAGAACAATGACAAGAGTTCTATATGGCCTCATACCTACTAGACACAGTCTGTACAAGGTTTCAGTTCGAAAATTGGAGCTACAATTGGAACACATACGCAGCCAACCCAGTACACCATCATTACAAGATCTTTTGGGACACTTGCTATAAGGGTATTATTTATATTATTTCTGAGTCATTTATTGCTCCCCTATATCAGCAACTATTAGGGGAAGAACAACCTTGTATGTCAAAGAGGGCCAAGGAAACCATAGTCAAGATGGCACATTGGCTCCCGATCCAAGAGGGGACATTTATTATATTTTTTTGTTCCTATAAAGCCCCACATGCACTTCCCAGGTTCTCCATAGATAAGGTGCTCTTGTGGGAAGTATGTTATCAAATGACACATGAATTCTCGAAAATAATGAGAAAAGGGAAGAAGGAACCATGGCCAATTTTTCCTCTTTTCATCGGGGTCTATGTTTTAGAAAATTTGAAGGAAGTGGAGGGAGAATTTGAGGCATTAAGAGGGTGTTGTTTTGTGACCTTAAACCATCATAAGTATGATCTTAAGAAGGTTGTAGATGCTCATTACAAGAGAGCTAATTTTAAATGGTCATACTTGAATTCTAAGAAAGGTCATGAAGACGAAGTTAGGAAATCGTACAATGCCACTAGGGAATTAAGCCCCAACAAGAAACAAACAAGAGATGAGGAGCTCCTCGAACACACCTAGGAGAATGTGAGCCTACAAGAGAGGTCATTCACCCTGAAAATGAAGCAAGAGAAGCATAAGGCAACCAAGAAACGCAAGGACCAAAAGGAGAAAGAGGTAGAAGATGCCCCGAGTGACCCAGAAGCAAGATAGGATAATGAGATGCTAGAAAAAGGGAATGCAACCATGGAAAAGAAGAAGCAAGAGATCAAGAGGAAAATAGAGGAAGGGATTAAATATCACAAGATTTAGGTGATCAGGACCAACTTGAGAAGAGGAGGTGACAACAAGAGGAAGAGACAAAGAAGCAACTGGAAGAAAAGTAGCTAAAGGAATAGGAAGAGCAGAGGGCAAAGGAAGAATAAGAGAAGAAGAACTGAGAAAATGAGTTGAAAAATTTCAAAGAAAGGCTCAGGAAGGGTGAGGAACTGAAGAAGAAGCAAGAGAAAGAAAAGAGATGGTTAGAGGAAGAGCAGAGGAAGAAAGAGGTGGAGGAAAGGAGAAAGAAGGAGCAGGGAGAAATGAGTAAGGGAACTTAGCAAGACTTAGAGCAATTTGAATTGTCTCCGTTAGATGTTCCCCCTTCTATTATCCTCACTGAAGGACATATTCCCCTAAAAGAGCTAGGAATTACTGAAGAAGAAGAAGAAGAATGAGAATAAGAAGAAGAAGTGTTAGATCTCACCAAGTTCACCTTTGATCAGGTTAGCTTCAAGATTAGGTAGGAGAGGATAAAGTGCTATGCTAGAAACTCTGCAGAACCACTGTCAGTAAAAAAACCTAAAGAAATTTTTCCCAACACCACATTTAATCCTAAGATGATCGCCTCAACTAGAACTGCATTTGTGACTGCGAATGAACACAATGTTGTTAGGATGAGTAATCAAATTGCAGAACTCCAAATCAGGCTTTACGCATCATATTAAAAGGATACTAGGATAGAACAAGATAGAAAGAAGGAAGAGGAAGAAAATGTAGCTCTCCGCTTAGTGCACTCTAGTACAACAAAACTACAGGCTACAATCAAAGATGAGGTCAAGATGCTTAGTTAAGCCATGGAGTTAGTCTATGAAGAAATGCCAAAGCTACATCACACGATAGATCCAATCTTGGCCATACAAACCCATACAAAAGAGAGGTCTATTATGTTGAAGGAAGGCATTGCAGCTCTAGATGATATACGTGACTAGTCCATGCAAAATGTGAAAGTACAGCTACGCATCAAGATCCAATCAAAAGACAAACTGGCCAAATATGTAGACAGAGTGTTTTCTTGATATAGACACCTTTTCAGCGGTTTGAAATCAATGATCGAGAACCATGGGGTACCGTTCATTGGAGAAATTGGGTAGGTAAGAAATAAGAATACATATCACATGAAATTCAAGTATTCATTGACAGATATAAGTAGGCCTCCTACTCATATGACCTTTTAGTTACAAAGGAGAATATCACATGATACGTGGTTGAACTAGTGAGAATGTATACAAAGCTTGTGACCTTAGGAAATCAGGTGAATGTTAAAAGTACTACCCTCATACCATACACCCTTGAGTGCTTGCACAAACACAATGAGTAAAATCCATAAATAACCCCCATTGTAGATGAGTACAACCTTTGGTGCACTTACCTGTGGAACAAATCCACCTGGAAATTCCAGAACTTTCTATTGTCAAGTTGATAGGATAGATTTTGATCATTTTATGGATTTGGAAAATTAGGATAGAGTAGGATAGTTATGGAATGTGAAGAATCATGAGGAAGTCTATAGGTCACAAGGTAGTTGAAAGGTCATGAAGAAGTCCAAGGTTCAGGGGTAGGCCAAAGGTCACCCTCATTGTATAAATACACCCTCATGGCACATTGTAAAGGACTTTTAGCTAAGGACTTATTTTTGGGACAATATTGTTTTGAAAGGACTTGTGCTCTTCTAATATATGCAAGGAGTAATAGTTATTTTCCACTATTGGATTGGGTGAATATTTTATGCTGTGATGCCATGGATATTAGTTGCTTGATGGATCGAATGTTCCTGAGAGTTCTTTGATACATGGTCTCCTCATGTGTCTTCTTGTGCTATGAATGTTTTTTTGCAACACATGGATGGTATATGATATGCTAACTCTAGGCTTGTATTGATGAATTGTTTCGTTGATATTGGCATCACCTTATCATCAACTATGCATTTTCATATGCTTATATATTCTTAGTTATTGTGAACTATTTTATAGTTTTTGAGCACATTCTTTACATAGGAATGATCTTATCTAAAATTTTGGTAACAATTACTTTATGTGAGATTCATGTTATTGATTTATGATCTTGCTATTTATGGTATTCTTGTTATGAACATTTTCAGTTATTTCCTTTTTTTATTGAAGTCCATGAATTCAATTGAGTTGGTATCCCACCTCTGTCGGAGGCAAACTTGACTCACCCGAACAACAGCCGAGCCTACATACCAGACGAGATCCCTAAAGAAAATGGTGCATGGTCTAGTTAGGATTCTACACCGAGGAGATCCCCTCTCTGTTGGCGGAGAATTTTGGCTTTTCAATAAGCTCCTAAATGATTAAGTCACATTATTACATTTCATATTGACCACTTTCACTTTTGATCTTAATGCTAGCTCTATATTTCTCTTTTATAAGCCATTTTCCTATGCATTCTCGAGAGTAAATTCTTTGATAATTTTATAGGATTGGTAACAAATAATTCATTCAAGTTTCTTACCTTCAATTAATGGTAAACCACTTTCATCCACGTAAAGGCATTTTGGAGTTCTTCATTGCATTGTGTCCAATCTAGGTAGGGGTGATGGAGCTGTATTCTAGAACTATTGACTTCTTGGTTGTGGACATACATTACTTGAAAGGGATTAGACATCCTTAGGAGTAGCTTCTAAAATGTTGTTTTATTGAAAAAGAGGTTGCAGCACAAGAACTTCTTCATCAAGAAGTTGTGCACTAGTCACTTCTCTAATTTCATCCATATTATAATTAGCTCCAAGAAAATCCATCATCATGTGATCATCTACACCAATTTCTTCAGTTGAAATTTTCATTGGAAGTTCATTTATTATGCTAGAAGTGCAATTCTCCTATTTTAAAAGTCAATGTTTTTCCATACTTACCATGGCCTTTTCTCTTGCTTCAATTATTTTTTTATGGGTTTTTTTTTCCTTAGGGAATTTATTTTCCAACTATGATAGTTCACCATATTTAAATGGGTTGTAATTACAAGGATAACACAATTATCTTCCAATTTTATTTTTTTCCCTCCAATTATAGAAAAAACAGAGATTGTCTCCCAATATTACAGAAAATGATAAAAATTATCTTCTATTTTCATAACAAGACAAAATATTCCCTTTGAATTACAAAAGAAGAAAAAACTTGTTTTCCAATTCCTCAACAAAATAATAATTATCTTCATATTACTCAAATTTCCTTCTAATTACATAACACTTTTCTTGTAGTTACATAGTAAGAGAAGAACTTGATTTCCAATAACACAAATGGACACAAGCCTTATTTCCAATTAGAAAAAAATTCATACCAAGTGTTAAGAACTCCTCCTACTCTATTTTTTGTGTTATATTTTTTCTTGGAATTTGAACAAGTGGGAAGGAGGTTGGGTTAATGCTAGTAGAGGAAGCACACAAGTGTTCTCAATAATGCACATGCATTCTTGAGACTAAAATCCATAGCAATAATTAAACTACCTACCTTCCTCTCTCATATTCTAATGTTGGCCTAGAAATGTAAAGACTATGCATATGTTATAGAACACATGCATGCTTCTATATCTATCTCCATTCTTTTTTCTCTCTTCCTATATATTTCTCCTCCCCCCATAACTATC
Organism: Pinus tabuliformis; assembly: GCA_031772625.1. Taxonomy (NCBI): domain Eukaryota; kingdom Viridiplantae; phylum Streptophyta; class Pinopsida; order Pinales; family Pinaceae; genus Pinus; species Pinus tabuliformis. The sequence continues at coordinate 1,522,142,780 of CM062820.1, read as the reverse complement.
TCTAACTATCACTCTCTATCCACCCTCCATCCTTTTTTCTATCTCCCTTCCTCTCTCCTTCTTTATCCATCTCTCTCCCCCTCACTTTGTCACTATCTCTCTCCCTCTCACTCCCCCTCTTCACCTCTCCCAATTTCTCTCTCTTCTTCCCACTCTATCCCCAAACCATCTCTATATCTATCTTCTTCCCTCTCTCCTTATTTCTCTCTCCCACCCTCACTCCATCGTTTATATTCCCTTTTTCATCTATCACTATTTCTCCCTCTTTACCTCTTCCTCTTATTATTTGTTTCTTTCTTCTTTTCCCTCCACTCTCTCCATATCTTCCTCTCTCTCGCTCTCTCTCTCTTCTTCTACTCTCTCTCTCTCTCTCTATCTCTCCTCTATCAATGTCCCTCCACTCTTTCTCTCTATATTATATTTGAGTCTCCTTCGCTTTCCCTATATTTATCTCTCTACTTCACTCCCTCCCTTTCCCGCCCCTCTCTCTCTTGTGCCTCTCTTCACCCCCCTCCTCTTTCTCCTTCTCCCTCACTCTCTATATCCACCTCTATTTCAATTCTTCCTTTGTATCTCTCCATCTCTCTCTCTTTCTTTCTCTCCCTCTCTCTCTCCCCCCAATATTTCAATCTCCCTCCCATATTCTTTCTCGACCCTCCCTACCTCATTCGCTTATATTCCTGTCACCCCAAAAACTCTCCATATCTTTGTTTCCATTTTCATAATTGTGTATGTCTCTCCATCACTTCATTCCTCTCTATATTTATCTCACTGACTCTTTCATTCTCTCTTTCTTCCTAACTCCTTCACTATCTCTATCCCTCTTTCCCCATCTCTTTCTTCATCAATATATCTCTTCTTCCATCTCCATCCCCCCTCCATCTCTATATCTATCCCATTCCATCTCTCCATATCTCTCTTTCCCTCACCTTCACTCCCTCAGAATCTCTCTCCCTCTCTTCCCTATTTCTATCTCTACCTTTCTCTCCCTCTCCCTCTATCTATCTATATCTCTCTTCTCTCCCCTCCACTCTATCTATTCATTTCTCTTTCCTTATCCCTAACTATGTATCTAAAACTCTATCTATCTCTCTCTTTGTCCACTCACTCTCCCTCTCTATCTCCCCTATATTAATATCCCTCCCCTCCTTGTCTTTCTTCTTCCTCACTCTCTCCTTCCTACTATCTCTCTTTCTCTCCACCCCACTCTCTTTCACTCTATTTACATTTACATATTTTTATTTGTATCTCTATATCTTCTTCCCTCTTTTAATCTATCTCTCTTCCCTTCTCCTTCTTTCTCATATCTATCTGTCTCTGTCTTCTCCCCCCTCCACTCTCTCCATCCATCGCTATCTCATATCTCACTCTCCATATCCACCTCACTCTCTTTTTCTCTATGTTATTCCACTCTCTTCCTTTATATATACTCTCTCAAGCTACCTCCCCTCCTTCCTCTCTCCTCTCTCCCTATCTCCTCCCCTCTCCCTCTCTTGCTCTATCTCTTCATCAATCCTTCACTATCTCTCTCCCTCCCTATATCTATCTCTCTCTTCTTCCCCCTCCACTATCTCCATCCCTCTTTCTCTCATTCTCTTTCACTCTCTCTCTTTCTTCCTCTTTATGTATATCTATGTTCTTCCCTCTTCATATCTAACTTCTTCCGCTATCTCCACCCTCACTCTCTCCTTTTTCAATATCCCTCTGCTCCTCTTTATATTCCCTTCCCATCTCCCTTCCTCCATCTCTCTCTCTCTCTCTCTCTTCCCTCCTTAATACCTCACTATCTCTCTTAGACTCTCTGTCTATCTCCCTTTTCTTATCCCTCCACTCTTCCCATCCCCTCTCTCCTTCTCTCTCACCCTCTATCCCCAACTATCTCTATATTATTCCCTTTCCATCTCTCTCTTCTTCAACTCTCCTCTCTTTTAGTCTCCACACATCCTTCTATCTCCTCCCTCTATGTCCCCTTCTCTCTCTCTCACTCTCCCCTCCCACTCACTATTTCTCTATTTGCATTTACAGTTTTTTATGTTTCTCTATCTCTTCTTCTCTATCCATCTCCATATCCAACTTCCCTCCTATATCTACCCTTCTCTACCCTAACCATGCCCTATACCCCTCAGTTTCTCTCTATCTATATCCCTTATTCCCTCTCTTTCTCATATTTTTCTCCATAAAACTACTTTCCTCCCCCACTGTGCCCCCTTTAGATTTATCTTTTTCCCTCTGCATCCTCTTATTTGTCTCTCAATCTCACCACACCTCTCTCTCACTCTCTCTTTATCTCTCTCTATCTCTCCATATTTACCTGTCTGTCTCTCCATCCCTCTCCCTCTCACTTCCTATCACTCTCCATCATCTCTCATCCCTTCCACTTCCTCTATTTCTATATCCCTCCTTCCCTCACCTAGTATGTGCTTCACAAAATCACCCTTTGAACTCTCTCTTTCTCTCTCTAGCCTCCATATATGTCTTTATCTTTGTCCCTTTATCCTTCTCTATCTCTCCCTCACCCTATCCCTCTCACTCCCTCCCCTACAACTTTATTTTTATCACCCCACTATATCCTTCTCTTCCCCCCCATGGAGGAATTTACAGGGTAAGTTCCTCAGACAGAACACCAAAGGACACCGCTCATAACCAGATCGCAGATCAATACACCAGTATTTTTGACGTGGTTAAAACCCTCAAAGAGGGAAATAGTCCACGGCCTGAGCCAACGCGGCCACTTCAGGCAATTTATTAATAAAAGAATGAAAATTTACATATGCTTCTCTGATAGACAGATTACCCTACAAATGACCCTCCATGCGCTTTAAATAGAAATCATGGACCAATCGGGTGTCAAGCCACGGATCAAGTGTCGGTAATACCGAGGAGAGAATGAACCGTCGGATCACTACATATCGTGACTGTCGGATTGTAAGTTACAAATTGTACAAGGTAAAGAAACACACTTTACCTAACTCTATACTAGACCAAGTTGTACTTAACTATTTCCTATGTGTCGGAATATCCTAACATCCCCCCTTAAGAACAACTTGGGAAAGGATTGAAGGATTTACAAATATGACACAATAGGAGAAGGAAGGAGGCACTAGAGCCTATCCCCCCTTAGTGACAACTTCCTGAACTCCAACCATAAATCGAAGTTTATTGAACTTCACCTCTATGAGAGCCTTTGTAAAGATTTCTGCAACTTGATCATCTGTTGAACAATATTGCACTTCAAGAACATGGTCATGAATGAGCTTTCTGATGAAGTGCATGTGCAGTTCAATGTGTTTTCTGCGCTGATGTTGGACTGGATCTTTCCATAGCTGAATGGCACTTTGATTATCACACCATAGTGTAGTCGGATGTTGCTGCTGAAAGCCAAACTCTGACAGGATCTGACAAAGCCACAAGGCTTCCTTACTAGCTTCTACAGCACCACGATACTCTGCTTCTGCTGAAGAAAGAGAAATGGCACCTTGTTTCTTGCAGGCCCATGTAATAGGTCCTGAACCAAGAGTGAACACATAACTTGCGGTAGACTTCCGATCATTAGGGTCACCAGCCCAATCGGAATCAGTGAAACCAACCAATAGAGGAGATGATTCGGCACTGTAATGAATCCCAAACTGAACTGTACCTCAAACATAACGAAGTATTCTTTTAGCTGCATTCCAATGAATTTCACGTGGGTTTTGCATAAACCGAGCAACAAGGCCAACGACAAAGGAACGGTCAGGTCGAGTATGGGTTAGATACAAAAGTTTTCCTACAAGTTGATGGTATAAGGTAGCATCAACTTTAGGATAAGTACAAGTGACTGAAAGTTTGACTCCAGAATGGAAGGGAGAAGGGGCTGTCTTACAGTCTTCCATGTGAAAATGGTGTAGAATATCACAGGCATACTTGGACTGGGAAAGGGAAATACCCTCCTTAGATTGCAAGACTTGAAGACTGAGAAAATAATGTAAGTGTCCTAAGTCTGTCATTTCAAATTTCTTTTTAAGGTTGGACTTCACATGGTTTATAAGGTTGGGATCACTACCAGTAAGGATAAGATCATCAACATAAAGAACAAGAATGATAAGAGACTTGCCCACTTTCTTGGAGTAGACAGTATTGCCAGAATGACACCTAGAAAAGCCAGATTCTAAAAGAAAGCTATCCATTTTGGCATACCAAGCTCGAGGAGCTTGCTTGAGACCATAAAGGGATTTCTTAAGCCGACATACAAGGCTGGAGTCTGTTTTTATGAAGCCAATGGGTTGTTCCATGTAGATTTCTTCATGCAAGTCCCCATGCAAGAAGGAAGATTTAACATCCATCTGATGGACTTCCCATTTGAATGAGGTAACAAGGGAAATAACAAGGCGGATAGAGTTCATTTTGGCAATAGGGGAGAAGGTTTCAGTGTAGTCAATGCCTTCAACCCGTGAAAAACCTTTAGCAACAAGACGAGCTTTATGTTTATCAAATTTCCCATCTGGTCCATACTTGGTTCTGTAAACCCATTTGCATCTAACAAGTTTTCGTCCCTTTGGTAGAGGAACAAGATCCCATGTATCATTTGCCCAATAATGAATGATATTCTTCATTCATAGCTGCTTCCCAATCTGGATGGCCTGAAGCTTCTGCAAAGCTGTGAGGATCATAATTTACTGAAGCTTGAGCCAGTAAAGAAGAGGCTCTGTCAAACTAAGAACGTGTGCATCGCTGATCTGTAGGATCACTGACAAGATCACCTGCTGCATCTCGAGTAGCACGAACCCATTTTGGAAGCTGAGGAGCTGAAGGAGGATCCTGAGATGGTGGGGGAGGATTGTCATCCTCACTTTCATCATCTGAAGAAGAAATTTTTTCAAAAGTAGAAGAGATAGGGAGAGGTGGCACATCCGCCGGACTAGGCTCGTAGGCTGATATATTTTCATCAAATTTTACATCTCTTCTAATGATAACATTTTTGGACTTAAATGGAATAAGTCTATAGCCTTTGACATCTTCAAAATACCCAACAAAAGTACATTTTTCACTCTTAGGTTCTAAAGCTTTATGCTTTTCATCTAGAATATGGGCCCACGCTTCACTTCCAAAAACACGAAAGTGACTTACATCTGGTTTGATTGAGCTCCATGCTTCTTCTGGAGTGATATTCTTTAAAGCCTTAGTAGGAGTGCGATTTATTATGTAATTTGCACAGTTAATTGCTTCTGCCAAAAACTAAGACCAAGTCCTTTAGATTGTAGCATACAATTAGCCATTTCCTTTAAGGTGCGATTCTTCCTTTCAGCTACACCATTTTGTTGAAATGATTTTTCATTTTGAGGCTGAGATTGCTTAGGACCCTTGTTTGGTTTAGGACCATTCTTTTTAGGATATGACTTCTTAGGATTCTTTGAATTTGGTTGCTGCTGGGCGGCTAACGCTTTCTTGGAAGAGTTTCCAAGATTAAGAAGACCAAGGTGTAAGAGTTTTTCTTGTTCTCTTATTAAAGAATCAAAAAAAGAGTCAAAGGAAGGGGACTTATAGTCTGTTCCTTGAGAAATGAAGGCTTCTCTTGTAGAATGGAAGGTGGAAACAAACACAGAGTAGGCTGGTCCCAACTTAGTAAGAATGGAATAGATAAGGTTACTATCTTCTTTCTTAACCTTAACACCTTCCAAGAGATATCTAAGGGTCTTGAACTTGGACAAGAAATCTTCAATGCAAGAAAAATTATTAGGGTCCAATGTAAGAAACTCATTTTCAAGTTGATGGGCTCTAAGTTCATTTTTAATCCCAAAAACTTTATTGATTTGTTTCATTGCTTCATCAGGAGTATCAAGTTCTGCAATATGGAATCTAAGATCTAGAGAAATAGACATCCCTATCAATCCACGTGCTTGATCTTGCCTATTTTCCCATTTAGCAGCCTTATCTTCATCCTTTGGTTTCTTTTCTTGGCCTGAGGCGATTCTGTAGAGACCTTTACTTCTAAGTAAATCCTCAATGTAGGACAACCATTGGAAGTAGTTGGTGCTTTCAAGGGTAACTTGGTATTGACTTTCCATTTCAACGGAAACTGAAGCTAAGGATGCTAAAACTAAGTGTTCCAATGGATACATCTCGAAAAATTAGGCTGGTTTAAAAAAACAGCTTTGAAAACGGCTTCCGGATGAAGAAGTTATGGCTTTTTGAAAAAAAGTTGATGAAGTTGCCGACGAAGTGCAGGAATGTGCGGAAATGAAAAAGTCTGCCCCCACAAAATGGAGACTTGAACCCAAGACCTCTACTCTCTTAAAATAGCTTTGAACCAATTGAGCTATACAAAAAATTTGAGAGAGAGAGAGAGAGAGGGGGGGGGGGGGGGGGGGGGTGATGCTTTGGGTTGCGTGCTTGCTTTGAGAAAGCTCTTTTTCCCTACAAAACAAAAAACACAAAACCCAACACGGACATGCAAAGAAAACGAACCTTACGGCTCGAAGTTATCTTTAGCCGAAAAACTAATTATTTTAAAAAATGAACCTTGTGGCTCAAAGTTAGCTTTAGCCGAAAAACTAAATATTTTCAAAAATGAACCTTGCGGCTCAAAGTTAGCTTTAGCCAGAAACTAAATATTTTCCTCAATGTTTCTAATTTTCCGAGATCACACTAAGGCGCAGCGGAAAAGAGCATACGCATGAGAAAAATCCTTCCTTTCTGTTTCTGATTTTCCCAGATCGCACAGAGTTGCAGGGCAAAGAGCATACGCAGAAATGAAAGGTATATATCCGGTAATAAAAAAATCTAAATAAACTGAAACCGAAATAAACAGAGAGAAAATAACTGTAAACTGCAAATAAACACTGTATACCTCCAGATCTTAAAAATGACGCAGCTAGGGCTACCGGAAACCTTTTCGCGTAAAACGAAAGGGGTTCCTCACTGGAACATATGCTCCCAACACAACAGAGCATTCCTCTCGGACCGAAAGCAGTCAGAAACAATAGATCTAGGAAACGACAATCGGATGCAGTTCTACTGGCTTCAGATTTGGATCACCAACGGATGCGGCCCTCAAATAGCTCTGATACCATGTAGGAATTTATAGGGTAAGTTCCTCAGACAGAACACCAAAGGACACTACTCACAACCAGATCGCAGATCAATACACCAGTATTTTTGACGTGGTTAAAACCCTCAAAGAGGGAAACAGTCCACGGCCTCAGCCAACGCGGCCACTTCAGGCAATTTATTAATAAAAGAATGAAAATTTACATATGCTTCTCTCATAGACGGATTACCTGACAAATGACCCTCCATGCACTTTAAATAGAAATCATGGACCAATCGGGTGTCAAGCCACGGATCAAGTGTTGGTAATACCGAGGAGAGAATGAACCGTCAGATCACTACATATCGTGACTGTTGGATTGTAAGTTACAAAATGTACAAGGTAAAGAAACACACTTTACCTAACTCTATACCTAACTCTATACTACACCAAGTTGTACTTAACTATTTCCTATGTGTCAGAATATCCTAACACCCCACACCCCCACCCCTCTCTTTATTCTCTATCCCTCCTCGCTAGATTAGTTTTTTCTTCACAACAACCCCTTCCTTCCAACTCTCTCTTTCTATTTATATCCTTTATCTCTATCTCTATCACCTCCTCCTTTATCCTTCTCTATCTCGCGCTCCCTCACTCTCTATCCCTCATTCCTCCTCCTCTCTATTTCTCTTCCCCCTCTATCCCCTCTTTATGTCTCACTTTTCCTCTACCTTTGCCCTCCACTCTCTTCCCCCCACTCTCTTTCTCTCCCCCCCACTCTTACTCACTAGGAAAATCTCTCTCTCCCATCCCTCTCTCCCTCTCTCTCTCTAGTTCCGTTAATCAAAACACCCCCCTCACACTTTGTCTCTCTCTTCCTCCTCATGTGAAATATAAATATCTTTCTCCCTATCCCTTTCCCACCCTCTTTCCTTATCTTTCTCACTTTTTGATTCTCACTTGCTCTATCCCATTTATCTCCAATTCATTATTTCCCACTTTCTACTCTTTCTCTCTCTTCCCCCTTGGTCTCTATATCCCTCCCTCTCTCACCCTCCTCACCTCTTCTTAAACCCACTTCAACAATTTTCCATGAACTCATTCTTGCCCACCCTTTTCTCTCTCTTTGGCTTTCCCCTTCTTTCTCTCTTAATATCCCTTGTCTCCTCTATCTCGCGCTCTCACATCCTCACCACCCTTCTAAGCCTCGCTCAACCATTTCCCATGCATTAAAGTAACTAGCTACATGAATATGTGTGTTCCTAGTGCTAAAATTGTGGAAATGTTTTTAGAATGTGCATGCATTTTTAACACTAAGAACATGCACACTCTATTAGTGTGCATGGATTTTTTTGAATTAAACTTATTCTTGGTGGGAATCCTAATTTCACAATGACTTGGATGCTTTGGATATCGATTTGAGATCATGAACATAGTAGTTTGGGCTGCAAACACATGAAAACATCGATTTATGAAGAAAACACACACACACACACACACATATCTTTATCTTTGACATTATTTTTGTATAAGCTACACAAAAATGTTGTCCTTATATACATAGATATATATATATATATATATATATATATATATATATATATATATATATATATATGTATTCTTTACTATTTTTAATACATTTTTCTCTTGACATATATCAAAATCTTACAACACATCCTTTTGTCAAATTTTTCTATAATTTTTTTGAAAAACAATTCTTCATAAGTACAATCTCTTCTCTACAAATGCACAAATTTTCTAGCAATATTTTATCATTTAAACACTCAAAAGTTGCACTAACATAAACATATGCATTATATTTTGCATGAAAAATAATATACCAATGTTATGAAAACTTAAAATTGACATAGACATAATTGGTATAGATAAAAATTATATATTCAAAGCCAACTCATTTTCCTACATTTCATCCTTTTACATAATCTTCAAATCCATTGCATAAGTACCTCTAATTATCCCTCGAAATTGACATAAGGTCATTTTTCCAAGTTTGAATTGCCACTAACATGTGAAGAGAGGCCATCGTTATCATGAACCCACTTGAAGACATTAATATAACACCCAACACTTTGCCTACACTCAAGTAATTTCAAGCCATAAGAACTAGTGAAAACACTTCAAGAAATAATATGGAGAAATTGAAATGATCCTTGAACCAAACATCATAGTTTAGTTGCTCTATCTAGAATAACTATTCAAATATAATTTACCACATAAGGTTTGCATCAAAATGGACAACACTCATAATTGAAGAAAACATGTTAATTATTGGAAAAAATGTTCATATGTAATTAAAACGTGTGTAGGAATTTTGAGGAAAATACATGCATTACTAAGACTAATGTCCACCTACCTTCCTCCCTCTCCTTTAGTGTATAGTGGACCTTTGTAGGACCATGCATGCATTATGAAATGAACATACACCTTTGTGACATTACTCCTCCCCATCTCTCTATTACTCCTCTCTTTTACTTTATGTATTTCTAGCCCCATCCCTCCCTCCACTCTTCCCCTTGGACCTCTGTAAGACCATGCATGCATTATGACATGAACATACACCTTTGTGACATTACTCCTCCCCTATAGTGAGGGCAGTACTAAGCTATGTATTTCTCTCCTGACTTCATCATCGTTCATGAGGACTAATCTATGATATGCAACCGAAGCCACCCTTCACAATCTTAATTATCACATTACACGTTTTATTAAAAATGTTGGCCATCAGGACTGCTATTGGATATCATGCCACATGTACAGATGGTATCTGAAAATTGTTTAACTCAACTCCGAATTTACCTTGTAGGTTATTTTGTAAGAGGTTAAGTTTCATATTATTAATACTTTGTCTTTATGTCAATGTGAAAAAGGTTTCATCCCATTCATGTACTCTGGAAATTCAAGCAATTAAGAATCTTTTTATAAACACGTTGTAATTAATAATGTTTATCATTGCATTGATGTGTAATATACAAGGGAATTTTCATATAATTCACGAAACTTGGAAACCTAGCTTGTGCCCATATAAAACATGCCTTGTAGTAGGTTGAACTGAACAATGACTTTCATGATAGGTTGAACTATTGTAATTAATGTCTGTGTAGTCTTTTCTTCTTCTTTTGTTGTAATTTAAGCAATGATTGCAAGAAACATTAATGTCACTACTACATCAAGGACACTTTTAAGACATTTTTTTAAGACAAAAGAAATCTTTTGTCTTAAACAATCACTTTTTATTTTAGTTATTTTACATTAAAATTTAATATTATTTGAATTGCCTTAAATATAAACTTTAAGACAAAAACAGTTTGAGACAAAAATATTTTAAGAAAAAACTTTATATTTAAGACAAAAATAGTTTAAGAGAAAAATATTTTAAGATAAAAGTAGTTTGAGACAAAAAAAAATTAAGACAAACTTTATATTTAATACAAAAATAATTTAAGACAAAAATATTTTGAGACAAAACTTTATATTTAAGACAAAAGTAGTTTGAGACAAACATTTAAAGACAAAACTTTATATTTAAGGCAAAAACCTTTTAAGGAAAAATTATTTGAAGACAAAACTTTATATTTAAGACATTGGCCACTTTAGATGAAACCTATTTAATACAATTAGAAATTAAGACACAAACATATCAATTTAAGACAATATTATCTAACAAATGCAAAATTGACTCTAATAGTGCGCCCTAAGTCTGCCAGCTTGCAGGAAACTATTGTCTTGCGCTTATACCGAGGTGGTTATTTTACTTACCATTCAAGATAGCTTATACAAAGACACCGATTTTTTGTGCTCTTTGTTTTGTGGGGGTAGTCGACTAAGAAGAACACGCTAAATTTTATTGACAAGATTTCTCATATATCAATTCCTCCTTTGTCCCTTTCATATATGCTGATACGATTAGTGACAACTTGTCTATCGTTGCATTTGACACTGCTACACGGAACAGGATTTTAAGATAATTTTTTAAGAGAAAATAAATATTTTGTCTTCAAATTTTCAAATCGAGGCGCTAGTAAAAAAGGTTAAGGTAAAGGATTAGGAGTCCGTCTACTAGCATTCACGAAGTGGTTGGTTTACCATCGTTGTGAAGTGATATTCAACAAAGGAAAAGCGTTCTTGAGACACATAGCCACAGGATAGGTGAAGCAGATTAGGGTTCGTGTGAAGAACTTGTATAAGCTAGATGGGAAAGATTGTGCTGCATTAAGAACTAAGGCAGTGAACGTGCGGTTCACAATGTCGATGAACTTTCACACAAAATACTTGGTCATTTGCATCACGGTACCTCGAATATTATACAACAAATAACCACTGGCCTCCCTAAAGGAGAACTTAAGTAGTAGGATGTATGCAAAGGATGTACATTGTGGAAGTACATAAAATCCACATTCCATGATTGGGACAAAAAAGCACATGTAGTCCTAGAAAGGATCCACTATGATGTTTATGGACCTTTCTCAACAATCTACATAGTCAGACAGAAATATTTTGTCATTTTTATTGATGACTTCTCACAGAAGTGTTGGATCTCCTTCATGTGGAAGAAAGATGAGACATTGTCCAAGTTAGTAGAATTCAAGGCATTGGTTGAAAAAGAAGCTAGCAAGAAGGTGAAGGCTCTGTTGTAGCGGCTGTAACACCCTCCAAAATTTTGGCCTGCACTTAAATTTCATAGCCTACTATGGATATTGTGATCGATTGTTCCTTAGTCACTTATTGGTAAGTTGATGATCTCTAAAGCTCCCCTTTTCGATCCTAAGAGTCATTCATGCTTTTATATTTACATAGATTTTGTCATCTCTGGGCATGGGGGTTATCGCTTGTCATGCAAAGGGAGTTTTTTTTGCTTCAAGGGGAAATGTTTATGAGAATGGGTTGCCCTGACCACATAGACATGTTTCACACTCATTTCACACACTCTTACACAAGTGTCACATTTATCTTCCTAAAGTTTATCATTAGAGCCTCACTTGCCGTAAGCTGCCACAAAGGTTGTTGCATTAAGTGAAGTATGTGTTATATGTTCTGGATGGTCTATGTTGTATCACTAAGTTTTCAAGTGTGTCATCATAGTCAAGTTTTATCACTGTTCACATCAGTTCCACTGATCCCACACTTAGCCAAATTTCGGAGTTTCCTTAGCAACCTAGCCTCATCCAACTTTCCCGAACTATGCACTTCACATATGTAACCCTCAAGGTTTTCCCTTGCCTGTTGGAACTATGCAATGTGAAGAAATCCCAACCTCCCTTAGCACTTAAAACTGCACAGTGGTTTCCTCCAATGTTCTTCCCTCAGCCGAAACCCATTATCTCAAGAAACTATGTAGTTTTGTCCCTTTACTACCCAGTCTCCCTTGCATCCTGAAATTGCATAGATGTGTCCTCCCAGGGCCTCATACAATAGCAATTGCATCCTAAAACTGTTTAAATGTGTCCACCCAGGGCCTCATCCCACAACAGTCACTACCTGCTGAAGCTACACAGTTATGTCTCTCAGGGGCCACGAAGAAAGATGACATGATAGAAGACTCTCAAGTAGTTGAGGAGAAAAATAAGTAGACTAAGGAACCCAAGGTGTTTTACTAGTCCATACCTCTTGTAGAGTCTTATCCTCCAAAATTGATGAAAGTGATATATTGATCAGGTAACATGCTATCTCCACCACCTCTGCCCAGAATTCTTGTCCTAACCCGACACCACTGAGCATGCTTCTTGCACTTTCCATCAACGTCTTGTTCATTCTTTCTGCAACTCCATTTTGCTGAGGCGTATATGGAGTAGTCTTCTGCTGTGCTATACCACACTTCTAATAGAATTCTTCAAATTCCTTACTGTAAAACTCTCCACCATTATCTATCCTCAACACCTTTATCTTCTTCTTTGCTTGGTTTTCCACCAGAGCCTTAAATTCTTTAAACCTGTCAAAGACTTCAGATTTATTCTTAAGGAAATATATCCATGTATTCCTTGAGAATTCATTTATAAATGATACATAGTACACAGACTTACCCAGTGATGGAACCTTCACACGTCCAAACACATCACTGTGCAGAAGCTCTGACATTTGTTTTGCCCTCTTACCACCAGAGGAGAAACTCACCCAATTCTGCTTCCCATATACACAATTTTCACAGAAATCAAAATCCAGAGAGATATTGCTCATACCTTCTACCATACCTTTACCATGAAGTATTTGAAGGCCCTTCTCTCCAATATGTTCAAGCCTTTGATGCCACGGCATGGTCTTCTCTCTAGAGACCACTAGATTTTCTACTCCACTTTTAGGAACCATAAAGTTGTTGCACCCATCAACAATAGTGCTACCTTGCAGCTTGTACAGAGTTCCAATCTGAACTCCTTGCATTAATACTATTGCTCCCCAACCATCTTGCAGGTATCCTTCTCAAACACAGTTTTTACACCTGAATCATCTAGCTTGCTTACAGAAATCGGATTTCTAGCTAATGCAGAAATATATAGAACACCCAAAAGTGTTCTAACCCTTCCACCTTGCAACTTCAACTTTACTTTTCCGCAACCAATGGTTCTAGCCTTCCTATCATCCCCTAAGAAGACATCACCACCATTGTATTTCTCATACTCATAGAAGCACTCTCTATGGGGAGTGAAGTGAAAGGCTGCACCTAAGTCAATCAACCATGCATCATGATCTACATGTGTACTTGAAGAAGCCAAGTGCAAATCCCCACCTTCATTTGAGGTGGTTTTCGCCTCTACAGAAGGATCATCATCAGATCCCTTTCCTTTTTTAAGAGATTTAGATTTACAGTCCCTTTTGTAGTGCCCTTCCTTTCCACATTTCCAGCACACCACCTTTACATGTTTTCCTGGAGATTTAGATCTCCCTCTATATTTAGATCTCCCACTCGATGACTTATTTATTTTTTTCTGTTTTGGGACCGTCCTCATACAGACAAGGCATCACCATTCTATCTCTCCATATTTTTCTGTCTCATCTCCTCCATCAGCAAGGATGAGACTATTTCATCAAACTACAAGGCAGTTACATGCTACCTATTACAATAACCAGACTATCCCACGAATCTGGTAGCGAACACAACAAACTAGTGCCCTTATCTTCATCTAAAATTTTGATATCAACAGACGATAACTGATTTACCACAGTGTTAAATGCATTCAGATGCTTTATCCCTGAGTCTCCATATTTCATCCTGAAGCTATATAGCTTTTTCTATAGGAACAGTTTATTCACTAGAGACTTAGATTGGTACAAAGTCCCTAACTTGTCCCACAAAGCCTTCGTCATAGCTTCCCCTGCTACATTCAACAATACTAAATTTGAGACACACAATCGTATTGTGCTTTTTACCTTCCGATCCAACTTCTTGCATTCTTCATCAGACACTCCCGTTGGTTTAGTATCCAGATCTACCACGATTCACTGATATTTATCCACCAACAGATCCTCCATATTGAGTTTCCACAACTCAAAACTTTGACCATTGAATTTTTTGATCTCTATCTTTCCACTACTCACCATCTAATTTCACCACTAGAATTGATCCTATAGATCTCCCACTGAATGGGGTCTACCACAAGCCCAAGCAAAACCCCTCAGTAACAAAGACATCCCCTTGAAGCCAAAACAACTATGATACCAAATGTAGGTTTTAACCCCGTACCGAAATTACCTGCATACGAATTCTAAAACATAGAAAATAAACAATGCGAGAGCATAACAAATAAAACACATATACACAGAGATTTTCCCCTAGATCCCAAAACTGGGACTACCAGCTTGATTTTTCATTATGTTCGTTTCAATGTTACAATACATATTTATACATGTCGAAGCATCCAATACCATGGACCTAAAACCATCGCATCCAAAACCATGGACCTAAAACCATCGTGTCCAAAACCATGTGCGAAAATCATGCACAAAACCATAGGTAGGATTTCCCAACCTAATATACGGTCCAAAAAATGGTTTCCCGAGGCGCTGCCCCGGAGCCCATAGAGGGGAGCTACCTACCCCCCTCAAACCCCCCAGACAAGGGGGGCTGCCATCCCCCCCTGTGACCCCCCCCCTCTGATTAATCAATGCAATGAAGGGGGGGCTCCGCCCCCCCTATAACCCCCCGGTTCACTACATGGGCTAGTCGTGGAAAGAATAACACAACCCAACAAAGGTATGATAGAATATTAGGACTACATGAAGACTCTATCTGATGCATAACTCTTTGGAGGTTAGGTATGGAAAAAAAAGCACATATGTTGAAATACACCTCTTACTGTAGCTTAAAAGTTTTCTTATCATTGTCGTATCATTCTGTCTTTAATGGCATGCAAGAATTGAAAGTCATTCCATGTGTTTCCTCTATGTGTCTTGTTCCCTTTCACTTGTTTATTACATAGCTTAGAAGATGAAGAGTATTACCACTTGATTATTTAAGCTACGGAGGTTGTGACCAACATGATCTTATGAATAACGAGGCATGATGCAAAGCATCCTAAGTGGGATGAAATACACTTGATGATATGTGTATAGGTAGTACACTCATTTTTCATTAATCATTGTCAATAATCCTTGCCTTGTATCTTGCATGTACCCTCACTGCTTGTCAAATTTAGCTACCTACTGCCAGTAGTCTCTTAGCTCTTTCCTGACAAAGCAGGGGAAGGAATTTCCTTCAACTTGATTTCATCAAGGCTCTTCATAGAAAGTATAGAGCTAAGAGAATGATATGTGTAATATCACTATCAAACTCTTGAAAATACTTTGCATGTTTGAATCTATCCAAACGATTTAGTTGCCACTCAAAAACATTGTCAATATTGGAAGAATCAAGAAAGATCACATCTCTAGATATTATAAACTTCTTATTCACTTCATCATAGAGATGGTATGATTTGGAGGTATGAGTAACAAAAGAAGATACATTTTTGACTGCTTGCATTGAGTTTTTTTATCTGTTCCTTAGGTATGAATGCATAACAGGAGGAACCAAAAACCATGATATGCCTCACCGAAGGAATGTGGCTGTACCACATTTCATAGGGAGTCTTGCTTCTAATATGAAGAGATGAACACCTATTATTTATATACACAACACATAGAACCACATGAGCCCAAAACATTAGGAACTTAACATGTGAAATATGCTAGATTCATAGTGAAAGTAATACATTCTAGTGAACTATGTGTTGAAAAATGCAGCAAGAAATTCTCAATTTGATTTTTCCTTGATTAAATTGAAAAGAATCAAATTTCCACATCAACAGAAAACATGGATGATGTTAACTTGTGTGACGTGGCTTGTGTCACCTAGTTTACTCAGTAAATTCAAGTTGGAGGAGTTACAGTTTAGTTATGCATATGTGATTGTTAATTTTTAGCAATAAAGGTCAATTATCTCAGGATGTTTCCAGTTAAACTAGTTCTAAATTTTGGAGGAACTAATGGAAGGTCATTTAAGTAGTGGGACATCAGTCAAACTTAGTGATCATCTAGTTAATTGATCAATCAACCCAAAACAGTTGGGGCATGCAGAGAAGTCAAGTTCCCTAAGATTGGCGGAGGTTCCAAGGAAGTTTTAATTTCTTGTAGCTCACATAGTTGTAAGAACTTATTATAACCATAGTGGAGGAGGTAGCTTCAGTAGGAGCTTCTTGTGAAACTGGAGAGGGAATGATTGTTGGTAGCATTAATAGCCTACCAACAATTTGTTTTGCACCACACTTCAATGTTTTGGGCAGGATTTTTGAGGGTGGATAATTTTTTCTGATTCTTTTTGGTCATGTACGTCCTCACTAAGTATCTTGGAAGGTCTGTAATAGTTCCTTGCATGCATGTCCTCACTAAATATGTTTTGGGATGTTTGTACTAGTTCCTTGCAAATTTCTTTTTGTCAAGGCTTAACTACTTATGATCTTAGGTTCTCACAATAGTTTGACAGTTTATGGCACTGTCCAAATCACCATTCCTAAATGGATCCAACAAAACGACTTGAGAGGAAGATCAGAAGGGCACACGCTTATTGGAACTAGCCTAGAACTAGGGGAATTGGTTGGTCCCAATGGTTTTAGAGTTGTACTAGTCTAGTTTGGTCGTTCAGATTGGCTAAGGTTGGTCTTGTATTGAGCTGTCCTTAAAACACCAAAGTGACTAGTTCTCTACTAAACTGACCAATTCTAAAGAATGTAGTGCAACATAACTAATGACCACCAAATATTTAGTTTTTAATAAAAAATACTTAAAAGGAAAATAATATCTTAACCCTAGGGTCCTACAAAACCTAACCCTAGTAATTAATGGTAATATTTAATTTTTAAAGTTAAAGTAAAAGTTGACATTCTCCTTATCTTTCCTTTCTGAAAAGGAAAGATAAGGATAATGTAAAATTTTACTTAAATTTTTAATATTAATATTAATTTTTTCAGGCTGTTTCAGAGTGATTCCAACTTCATTCAATTTTGAGAAAGTCAAATTTTAGATCCCATTCAAAACTTACTGGTGACTATTTGAACAGCTTCTTTGTAATGAGGCTTAGACTTTGACTTCCATTTTTTCATGTGCATTTATTGCATAATCATATTCCTTGTGAGACATTGCAGCAAAAGTTTATATTTAATCCATTGCAAGCACTTGACCTAGCTTAGGGGACTATCATCTATCCCTCCCAAGTTTCTCCTAAACATTGAAATTTTCTTTGGAAGAAGGCATTCATTTTATCCATTAGATCATTTTTTCCACTGTGACAGTCCAACAACACCCCTGCCAGCATATGCTTGACAATCCATGTCATCTTTACTGCTACCTTATAAATACACTTAAATATTGTGTCTCCAATATAAAAGAGGAAGAACTAGAAAGGGCCTTCTTGGCCCTCTTATCAACCCACAATATGTTTAGCTTCTCTCTTGTGCTTACACTCTAGTCTTCTCGCAGCTTCAAAATGGAGAATCTTAAACAAAATCTCATGATGTGCATTCAGGGAGGCATAATTCACCCTTGATTTGCATCAAATTACCCCCCTAGCATTCCCTTTACCTTTACATGCAAGCATATATTTTCCTTGTGGAGGACTGTTAAGCTTCCCATCCCTATTTTTCCTCCCTCTCCTACCCTCATGAACGTGATAAGATGAATTTAACCAATCTCACTATATCTGAGATAAACAACCCATCAAACTGTGTAGATTGAGTTGAGACCCTTTTAGAAACCAAATCCACCCTTCCACAATGATATTTTCCTCTCCAACAACATCATCATGTTGTCTTCGAGATCTATCATTCGCATGATCACCATAAATTTCCCAATCCTTCACTTACATCTTTGGTAATGTCATAATTCAGATCACTTATACTTTGTTGTATTGTTGGTTGTGTTATGATTTCTTTTAATGGAAATATCTCCCTAGTAGGCATGAGTAACCAAATTCAAGTTCTTATTGAACTCTTGTGTTAACATACTTAATTTTCATTTTGACCTATTCGTTTTCAAATTCTAGTGTGGTTGGTTTAGTGGTTGAATACTAGAATTCACCAAGTGGTTATTGATGATCATAGTTAGGTTAGAGTGAACGTTGGACTTTTCCTTGAAAACCAAGCGCCAAGAATATGCAATTATCATGGAACATTTCATATCTCATACTTTTCTACAAAGGAATACACTATTTTCATTCATTAAGAAAAGTTATATGAGAAATAATCAAGTGGTTATGCTTTTCAACATTTTCACCTACATTTCCTATCTATAATTTTCTTATTGAATGGGAAATTTGGGTTTTGGGGATTTTCAAATTAAAGTTCTACGCTGGTGGTGTGCGTCTCGCATCTTGGTCTCCTTCTAAAATCTTGTTTGGTATGTGAAAAACAAGCATTGGTGTAGCTTTTAGCGGTGCAATTTTTAAGGATATACAAATTCTATATTGATTTAAGAAATGTAATGTTCAATATCTACATGATACCTTTTCTTGACATTCCATTCATAAATTTGAAATTTGTAACAAGTAAAAATTTTACTAATTAATTATTATATTGATTATTACAAAATTGAAGGCAAAGGAAGAATAAGATATAATGCAGGTTTATGTGAATGGAAAATGTTGAGACAAAGGAATAATTATATAATGATAGGTGGACCATAGGGGTTGGGTTCCTTACCATCTATGTATTCTATATAAGGAGGAAGAAGAAGGAGAAGATGGCATCACTTTTTCTTGTGTAATTGAGGACACGGGTAAGAAGAGACATCATAGTAATGGATTGATGGCTCATGCGTGACTTGTTTTGAAATATCTGGAGCAATAAGGTCTATGGCTAGGTGAAGAGTAGAACTCCAAATATTTTTTGCAATAATCAATATTGATTGAATAGAATGTCATATCTACATAGACATTTGCGAGAGTACTCTATTCTAGGTGACGATAGAGTACATCATTTACTTATTGGAAGTAATTAAAATTTTATCAAGGTATAATTTAATTATAAATATTTGAAATACTAGATGTTTATAGTCAATTTTATAAATGGTTATGGGCTTCTTAATTTTTTTGCTCGAATTTTAAATATTGAGATAGAAATTTGTAATGAGAATATAATGACCTCAATTCCTTGTGAATGCTATAAGTATCTACTATGTGTATTCTTTTCAAATCGAATAGAAATATGATCAACTTTGTTTTTTCTAACAAAAAAAAACACAAACATATTCTATTATATAATAGTTTTTGTTATTGTTAACAAAACTATTATCAACCATGGTTTATTTAGAAAATAATATATATTAAACTATATAATGAAGTATTAAATTGATAACTATTTAATATGGGTTGACTTTTAGTGATGTTTCTATGGATCATCTTGTGATGTTGTGGACTATTTAGAGGTCTCATCACTAGTAAGTCAAGTTTTTTCCTGCTTCTCATGTTTATACAAAATAAAGTAGAGAATGGATGGGAATATTTAATTCATGATACTAAAAATGGGATCACAAATTATCTTAAGTTTACACACATTATATTGACAACGTATCCATGTGAAAAGTACTAGAGTAGAGGGATTGGATCAACCAATCCTTTTCAAAATATGAAAATATTACGCTTCAAGAGTTCATGTGTTGTAGTGATGGATGCATTAAAGAGGGACAATCAAATTAACTCAAACTACTAGAATGGGATATTGATGGGTGGAGGTTAAGTTGAACCTATTATGGGAGCCTCATCATTGGTATCTCCTTTGTCTATATGTTCTCCTTAGATGATGGAATTTTTTCACAAAACTATTTTGAGCGTTAACATTTGTTGATTACATAGTCATCTTGTTTCATTAATAGAATTATATTTCTTGATAAAGCAAAAATCCTATTGGTGTGTTAGGATTCAAAGTAATTTTTCCTTCCCCTAATATTATTTTTTCACTTGAGGAGGTGGAGGATTTTGAGGATGGAGTATTATGTTCTTCTAAGAAATGTGAGTAGGCCTCAACTAAATTTAGGGCCTCAATCGAGAAACCTGGTGAAAGAGATAATTGTTCGGTAAAATTTGTTGATATTGTTGTTAGGATTTCAAACGGAGCCTCCTACCTAACCTAGTCACAGTAAAAAAAAAATAAACTTTGAAGTTCCACTTTAGTTCTTCCACTAAGTTTTTACCATGATCTTAAGGGACCTTGGTAAAATAAGTCCTCTAATGATTAGTCATGACATTCTGGTGTAATAATACTTGTACATACCATAGAGTACATAACTCCATATCAATAAATAACATTTTGTATCTATGTGGATGATATTTTGGTTATGGATGACATAGTATCTTGGTGGAAATATGTTTGGATCCATATGACCATGGTGATAATATTTAACAAAATCCTCATGTCTATTAATCAATTTCATGTGTGATTAGTCGGGACCCAACATGCACACTTGTACCTAGGATATAAGATTATGTAATCCTTTCTTGGATGACTTCATTGTCAACATTGAAGGAAACATTTATACTTGATAGTTGGATTTTTGGATGCATTCCTTGGATAACTTCATTCTAAGTGTGGAGTATAGTACTTGTACATGGGACCTTGGTTTATGGATGATCCCTTTATGGACACACTTTTTGGACTACTTCACTCTTAGAGTTGGGGGAAATGCCCATGCATATGAAGTTGGATTATGGAGATACATAAGAGATATAAAATTTGAGAGAAATGTGTTTCGAAGGGGATGAAATGGTGGGATCCCCCCTAGCAATGTAATGGGGTCCATAATGGTTAATAATATTATAAATATGGTGGTCATTTAATGTAATGTATTCAAAGTTTGTTATGTTAGTTATTATTAAATAATTCATACTAGGTATTTTTCATGCTATAAATGTAATATGGCCTATTCATTAGTATAGGCACCAATAGTGGTTAAAATTTAGGTTTTATAAATGAATAATATTTGAGTCCTCCTTATTGGATTTATTAAGTATAGCGATTGTATTTGCACATTAGTTCATTGGGAGGTTGCCCTTGAAGAGGAAAATGAACAAGAGTCTATCTTTCCATAAAATGATTACCATACCCTGTTAACTTACATTGATGGTTTTGGATTCAATGACATAAAATGAATTTTTATCATACTCTTAGAGACATTACCCCACAGTGAATTCATGCACTGGAAACTTATGGAGACCTTTTCTAATCCTTACACCTATATTTATCTCGGGAGTTGGATCTCATCAACGGTCCAGGACGAAGATGCCCATTCGACGGTGAAGGTTTTCTTGAGCTTGGTCATGGTAACTACCCGCTCGATCCATGCTAGCCGAGGTTCATTCACATTGTTTTCTGTAGGGTTTCCAGATAGCTTCTCCCTCACAGGTTCTAGATGTTTGGCAAGGTAACCTTTGCACCCTTCCCTACGAAATTTTACCGTTGACCTCCATAATGGTGATGTAAGGTTTGCTAACGAACCTAATACTATTTCTGTGCTAAGTTTCTAGCTTTCATTTTTTTTTTACTTGGGGTTCTAATACTGATATGCAACTAGAAAAAGTGGCTTGGTTCCGGTTGTCGTGGGCGATGGCTCCAGTAGAAAGAGGTCGAAATAAATTATTCACTATTAGCCCTCACTCGGTTACCCAAGACTCTGTTATGGCTCGGTATTATCTATGAAATTGATGGAATGGTTATAATATGTTACCTATAGTTCAACAACCCTCCCTTTTTAAATGCTTTTGTGTCTGCACAGTTGTTCCACCTCTTGTTTCAATTATGGTTAACGAATTTCCAACATTCATGCTCAACTTTATATTACATTTTTTAGGTATTTCATAGACTTACAGTGACATGAAGAGTCAGGCTTTGCTTGTCCTGTTTCCTTAAAAGTGTAAATGGTCGTCATTCAATAATAGTCCTGATGATGGATCCATGTTGGGATTTGAAACATTGACAGAAAAATGGTTTTTACTGTGGGTTCTCCAATTACGAAGTTAGAAGGTTTTTCCACTTTTTTGTCTCCATTGACACATATGTTAGACTTGGTTAATAATTTTTGGTCTATAATGTAATTTCCTTAAGTTTCGCTCCTTCTTATCTAGTTAGGGTTTTAGAAGGAAAATTAACTCGAGTCAAAACCTTTTTTCTTAATATAGTTGTGCCAGACTCTGGAATTATGGATTCAACACAATCAGAGTGACTCTATATGGTTAATAGTACTACAATCCTAATTTTTTAATGGTTATAGTAGTTTCTATATTGTGAATGGTTCTACCACGTCAATCGTTAGAGGGGTTGAAACTGAGAATTTGATTGAATTCTTATTAATATTTGTTACTTCCTACAATTGTCTTATTCTTTACAGTATTGTAGACTTGTTCCTCTTGAATTTCTGGGTTTGACAGAATGTGAATTATATTTGTAATAGGTTATGATATAACTTTACACATATACAATAGAGATAGCTATAACATATTTGGTAAGTTAAACACAAATTAGAGAAATCTTTCTTGTTTATGGATGGGATAGAAAGTGAAAGATTATTTAAAGGAAAATGTCTAGTATGGAAGGGATATGTGCATGTTACCCACCCTGACTTTTGAGTGGTACCCAATGTTCTAGCTTAAGGCACACTTATCCAAAAGCAATTATGTTTCGGATGCTTAGAAAGAGTAAGAAGGTAATATCTTTACTAAGTTAAAGTGATAAAAACATCCATTTAATGCTAACATCTACGCAAAAAGTTAAAACCTTAGCATCATTTATAGATGAGAGAGTTAAGCAATGAAACCATTCCAACCAATAAAAAAAGCAACATGAGATATCATTTAGCACATCTAAGACCAAGGGAATGGGAAGTGATACACCACTACATGTGTAACGAACCTAAATTTCACCCCAATTTATTTATTTATCTTTTATTTTTTAAATATATACCTATGCTTAATTACCATATTTAAAACTTATATTATTAGGGTAGCTATCACAGTACCACTCTAACTCACAGTCCCAAGTCCCCACTCTCAAGATTCTAGTTGATTATCAACTGATTAAATGCGGCATGATCCCCTTAGTTATTACGATGGGTATAATAATGTGAATTGATTTGGTATTTAACTTCTGATTTACGCTTGATTTTGTTACTTTATGCTTCTATTCCTTATATATCTTCCTTGGCATGATAGTATGGACACATGGCAGATTTTGGTGTACAAAAGTTAAACGTATTTAGTTCACATATACGGAACAAACTAACTTCACATGATTACCATGCCACCTATCGCTTCAGTAGGACGACATGTTGTACATCCACTGTTTGGCGCGGGACCCCCCAGGGGACGTTTTGGGGCTTAAAGACTAGATTTTGACCAAATCCGATGTAATGACTCCATGTTTTGTGGGTGCGGAGCGCGAAGATTGCAAATGAGTCATAGGTTGTCTGCCCTCATTTTTGTAATGTAATGTCGGCTTTATAAATCTACCCATGGTCCACGGACCATGGGGTTGTATAAATAGAGCGAGGATCTAAGTTGTAAATAAGTTAGGTAGAAGAAAGAAATAGATGGAGAATTAAGTCTTATCTGAGTGTAGAGTTGAGTCTTTGGGTTGTAGAGTAGGAGAAGGCTCTACAACTGAGTGTGCAGAGACCTTGTAGTTCACAGTTAAGTGTGCAAACCCCTACAGTTAAGTGCGCAGGGCGAGTTGAGTCTGTAACCATTGGAGAAGTAATAAAGAGAAGTTTTACATCATTTTTGTGTATCTTTTTCTCATTTTGTGAATTGAATATATTAGATATAAATTGAATTTATATTGTTTATATGATGCACGAACTTATATGAACGTGTTGATAAAGTGAATATAAGATAAACTATCTATTTATGCGAATATAACTAATTGTTATAAGAAGATAAGTAAGATATCGGGTGTAACTTGGGGAAGTAGTGCAGAACATTGCTAGGGTAGTGAAAAATCACCTCAACCCCTGGTTAGGGCTGTGTGAAGGTGATTATAATAGATCATGAAGGTCTCGCGAATCAGGACAGCGCGCGAAGTGACCTGTGCAAAGGTATTCATAACTAGACTAAACTGACCCCTCAGACATCTCAAGGATGTGGAAACTTAGTTCTAGCATCCCCCCATACTGCTTCGGGTGAGACCTTAGTCCGCGCTCCGCAGGATGTTGCTGAAAGTGCCAGTAGTACAGGGATTTGTTTGGCTAATTAAATCCAAACCTAGGTCAAGCCCCCTTAAGCCAACAAATGGTTCTGTTGCGAGGACCAGAATCTGCATAGAGATGTCTTATGTCGAATCATTGGAATCCAAATATGAATGAAATTGAAGGTTGGTTGGATAGGAGACCTCACGAGTTCGCGGTGCGGGAGAACAGGAATCCGCAACTACCAAAGGAAGATTGGTTAGACTACTACCTATACACAGAGATCCATGAAATCTTCTTCGCATATTTCCCTACTGAGCTGTATGAGGGCATCACGAAGCTAGCAGATAGCCAAGGAATGTGGAAGCTTGACGGTCCTATTCTGTGGACCTCAGAATTGATGCGCAGATTGGAAGCATCAGAAGATAAGATCACGTGCACTGTTGATCACTGGCTCGATCAGATTATAGGAGGATTCATTACTGAGTTCACGGTAGATACTTCAGTCAGCTATAGCGAGGCAGAGCGACGCTTCCTCAAAGGACCGTGAGGCAAGTACGTAAAGTCTCTGAATACTTGGATTAAAATACTATTGTGTGAAAATAGGGTTATGCAATTACCTTAATATTTAGAGCTACGAGAAGTGGAAAAACCTATAGAAATGAAGGAAGTAAGGGACCTGAGAATAGCTGTTTGATTTCACCTTCATGAGGGGACGAGGAAGAGCTAGCGAAGGTCTCTCCGTGAAGTGTGATCCATTTGATAAGGCAAAGGATTCTGTGCATACCACCCCCACCCACACTGCCACCAGCTTCACCGCCTTCACCTCCATCTTCACCCGTACCACCTCTGCCACCACCACGATGTTGGAAATAATACTGAGATGGGGTGTGAATCAATATTATAAAATCAATTATTTTCTTTTTCAAACCCAGATCATATACACTACTTCAGTTAGTGAAAACCACGTATATACGCAACTACAGATAAGGAAACCCGCGTATATCATGCAAACTTATAATTTATTTTATCTTACAGATGTTGATCATTAAACTGTGAATCATAATCAAATAAACAATAACCAGAAACAGTGAAACAGATCAGAAGACAATCACACACAAGAACACAAGATATAAGGTGGAAACCCAATGTGGGTGAAAACCACCTGCTGCAATTCATCTGTATCTTCTTTTAATTAGAAACTTCTTTTTACAATGTTTCTATACTGGTGCAGTCTTTTACCAGTACGCAGGCTGCTAAAATCCTGGAAGGGAGCTACAACCCCCTTAGATCTTGTACTAGCTGGGATACTAGTACGCAGGCTACTACCTGTAGAAGGCTACAACCTTCTCTTTGCTTCCAAGGACCATGTTTCATAAATTTTCACACTGTATCCATGAACATCAATCAATCATCAAGAATTTCTGCATCAAACAATCTCCTTTTCACAAATTAGAACTGAAACAAGTAGACGCTTTTCTAACAGCTGTACCCAGAACACAGTAATAGTAACCACACACCAAATTCTAAACCCAGAGCACTACAGCAATAAATAGAAACACAACTCAAGAGATATATGCTACTTCAATAACCAGAAACCTACGTGCATACGCTTCTATGTTTGGACCAACCTGCGTATACGCTATTTTTACTCACAGAACCAACGTGTATACGCACGTTCGCTTCACTGAACCTACGTATAGATCTCTAAAGGATAATTCACTCTTTCAAATATTCAGACTTTAATTAACCCAGATTACGAGATTTATAGATCAAACATGTGCCACATATAACGGATCAAAATCATACAAAGATACTATTATTCAAGCCTTAATATTATGACCCATCAATAGAACTTATCCTTCTCTTTGCGCTCAGGTTCCTCCTTCATTCAGATCCAGATATGCACCATAACCCAATCACCAATATTCCAGATCTAGCAATTTATCAGATATTCAATAATCCAGATGATCAATTGCCAAATGATCTCCTTCCTCTTTTATAGTCTTAGGCCTTTCACAATACCACGGTCCAAAACCATAACAAAACAATACCATGGACCCAATACTTGGGATCAATACTTCTGACGAGATACCATGGCCCAAAACCATAGCTTCAAATACCAAGGACTGAATACCACGCTCCAAAAATAAGTTCTCCCACATGTACGCGCTTTTCCTTGCAGGAAAGTGCATGTATACGCATATGTGACTTTGGAACGTATAACCCACGTGTATATGCGGCTTCATCAAGGTTAACCTGCGTATATATCTTTTTCTTCTTTTTGAGTGCCTAAACTGTGATCTGTCACTAGAGTGAGTTGCCATCAAGGACAACACCTATGCCATAGCTCCAAACCTGTGCCATAATTCCAACAATCTCCCCCTTTAGACTTAATGGCAACCCCAAGATCCTCAAATTCATTCTCCCCCTTTGTCATCAAGGGCAAAGGGTTGTGCTCCCCCTGAGTACATGCTGAAATCTTTGCTCTACTGTGCTAACCATGCTCCCCCTAACTGTAGGCAAGACTGCAAAAAGATGTTCTTTAAGAAGAACCATGACTTATACATCATAAAAGACCTTCCTATCCCTAAAAGACTCTATACATACATTCATCACCCAACCAAGTGGGTATACATCAGAAATTTACATATGACAACCAAGTACGTTACATCGTTCATCCCAGGCATAGTGGGGAAACCAAAATAGGCCATTACATGACCTTGACAGCATAAAAGAGATACATGACATAGAGACGAAATATCTAGAGCAAGACTTATGAAAGTCACCAATAACTGATATCAGTAGCATCTATCAATCACTATTCAGATCAGTAACCATGTTTTCTTTCTGTTCTTCCTCTGCATTTGTTCCACCTAAAACCAACAACAGTTGTGTACTAGAACCAAAAGCTTCTAAGGTAATGCCAACAATGCATTATTAGAAGATTATTTGCTCCCCCTGAACCTGTGCCATATGGTCTCTGTCAGACCCATATCAGACTCTCTTCAATCAGAGTCTGTCCCCACTGATTTCCTTCAAACTACCATATACACAACTGTCTCTGCATAAACTGGTGTATGTATGCAGATACTCCTCAGGAAACTCGCGTACACCCACTTTTCTCTGAAACAGACAAGTTTCAACAGCAAGATGACACATCAACTACTCCCAGCTTCTGTCTGAGGTATCCAAAAGTTTCCCTGGGCCGTGGTTTGGTGAGAATATCAGCAACTTGTTCCTTAGAGGGAACATACTCCAATTTGACCTTTTGTTCCAATACTTGTTCTTGGAGAAAATGATACTTGATCGGTATGTGCTTAGTCTTTGAATGTATGATAGGATTCTTTGAGATACTGATAGCACTTGTATTATCACATAAGATGGAGATAGGTGGAGTACAAGTGATTTGAAAATCCTACAAAGTTTGCATCATCCAAAGGAGTTGAGTGCGACAAGATGTCGCAGCCACATACTCTGCTTCAGTTGTAGATAAGGCAATCTAACTTTGTTTCTTGCTGAACCAAGATACTAATCTGGAACCCATAAAGAATGCACCGCCACTTGTGCTTTTTCTATCATCCATGCTTCCAGCCCAATCTGCATCTGTATAAGCATGAAGAGTGAGATCTATGTCTCTCGGATACCACAGGCCATAGTTTTGAGTTCCTTGAATATACTTGAAAATTCTCTTTACTGCCTGAAGATGAGTTTCCTTAGGATTTGCCTGCAATCTTCCAACCATTCCCACTGCATGCATGATGTCTGGTCGGGTACCTGTTAAATAGAGAAGACTTCCAATCATGGATCTATAAGTTCGTTGATGCATTGTTGCTGATTCATCATTTGCATTGAGGCTGCATCCTGTAACCATAGGGGTACATATTGGTTTCGAATCTTCCATGCCATACTTCTTCAAAATCTGCTTGAGGTACTTGGTTTGAGATAAAAAGATACCACCTTCATTTTGTTGGATTTGTAATCCAAGAAAATATGTTAGTTCTCCAAGAAAGGACATTTCAAATTCTTTCTGCATCACCAAGGCAAAGCTTCGACTCATAGCTTCTTCATTGCTACCAAAAATGATATCATTAACATACACAACAAGTATTAGCAATTTTTTATTTTAAATTTTTATATAAATATTACTATCTTCTGATCCTTTTGAGAACTTGTTGATGAAGATATTTGTCCAGATGATAATACCAAGCCCTTGGAGATTGTTTAAGACCATAGAGAGCCTTCTTAAGTCTGCATACAAGTTTTGGATCATTTCCAAGGATGAATCCATCTGGTTTCTCAATATACACTTCTTCTTCCAAGTCTCCATTCAGAAAAGCTGATTTCATGACATCCATTTGAAATACTTTGAACTTCTGAAAGCTTGAGAGAGCAAGGAACATTCGGATGGCCTCAAGTCTAGCAACGGGAGCAAAAGTTTCTTCAATGTTTATTCCTTCTTGTTGAGCATACCCTTTACAAACAAGTCTGTCCTTGTTTCTAATAACTTCCCCATTTTCATTCAACTTGTTTTTAAAGATCCATTCTGTCCCTATTACATTCTTATCTTTTGGTCTAGGAACCAACTCCCAAGTGTTATTCTTTTCGATCTGCTCAGGTTCTTCATCCATTGCCTTCACTGAGCATTCATCTTTGCATGCTTCTCTTATATTTTGGGGTTCAGTGGAGGACAATAATGCCAAATAGCTTGAAGCTTCTGCAATAGTTCTTCTTGTTTGTATACCTGCCTCTTTCTGCCCCAAGATTTGAGATTCTGGATGATTCTTTTGAACGTACCTGGATGGAGTCTTTTCTTCTATCTTTATCTATTCTTCTGGTGCCCCATGGGTTTCTTATTCATCATGAATCTGATTTGATGTTGATGGATAGTCCTCATCATCTTCGAAATCTTCAGATCTTACCTGCCTAGGAGTGTTTTCTTCTTCATCAACTACTACATCAATACTTTCAACAATTTTTCCAAGCCTTTTATTGTAACACTTGTAAGCTTTGATGTGGGGAGAGTAACCAAGGATAATGCCTTCATCTGCTCTAGGTTCAAACTTGCGAATATTTTCATCAGTATTTTTGATATAGCATTTTCTTCCAAAAATTTTGAAATATTTCACCGAAGGAGTCTCACCATGCCAAAGCTCATGAGGAGTTTGAGTGTTGTTCACTCGGACATTTGTTCTATTAAGAATAACAACTGCAACAAATGCAGCTTCACCCCAGAAGGTTGCAAGAGTTCCAGAATCATCAAGCATAACACGAGCCATTTGTGGAACCGTTCTGTTCATCCTTTCCACTACTCCATTTTGCTGAGGAGTCCTAGCTGTAGAGAATTCCCTTCTTATTCCATGTTCTTCACAAAAATCGAAAAATTCATTCGAGGTAAATTCTCCTCCTCGATCAGACTTGAGGCATTTGATTCTGTGATCTGATTCATTCTCCACCAAGGCTTTGAATGATTTGAACTTTTCAAAGGCTTCGTCTTTGTGCTTCATAAGTCCTATCCAACACATCCTAGAAAAGTCATTAATGAATAATATAAAGTATTCTTCTCCTCGAGGTGATCTTTTCCTAGATGGACCACATACATCAGTATGGACAAGTTCAAGCAGCCTGCTGGCTGATCCTTCCTTCTCAGGGAATTTAGTTCTGGTTTGCTTACCAAACTGACATGATTTTCATATTGCATTGCCTGGAATTTTGATGTCTGAAAGACCATGAACTGCCTGGTATTTGCATGCTTTCCTTATCTGTGAGAAGCTAAGATGCCCCAATATTTTGTTCCATAGCTAGTGTTCATCATTTTTGCTTAGATAGCATTGATGTTGTCCTTCTTTGAATATGTATAAATTATTTGGAGTTCTTGTGCCTTTGATCACTGTTTTTCCTGTATCAAGATCACGAACACTACATCCATTTGATCGAAATATTACCTCAGTTCTTTGATCGTATATTTGATTGACACTCAGTAGATTATGCTTTAAACCATCAACATACATTACATTTCCAGCTTTGACCCTTTCTTTCAACTGAACTGAACCTTTACCTTTTATGAATGTAGGGGTGTCATTTCCAAATGATACCTTCTTCTCCTTCTCTAGGGCACAATATGACTGAATTTTTTCTTTATCACCCGTCATATGTTTTGAACATCCACTGTCGATGTACCATTGATTTTCCTTCCCTTCTACATATAAGGCTATACCACATCTTTCTGGTTGCGGTTATTTCATTCCTCCATGTTTTGGCACTTGAGGCTTGATCCTTCTGAGTTGTCTGCCAAAACCTGCTCCTGGATTCAGAATCTTTATGACCGAAATTGTTACAAATAGAACATTCTATTTCATTTTCAAGAGCGGAAACGTTATTGTAGGTCCTTTTCATGATCCTAGACACACTCCTCTGTTTTTGAGCTTCTCTAGTCATGATAGTTTTGTAGGCAACACACTGAGCTACTTTGTGTCCGAAGTTATGACAAGAGAAACATTGGCCATTGAAGAAAATCCTGCGATTATCAAATCTACCAACCAAGTGATTGTAGTTTCTATTGATATCCATTCTTGAGGAAAATTGAGAAGGTTTTACCTGTGGCTGGTTGTAGCTTCTGCTCATCCTTAAAGTAGATTGCCCCTGATTTACCTGGTAGTCTTTGTTCTTTCTTGAGGTAAATTGTCCCTGATTTACCTGGTGAGCAGCATTGTGCCTTTGCTGTTGATTGTCAACCATTTCACTTCTCCTTGCTGCATCAAGATAACTTTTGGAGGTGGATGGCTTCTGCACTTGAGATGATTCTTCATTATATCCCAGACCTATCTTGATTAGTGGAGAACGCTGCACTTTGATAGTCTCATCTAAAGTGTTAGATCCTTTAACAAATCTAATATTAAGAGCTTTTGTTTTTTCAATCTTTTTTCTAAGTCCCACAATTTCACATTCTAACTTTTCATGATGTTTTTCCTTTTTAGCAAGTTGGAATTGTAGAGTATCTATGATCACATTCTTCTCTTCTAAACAAATTTTGAGTCTAGAAATCTCTTCATAAAGAACTTCTTCATCTATAGCATCCACAAAATCATCATCTTCAAAAACCATTAAAATTTTATAATTATAACCTTGTTCATCTTCATCACTATCTTCATGAGTGTAATAACTTTTCTTATTTACATTATGTTTCTTGTTCCATCTAACAGGTTCCTTACCTTTGTCGAGCTTATATTTATGAGGACACTTGGCAGCATAGTGACCGACTCTTCCACAAGCAAAGAATTTGAAAGGTAACTTACCTCTGAATCTTCGAGCACTCCGTTGAAGATTCTTGACAAAATTTGATTCTTCCTCTTCTTTTGACATATGTCCTTACTCATAGCAATCTCCTTTGATCGAAGCCTTGAATGCAGCTTCTCTTATGTCTGATGGTCCTCCTTTCCTCATTTCGTAAGGAGATAGAATTTTGTGCAACTGTGACATGGTAAGGTTCCGTAGATTCTCCTTTTCTTCAATTGCAGAAACTTTTGATTCAAACTTAGGGGACAAAGATCTTAGAACTTTTTCAACTAAAACAGCCTCTTTTATTTCTTCACCCAAGTTTTTCATACAATTAACAATCTCATCTATACGTAGGAAATAGTTAGCCACACTCTCATCATTGTTCATTCTGAGATTTTCATACTGAATTCTGAGGGTTTGAAGTTTTGCTCGTTTTACCTATTCATCTCCTTCATAGCTCAGAACAATCTTGTCCCATATTTATTTTGTGGACTTATACTGCATAACCTTGACGAATTCGGATTGAGATAGACATCCTAATAGAGTATTGACAGCCTTTGCATTTGTTTCATATTGCTTCTTACCAGCTGTATCTGTAGGAGTTGCTGATGGAAAAGTGTACCCTATATCTATGATATCCCATACTTCTGTACTAAGAGATTGAAGATAGGTTGTGACTCTTACCTTCCAATAGATGAAGTTGGTCACATCAAAAATTAGTGGCCTGATCGATGTTTCTCTCTCGTAGTTGCTCATGATGATAGATCTTCCTTCAAGCGATCAAGCTTCTTTAGAAGGACCTGCTCTGATACCAATTGTTGGAAATAATACTGAGAGGGGGGGTGAATCAGTATTATCAAATTAGTTATTTTCTTTTTCAAACCCACATCATATACACTACTTCAGTTAGTGAAAACTGCATATATACGCAACTACAGATAAGGTAACCCGCATATATAATGAAAACTTATAATTTATTTTATCTTACAGATGTTGATCATTAAAATGTGAATCAGAATCAAATAAATAGTAACCAGAAACAGTGAAACAGATCAGAAGAACAATGACACACAAGAACACAAGATATAAGGTGGAAACCTAATGTGGGTGAAAACCACCTGATGCAATTCGTCTCTATCTTCTTTTAATTAGAAACTTCTTTTTACAATGTTTCTATACTGGTGCAGTGTTTTACCAATACGCAGGCTGCTACCTGCAAAGAGCTACAACTCTCTCTCATTCTCCAGCTTAATACTGGAAGGGAGCTACAACCCCCTTAGCTCTTGTACTAGCTGGGATACTAGTACACAGGCTACTACCTGCAGAAGGCTACAACCTTCTCTTTGCTTCCAGGGACCATGTTTCATAAATTTTCACACAGGATACATGAACATCAATCAATCATCAAGAATTTCTGCATCAAACAATCTCCTTTTCAGAAATTAGAACTGAAACAAGTAGATGCTTTTCTGACAGCTGTACCCAGAACACAGTAACAGTAACCACACACCAAATTATGAACCCAGAGCACTGCAGCAATAAACAAAAACGCAACTCAAGAGATATACGCTACTTCAATAACCAGAAACCTGCATGCATACGCTTCTGTGTTTGGACCAACCTGCGTATATGCTATTTTTACTCACAGAACCAGCGTGTATACGTGCCTTCGCTTCACTGGACCTGCGTACAGATCTATAAAGGATAATTCACTCTTTCAAATATTCAGACATTAATTAACCCAGATTACTAGATTTATAGATCAAGCATGCATCACATATAACGGATCAAAATCATACAAAGATACTATTATTCAAGCCTTAAGATTATGACCCATCAATAGAACTATCCTTCTCTTTGCGCTCAGGTTCCTCCTTCTTTCGGATCCAGATCTGCACCATAACCCAGTCACCAATATTCCAGATCTATCACTTTATCAAATATTCAATAATTCAGATGATCAATTGCCAAATGATCTCCTTCCACTTTTATAGTCTTAGGCCTTTCACAATACCACAGTCCAAAACCATAACAAAACAATACCATGGACCCAATACCTGGGATCAATACTTCTGAGGAGATACCATGGCCCAAAACCATAGGTTCAAATACTAAGGACTGAATAACACACTCCAAAAATAAGTTCTCCCACATGTACGTGCTTTTCCTTGCGTGAAAGTGCGTGTATACGCATACGCGACTTCGGAACGTCTAACCCTTGTGTATACATGACTTCGTCAAGGTTAACCTGCGTATATATCTTTTTCTTCTTTTTGAGTGCCTAAACTGTGATCTGTCACCAGAGTGAGTTGCCATCAAGGACAACACCTGTGCCATAGCTCCAAACTTGTGCCATAATGCCAACACACGAGTCAGCATGACAAGCGCGATAAAATTTCCTATGTTCAAGGGAGTAGGAAATGAAGATACCAACCAGTTTTGGTTCATGATAAGGGTCATATAAGAAGCACGGGGAGTTACAGATGATAATATAAAGAAAGAAATGGTGGTCAGTGCCTTGTAGGACCACGCACTAACTTGGTATATTAAGCATTCTAATGACAATCCAAATGCAGGGATCACAGATATCCAAACTGTGCTAAATAAGGAATTTAGAAGGCCGAAGTAAGAAGAACATTCGATCATTGGATTCAAAGAGATCACAATGCTAGCAGGTGAGACTCCTTAGGAGTTGGATCGGAGGCTAAAGTGCATAATTCACGAAGCTAATATGACTTTGACAGATGGACAACATTGCGAATGGTTTGTAGCATCACTAGCGCTGCATTTGAGGAACACGTTGTTGCAATAGAGGTTAACAACTCAGGCAGAAGCCTTCGAGATCATGATTAGGTTGCATGAGACTCCATTACAGGATCCTAACTTGGGAGTTTAGCAGATCCACATGTAGTTGAAAAAATTATGCCTTGAAATGCAGACTCTGAAATAGGACAGGACAACTCGACTAGAAGTGCGTGAAGAGGTATGGTGCATTAAATGTAAGGGTCAGGGTCATGATAAGTACCACTTCCTAGTGTTTGTAAACGTCACAGGAGGAGGACCGATGTCGTTAAGGCTGGAAGCACAAGCAGGACTTAGCACAACACCTGCTTTGTGGTGCGCAATTTGTCAAATAGGAGGAAAGCATGCTACAGAAAACTACCATTTGTTACAGAAGTATACACAAAATTTGCAACAATTGTTCTGTAATTTTTGTAAGTTAGTAGGAAATGATGAGTGCACTTGTAGAAGCTATGAATTAATGATGGATAGAACTCCCACCTACATATTTCAGGCCAAATCACGGCCTCTAGACTCGAATTCAAGAGTGGCATGAATAGGATTTCAGGTGCGTGGATGAGGCCAAGGTGGAGGAGGACCTGGAAGAGTTCGTGGACAGTTGATATGCTACGATTACGGAGGGTCAGGTCATTATGCTCACGATTGTACAAATCCAACGTGCCCATCATGTCTATATTGTACCTTGTTTGAACATGAGATGGAGGATTTTCCTACACTAATAGCTAGGATACACAAAAAGGGAGCGCTACCACCTCCCCTGACTCAGATGTTGTAGATGATGAGGTCTGGGCTGCACAAGGAAGATCCGAATGTGAATATTGTGCTTTGAAGTGGAATTATGATGGGAGATGATAAAGGCAAACAACCCGAGGATATCACTTGGGTTCGCAAAGCTTCAGAGAGGGAAGTAGAGTTTTATTAGGAGCGCGCTAAGGAAACCTTAATGGAAGCTAAGAAGAGCTTTGCTGGTGCCTACACTTTAGAATGAAAGATAGACCGGAGCTAGAAATTGACCCATATATGCTTACGACGTTCCTGGAAACATGCATGAAGCTACTGCACAACAGTAAAGATGTAAAAGGATTGTAGGAACTCATTAACAGATGAGTTGGGACTATGCCAGGAGAACCGTGTGTAGTCCAGAAGATTGGAAAGCATGTTGGTGCATATAAGATGTCCTTTTAGAACTCCTAAATGCCTCACATTAATTATCGACCTGGGTAAGTCTTTTGTTTCAAGAGTGTACACAGTATGTGCAGGTGATGGAAATCATTGTATCTACAGAAAGTAATGCTTTAAGATAACTTATTGATTTCAATACAAGAGTAAATGTATCAAACCATAAACTACCAAACTTGTAACTTCAAAGAAATTAAACTATTCAAGCATCAAAACTCAATCTTAATAAAAAGGCTCTAATTGCAATTACAGGCCATAAGCACATCAACCAAGTGCATTGTAGTGGTAACATAGCTCTTTCAGTTGAATAGAAACTTCTGCATAATAGTAATACAATTGATCTAACCAATAATACTCTGGCTCTCAATTAACAAGAAATACCTCTTATTTAATAATTGAATCAATATACAGCATAAATAAACAAAACCAATCAACAGTAATAAGAAATAATGCGTGGAATTCACAAACTCAACATCGGTGACTTATATATCAATTAGATCAATCGTAAAACTATAAAACAAAGTAATTAGATTTGCAGTAAAAAGGTAAAAGTATAACAAGGAAAATAATGAAATCCACCAGTGACCAGGCCTAAGCTGCCAATGATTACTGCCTAGTTACTCAAAATATCACGAGAAAATAGAAACACAAATTATATATTACTCATTAACTCCAAATGTCATTATAGTAATGACGTGTTCTTTAGAATAACACTCTGTCTCTTAAAATTACAGCCGAAGTAAAAAGGCAAAAGTTGCTCTATTCTATTCGTTTTTACCTTCTTATAGTCAAAGAGGATAAGAGATAATTGTGATTCCTTAGAATCAGGAGATCCTGAGGAATTCACGAACAAATGCTATTATTAGAACAATCTTCCGCCCTGCGTTGATCCTTCTGATTCACTTCTCAACTAACCGCAAAAGACGCGCTCTTTTATCCTTGTTTAGCCTTTGTTGTTCAATAGATTGAACAACAATTGTCCCATTTGCAAACCTCTGCATAAAAAGAAATGAAAGTTAGTTTTGATAGCTAAATCATAACAAAAGTGGTTTCGTTCACTTTCTATCGAAATTCTATCAAAATCTTATTACATCATGGAACAAATGCATAATAACAAGGAAAAAGATAATGTAATCAAGGGTAAATTTATACTTGTTGCATGGCCCAGCAAAGAATAAGACAAGGACAGGGAGAGAAATGAGGCTAACCGTGTAGATTGGAGAATATGAGATGGACCAAGTAATTCTAGACTTATGACCGGACACGAACATTCTGTCGAAGCATAGATGGGAGTGCATGGGGAGGCCTATGTTGCAGTGGTCTCCTATTCAACTACAAATGGTGAACCAATAGAAGATAATACCCCTGGGGCGATTGCAGGGAATCACCATGGATATTGAGGGAGCAAGTGCACTAGCAGACTTTGAGGTGATAGAGATTGTTGATGACAACAATCCCTACCCCGTGCTCTTAGGAATTGATTGGGCCACTAACATGAATGAGGTGATTAATTTGAAGAAGTGCAAGATGATTTTTGAAAGGAAGTCTCTGCACATAGTTATACCCTTGGACCTTGCTAAGGGATCACGCTATACAGAGCCAATACGTGACTATGAAAGCGATAACGATTTGGACTACATCTAGAAGATAACCACGTAAGAGCAAGACTGGGTAAATCCCACCACAGATGGACGAATATCATGGGAGCGTGAAAGCTCATACACTTTAGATTCGAATGAGGAGATAGAACAATGGCAGAACCGGTTACATGAGGTGACCATGCTTAATTGTAACATGATGAAAAGGTCACTGCACTGCGTATCAACAAAAGTGAGAGATCTACCTATTTATGATGGATTAGGTGAGGTAGATGCTTTCTTGGATAGATTCAAAAGGGAGGTGCCAGAAAAGCAACGTTTCTAGGCCTTGAATTGGGTATTGCGCTCTACGCCTACAAGGTGGTGGGGTACGCACAGAGGAAGCTTTAAAGACTGGCGTGGATGTAGAAAAATGTTGTGCTCATGGTTTGGGAAACCTATAGGGCGATTGGCAAATAAATACAATGGACAGGATGGTTCGTGCATGCATCTGTCCATGTGGGTATAGGCATATGGTAAACAACCTGTGCGGAAACACATGAACTACGCGATGGGAAATATAGTAAATAAGCATGTGTTGGAGGGGGGGAATGTGTGTACAGTTCCTCAAGATGGAACAATAGACTATGGAGAGAACGAGTGCGCAGAAGGTTATCCACGCAGAAGCATTTAACGAAGTGTGCGAAGCATTGAACAAGGTATGTAATGTGCAACGAAGTGATTGGGACTTGTGCGTACCAGCAGTCTTATGGGCTTATAGGAAAACATGCAAGAAAATGACGAAACAAACGCCTTCTAGGTTGACCCATGGAGCAAACATTGTAATGCCAATGGCGTATATCATGCCTAGTTTGCACATAGTAGCGCCCCCGGATATGATGGTTCACAGAGCCTTGGAAGAAGGGATCACACAGTTGGAAGAGCTCAAAGAAGAATGATGTGGACCTAATGAAGAGATCCAGTAGGGTAATCTTAGGCTCCAAGAACTCATGAATGAAGGAGTTTGGTTGAGGGAGAAAAGCACCATGGTGGAAGTAGAAGTCAAGAAGCTTAAGGAAGGAATAAAGAAAGAATTTCTTGATAAGAAAACTGTGGTGATAAAATAGGATGTGCACGATTACGTTGAAGAATTTGGGGACTACCGCTGAGAGTTGATCAGTTTAATTCCTTGGATTGAACCATATGTTATTTAAGAGATCACAGATGGAGGTGCGGTACAGTTGGTAAAGTTAAATGGATAACTCTTTCTAGGAAAAGTAAATGGCAGTCTGTTGAAGCCATACACGGGTGGCCCGGTTATTTGACTAGCCAACCGAAGCATATTCTTAATGCTCCAGGCAGTTGAAAGGAGGCACGGACTATAACCAGGTACAGGGAAGTAGTTCAACTACAGTGGTATTTGAATAATGGGTGCAGGAGGTACAACAAGTAGCTTCTTAGTGTGTTGCCAATCTTGCAATAGTATTAGGTAAAGTTGGGAGGTCTCCATGCGAAGATCTCCACACCGACAGACTGACTTGAGGGAAAGTCACAATGTTTGTGTTGGCAGCCTATTGGGCACAGGATCCCCAAGGGAAGTAAGTGTAGAGTCGAGTCTTTGGGTTGTAGAGTAGGAGAAGGCTCTGCATGTGAGTGCGCAGAGGCCTAGTAGTCCACAACTGAGTGCGTAGACCCCTGCAGCTAAGTGCGTAGGGAAAGTTGCGTCTGTAACCATTGTAGAAGTAATAAAGAGAAGTTTTACATAATTTCTGTGTATCTTTTTCTTATTTTGTGCATTGAATGTATCAGATATAAATTTCATTTCTATTCTCTATATGATGCGCAAACTTATATTAATGTGTTGATAAAGTGAATATAAGATAAAGTATTTTTTTACATGAAGATAAGTAATATACATGATGTAACTTGGGGAAGTAAGGCAAATTGCTGCTAGGGTAGCACAGATCGCTACTAGGGTAGCGCAGATCACCGCTAGGGTAGTGCGAAATCACCTTAGCCCCTGGTTAGGGTTGTGCGAAGGTGATTATAATAGATCGCGAAGGTCTCATAGGTGAGGACAGTGCACAAAGTGACTTGCATGAAGGTATTCACAGTTAGACTAAACCAACCCCTCAGACATCTCAAGGGTGCGGAAACTTGGTTCCAGCATCCCCCTATACTACTTCGGGTGAGACCTCAGTCCACTTTTCACAGGCTGTTGCCGAAAGGGCCAGTAGTATGGGATTTTTTTGGCTAATTAACTCTGAACCTGGGTGAGGCCCCCTCAAGCCAACATCCACTCCTTGGGCAAACCTTCCAATCATTGAGTGGGTCGAGGAGGGTTCAATGATCCAGATCTTCTATGGCCAATCTATAGTTCAAATTTACCTTAACAACTCTAATCATGTTCAACTATTTTTTATTTATTTATTGAGGTTGTCATTTCATCTTGCGCCCACAAAGCCAAAATGGAAGGAAGGGATTCCTTTCCCTGTTACAGTGTTGATGCCCATTTTCTGCCTAAGGAGTGGACATTTGCCTTCATTCACTATTAGCATCTAACAGATAGAAGTTATGTCCTACGACCACTCGATGGTGATTACCCAGTCTGTCCTATGACATCTCGATGGCAAATTCCCCAGGCGAAGTAGGTAATGCTACAATCCTTGATTTCTACCTGAAATCTATCTTATGTTTTGGCTTGTATCAACTTCCTCTCTCTCTGGTAGATTTCATTTTGTTTTCATTTTTTTCCTATATTGACAGAGGAGTACTCGGACTTCCTTGGCCTCGCACCTCACTCTGAAAGGGCCGCTTCTTCGTTCTTAGGTGAATTATTTCTTAGGTAGTGTGATCAGCCTTTTCTGGTGTTTTCTTTTTTGTTTGGTTTCCTTTGCCCTATTGTTGGCTTGTTGGGGCTTGACCCAGGTTCAGAAGTGTTTTAGCCAAACAAATCCCAAAACTACCAGCCCTTTTGGGAATAGTCCGCGGAGTGTCAACTAAGATCTCATCCGAGGTAGTATGGGAGGGTGCTGGAACCAGGTTTCCACACCTTAGGGGTGCCTTGATGTGGTATGGAAAGGTTGCAAATCAATCCTAGGCGCTTGCGCTACTCCACGCAACTGTCTGACCTTCGCGTAGCTCTGTACAGAGTGCGAAGAGGCGCTTCCTAGATCCTTTACCCTTATAGTGTTATTATTATAGATCTGACTTAATTTTTTGGGCCCAGTATTCTTATTTACTCATTTAACATCTATAACCAATGCGTGCAATCATAAACTGTAAAGAGATGCAAGGATATAACTGAAACATAAACACACATATTAGATGCATAATATTCCAAAATGAACTTATCTTTTATTAACCTTCTGTTCCAGTACAATCCAATTCCACCCCGCACACTCAGTTGTAGGGGTCCACACACATTACTGCAAACTCTACCAGGCCTGTGTGCACACAACTGCAGAGCCTCTTCCTGTTCCTACAACCCAAGACTCAAACTTACAGACTCATATCGAATATCACATTCAGGAACCCATATCACTTCAAATCAAGACTTAACCAAAAACTCCTTTCTACACTTAAAGCCTAGATCTATTTATACATTCCCATGGTCCGCAGACCATGGATAGGCTAACACATCTTTTATTAAATTACAATATTCTTAGTGCAGGCAACCCTTTGACTTGACTCATTACAATTCACGCTTCGCTCACTTCGCGAAGCCTTTACAATACCATTACCCAAAGTTGTGGGCTTTAAGCCCTAAAACTGTTATGCAGGGGATCCGCTACCCAACAGGCCCCCAACACGAACATCGTGACTCGCCCTCGAGTCACCCCATTGGTGTGGTAAGTCACGCTGCAAGGCTTCATATCTGCCATTACTATGAGTGACGCACTACAATCTGTTGCTCCGTCATTGCCTCCTGCAATGCTTCTTCAAGCTCCTGCTCCATTGCTCATACTAATTCACTTAATTGATGATGCTCATTCTGCTTTGTTAGGTTAACAAAAAGTGACCACTTAGAGGATTTTAGCTCTAGCTGATATGTCAAATGCGTGGACTTTTCGAGCAAGAGCAGAAAGCTTGCGATCTCTGGTTCAATATACTCAATGTCTGCTGAAGCTTGTGTTGCATTTTTGCAAGAGATTTGTCGTTGTCTGTGAGGTCCCAATCTTCAATTTTTTCCATGGGCATGTAGCCAAAGATGAACTTTTAAATGGAATTCCATCTTTTGTCTCAAGATTCACCGTCTTTCCCTTATCTTTCATAAATCGCTTACCAAACCGCGGGTTTCATGGCGACATCTAGACCAGTCCTACTACCTGTCTGGGAATTTCTGGTACATTTCCCATCGTTGGCATTGGTCTCAGTGCAGTGTCCTTAGCCGTCAACATTACACTGTCACGAAGGTCCTGCATCTCTTTTGGCAATGTTGCAAACACTGGGCTTACTCTCAAAGCATCGAAGTTTGATGGGTCCATACCTATTGGATAGCGTAATAACTTAATTCTCAAGATTCCACGGTTTGTTCGATGGATGACCAGCTGTGATTTATAGGCCTATTGAAATTCAAATTTGACCATTCCCCCCTTTTCTAGCTCATTAATGCTATATTTGGGGTAGATCATTTCAAATCTAGTTATGAATCCGTGTCTTAATTACTTGTCGTCCACTCCTCATTGTCTTAAATTGACCATCTTGTCATGAATAATGACATCAATGGTCACCTCTTAGCCTACACGCGCAGCTGTTATATACATTTTTGGGCACTGCAATCCCAATCAATGATGTCCATAAACTGAGGGCTCCTAAGTCCCTAAAAGTGTTGTTCCAACCCCTAAAAGAACAAGGTCAACTGATTACATCATCTCCCAGAAGTTCTCCATGAAAAACTACTCAGAACTGGTCAAAGTTAGACCATCTCACCTGCTCCATGGTCAAAGTGCACTGCATCCCACCTAAATGCACACGGGAGGTGCAATGCATACTAAAAGCCCTTCTATGGGGTGCGATGGGAAAGAGTGGACAAATGGCAGAGTCAATTTGCGAGGTGGAGGATCATGGAATCTTCCAGAAACTTCTCTTGTGACACTTGCCTCTCTGCATTCGCCCAGGGATGAGTAATAGATCATCAATCTCCAAGTGGAATCAAGAACTATCAGAGAGAGGACACTAATCAAATCTCAGAAGCTGACTCACCTTCCTGCAATCATCTATATATGGATCCCTCATCCCAGAGATCCAGGGGGCTGGAATTTTGTATCTTGTAAGGAAGTGCTACTGGTTTCTTGGTGTAACATCATAGTGTTGGGTGATCTAAGCTTTTCATGAGGTGAAGAAGGGATTTTTTGCTGAGAGGATGACGCTAGTTCAGAACAATTGGTTGTAATCCTCTTTGCTATTCTTGATATTAATAAAGCTATTCAAGTTTTCCTCCACATTCTTGTATGATTGATGATATATGCATTTGTGTGGTCAATATATATCTGGTCCTATATTATTTATGATAGTAGATCTCTGTTCTTGGATAGTGTT
Source organism: Pinus tabuliformis (assembly GCA_031772625.1). Classification (NCBI taxonomy): domain Eukaryota; kingdom Viridiplantae; phylum Streptophyta; class Pinopsida; order Pinales; family Pinaceae; genus Pinus; species Pinus tabuliformis. Next base: position 1,522,099,745 of record CM062820.1, on the reverse strand, counting down.
ATGCTGCTTTGATTCTATAGGTGCTCTTTGAAGTTGGGTAGATGAGGAAGCGAGTGGCAAAGATCTATCAGAAGGGAGAGGAATCAAACAAGGAACCAAGCGCAAGACAGAGGTTTGTCTCCTTTTTTCTCCTCTTATCTGCTTCTCATAAAGGAAAACGAAAGTAGTTTTAGTTTGTTTGTTTCTAAGATAGCTACCAGTCTTACTAGGACTAGCAGCTCTGCATAGACACTAGATTTCCTGATAACAAAATGGCGACTCCACTGGGGAGCGAATAGATTGTTTGCTTTTCTATATTTGTTTGCTTTATAAACTTACAGACGGAGCCTGAAGTCAAGACAGCTAGCCTTTGAACTGCATTTGCTATGTAAGTGCAAAGTAGATCAATGCTGCTTCAGTCTATCTCCAGGTTTTGTTTATGAATTGAAAAATCGATTTACAAGCTCTCTAATTTCCCTTGTTGTGGCTCTAGCAACCTCCTTAGATCTACCCCTGTGAATCATTCACTGATTACCACTTGCTCGGCCTAAATCCCTGAACTGTGATGCAAACTGTGATCAAGAACTGGATCAAAAGTCTTGCACTGTACCATCGCACCCTCTCTTCAAGGATATCAGTATGCATCGCACTTCCCATGTGCTGTAGGTGGGATGCATACTGGAACCCCTGTGTAACAGGTGCGCTGATCAGAAAAGGCTAATTCTTCCTCCAGACTTTGGTTTTTCTTCACTCTTTTCAGCTCTATTCAGGAGTTTTGCTATCTGTAGTCAGTATACCTCTGTTGGAAACCCCCTTCCTTGCCGTTATTCCGCCTCCATTGTGTAAAGAACTGTAAATGTTTTTATGTATTGTGAGCCATTTTCAGTTCTCTTTTACAAAGAAGTAGCGTAATTGAACTGTCGTTTCTTGATTTGTAAGTGTCGCAAGTGTCATTTTTAGTCATAGAAGAGAATCTGATTGTTCTTGATAGTCGATTACACTGTTACTCTTGTATTTGATTTGAATTAGTAGTTTTTCAAGTGTCGAAAGCAAGTTTTCAATTCCAAATCGTAAAGTGTCGCCATTGTCTTCATTTTGTCTTGAAAAGAAGCTTGTTAGTAATGTCGCTTTGAAAAATAATTCAGATTTGCGCTTAGCTTTCTTTTTATCATTCACACATTAAGAAGGATGAAAACAAATACATGCATGTGCATTTGCATTTAGACTGTTTGTTGGTTTGATTTAGGACAGTGCATATAGTGTGTGCTCTCTGCTCTATGTTGAAAGAATATCATCTCTATTTCTTTAGTAGCTAGGATTTTCATTGCAAAAAGAAGATTAAACGATTGTTTATCATCTTAGATTGCATTTTAGGAATTGTATATCTACATCACGCGGTGAACCTGAAAGGCAAATTTCTTAAGCAAGATCAACTGTAAAATAAATTTAATGAATCTAAAAATGCTTTGGAACCTAATGCACAACATTTAGAAGCCTAGGCTAGAGACGTATTCCGGCGTCGTAAAGCCTGGTAACTGTTGTTTTCATTGCTGGTTGGTGATTCCTCCACTTTGAGACGATAAGTACGAGTAAGGACTTGTGCTCCAATGTACCATCGAGTATATATTGGGAGACCACAATAGGCTATATCCTTTATCCATAGGAAGCTGTGTCTGCCGCCCTATCGATCGCAATGTACTGAACACAGCATTCGGGAAGATTGACTGCCGTACCGTAAAAAGTATTCTACAGTTTTGCGATTGGTTTGGTAATCCCTCTGTCTAGATTTCTAGAGTAGTCTCTTTCGTTCCTTTTTAGACTCCTTAAAGGAAAAGGTCCATCTGAGCACTTGTCACTTCAAGCTCATTAAAAATCGAAGGTGACTAGAGTCATCTTTTGTTTTTTCTTGACTCTTAAAAATTGAAAAAACAAGTTGTGTCAAAGCGTCTAAAATTTATTTTAATCGGAATAACACCACCTTTCCTACGTTGGTCTTAGGTTGAGGAAAATGGAGTCCACCAACCAAGGAGTTCCCCTTGGGGGAAATCCTAGTCCTTTCTCCTCTTGGGGAGGTGTGGGTGCACCCCATATGGCCACATTGTCACTTCCAGGATTGACAATCGGCCTGCCTGTATGGCTCTTCTCAACCTCTGTCATTCAGAACATCGTGGTTCCTGAGCAATCGAGCAAGTAGCTAGACGATACCAAAGCTACCCCCCAACCTTCTACTTTGTCCGATTCTCCCTCTCCTCCTTCCTCTTTTCTTGATGGATTTGGTAAAGCCCAAAGTCAAGTAACTAAGAAGAAGAAAGAGAAGAAGAAGAAGGAGCCAAAGACGACAGGGGGAACCAAGCATCATCTAGTGAAAATCCACACACTGCGCTGTCAAAGCCTAAATCTCCATGTGTCATTTGCAAAGGAGATCACCATCATCGAGATTATCCCTACATCCATCAGATCTTAAGGGACTGATCTCCTCGTTTGCACAATCCAGTGTCGACAACCTCTGATGATCATGTTGAAAGTACACCGTCAACTAGTGAAAGTGAAATGTCGAGATAGAAAAGGAAAAGTAAATTCTCTTGTAAACTGTGTGAAGGCGATCACACCGTCCACTGTTGCCCCTTCCTAGACGAGGCTAAAAGAGTTTTGGACGACCGTCCGATTTCACCATTACGGCTTCCTCCTGGATATAAGAAACTCTTGCCAAGTCCATCACTAGTTGAAAATCTGACTGACACGCCATTGTGGTCGGTTGAAGCATCTATTATTGAAGATAAACCATCTGAATTCACACCAGACGAAAGTCAAAAGGTCGAGGTGGCAGTTGACCCAGTCTTGCCTTCAGAAGGTTGATCTTCAGATGATACAGTCACCGAAGAGAACAAGAGCGACACCGTTCAGATTCTCTTCGTAAACACAGACTCTGATGAACATGGGGGTAGTCTACCCATTCCTTTACCGCAGGAAGGAAGTTCGTCAGAGTCATATCCGACCGTCTATTTGGTCCCACCTCTAAGCAACCTAGTTGTTTCCTTCGATTGGAATCTACTAGGTAGACCTCGTTTACCGGCTAGTGTACCATTTCGAATCATTGCTCAAATATATAGAATGGTCATGGTCGGTACCATCATAGATGAAGAGGCTTCTGTGAGTATCCTTTCCTCAACTGCCTGGAAATCGCTTGGTTCACCATCGCTTTTGCTTGAAATGAGAAATCTAACAGGCTTTGACAAAGGAACCAGTCAACCGTTAGGGATCCTTCCCAATGTGGCGATAACTTTGAGAACGAAAACCGTTCACATGAACGTAATGGTAGTCCAAGGACCCCTGGATTATAATCTACTCCTTGGACGTGACTATATTTATTGCATGGGAGCCATTGTCTCCTCACTCTTTAGAGTAATGTGTTTTCCGCATGAAGGAAGAGTGGTCAAGCTCGTAGACCAGCTTTCATTCCCTGGTTCACACATAGCAAATAGTCAAATACCATACCTGAATGGTCTTTTCACGCAAGGAATGTCTCATCAATCCCCAGTCCGTCCACCTGATGAGTGCGAGTGATTCGAGAGGACATGACTGAAACCCAAGAGGCATGCACCCTGGTCTATTTTGGCAGAAAAACCTTGGGTGTAGGGCAGGTTTCCGCGAAGGATATATGACAGGTTTATGAGATTGGACTGGAATAAGATTCCTTCGTCAAAGTTATGTGAGTGGAGGCAAGTTGCGCCACTCACCTTTGTCTATTTCGGTAGACATCGTCGAGGAAGTGTTTTGTCTGCAGTGCGGATAGAACAATCTTTGGTAACCTAGAAATTTTTCACTATACCTGGGGGCATGCAAACCTTTTGGCATGCAAGAGAAGAGCGACTATTTATTTTTTTAAATTTGTAGGTCCTCTAACCCTTTAAACTCGTAGGATTGGTCATTTCCTAACTTGCATAAAGAAAGGATGCGGGGCAAATCTTTGAAAAAATTCCATCTTAGATGAGACATCCTTATTATAGGACTGGATCGAGCAGTTTTTATGTGGAGTTCAAGCTCATTAAAAATTAAAGATAAGCAGTGAGCAAATGATTCCCCCAAAGTTTAAGCTCATTCATTAAAAATGAACCAATTTATGGTAAATAACAATCGTGAATGCATTATCATCAACCTTTGAAGCCTTGGTCGTGTTCTCATCGTCACCTCCACTTTGTATTGGCTGATCATTCACCTCCATTTGATTGTTTACCCTTTTTGAGGAACAGCTGTGGAGAGTGATCCTGTTAGCCATCCTTGTGACACTGCCGTGATTATAAAATTCCAAACCTTACCTAGAATTAGTTGCTACTTGAATTTATCACTCGTTCCTCGAAAAACGAGTCTCCTTTAAGCTCTTTCCATTTGCCTTGTAAAATATGAAAATATTGCCGAGCAATTGGCCTCTCTAGCTCGTTAAAGTGACCGAAAGTGCTATCCCTCCTTTAGATTTTAATCTTTTTGGACCTGAGGGATTATTACACAAAAAGATCGAGCTCTTGTTTTTTTCAACTCGTTAAAATTATTGAAAATTCATCCCTTTTTTATTATTTTATTCTTTTTCGGACTTAAGGGATTATATGACGAAAAAGGATTGTTGGAGTTTTCTTTACGTCCCTTTCAGACTCTCTAAAATTGAAAAGGACCGAGTTATCTTTGTCTTTAAACTCGTTAAAACCAAATAGCGACAAACTTGTCCATACCGACAAGAACGAGTTTCACTATCGCTAGGCTCGTTAAAACATAGCGATGGGTTTGCCCGAAGGGAAAATTATAGAACAAGCATATGTTATCCTCCTCAGGCTTGACAAAAATAAAGAGGTACTGGTCAGCAATGACTGCGGAAAAATTGGGAAGAAAACTTGAAGAAACTTTATTGGTAGCAAGTCGCTCTTGAACATGACACTTTCACTCCGCATCCGAGTTGGGTTGGGTTGTTCCATTCACTGGGCATATCACCATTGGTCCCTCACACCATCCACATTTGGGGTTAATGTTACCAATCCATCATGTCAGTGTCGCCGATATGTTCAAGAAAAGTCACTCAGAGAATTCACCTGTGTCTCATCCACTGCAATACATTTACACTCCATTCTTTCATGACCGCCACCTTGAACCTTATATCATCAGATCGTTTTCACCTCCATTAAAATCAATTGATCCATTTCGTGTCATGGATGTGGGATTCACTAAGGCCCTCCTATGACGGATCGCTTCTTGTCGACATCAGCTCATTATCTAGGAAGTCGATCTAGGAACAACCCTTTCAGTACTTTGAAGCTTGCATGCCTCAATAGCATGTTTCTCACTTCCGGCGACAGGTTTACATCAATGGCCTTCGACCGAAAGATTTTGAGTGGTGTTTGATGCCAAGTCCCTTATTCACACCACGTGAATTGTACTATAGTACCTTGAGGGTCATCATTATTATCGGTGATTCCTCTCGCACCTGTTAACAACATACATCATTGGTTGGTAATCAGCGATGTCTTTCCATGTTCGACTCGAGAACATCTCTCACATGGATCAACTTGTACTTCGAGTGAAGATCGAATGAGATTGAAGACCCCGGATCTAGTTTCATCCATCCGGGCTGTGATATATATTCAGGAAAATAAAGACATCAAATGTACATCATTGTTGCACAGATAATCATCCAATCTAAGGGATGATGGCTCTACCAGAATCATCAGTCTGCACACAGACGATTATCTGTCTTATGTACATGAAAATGAATTTATAAAGCTGAGCATGGGAATGCCCGCCTCAGCTAGATCATGAAAATATTATGAAGATAATGTATTGTATTGTATCTTATTATAGGTTTCCTTCCAGCTCGAAAAAACTTCGGATCCTCATGATAAAGCATTTCACCCGACATCAAAAGATTAATGACCTCATGCATTAGGGGGCAATTGTTATAGACATTTTTGGGCACTGCAACCCCAATCAATTATGTCAATAAACCGAGGGCTCGTAAGTCCCTAAAAGTGTTGTTCCAACCCCTAAAAGAACAAGGTCAACTGATTACATCATCTCCCAAAAGTTCTCCATGAAAAACTACTCAGAACTGGTCAAAGTTAGACCATCTCACCTGCTCCATGGTCAAAGTGTGTTTCATCCCACCTAAATGCACACAGGAGGTGCGATGCATACTAAAAATCCCTTCTATGGGGTGCGATGGGCGAGAGTGGACAAATGGCAGAGTCAATTTGCGAGGTGGAGGATCATGGAATCTTCCAGAAACTTATCCTGTGACACTTGCCTCTCTGCATTTGCCCAGGGATGAGTAAGATATCATCAATCTCCAAGTGGAATGAAGAACTATCAGAGAGAGGACACTAATCAAATCTCAGAAGCTGACTCACCTCCCTGCAATCATCTATATATGGATCCCTCATCCCAGAGATCCGGGGGGCTGGAATTTTGCATATTGTAAGGAAGTGCTGCTGGTTTCTTGGTGTAAAATGATAGTCTTGGGTGATCTAAGCTTTTCATGAGGTGAAGAAGGGCTTTCTTGCTGAGAGGATGACGCTGGGTCAGAACAATTGGTTGTAATCCTCTTTGCTATTCTTGATATTAATAAAGCTATTCAAGTTTTCCTCCACATTCTTGTATGATTGATGATATGTGCATTTGTGTGGTCAATATATATCTGGTCCCATATTGTTTATGATAGTAGATCTCTGTTCTTGGATAGTGTTATGCTACTTTGATTCTACAGGTGCTCTTTGAAGCTGGGTAGACGAGGAAGTGAGTGGAAAAGATCTATCAGAAGGGAGACGAATCAAACAAGGAACCAAGCGCAAGACAGAGGTTGGTCTCCTTTGTTCCCCTCTTATCTACTTCTCATAAAGGAAAGCGAAAGTAGTTTTAGTTTGTTTGTTTCTAAGATAGCTACCAGTCTTAGTGGGACTAGCAGCTCTGCATAGACACTAGATTTCCTGATAATAGTAGCAGTGCAGCCCCTTATGCGCGACTGCGATCCCTGTGACATACTGGCCCTGCGTGGATTCTCCTTCCCACATAGCTCTCCTGCAAACTCATTTATAGTCCCTCACCTTCTTTCAACTACTTGGAGCACTGAGACTGTGCTTCCTACAGATAGTCAGGTGGTCGCATCCTCGGTGTGAGGCTTCAATTTTCATGCTAGCCTAGGCTGAGGGCACCCTTCAAATACCCTTGCATCTAGTAGTGTGTCACTTTCTTATTTATATGGTATGCTCCCTTGTTTAGTAAGGTGCAGTCATAGCCATGATAACGGGGTCGCAACTCTTTCTAATGTAGTAGTAGGGCCAGCTAGACTTGGTCCCATCATGCGTAGTTTCTCGCTACTCGCTTACATGACTTCAGTTTCTAGTTTGCTAATTTCTTCATCCAATGTCATGCTTTTCTTTCTTAGCCGTGCCCACTCTTCATCAAGTTCACGAAGTTTCAAGCTCCCTCACTGAATGGCTTCCTGTAACTACCTAATCCTTTTTCCAGGTCCTTGTGTCCTATCCCGACTGTGGGATCTGTGGTCTGGGGATTCTTCTCTATCCTCTTAGTTTCATCTCGTCTTGTCATTGTTGGGGTCATTTATGCACTCTGATTTTTGCTTATGGTCCTATAGGCCCATTAGACCACTGGCACACGCAGGTCCCAATTAGTTTGTCTCGTCTGGTAGACTCTGATCATGAATCCGCATAAATTTTTTAATGCTCCATCGCGGACTGTTGGTGGAGTGTGTCACCTTCTCTGCTGCCGTGTTGGGTTCTAATTTTTGATCCTTAGTCTAGGAGATGTTTTCACAGCACACGTTTGCACCCATCAACATAGGTGGGCGGGAAAACTACTTTGTCCTGGCTGCCCAGCGTGCATTCATCACTGGTGACTTAGAAATCGTAAGTGCATCTGTCTGCTACATTCATGCCAGTTTCTAATATTGTTCTAGTGGGTATTCCACCATCACGTGGGTGTCACAACCAACACCCTTTCTAGCATACCATACCACTGTTGTTTTGGCACTGCCCTTTCAAATTTGTCTAAGAATTCATCCACACCTGTTTCCCCATCATATGTTGGTAGTTCCCTTGCTTGGGTCATCACACACTGCAATGACCTTATCATCATGTTGCAATTCAGCGTTGTTACTTCATGCAACCGATTCTGCCAGCATTCTATTTCTTCATCTGAATCCAAAATACAGGAACTGTCGCACTCCCATGAGATTCTCCCATCTATAGTTGGGTTCACCCGATCCTTGTCTTATGCCATTATCTGGTAAATGCAATCCAGCTCATTGTCGCTGTCATCATTGCGCACAAGTTCAATTTAGCATGCTCCTTCGGCTGGATCTAGTGGAACTACTACGCGTAGGGACATTTTCTCAAAAATCATCTTTCGCTTCTTCAGGTTGATGACTCCATTCATATTCGTGGCCTAGTCTATTCCTAGGAATGTGGGGTAAGGATTGTTGTCATCAACAATCTCTATTACCTCAAAGTCCGTCCACGTGCTCGCGCCTTCGATATCAATTGTTACCCCTTGCAACCTTCCCATGGGAAAGATATTTTGTTGGTTTGCCATCCGTAATGGAATAGGGGACCACTGTAATGTAGCCCTGCCCATGCGTTCCCATGTCTACTTTGGTAACAAATTCACGTCCGAACCTAGGTCTAGTATTACCTAATCCATTTCATATTCACTAATCTACACCGTTAATCTCATCTCCCTCCCTGTGTGCAATGTATGCTTTCCTAGTTTCCGAACTACGCACGGTTCCCCTGACCCTGTGCACCTAGTTATCAGCTCTTGTAATCCTATAACTGCCTTATTATCGCACAGTAATTTCATGCATGTTTCTAAAAAGGTAGTAAGCATAGAAAGATACATTCTTGGCTCTGGTTGATCCTTACTACCTAAAGTGGAGGCCTCCACGAAGCTTTTCTTAGCTTCCATAAACATCTCCTTTGCGCGTTCCAAGTCAAACTCAGGTTCCTTTGTAGGAGCCTTACGAACCCATGTATCTTCCTCAGGCTACTTTCCCTCATCTTCTCCTGTGGTCGCACCACTTCTGAGCACCATCTTCACATTTGGGTCTTCTTCACATGGTTTAGACCTCATCATTTGAATATTCTGCGTTGGAGTAGGCTAAAGTACCCCTTTCTCTCGCATCTGTGCGATCAATGTAGGACAATCTACTGCTTCATGATCGAGTTGAGCATAGTATGAAGAAGATAGTCTTATTGGGTTGGTACAATCACAGGCATAGTGCCCTGTTCCTCCACAATTATAATAGGTTAATTGTCTGCAGCCCCTTCCTGGCTCCATTCCTCCTTGTCCTCAACCTCATCCTTGGAATCCAGGGCATTCCATCCCTGCGGCTAGGTCAAGGCCTTGCGTTTCTGTCTGCATTCTATATCCTGGAGTCCACTCCATCATTAACTCATAGTTGTAACAAGTATGCTCGTTGTGGCCCACCGATCTACAAAAATTGCAAAACAGTTGCTGGGGAGTCTGTGTATACTTCTGCAACAAATAACAATTGTTCGTCGTGTGCTTTTCCCCCACTTGTCAGATCGCGCACCAGAGCACAAGTGCTGCACTTGGTCTTTCTTGTGCCTCTGGTCTCAATAGCATTTGCCCCCCTCCTGCCAAGTAGTTCGCAAATAATAGACAATGATCCTTATCATGGCCCTGGCCTTTAAATTTTATGCACCACACTTCTTGACGCGCCTCTGGCCGCAATGCCCTATCCTGCTTCAAACTCTGCATCTCCAATTATAGGTTCTGAAGTTGTGTGTGGATCTATTGGACTCCCAATCTCGGATCCTATATTAGTGTTTCATGCAGCCTCATTTCCATTTCCAATGCTTTTGCCTGGGTTGAAAGATTCTGCTGTGACAGCGTTGTCCTCAGGTGTGGTGTCAAAGATGCCACAAACCATGTGCGGTGTTATGCATCCATCAGTGTCATATTCACCTCGTGGATCATACTCTTTAGCCTCTGATCCAAATCCCAGGGTGTCTCACTTGGGAGCATCATGATTTCTTTAAATCCGATGATCGACTGTGTTTTTGATTTCGACCAGTGAAATTCTCCGTTTAGCGCATTCTGGATCTCCATTATTCCTGCATTTGGGTGATCATTTGAGTGCTTAATATACCATGTCAATGCATGATCGTGTAGTGCACTTACCAATGTGGCCTTCTTAATGTTGTCATCTATGAACCCTTGTTCTTCCCACACTGCTCTTACCACGAACTAAAACTGGTATGGATCCTCATTCCCTACTCCTCCGAATACGGGTAGCTTGATTGCGCTCGCCATGCTGAACTGTGGGGGTGGTGGTGGTGGGGTGGGTGAAGATGGAGGTGAAGTAGGTGAAGCAGGTGAAGGCATAAGTGGAGGTGATAGTTGCGAAATGCCCTACCTTATCAAACTAATCACACTTCTCGGAGAAACCCGAGTGCACTCTTCCTCGCTCGCTCATGGAGGTGAAGTTAAAGGACTATTTCCTAACCCTTTGATCCCTTTGTAGATCTTTCCACTCCGCATCATTGCAATCTTTAATGTATAAGCATAACCCACTTTTCACATAACAACATCTTAATCCAGGTATTCAGGGATTTGATATACCTACCCCGCGGTCCCTTGAGCAAGCATCGTTCTGCTTCGCTATAGCTCACAGTCATGTCTACCACGAACTCAGTGATAAATCCTCCTATTATCCAATTGCACCAATGGTCCACAGCCTGCGCGATCTTATCTTTGATGCCTCTAATCTACGCACTAACTCCAAAGTCCACACTATCAGTTGATCGAGCTTATACCTTCCCTGGCTGTCAACTAACCTCGTGATCCAATCATATAGTTATGAAGAGAAGGATGCAAAGAAGATCTCATGGATTTTCGTATATACGTAGTGATCTAGCCACCTCTTCTCAGATATCTACAGAGTTCTATTTTCCTGTGTCATGAACTCGTGAAGTTTCTGATCCAACCAATCTTCAATTTCCTTCTTCGTAGGGTTCCAGTGTTCTGACACCAAACATCCCTTAGGTAGATGTTGGTCCCAGAAATGGAACCATTTGTTGGCATGTTGGGGCCTAACCCAGGTTCAGAAGTGTTTTAGCCGAACAAATCCTGAAACTACCAACCCTTTCGGCAACAGTCTGTGGAGCGTGGACTGAGGTCTCACCTGAGGTAGTATGGGAGGGTGCTGGAACCAGGTTTATGCACCTTAGGGATGTCTTGAAGAGGTCTGGAAAGGTCATGAATCAATCCTACATTCTTGCGCTGCTCCATGCAGCTATCTAATCTTCGTGTAGCTCTATACAGAGCGTGAACAGGTGCTGCCTAGATCCTTTACCCTTGCGGCGTTATTATTATAGATCTAACTTAATTTTTTGGGCCCAGTATTCTTATTTACTCATTTAACATTTATAACCAATGTGCACAATCATAAACTGTAAATATATGTAAGGATATAACTGAAACATAAACACATAGATCAGATGCACTTTATTCCAAAATCAACTTATCTTTTATTAACCTTTTGTTCTAGGACAATCCAATTCCACCCATTCTGCACAATTGCCCAGCCGTTGGTTCACGGTGATCCGTGCACACAAGCTGCTGGACTCTACCTCAGGCTCTCTGCTCACACAGCTGCAGAGCTTCTTGCTTCTGCTATTAGCTACAACCCTCAAGACTCAATAAAGCTTACAGATACTTGTATTGCAGATGTGTATTTACTATCGCATCTAATCATGGATGAGTACATATCACTTCAGATCAAGACTTAACGACAAAAAAAGACTCTTTTCTTTTCTCTCTGTACTTATAAAGCCATTAGCTTTACTTTATACTATGTCACCTTTATGGTCATCCGATCGGACCATGGAAACATAAACACATAGATCAGATGCACTGATTCACATATCTTATTAACCTTTTGTTCTAGGACAATCCAATTCCACCCTTCAGCCGTACGCCGTGCACACAGCTGCGGACTCTACCAGGCCTCTGCTCACACAGCTGCAGAGCTCTTCCTATTACTACAACCCAAGACTCAGACTTACAGACTCAGATTGAATATCGCTCTGCTCACTTCACGGAGCCTTTACAATACCATTACCCAAAATTGTGGGCTTTAAGCCCCAAAACCATTACGCGAGGGGATCCGCTGCCCAACACCTATCATTTTAACTCTATTTTTTATTGTTTCCCTCATCCGGGTTGAAGAGAGGGGCTAAGTTATGTGTTTTCACATGTTAGCTCCTTTTTCCCATTAGCTTCTCTCTCAGAACAGGGTTGTTAGGGTAAATAACTAGACAAGTTATTTTTGTTTTTATTGTGCTTCAGATATTCTGCTAATATGGGTGTTTTGATTTTATTCCAAGTATACCGAGATTGACATATATGAATCATAGATGCACTATATTTCAATGTCTACCTCGTGATGTTTGTCTTCTGAACATGTTATCGATTTTTGCCCAAAAATGGATTCTGCTGTTTGAAAATTTTCCTCCTTGTATCGGTTTTGCTACCTCCGAGGTTGGTCTAGATTCTAATCCAGAGAAGCTGGTTAGGCTTTCGAATTCACCTAGTTGTAAATCTTGTTATTTGGGATTTATACCCTAGACTCTGGATTTCATAAATTGGTTGATGGCCATTCTACTACCCGTAACTGATCTTGTGACCCTAGTTACTGGGTTTGGCTTTTCAGCAGTCAATCCATTATTGGTCATACTAATGTGTAATTTTCTTTCATTTTGTTTTTCTTTAATAGACAACAAATATTCTGAATGTAATAAGGGCCATTGGCTATTGCCACAGTTAATTCAGTCTATCTCTATAATTTCTTTGTCATGGGATTGATCCAAACTGCGAGACATTGTGTAGGGTTCTAGTTAAATAGTTACAATGAATTTCTATTCATGAATATGAACACTTAACTTAATTTGCCACTACTTAATGAATGTTGTTTCAGATTTCATAGAAGTTTAGACTCCTTTTTCTTATTTGCATGTCCATTTTCTTTTCTTTTGTACATATGATTGAACTATTGTATGCATGACAAGGACGAATTGTATTTTTTCTCTGGTTCTATAATTTCAATTAACTCTTTGTTGTATTATAGTTTAGTTTATATCTACAGTTTAAAGCTTATGGCAGCAGGTATTAGACTATTCACGTTTTCTTAAGTAGTCTACTACTCTCCATCCACTCATCCTTAACGTTGGCATGCATATACAGAAGTGATTCCTGAGCCATTTCCCTTAAAAAAAATCCATTTTAGGAATGCATCTCCCATTCAATCCCCTACTTGCTCATTTGTGTGGCATTCTTGTTACTACGTTGGCTCTTATATTTCTGTTTCAATTTAGAACATGATGCATGTCTTCCATAACTCTTATATGGCCTGTAAGTTTTATTACATACCTCCAAGTCTTCAAAAAAAAAATGTAATGGTTAGATACAACCCATTAATTGTTTAACCTCTTAAACATGCCTCTAGTCTAAGACCAGGTTCCATTCTGCAACTAGGAAGTAAAGCAATGGTCCGATGAATATCTAATCTATAGTGAGCATTATTACAAAAAAAACATATTTCATGTCGTGAATAATAATATTTCATACATTTCAATTCTTTCTCATGCATGCATCTAATGAATCCAATAATCACGCTGCAACTATGAATTATATGATCATAACATGCAGATCTGAAATATGAACTTAACATATAACTCTACCATATTAACGCGCATCACTATATTATGTACATACATGCAACTTTATAATATTCTCATACATGCAAATCTGTAATATTTTCATACACGCAACTTTGTAATATTTACGTACATGCAACTCCATAATATTTCCATACATGCATCTTTGTAATATTTACATACATGCAACTTTGCATTATTTACATATATACAACGTTGTAATATTTACAGTACCCTACAACTCTGAAATATTATCATTAATCACCTACAGATAGATAGATGACCTTCTACTAACATCCATTATAAATAACATACATCTACTATAAAGCTATCTAGGCACAATTAAGAATTTTCTGACCAGAATACTTAAGTTCGGAAAATTAATGGCTGACTGCACTAGACCTTCAAACCATGAATCCTATGATTCCCCCCGAGCTATGACAACTTTCCAGGCATGAGTAACCTCTACTTTGCCTTGATAATGCTTATTTATTATTATCATTTTCATAGATTTTTCCTGGGCAACGTCCTGCCTTTAGGGGTTCTGTTTCCCCTTAGCCTAGGCTTTTTCCATGTTTTTTCCTTAAAGTTAAAAGCCTGCTTTTCCCCTTGCATTATTTTTATCAGTCTTTATCTCCCACCGGATTAACACATATATATATTTCTATATATATTCACTACAAGAAAAAAGATCATTGGTGAGGGTCATGCCTGTGTCCATCACCAATGTCAAATATGGTGACGATCTTTAAAAACACATTGTTGTAAGTGTATATAGTGATGGTCCTTTAAGGTTTCTCACCAAAGCCATCTTCAATGACACTTTTGGTGAGGGTCGTTAAAGGCCCATCACTAATTCTCTCTTTGGTGACACTTTTGGTGAGGGTTGTTAAATGCCCATCACTAATTCTCTCTTTGGTGACACTTCTAGTGGTGATCTTTTATTTACCGTTACTAAAGATATTTTTGGTTACTTTTGGTAATGGTCAATAAATTCTCATCATAATTGATCATTCCAATGATATTTTGATTATGCTTCATGCATGTGACGGACCTGTAAGGTCCGTCATCAATGTCACATATGGTGACGGTCTTTAAAAATCGTTGTCGTAAGTGTATATAGTGATGATCCTTTAAGGTTTGTCACCAAAGCCTTTTTCAATGACACTTTTGGTGAGGGTCTTTAAATGTCCGTCACTAATTCTCTCTTTGGTGACAGTTTTGGTGAGGATCGTCAAAGACCCATCACTAATTCTCTCTTTTGTGACACTTCTAGTGATGATATTTTATTGACCCTCACTAATTCGCTTTTTGGTTACTTTTGGTGACAATAAAAAAGTGTTCATCATCATTGATCATTCCAATGAGTTTTTGATGATGCCATGTACTTGTTACTATATTTTTTGTCAAAATATAATGATTTAAGACCATTGTTGTGGATTCCTTTTCATTATGTGTCCAAGGTCATAGTTGTTATAATACCAGTCAATTTGTTAATAAGTAATTAGTGTGTATCATTTCCCTCAAGTCATAAGAATATAGTTTTCCTATGAGTCAACACATGATTCATCTCTATTAGGTTTATTATCAAGAAAATTTCCTTTAAATAAAGTTCCACTAGTGTGTGTAGGAACTATATTATTTAATACATAATCAAGCTCTGTCAATTCTATCAATGAGAGAGACCTAGAAATCCTCAACACTCAGGGCACACCTTAACATGCTTTGGGACAATACACAAACATTCCTTAGCATCTCTCATGTCTTGGAACATCTTTGTACTTGGAACATATTTGTACTTAGAACATATTTCCATGAGTAGGACACCCAAGCACATGTTGGCATGCCCTAGCATAGGATAACACTCCGCTATCATGTGTTGGCATGCCCTAGAATAGCATAACACTCCCCTATCATGTGTTCGCATGCCCTATAGTCCCTAGCATTCCCTAGAACACCTTGGCATAATATTGCATTGACAAACATAAGCACTTGGCACACATTGGCAATTGGCATGTATTGGAATATATTATTAGTGTGCCTAACATGCCCCTTTTGAAAAAGATAAAGTCCCGACTTATTAACCCTCTTATGTGTTCATTTCCTTGCATTTTAGCTTGGTTATTCCTTTTGTTTCTTTGAAACTCCTTGATGCATATTAGCATACTCTAGCATGTTGCACATCCTAGCATGTCTTAGCACCTGGCATGCCTCGGCACTATTTGGCACATGTTAGCACACCCCGGAACTACCTAGCACACTCTATCACTTCTTGATATTCCTTGATATTCCCTGGAATGCCTTGCCCGTGCTTAGCATACCTTTTCACTCCCTCCTTGGCATGACAGCTAGCATTCATTGACACTCCACGTCACACCCTCATATTCATTCACTTCCATGCATTTTGACCTAGTTCTCCCTTGTGTTTTCCTAGTACTCCCTAACACTCCTCATCATGCATTGGCACTCTCTAGAATGCTTTAACACTCTTCAATATGCTCTGCCACTTCATAACATGCATCACACTCCCTAATGCACATTGGCACTTGGCACGTGTTGGCACTTGGAAAGTATTATAAGCATGTTTGGCATCCACTGAGATGACTTGGTATGCTTTGGCGTTGTTTAATATTAAAGTTATTTGAGATCAATTATTGGAAACTAGATGAGAAGAAACAGAGGAAGACTTGACACTAAGAATGCATTGACACTTGGCACTTGGAACCTATTGGCACCTAGTGTTGGCATGCCTAGCATGCACCTCATGGAAAAGGTAAATTCATGACTTATTAACCCTATTATGTACTCATTTCCGTTTAGTTTAACTTGTTCCTCCCTTCTATTGCCTTGATAGTCCTTGGCATGCATTATCATGCCCTTGTACATCTTGGCATGACTTAGCACTTGGCACATCTTAGCTTGTTTGACATGTCTTTGTACTATTTGGCACATGTTATCATGCCCTACCATTCCATAACACACCTTGGCAGTCATGACCTCACAACTAGCATTACATTTTTCCGTGACTTGGGAACACTACATTCACTAGAACACCTTGGCACTCCCTACTTGTCATGCCCTTTGTTATCCTCCACAATTTCCCAGGCTAATGAGGAGATCGACGGAGGTAACCACAGACCAAGATTTTAGTTTGATAGCTAGCCCTACCAAAACAAAGGGATCTCTCTCTATGAAATCACAGCTAAGAGATGACTGGAATGTAAAGGATTTTAGGCTAGATAGATAGGCTCAGGTGGGTTTTGGAAAATTTAGGCTCATCATGCTTGCTTGATGACCACACCTCCATGGGTTTTACTGACATGGTTTTGTGTTGGCTTGGTGAAGTGATCTAAAAATCACTCATGAATGATCACAGTTAATTAATTAATGAATGAAGGTATTACCGACCCATGTGTTGGTGTGTGTCTATGTTATCTTAGGCAACAGATTGATCAGACTGTAAAATACACAGACATTGGAAAATGGAAAATAGTAAGAGAAAGACAGTAAGAAAATACAAGAACACAACAAATTAATAAGGAGTTCACCCAATCCTCCTGGGCTACGTCTCTGGTCCAAATTTCAGTGGTGGCCTTCTCTTATTGTGTCTTTAAAGCAATGTTTTTACAGTGAGGAGCTCAATTTGAGTCTCCTCAAACAAATAATGCTTAGTAGGGTGGTCCTTGGATTCCCTAAGCCACTAGAGTGCATATACTCTTCCTTACCAAGTATCGACCTCTTTGGTATTTAATGGGAAGAGTCCAATTTGGTACTCAGTTCCTGACAGATATCCTCTCTGGGATTGCTCAAACCTCTCAAGCCTTTTGTCTGCTCCATGCTGCCTTACGCTACAGGTCAGCGTGGCTCTCTGTTTTCCTACCTCTTGCTTCATTGTCTCCTTTCTCTCTTTTTCTCACTATCTTCACTTCGCTCTCTCTGTCTCCTTGTTCTGTTTTCTTTTTTTTCATGGCTTAAAGCCAATTTGTCTCATGATTGTTCACTTCCTTTTCCACCCCTTCGGATCGCTTGTTGCTGTTCTCTTGGAGTTCCTTACCTCTTCGTCATTGCCACTGTGTAACGTCTCGTAGGGAAGTGGCCACTTGTCCTCCCATGAACTATGCTAGCTACTCCTCAAATGGTTTGGTATTTCAGTTACGCTATGTAATGATTCATCCGCCAACTCAGCGGTCAAATCTGACTTCAGACTTTTATACACCGCAACTTAATTCTCCCTCCAGATCCAGTCATTCAGCGGGCGCAATTTCTGCCATTAGATCTGGAGCCCCTAGATCCTATAGTGTTTGCTCTTATCGTGCGGTTGACTTGCTCGAATGTTAGCTCGCAATGAGAGCGATTTTATCTCTCATCTGTCAGACATGCGTCATGCAATGTATGGAATTGCTTGTTATCCTGCCAAATTTTCTTACCTCACAACGTGCCTCTGATATTCCGTTGGTTTTGGAGTGTGGGACTTGCCTTTCGCTTTAGCACTTTTTCCTATAGTTTCCTGGCTTCACATGAAATCGAGCACTCAGGGATTTTCCTTCTCGAGGGGTTTTGCCCAGCGATGTGCAATTAGCGCTAATCACGCATAAAAAATGGCCCCCATTTTCTGATCTAGACTTCCTAACTTCTAGTTTGCATCCTGCGCTGTCTCCATGGGCCTCGATTAGCATGATTTGACAGAGGTCCTCATCGTTCCTTGCTAGCTACAAATTGCCAATGTCTAGAGGTCCTTTCTGATAGCTCTTTGTTCACAAGCTTTTGAAGTCTGTCCTGATTTGTTATAGTCATAGCACTTTGCCAATTTTCGTGGATCCAATTTGGATCATGGCCTTCCCATTGAAAAAGCTTTTGGACCACCAAAAGTTGGTTTGCAAGCATTGACTAAGTGAGGGTACAGTTGTCTCACTTGTCGAATCTCAATCCACTTTGGCTGCTTATCTTTGAACCCTTGAGCCCAAATCTGAGGTACTCAACATCTCCCCTACACGTCATCCTCACCTTCCTGTCTAGAACTATGTCTCCATACAATTCATTAAGATATTGAGGTAGCAGGTCATCAATAAAAGGAAATTGACTCTACTCTTTGAGATCTTCAATTAGTGGAGGTTCAAACAATCTCAAGTAATCTGCATTTATGACTGAGTAGATGTGCATGTAAGCTGGTAGATCAAGGCGAAAAGCATTCTCACTAATCTTCTCAAGTATCTTGAAAGGTACATACCTAATAGGCTTTAGCTTTTTACCTTCACCTTGCATCCTGTCCTTGCTGATATACAGCCAGACTTGGTCACCAACTTGGAAACTATGCTCCATCAAATGCTTGGCATGCCTTGCCTTGTATTTGGCTTGGCTATTTTCCAGTTGTTCCTGTACTGCCTGGTGGATCTCTTGGATTTGTTCAATGAACCTAGCTACCCTGTCCACATCACTGTGTCCCTCAACTGTGGTGTCTTTACCAAAGACAAAATCTAAAGGAGACCTTGGTGTGAAACCAAAATAGGTCCCAAAAGGAGATCTCTGTGTAGAAGAATGTTTTGATTGGTTGTAAGCATGCTGCACATAACATTAATGTTCATCCCAAAGCTTAGGATGTTTGTTGCAATATCCCCTGAGTAACTGGATCACTGTCCTGTTGACTGCTTCTGTCTGGCCATCAGTTTGTGGTTGGAAAGCTATGCTTTTCTTCAGTTTGGTGTCCATCAGTTCCCACATATTTGACCAAAACTTCCCCACAAATTGGGTGTCTCGATTAGATACAATGGAAGTGGGTAATCCAAAATGAACCCATACATGTTGAAGAACAGTTTTGTAGTTTGTTCAGCTGTAATCTACTTATTACAAGGTATCAAAATACACATTTTGCTGAACCTATCTACAACAACATACAGATAATCATGACCTTTCCTAGATTTAGGCAGTCCTCTAACAAAATCCATGGAAACACTTTCCCAAGGGTGAGAAGGAACTAGTAATGGAGTGTACAAGCCTAGTTTTCTATTGCTGGGCTTTCTTTTAGCACACATAGTACACTCTCTTACATATCTAGAAACGGTCTCGTTCATTTTTGGCCAATAACAAAATATTTGTAGCTGTGCAACTGTTTTACTTACCCCAAAGTGACCTGATATTAGAGAAGTGTGTGCTTCTCAAATTATCTTTACTCTTTCAGTTTGTGGAATGCATAACTTCCCACAATGATATAGGAGTCGGTCCTTCACATGATAATCCAATTCTTCTACTTGTTTTCCTTGACTTAAAGTTGCATATACATCCTTAAAGTCTATATCTTGAGCATATTGTTCAATGTAGCTCTCATGTAACACAGAATTATGCTTAAGTATAGTAGATGCATTTATAATGGGTCAAGATAACATATCTGCAACTTTATTACGTATGCCCTTTTTATATCTGCTGACTAAATGAAACTGTTGTAGAAACCCCATCCATCTATAGTGTCTTGATTGCTGCAACTTAGTTTGGGAGTGTAGATATTGAAGTGGTTGATGATCAGTATGTATTAATGTCTCTTTTCCCATTAAGTAATGTTTCCATGTTTTCAAACTATGTACTAATGCATACAATTCTTTATCATATGTAGGATAGTTAACTATTGTAGAATTAAATGTCTCGGAATGATAACATATGGGTTTACCTCGCTGTGTCAACACTACTCCCATGGCATAGTCACTGGCATCCGTTTGGATCTCAAATGGTATTTGAAGATCAGGCAGTGCTAGTACAGGTGATGTACTAATCTTTTCTTTCAAGGTGTCGAAGGCTTTCTACTATTTTCCTCCCCACTGAAACACCTTGTTCAATCCTGTTATAGCATGTAAGGGAGCTACAATTAAGGAAAAGTTAGAAATGAACTTTCTCCAATATTGTGCTTCTCCTAAAAAGCTTCTAACTTCTGTAGTAGATTTGGGTTTAGGCTAGTTTACAATGACTTCCACCTTAGAGGGATCTATCTTCAATTCACCACCCCCTACTATATGTCCCAAATAATTCAAATATGTTTTTCCAAATTCATATTTTGAGAGTTTAACATAAAAATTTTCTCTTTTCAAAACATATAGTGTATGCTTAACATGTTTTAAGTGTTCTTCCCACATTTTCTAAATATCGGAATGTCATCCAGATACACAATAACAAAATCATCAAGAAAAGGTCTGAGTACATTATTCATTAATCTCATGAAAGTAGCAGGAGCATTAGTTAAGCCAAAAGGCATAACCAGCCACTCATACAATCCCTACTTTGTTTTGAAAGCAGTCTTCTATGCATCCTGTTCTGTAACCCTGACCTGGTGATATCCACTATGCAAGTCTAGCTTGGAAAAATAAACAGCTTCTTTCAATTGATCTAAAAGATCTTCTATGCGAGGAAAGGGATAATGATTTTTTATTGTTATCTTATTCAGTGATCAGCAATCAATGCACATTCTCCACCAGCCATATTTCTTTCTCACCAAAATGATCGATGACCCACGTGGTGGTGTGCTAGGTCTGATGAACCCTTTCTCGATCAACTCCTACACCTCCTTCTTGATTTTTGCATTCTTTAAAGCGAACAACCTGTACATCCCAATGTTAGGCAATGGAGCATCTTGCTGCAAAATAATATCATGCACTATTTCCTTTTTGGGTGGCAGACCTTTAGGTTCTTGAAATACGATATCATACTCTGAAACAACCTTTTCTAAGTCAGCTTGATGTTTAGCATTACAGCCCTCAAATACATTGGTTTTATCAGGTTTCTTTTCATTTACAACCATCAGTAAGAATTTTTTACATGAATTTATCATTCTTTCCATCTGCCCTGAGTTTATGAGAGTATAATTATTCTTGAGCTTATGAGCTCTTACAAAGTATTCAATTCCATCTTTAACAAGTAGATACTTGTTCTCAGCTCTATAGAAAATAGATTTTTTGTCATACAAGTAAGGACTTCCTAAAACAATTCCACATATATCCAAAGGAGTTATGTCTAACTCAACCTTATCTACAAATGTTGACCCAAAAGAAAACTTTAGTTTGTGTTGTCTAGTCACTTGTAGTTGTGCTTTATCATTCGACCATCCTAATGGGTATGGTTTCTTGTGAGGTGTAGTTACTAATCCCAACTTCTTTACAATTGCTTCAGAAATTAAATTTACTTGTGAGCCACTATCAAAGAAAGTATCAATCTTTTGATGTTTGGAAACATCTCGAATATGGAAAAGCTCATGTCTTTTTCTCTCATTTTCTTCATCAATAATAGATTGTGTAGAATTATTAGTAGATGCTTCAAAATTCTTACTTCTTATACCAATGGCTGCAATAGTTTTTTCATCTCTTGAGTCTGACCCCACATCTTTCTAAATAGCTGCAATAGTCTTCTTCTTCTTGCCCTAAAACTTCTTAGGTCTTAGCTCTAGATGCAAAATCCAACAGTGCTCATCATCATGCCCATCCTTTTTACGGTGAGTGCATGAAGCCTTGCTTTTCTGTGTAGTGTTAGCCTTACTTGCTTTCCATTTCTACTTTCTTTTCTCTTTATTCTTTCTTGTAGTGGGTTGGGATGATCCTCCAACTTTTCGAATTCCATTCTTTCCTCTAGCTTCTAGAAGGGTAGCTTGTACAAATACCTCATCTATACTAGTGGGATTAAACATGAGGATAGTGTGCGTCATGTAGCTATGTAGACCACCAAGGTAATTCAACAGAGTCTCAGCTGAGTCTAATGAGGTTCCGAGAATCAATGCTCTCTTTCTAAATTCTTGAGTGTATCCTTGTACACTTTGCCCTTTCAACTGTCGAAGAGTTTGCCAGCTCATCATGGCTTGCTGCTTGTAGGCCAATGGATAGAACTTCTTTTTGATTGCGGAAACAAATTCAGTCCAGACAGAGATAGTCTTACCATGTCTCTTCAGGTAAGCTTAGGTCCTGCCTTCCACCAAACCAAGGCAATCCCTCCAAGGCGTAGGCTTGCCATCTTAATCTTTCTTTTGTCTGAATCAATACTCTGTATTTGGAAATAAACATCAATTTGTCTAATACAATTTTCCAACTTTTTTGCATTCAACTCTCCATCATATATAGGTAAATCAAATTTAACATCTAGTTTAATCAAAGATGCCTTCTTTTTATGTTCAAGGATATTAGGAGGTGTGAGAAAGCTTTCTTCTTTCCCTTTGCCTTTTGAGTGGTCATGGAAGTGAGACTCATCTTCTCCTTTGTCTTTTTTGGAGCTTGATGAATCTTCATCTTTATGTTTCTAAAGTCCCTATACATTTCCTCTACCATGGACTTTATAGCTAGGAAACTATCTATGAATTGAGTGTCTGGCCCCGTAGAACCTTCCTCTTACATTGTCTTCCGAGGATAGAATCCTCCAATTTCAGGATTATTTTCGACTAACAGCTAAATCCAACACAAGCTTGTCTAACCTTAACAACCTTTTGCTCTGATACCACTTGATTTGAAAATCACTCGTGAGTGATCTCAGTTAATTAATTAATGAATGAAGGCATTACCGACCCATGTGTTGGTGTGTGTCTTTGTTATCTTAAGCAACGGATCGATCAGATTTCAAAATACACAGACACTGGAAAATGGAAAACAGTAAGAGAAACATAGTAGCAAATATAAGACCACAAAAAATTAATAAGGAGTTCACCCAATCGTCCTGGGCTATGTCTCCAGTCCATCTTTCATTGGTGGCCTTCTTTTATTGTTTCTTTAAATCAGATTTTTCATAGTGAGGAGCTTAATTTAAGTCTCTTGAAACAGATAATGCTAAGTATGGTGGTTCTTAGATTCCCCGAGACACTAGAGTGCATAGACTCTTCCTTACCAAATCTCGACCTCTCTGGTCTTTAATGGGGTGAGTCCAACTTGGTACTTAGTTCCTGATAGATATCCTCTTTGGGATTGCTCGAACCTCTCAAGCCTTTTATCTGCTTGATCCTGCCTTACGCTGCAGGTCAGCTCGGCTCTCTATTTTCCTGCCTCTTGCTTCACTGTCTCCTTTCTCTCTTTTTCTCCCTGTCTTCGCTTCGCTCTCTCTGTCTCCTTGTTCTATTTTCTATTTGTTCATGGCTTAAAGCCAATTTGTCTCATGATTGTTCGCTTCCTCTTCTGCCCCTTCGGATCGCTTGTTGATGTTTGCTTGGAGTTCCTTGCCTCTGCGTCATTGCCACTGTGTAACGTCTCACAGGGAAGTGGCCACTTGTCCTCCCATGAACTACACTAGCTCTTCCTCAAACGGTTTGGTATTTCAATTACGTTGTGTAATGATTCATCCGTTAACTCAGTGGTCAAATCGGACTTCAGACTTTTATATGCCGCAACTTAATTCTCCCTCTAGATCCAGTCATTCATCGGGTGCAATTTCCACTGTTAGATCTGGAGCCCCCATATCCTATGCTGTTCACTCTTATCGTACGATTGACTTGCTGGAATGTTAGCCTGCAATGAGAGCGGTTTTGTCTCTCATCCACTGAATACGCATCATCCAATGTATGGAATCACTCGTTCTCTTTCAAAATCCGCTTACCACCCCGAAATGCCTTCGATATTTTGCTGGTTTTGGAGAGCGGGACCCGCCTTTCGCTTTAGTGCGTTTTCCTACAGTTTCATGGCTTCCCATGCGACCGAGAACTCGGAGCTTTTCCTTCTCAAGGTGTTTTACCTAACGCTAAGAACGCGCTAATCACGCATCAAAAACGTCCTCCATTTTCGGATCTGGACTTCCTAACTGCTAGTTTTCATCCTGCACGGTCTCCATGGGCCTCGGTCAGTGCGCTTTGACCAAGGTTCTCATCGTTCCTTGCTGGCTACAAATTGCCACTATCTAGAGGTCCTTCCTGATAGCTCTTTGTTGAAAAGTTTTTGAAGTTTGTCTTGATTTGCTACAATCATAGCACTTTGATAATTTTCATGGATCTAATTCAGATCATGAAGTGGTTATATGCGTTTTCAAGGTTACCTCAATGAAGGTGTCCCATGTCATGTTTTTCTCTTTCAACTGATGGAGTACTATAACCTTTATCAGGCTATGGTGAAAGAGGCTGGGATAATGCACTTTTCCTTTCAATTGCACCCTTTCAGAAATTTTGGTTAGGCTCGTATACAAGTAGCTGGACAAATTTAGAGACTTGGGAGATGTAAAGTGCATGAGTAGTCTTATGTGGTATTGATATAGCCTAGAAAATATTCCCTCACATGTGAATAACTTCATGACAACCTTCATCAATGGTGCATATCTCTCCAACAAGTATCTAAATTGGAAAACATGTGAGTGATCTCCTTTGTATTGTGATTTCAAGTACGGTTTGTACTCTTCTAGGTCTAGGTTCATGCCTTTGAACTAGTTTTCACCACGGTTTGGTATGCTTGTAGCTTGAGATATGGCATCCACTGAAAACATGAAATTAGTCCCTGGAATGGTGATCTTGTCTTCCTTCAAGGTGAGGAAAAATATACCTGTGTGATTCTCATGGTAACCTACTTCCTGCACTCTTTGACAAAACCCTAAACAATTGACATCTTCAAAGCATTTCATGACAAATGCGGAGGAGGTGATTTCATTGCAATTAGAGGGCTCAAACCTTAGTATCTTCACCCCTTCAGTATCTTTAGACCAAAATAATTGATGATGTTATAGCTAGGTGGCTTTGGGCTAGGCTTAAATCCACAAATGAGATACTTTTGGTCTATTTAGAGGTGCTTACGAGACATGGGAATGATTTAGGGTGGGGGTATAAAGGACATATAACATTTTATTAAGGCTTTAATTGTCAAGAAATTATGGAAAAATTTCCAGGGCAAAGGTATTTGGTACTAGGTTATTAAAGATAAATATCTAAAAAATAGACAGCTTAAGGAATGGATTAAGAGGCGGCTTCAAAGAAGAAGGTGGCATATTATATATGGAGAAGCATGATGAGAAACAAATATTGACTCCTACGAAATTTGAGATGGGAGGTTAGAAGGGGGAATAGGATAGCAATAGGACTAGAAGATATCAAAGGAGTGGAGGGAATACATACTCTTTCTATTCGCATCCTTGAGCATTTACATAAGAAAAGGCTTTACTTTATGAACTAAATCTCTTGTGATTGAGGATCTTCTTCTGTTACAAGTTATTGTCTTAATGCATTTGAACTTGGATTTATAGAGGATCTATTTATGGAATGGGCACGTTTCACAACATAGTTAAGTCTAACAGGTTTAAAACTCACTAAGAAGAAAGAAAAACTAAAATGGGAAGGTGTTATGTATAATGAGCAGATCTCGGTTAAAGAGATTTATAAACATATTTCTCATGGATGTGGCTTAATGATAATGCTTTTTGGTTTCAAAACATGTGGAGATGGGATATGCCTCCCAAATTAAAAATTTTTATGTGGTTGGTGGTCCACAATAATATTTTAACTTAGGATAATATCCATAAAAGGGGCTCTCAGGATCTTGGAAGATGCTCTTTATGAAAAGAAGATTTAGAAGACATGGAACATCTATTTCTAACATGTCCTTTCACGATCTCAGTATGGAGTGGGGTTTATTCAAACACTCAAAATAAATGTAATCTAGAACATCATTTCCATTTAGAGATGTTTGGAGGTAGGCTGATGGGAGAGTTTGAGAACAAATAAGTGTAAAAAAAAGTGAAAGAAGATTTTAAGATTACAATTGATCATCTTCTTTCCCATCATTTTTCGCAAAAGAAGGCCAATAGAGCAGAGAACATGGGAGGGTTTGAGAACAAATCAGCATAAAAAAAAGTAAAAGAAGAGTTTAAGATTACAATTGATGATCTTCTTTCCCACTATTTTTCGCAAAAGAAGGCCAACAGAGTAGAGCACGTCACGATATTACGTTCCAAGGAGATTTCTCAGGTATTCCTGGGGAGATCGATGGATTCATTCGATTGATCTTCCTGATTGATCCATAATTTGTTTTCGATTTGCTGTTTGAATAGACAGGGAGAATGAGTGAAGTATTTGAAGGAAACGAGTGACAATATTGCAATATCTCTACAAATCTTTCACAGAAATATACCTCAACAACTCTTCTCAATGGAGGTAAGAGGATCAATCATATGGTCCTTGCACATTTTTACAAAAATTATTAAATTTTCTTTCAGTTAATACAAAAACAAAATGTAATAAATATTGAACCTTTCAACTCTCTTGATCATTTGATGTCTTCATTAATGCACCATAGGAAGATTTCCATATTTCCCTTGCCTTTGTATCTTCGACCTATTTTTTTTTGGCTAGTTGGAAAAACATTCAAAATGCTTGTGATGCGATAACCATGTATATGAAGACACCCTAAATCTCTGAGACTGAGACCTAGGGTTTGATAGCGTTGAAATCTATGCTCTGTTTTGGTGGGGTTGGTAAATTTGTTGGGTGCTTGAAATCATAAACACCCAATTTGTGAATAATTATCTATTAGTTTATTGAATTTTGATTGTGAAGGCTTTCTCTTGTACAATGGATGTTATGTCAAAGGATGGTTGGATCAGTTTCCTGTAGATTACTTAAATGTTTTATTTATGGGAATTTAGATATAAAAAAATGTTTAATTCTCTCTATGTTTGTTGTATAGGATCTTTCTTGTGGTTTGATTTATGTGGACAACTTGCTGGACAAATATATTCGTAATAGTTTATGGTATTGATACCCCTTTTTGTTTCTATTTTTGATGGAGAAACATCTGACAATACACCTTTTACCACAAATATGTTGTTGTTGGATAGAAATCTCCAGGGGAGTCTTACACAAGACATATAAATGGCTATTGTATATCACAATAATAAGCATTAACATATGAAGATGTGGCACACCCTAAACTCTGTGCATTCAATCCATTGCTTTTTCTTTCAATGCAGATTTCGTTCTGCATGGTAGATGTGTTGTGGGACTTGAGTGTGTTTGCATCAAAGATTCTAAGGCCAAACCTAGATTCTCATGTGTCATGGAAATTCAACATATGCCTTGTTCACCTAAGAAATACCTGTAACTCATCTTAGGGTACTCATCTACAATCTAAACTCATCCCACTTAACAAGTTGCCAAGGCAAGGCTCATCACATCCAACCGTGGTCTAAAACAATTAAGAAACAAAATTTACATCTTGACATGCCATAGCACCTAGCATGTCTTAGAATGCGTTGGCACTATGTGGCATAGTTAACATCCCCTACATTCCTTGCCATGCTTTGACACTCCCTAGCACACGATGGCACTTCCTGACATGCCTTGGTAGTTTAGCATGCCTTGGAATTACCTAGCATATAACCTTGTCACTCCCTCCTTAACACACCTAGAACTCATTGAAACTCCCTCTCACACACTCTTATTCATTCATTTCCATGCATTTTGACCTCATGCTTCCTTATGTTTCCTTGACACCCCCTAACACTCCCTATCTCACCCTAGCACCTGACACATCTTGGCCTACCACCCTAACACTCTAGCATTCCTTGGCACTACATACTATACCTTGTCACTCTCGCCTTAGCAGACCTAGAGATCGCTGACATTGTTGGTCACAAACTCTTATTCATTCATTTCCATGCATTTTTACCTAGTTCTCCCTTGTGTTTCCCTAGCACTCCTTATCAATCCTGGACACATTTTCTTACACCCTAGCACCTATGACATCTTGGCATGTCGCCCTAGCCTCTAGCATGCCTTAACACTTCCTAGCATACCTTGTCACTTTGTCCTTGGCACACCTTGAACTCACTAAAAATTATAATCACAAACTCTTATTTATTCATTTACATTCATTTTGGCATAGTGCTCCCTTGTGTTTACCTAGCACTCCCAGCTAACACTTCCTTACACGTGTTGGCACAGCTTGGCCGCATGTTGCCCTAGAACTCTAGAATTCCTTAACATTGCCAAGAATGCCTTGTAATTCTTCCTTAACACACTTGGAACTCACTGACACTCCATGCTGCACACTCTTATTTCTTAATTTCCATGCATTATGACCTAGTTCTCCCTTGTGTTTCCATAGCACTCCCGAACACTCCTTGGCACACATTGGAAGACCATGGAACTTGTCACATCTTAGCAGGATTTGTTAGCACTCTATCATCTATTGGCACTACTTATCAAATTTTGTCACTCCCTCATTCACACACCTATAACTTCTTAACATTCCCTATCACATGCACAAATTCATTCATTTACATGTAATTGAAACGAGTCTTCCCTTATGTTTCCTTGGCAATCCCTAGCATGTGTTGGCGCCACATCCTAAAACCTAGCACACCTTGGCATGCCTTAGCACTTGGAATGTCTTTACATGCCTAAAATTCCTTGGAACTTTCTAACATGTGTTAGCACTTCCTAAAATTCCCTGCACACCTTGGAACTCCCTAGTTTTCATGTCATCATAGATAGCCTTACCTTTTTGTGACTTGGGAACCCAACCAAGTCATTGAAAAAATAGTGTTGTCACTAGAACAAAGTATCCCTTTGTATGAAACTGATGTTTCCATCCTCTTATCACAATTGTAGGCTTTCCTCCTACAAGTCCTAATATGAAATTCTCCTAACACCTCTTGGGACACCTAGAATTCACGAACACTCCCTGGAATAATCTCTTATTCATTCATTTCCATGCACTTTGACCTAGTTCTCCCTTGTGATTCCCTAACACTCCCAGACACTCCTCGACATGAATTAACACTATCTGGCATATTTCAGCACACCTTTTCATTCCTTGGCAAGCCATGGCACCCCTTAATTATCATGCCCTCATAACTACCCTTATTTTCTTTTAGACTTAGGAACCCAACCAAGTCCTGCTTCGACTACAAAAATGTAAAAATTTTGAATAATTTAACACATATTCAACAGAGATTATCCTGATCATGTACTATTGAGGAATACATACACAATACATAAGCTCCTCTATGTTGATCATCAATATAGCAGCATCAATAACAATGAAACATCAAGAGCATTCACAGATTAACACAGTATGTAACCCGGGGAAAGCATCTCGCTAAAAACCCCACACTATTTGTATATTAATGATTGAGACCATGTAACATTACAAAGTACAATTCTTATCACAAGCAATCTAGTACCAGCTCCACCTGTTACACACAATACAGCTAAGATCTGATCTCCAAATCTATTCCACTGCTTGCCTGCCTCCACTGCTCAATACCTGCTCAAGAATGAATGAGAATGGTCTACCAAACTCGTATTTCACCTCCAAAGAATCACTCACAATGTGTAAGACGTGAGCATAAGCTACAAACTGGGAAAATACATGAGCAAACTCATTGGCATACTGAATCCCTTGATTGTGCAAGATCTGATGCACAACTATAGTCACAACTGATAGCAATTTGATTCTCTAACACCTGTCCCTGCTGAACTGAACATGCACTGACATGAAACTGAGTTAACTGATGTATTCTATAGTTGTATTATGAGTTAATAATTATTTTAACAACTCATCATTAGTCTATTTGCAGTTAGACTAACTACAACTAGTTTAACCAAGTCAAACTGAACACAACTCCATCAACTCAACAATCAACTCCACCAAACTCAATTGATTGAGTTCTAACTGAAGTCATGCATGCAACAACTCAACTGACTCATAAGAAAAGCGTACTTCCTTCTGACAGTTGCATGGGCCACATATGTAGCTCAAACTGAAGTGCTCCAAGAGAATAAGATCACGTTTATAGTCCAAATATTGTTATGAGACAATAATATTTGACTTTTCTATTTTTGACAGCCAGTCTAAAAATAGACATTGATCACCCACAATGTGGTCACCCACACTTTGGTCACCCACATTGTGATCACTCACACTGTGATTACTCACACTATGGTCACCCACACTGTGATCATCCACACTGTGATCAAAAATAGAACTTGCGCCATAATTTGCCTGCGGGCCCACTTAGTGAAGGCGACTCTTTTCACTAAGCTCCATCATCTTGTTGCATCTCAACACTCCCTCTCGATAAGATATGGATTATCAGCAAACCCTATCCTGCCTCGGTGGTACTTGAATTTGCTCCTGGTGAGAGCCTTCGCCAGAATATCAGCATCCTAATCCTCCGTTGGAATGTATGAAAGCAACATGATCCTCCGCTGCACACAATCTCTGATATGATGGTACCTGATGTCAATATGCTTAGATCTATCATGAAATACAGGATTAGTCGAGAATTTAATGCAACTCTGTTTATCACAATAAATCATAGTAGGATCCATATGAGAACCGAATAAACCAACCAGGATCTTCCTCATCCATATAGCCTCGCATGCAGCCAAACTTGCTGCCATATACTCGGCCTCCGCTGAACTGAGTGCCACGGATCTCTGCTTCCTGTTGTACCAAGAAACTATTGTCGATCCAATACTGAAGACCCCTCCTGATGTGCTCTTTCTGTCTGTTGGGCTCCCTGCCCAATCTGCATCCGTGAAGCCACATAGCTTCACCTCATCCTCCTGTCTGTACCACAAACCATATCCTGATGTGCCTCTCAAGTAGCGCAATACATGCTTGCCCGCCTTCCAGAAGAGCTTGGTAGGCTTAACCATAGCTTGTGAAAGCTGGTTAACTGCTTATCATACATCAGGTCGTGTATTGACCAAATACATCAGTGACCCCACCAACTGTCGATAAACAATGGCATACACTTGTTCTCCCGAAGTGGCATCCTCCTTCCTCCAACCTCCAGGAAGAGGAGTATCAACAGGCTTGCAGACATGCATGTTGAACTTCTCCAGTATCTCCCGAGCATACTTCCCTTGAGAAACAAACAGTCCACCACTGTGCTGCCATATTTCCAATCCTAGGAAATAGTTAAGGAGGCCCAAGTCCTTCATCTCAAACTCTGTAGCAAGATCCTTCTTGCATGACAGTATCAACAGCTCATCACCCGTTAGAATCAAATCATCAACATACAGTACAATGATAAGCAACTTACCCTCCACCACAATCTGGTATAGGTTAGGATCCGCATCGCTCTTGGAGAATCCAGTCCTGTGAAATAACTGTCTATCCGTGTGTACCAAGCACGTGGTGCTTGCTTCAACCCATACAACGCTCTCTTGAGCCTGCACACATGCGACTCGCTGCTGAAGACCTCAAAGCCTTCAGGCTGCTCAATGTACACCTCCTCCTCAATGACTCCATTAAGGAACGCAGTCTTCACATCCATCTGATGAATGTGCCATCCCATCTGCGCTAAGAGAGAAAGAATCGTTCGTATGGAAGAATACCTTGTGACAGGTGCAAAGGTCTCCTCATAATCGATCCCCTCTATCTGTGAAAAGCCTCGGGCAACAAATCTTTACTTGTACTTCTCCACACTCCCGTCAGCTGCCTACTTGACCTTGTAGATCCATCTCGAACCCACCACTGATTTCCCTTCCAGTCTAGGAACAATCTCCCATGCACTGTTTCTGACAATAGAATCATACTCTTCCACCATGTGGTCTACCCATGCGGGATCCTCCACAGCTTCCTCGAAAGAGGATGGCTCAGTCACAACACACTTGCTCATCAGAGCCATGTATCCAATGTACCGATCAGGTGACTGTCTCTGCCTGCGTTGGGCTGTAGGTGGTCCTACAACTTTCTCTGCATCTTGAGCCAGTCGCTCAGCTTCTGTCAAGCGTTTTCTCCCTCTGATTGTTGGCGCTGCATGAGTGGTCTCTTCCACTCCATGAACCTCGTCCTGTGGCTGATCCACGTCCTGAAGCTCATCCTTAGGAACTAATAGCTCCTCATCTGCATGCAAGTGTAGCTCCCTCTCAAGCGAACATTTCATGGCTTTCTCCTCCTGAAATTTTATATCCCGTCGCACAACAGTTTTACCACTGTCTAGCAAATACACACGATAGTTGTGGGGCGTATCAGTGTACCCCACAAATATCCCAACCTCTGCGGTCAGCTCCAACTTCTTCCTGGCACCCTTCGTCGCATGCATGTAAACGTTAGCACCAAAATTCCTCAAATGAGAAAGATCAGGCTTCTTACCAGAATAAGCCTCCTCGGGTGTAATCATGCCAAGTATCCTATGAGGACAACGGTTCTGCACATAAACTGATGTATTGCATGCTTCCGCCCACAAGTGAAGGGGTATACCCTGATCATGCAACATTGCCCGTGCAGCACCCACAATCATTCTGTTCTTCCGCTCAGCTACCCCGTTCTGTTGTGGGTTATGGGGAGCTATGAGCTCTCTACGAATCCCTTCTACCTTGCAGAAATCCTTGAACTCGTCCGAGATGTATTCACCATCATTATCACTCCTTAGAGCCTTCACCTTCTTCCGCGACTCCTTCTTGACCAGTGCTTTGAATTCACAGAAATTTGAATATGTCTCGCTCTTCTTCTGCATGAAGAAGATCCAGCACTTACGAGAGAAATCATCAAAAAAAATCACATAATACCTGTGTTTTGCAGTCGAATCTATTGAGAAAGGTCCACACACGTCTGTGTGAATTCTCTCAAGGATTGTCGTGGCGTGACTATCCTTCTCGTGAAAGGTGGCTTTCACAAACTTCCCCAAAGTACACCCCTTGCACTGATCTGACTGCGCAAGTGTGCCTTTAGGAAGCCCTGTAGTGATCTGCTGTAGTATCTTCAAGGTTCCATGGTGAAGGTGACCCAATCTCCTGTGCCACAACTCACCATCATCCCGGCTCACCAATCCTTCTGCCTTTCCTGCCATTGCTGCGCATCCATCTACATGCAACTAATAAAGGTTCATCACTCGAATCCCTATCTTCCGGGTCTCACCAGTTGTCTTGCTGTGCAGGAAAGCCTTTCCCTCGCTGAAAACAACATCATACCCTTTGTCTTCTAACATCGCCACTGAGATGAGATTCTTCGTCAATCCTGGAACATGCATGACTTCCTTCAATACGAAGGGTTTACCAGACTCCCTCTCAAAGGAAATGGTACCGATACCGGTCGCACTGTATCTACCATCATCGCCCATCTCGATGTGCACTCCAAGATCTTTGTCCTCCAGATCAGAG
Organism: Pinus tabuliformis; assembly: GCA_031772625.1. NCBI lineage: Eukaryota > Viridiplantae > Streptophyta > Pinopsida > Pinales > Pinaceae > Pinus > Pinus tabuliformis. The sequence goes on along the minus strand of CM062820.1, from coordinate 1,522,065,995 downwards.
AACAAATCTGTATCTCTTGTCATGTGAAAATACACGCCACTGTCCAAGAACCACACCGATCCCATCACACTTGAAACCAAGCATGCGATCAATGAAAAATCAAGCTCAAATTGTGAGGCTAGAGCCTCTCCTGTTGAAGATCCAGCACCCTGCTTGTTCTTCTTCTTCTTCGGACAATTAGTGGCATAGTGTCCGTGCTGGTGACAGTAAAAACACTTCACCTTGGACATATCCTGCTTCTTGCCTTTCGCTCCAGACTGAGAAGCTTTCTCGTTCTTCCCCTTCTTTGCTTTGGCAGCCAAAGCGCAATTCTCTTCATCAGATACCTTTGATGAAGATCCATTCTCACCTTTATTGTTTCTCAGTTTATCCTTGGGTGCCAGGTTGCTCTTGCTTTGGAATAACATTTGCAATCTGTTGAAAGACATGTCAACAACACTGCTGCAAATTCGATTTCCACCAGCTCAAACTCAACTGCCTCGGATCTAAGATTCGTGAGAAAACAATATTTTTCGTACAGAGATTGACTGTATGGGCATTCACCGGATATCTCACCTTCCAAAGGAAGGATGAATCCAGAGGCTACCTGGCCCGATTACAGACTCTGCCTGAAGAAATAGAATGTAAACACTTCCTGAATAGTAGATCTGATGATCAACAACTCCGATAGCATGTAGAAACTTTTTGTACAGTTATCTAGCTCGCTCTGATACCATGTAGAAATTATGAATAATTTAACACATATTCAACAGATATTATCCTGATCATGTACTATTGCGGAATACATACACAATACATAAGCTCCTCTACGTTGATCATCAATATAGCAGCATCAATAACAATAAAACATCAAGAGCATTCACACATTAACACAGTATGTAACCCGAGGAAAGCATCTCGCTAAAAACCCCACACTATCTGTATATTAATGATTGAGACCATGTAACATTACAAAGTACAATGCTTATCACAAGCAATCTAGTACTAGCTCCACCTGTTACACACAATACAGCTAAGATCTGATCTCCAAATCTATTCCATTGCTTGCCTGCCTCCACTGCTCAATACCTGCTCAAGAATGAATCAGAATGGTCTACCAAACTCGTATTTCACCTCCAAAGAATCACTCACAATGTGTAAGACGTGAGCAGAAGCTACAAACTGGGCAAATACATGAGCAAACTCATTGGCATACTCAATCCCTTGATTTTGCAAGATCTGATGCACAACTATAGTCACAACTGATAGCAATCTGATTCTCTAACACCTGTCCCTGCTGAACTGAACATGCACTGACATGCAACTGAGTTAACTGATGTATTCTATAGTTGTATTATGAGTTAATAATTATTTTAACAACTCATCATTAGTCTATTTGCAGTTAGACTAACTACAACTAGTTTAACCAAGTCAAACTGAACACAACTCCATCAACTCCACAATCAACTCCACCAAACTCAACTGATTGAGTTCTAACTGAAGTCATGCATGCAACAACTCAACTAACTCATAAGAAAAGTGTACTTCCTTCTAACAGTTACATGGGCCACATATGTAGCTCAAACTGAAGTGCTCCAAGAGAATAAGATCAAGTTTATAGTCCAAATATTGTTATGAGACAATAATATTTGACTTTTCTATTTTTGACAGCCAGTCTAAAAATAGACTTTGATCACCCACAGTTTGGTCACCCACACTTTGGTCACCCACATTGTGATCACTCACACTGTGATTACTCACACTGTGGTCACCCACACTGTGATCATCCACACTGTGATCAAAAATAGAACTTGCGCCATAATTTGCCTGCGGGCCCACTTAGTGAAGGCGACTCTTTTCACTAAGCTCCATCATCTTGTTGCAATCTCAACACTCCCTCTCAACAAGATATGGATTATCAGCAAACCCTATCCTGCCTCGGTGGTACTCGAATTTGCTCCTGGTGAGAGCCTTCGCCAGAATATCAGCATCCTAATCCTCCGTTGGAATGTATGAAAGCAACATGATCCTCCGCTGCACACAATCTCTGATATGATGGTACCTGATGTCAATATGCTTAGATCTATCATGAAATACAGGATTAGTCGAGAGTTTAATGCAACTTTTTTTATCACAGTAAATCACAGTAGGATCCAAATGAGAACCGAATAAACCAACCAGGATCTTCCTCATCCATATAGCCTCGCATGCAGCCAAACTTGCTGCCATATACTCGGCCTCCGCTGAACTGAGTGCCACAGATCTCTGCTTCCTGTTGTACCAAGAAACTATTGTCGATCCAATACTGAAGACCCCTTCTGATGTGCTCTTTCTGTCCGTTGGGCTCCCTACCCAATCTGCATCCGTGAAGCCACATAGCTTCACCTCATCCTCCTGTCTATGCCACAAACCATATCCTGATGTGCCTCTCAAGTAGCGCAATACATGCTTGCCCGCCTTCCAGAAGAGCTTGGTAGGCTTAACCATAGCTTGTGAAAGCTGGTTAACTGCATAGCATATATCAGGTCGTGTATTGACCAAATACATCAGCGACCCCACCAACTGTCGATAAACAATGGCATCCACTTGTTCTCCCGAAGTGGCATCCTCCTTCCTCCAACCTCCAGGAAGAGGAGTATCAACAGGCTTGCAGCCATGCATGTTGAACTTCTCCAGTATCTTCCGAGCATACTTTCCCTGAGAAACAAACAGTCCACCACTGCGCTGCCATATTTCCAATCCTAGGAAATAGTGAAGGAGGCCCAAGTCCTTCATCTCAAACTCTGTAGCAAGATCCTTCTTGCATGACAGTATCAACAGCTCATCACCCGTTAGAATCAAATCATCAACATACAGTAAAATGATAAGCAACTTACCGTCCACCACAATCTGGTATAGGTTAGGATCCGCATCGCTCTTGGAGAATCCAAGTCCTGTGAAATAGCTGTCTATCCGTGTGTACCAAGCACATGGTGCTTGCTTCAACCCATACAACGCTCTCTTGAGCCTGCACACATGCGACTCGCTGCTGAAGACCTCAAAGCCTTCGGGCTGCTCAATGTATACCTCCTCCTCAATGACTCCATTAAGGAACGCAGTCTTCACATCCATCTGATGAATGTGCCATCCCATCTGCGCTGAGAGAGAAAGAATCGTTCGTATGGAAGAATACCTTGTGACAGGTGCAAAGGTCTCCTCATAATCGATCCCCTCTATCTGTGAAAAGCCTCGGGCAACAAATCTTTACTTGTACTTCTCCACACTCCCGTCAGCTGCCTGCTTGACCTTGTAGATCCATCTCGAACCCACCACTGATTTCCCTTCCGGTCTAGGAACAATCTCCCATGCACTGTTTTTGACAATAGAATCATACTCTTCCACCATGTGGTCTACCCATGCGGGATCCTCCACAGCTTCCTCGAAAGAGTATGGCTCAGTCACAACACACTTGCTCATCAGAGCCATGTATCCAGTGTACCGATCAGGTGACTGTCTCTTCCTGCGTTGGGCTGTAGGTGGTCCTACAACTTTCTCTGCATCTTGAGCCAGTCGCTCAGCTTCTGTCAATCATTTTCTCCCTCTGATTGTTGGCGCTGCATGAGTGGTCTCCTCCACTCCATGAACCTCGTCCTGTGGCTGATCCACGTCCTGAAGCTCATCCTTAGGAACTAATAGCTCCTCATCTGCATGCAAGTGTAGCTCCCTCTCAAGCGAACATTTCATGGCTTTCTCCTCCTGAAATTTTATATCCCGTCGCACAAATATCCCAACCTCTGCGGTCAGCTCCAACTTCTTCCTGGCATCCTTCATCACATGCATGTAAACGTTAGCACCAAAAATCCTCAAATGAGAAAGATCAGGCTTCTTACCAGAATAAGCCTCCTCGGGTGTACTCATGCCAAGTATCCTATGAGGACAACGGTTCTGCACATAAACTGATGTATTGCATGCTTCCGCCCACAAGTGAAGGGGTAGGCCCTGATCATGCAACATTGCCCGTGCAGCACCCACAATCATTCTGTTCTTCCGCTCAGCTACCCCGTTCTGCTGTGGGTTATGGGGAGCTATGAGCTCTCTACGAATCCCTTCTACCTTGCAGAAATCCTTGAACTCGTCCGAGATGTATTCACAACCATTATCACTCCTTAGAGCCTTCACCTTCTTCCGCGACTCCTTCTCGACCAGTGCTTTGAATTCACAGAACTTTGAATATGTCTCGCTCTTCTTCTGCATGAAGAAGATCCAGCACTTACGGGAGAAATCATCAACAAAAATCACATAATACCTGTGTTTTGCAGTCGAATCTACTGAGAAAGGTCCACACACGTCTGTGTGAATTCTCTCAAGGATTGTCGTGGCGTGACTATCCTTCTCGTGAAAGGTGGCTTTCACAAACTTCCCCAAAGTACACCCCTTGCACTGATCTGATTTCGCAAGTGTGCCTTTAGGAAGCCTTGTAGTGATCTGCTGTAGTATCTTCAAGGCTCCATGGTGAAGGTGACCCAATCTCCTGTGCCACAACTCACCATCATCCCGGCTCACCAATCCTTCTGCCTTTCCCGCCATTGCTGCGCATCCATCTACATGCAACTGATAAAGGTTCCTCACTCGAATCCCTATCTTCCGGGTCTCACCAGTTGTCTTCCTGTGTAGGAAAGCCTTTCCCTCGCTGAAAACAACATCATACCCCTTGTCTTCTAACATCGCCACTGAGATGAGATTCTTCGTCAATCCTGGAACATGCATGACTTCCTTCAATACGAAGGGTTTACCAGAATCCCTCTCAAAGGAAATGGTACCGATACCGGTTGCACTGTATCTACCATCATCGCCCATCTCGATGTGCACTCCAAGATCTTTGTCCTCCAGATCAGAGAACAAATCTCTATCTCTTGTCATGTGAAAATACGCGCCACTGTCCAAGAACCACACCGATCCCATCACACTTGAAACCAAGCATGCGATCAATGAAAAATCAAGCTCAAACTGTGAGGCTAGAGCCTCTCCTGTTGAAGATCCAGCACCCTGCTTGTTCTTCTTCTTCTTCGGACAATTAGTGGCATAGTGTCCGTGCTGGTGACAGTAAAAACACTTCACCTTGGACATATCCTGCTTCTTGCCTTTCGCACCAGACTGAGAAGCTTTCTCGTTCTTCCCCTTCTTTGCTTTGGCAGCCAAAGCGCAATTCTCTTCATCAGATACCTTTGATGAAGATCCATTCTCACCTTTACTGTTTCTGAGTTTATCCTTGAGTGCCAGGTCGCTCTTGCTTTGGAATAACATTTGCAATCTGTTGAAAGACATGTCAACAACACTGCTGCAAATTCAATTTCCACCAGCTCAAACTCAACCGCCTCGGATCTAAGATTCGTGAGAAAACAATATTTCTCGTACAGAGATTGACTGTATGGGCATTCACTGGATATCTCACCTTCCAAAGGAAGGATGAATCCAGAGGCTACATGGCCTGATTACAGACTCTGCCTGAAGAAATAGAATGTAAACACTTCCTGAATAGTAGATCTGATGATCAACAACTCCGATACCATGTAGAAACTTTTTGTACAATTATCTAGCTCGCTCTGATACCATGTAGAAATTATGAATAATTTAACACATATTCAACAGATATTATCCTGATCATGTACTATTGCGGAATACATACACAATACATAAGCTCCTCTACGTTGATAATCAATATAGCAGCATCAATAACAATAAAACATCAAGAGCATTCACACATTAACACAGTATGTAACCGGAGGAAAGCATCTCACTAAAAACCCCACACTATCTGTATATTAATGATTGAGACCATGTAACATTACAAAGTACAATGCTTATCACAAGCAATCCAGTACTAGCTCCACCTGTTACACACAATACAGCTAAGATCTGATCTCCAAATCTATTCCACTGCTTGCCTGCCTCCACTGCTCAATACCTGCTCAAGAATGAATGAGAATGGTCTACCAAACTCGTATTTCACCTCCAAAGAATCACTCACAATGTGTAAGACGTGAGCAGAAGCTACAAACTGGGCAAATACATGAGCAAACTCATTGGCATACTCAATCCCTTGATTTTGCAAGATCTGATGCACAACTATAGTCACAACTGATAGCAATCTGATTCTCTAACACCTGTCCCTGCTGAACTGAACATGCACTGACATGCAACTGAGTTAACTGATGTATTCTATAGTTGTATTATGAGTTAATAATTATTTTAACAACTCATCATTAGTCTATTTGCAGTTAGACTAACTACAACTAGTTTAACCAAGTCAAACTGCACACAACTCCATCAACTCCACAATCAACTCCACCAAACTCAACTGATTGAGTTCTAACTGAAGTCATGCATGCAACAACACAACTGACTCATAAGAAAAGCGTACTTCCTTCTGACAGCTGCATGGGCCACATCTGTAGCTCAAACTGAAGTGCTCCAAGAGAATAAGATCAAGTTTATAGTACAAATATTATTATGAGACAATAATATTTGACTTTTCTATTTTTGACAGCCAGTCTAAAAATAGACTTTGATCACCCACACTGTGGTCACCCACACTTTGTTCACCCACATTGTGATCACTCACACTGTGATCACTCATACTGTGGTCACCCACACTGTGATCATCCACACTGTGATCAAAAATAGAACTTGCGCCATAATTTGCCTGCAGGCCCACTTAGTGAAGGCGACTCTTTTCACTAAGCTCCATCATCTTGTTGCAATCTCAACAAAAAATATTACCAAGTTACATTTACTACAACTAGACTATGCCTTGTTCCCCTAGTGGCCTATAACTCATCTTAGGATTCTCATGTCCAATCTTAATTCATCCCACTTAACAAGTTACCAAGTCAAGGCTCACATCGAACCGTGCCCATAAAACAACTAAGCAACATAGTTTACATCTTCACATGCCATAACTTCTGGCATGTATAACAATCCATTGACACTACATGGTACACATTATCATCCCCTACATTCCTTGGCATGATTTTTCACTCCCTAATAGACCCTACCACTCCCTAACATGCCCTGACACTCTAGCATGCCTTGGCACTTCCTAGCATATAACCTTGTCACTCCCTCCTTAACACAATTGGAACTTGCTGACACTCCCTATCACACACTCTTATCCATTCATTTCCATGCATTTTGAACGAGTTCTCCCTTGTGTTCTTGTGGCACTCTCTGACACACATTGGCACACTCTAGGACTTGGCACGTCTTGGCATGTCGACCTAACACTCTAGCATTCCTTGGAACTAGCTATCATACCTTGTCACTCCCTCCTTAGCACACCTAGAATTCACTGAGAATCCCTGTCACACACTCTTATCCATTCATTTCCATGCATTTGAAACTAGTTCTCCCTTGTTTTTCCCTAACACTCCATAACTCTCCCTGGCATGCATTGGCACACCTTAGCACCTAGCACATATTGGCATGTTTCCCAGGCCTCTAGAATGCCTTAGAACTTCCTAGAATAGCTTGTCACTCCCTCCTTAACAGACCTTGAATTCACTGACACTTCCTATCACAAAATCTTCATTGTTCATTTACATGCATTATTTTCACATAGTGTTCCCTTGTGTTTGCCTAATGCTCCCTAACACTTCCTAGCACTTTTTGGCACACCTTGGCACCTAGCACATATTGACTGCATGTTTCTCTAGCACGCTAGAATGATTTAGCACTGCTTAGCATACCATCTCACTTCCCTCTTACCACACTTGGAACTCATTGACACTCCCTGTCACACACTCTTATTTATTCATTTCCATGCATTTTGACCTAGTGCTCCCTTGTGTTTCCCTAGTGCTCGCTAACACTCAGCACACATTGGCACACCTAACTGCAATGAGTTTCACTAACAGTCAATCCAGAAACCCTTCCAGAGTCTATCTAGTTACTTGTTCTTCACTAAGGTATTATGGTTAAGTTTATTGTATAATTTTCAGTGTGAAAATATTACTAGGAATTTTATTGCATTAGTTGGAATGTGGCTAAGCCACAACCATGATGGTAAGGTTCTTGAATCTTGGACTGTAAAACTAAAAAACAAATATATGACTATAAAATCTTTGGGAAATTGTAGTTCTCTAAAGAGATTCATGGTAGTGATTTTTCCATTGCGTTAGACCCTAGAACTCGATTGTTAACTAGATGCATAGAAGTTGTAGTTTGATGCAGTAAATGTCAAATGTACAGTTCAACAACATGATGGAGGCTTACCTCTAGCATCAGAATTAAGTTTGTTATCTTTGTGGTGCAAACACCATGATGTCCAAGTGTGACACCCTCCTTGCAATAACACCCTTCGAGTAGTTACCCAGTGACTTCCTTGCCTTTGATTGCCCTCTCCTCATCTTATTCACTCTCAGTTCCTTCTCCCTTACTCTCCTCTCATTGTGCTCTTTTTCTTCCTATTCTCCTTATCCCAATTTCTCTTCTCTTTCTACTTCTCACTCCATCCTTCTAGTTAGTTATGTCTTGGCTAACTGGATATTCCCTTTCTTGCCATTTTGCCTCTTAATTTCTCCCTGTCTGTCATTTTCCCTCTTCCTAGGTCTGTTCTAGAATCGACAAGGTGTGAGGGAGGAGAAAAACCCGTTCATGTGTGCTAATAGGTTGCAAAATATCTCCCCGCCCTCATTGATTACATCAAGGCCTGTAAATATTATGCCTGTGAGTGTCTGTGAGTCACTTCTTAGGTCTTGGGTTCAATTACTTTTTCTCTTTCAACTATATTAGTCGAGCTATATTCTCTTTAATTCCCTCATTGATATAGTTCCTTATACTTGTATCATGCCCTTGGTATAAAGACATATGTATGGGTTATTATGGTATATGTTCAACTTTGGTTATTACACTCACCTTGAAGTCATTGAGGTTCCATCTAACTCGCCCTAGTTAATACAAGGTTCATTAAGCTATAAAAATATGCCATCAATAATTATAAGTGGTTACCTTAAGGAAGGAGCACTGGTTGAAGCCTCATCAATGGAGATTGGGTCGATGGCTAGGGTTTTGATTCAGTTAAACACTATTCACTATTATATTTGTTGGCATAGGTTAATTATGATCTTCCCCATGTACATGAGGATAACTGAGAAGTGTTTCCCATAAGAATTCAAGTGGAACATCAACATGTACATTTGGGTAACCACAAAATATTTATCATATTTATACAATGCAAGGTGATAGGAAAATATTTACAATATATACATGAATATACTAAGATCAGGTTCATTAGCATCATATCTACATACTTACCACAAGACGAGAGTCATTACAACCCCTTCAAAATAGCCATAAGGCCTTCCACTTTTGCATCTCCTTGACCACAAGGGTTTAATTGAAAAAAACATAGTTTCTTTAAACATTTGAAGGTTGATACAACCACTTCAAGCACTTGAGCTTAAAGATAATCAATTATTTGTAATTTTTTACAATAATAAGTCCATTATGCACACTTCTCATCTTAGAGTTGGGTAGAGAGGGAGAATACTTGATTGATGCTAACCTTGTAAATGAACAACTTTGCCTACTCATTGGTTGGACTCTCCACCTCTAATTGACACCACTAACACAACCAAAAGTCCAAGATACCCATAAGATGTGCCCTACACCCAAAGGCTTAGACTACACCTCCATAAAATGTACCTTCAACTTTATATGTCCCAAAACAGTAATATCCTAACACAATATAGCCTATTTGTTAGATTTTTGTAACTTTCTCCTTAACTAACACTTGTTTTTAACTATTTAATCCACTTACCATATAATCTCTGCTGTTTGCACCCACCTAGTATACAAGAACACTTATGTTTTTAATACAACCAAGTTAAGAGGGCATGTTTCTTTCTTACACTTAAATGTTTTCAATACAACCAAGCTAAGAGCATGTGTTTCCTTTTCAAATTCCAAAAGTATAACATGTCTATCTCTATAAACTAACGACAAAATCATTGCATAAAAATGTAAGCTTAAAATTAAATTAAAATTAGATTATCATTATTATGATAAATACACCAAATATGGGAAAAATGTTTTCAAAGACAACCATAAAAAAAGTGTTAGTTTGTCAAATACAACTACAAACTTATTAAACCATCCTAGATCCATCTTAACCCGGATGTATCAAGCATCGAGAGGGATCCAATCTCTCAATGTGTAAAACTCTTTTTTGACACTTGATAGATCCAGGTTAAGGTGGATCTAGGCTCGTTATATAATACTATATAATATCTATATTTGTATCTATGTGTCTCTTTTTATTCCATCTCTCTATCTCACCCCCCAAACATACACACTCTCTCTCCATATCTATCTCTCTCTCCCTCCCTCTTCCTCTCTTCCTCTCTCTCTTCCCTCTATCTCTCCTCCCTCCATCACTCCCTTGTCACTCCCTCTCCCTCTCTACCTTTCTCCCTCTATGTATTTCGTCTTCCTTCCCTCTCTCTCCCCTCTCTCTTAGTCCTCTCTCTCCCTTTCTCTCTCACCTCCCTCTCTCCCACCCCATCACTCTTTCTCTCTCTCCCCCCTTCATCTTTGTGCCTCCCTCTCTCTCCCTTTCTCTCTCACCTCCCTCTCTCCCACCCCATCACTCTCTCTCTCTCCCCCCCCCATCTTTGTGCCTCCCTCTCTCTCCCTTTTCCTTCTTTCCCTATCTTTATCCCCACCTATTCTCTCTATTCCCTCTTCTCTTCTCTCCCTATCTCTCTATCCATCTATCCCTTGTCACTCCCTCTCTCTCTCCACCTCTATCTCCCTATGCCTTAGTTATTTCCTCCCTATCTCTCCCCCTCCAACTCCATATCTCTCTCCCCCCTCTCTTCTTCACTCTCTCTCCTCTCTCTCTTCCTACCTCCTTCTCTCCGTCTCCCCCCATCACTCTCTCTCTCTCTCTCTCTCTCTCTCTCTCTCTCCACCCTCCATCTTTGTCACTATCTCCCTCCCCCTGTCTTCCCTTCACTTTGCTTACTATTATCACTTGGATCCTTAGTTAAGGTAGATCTATGTGGGTTCTTACTAATATTTTTATTAGATAAATTTCACATCTTTAAATATAAAAGTATTCTCATTTTTAATTTTATTAAAACCTTAATTTAATTTATATGGGAATAAATTTAGTAGTCGTGAGGATAGAGGGTTTATATATATCTCAAAACTAATTACAACCCTTCTCCTAATAGCTTCAAATAAAAAATGTTATAAAATTAAATTAAAGTAAAATATTTTTATTGTGAAATAAGTTATGGTTTTTGGGCATGTGGTATTGATAAGCCATTGTATTGTAACAAAGCTTATTTACAAGTTAATAATATCCATGGTAAAGTGGGGGTGAATATTGATGGTCAAGAATATTTTCATATTGTTATAAAATATTTATATTGTGATATAAGATATGACTTTTTTGGCATGTGGTATTGATAAGCCATGGTATTAGCCCATGCTATTGTAACAAAGCCTATTCACAAGTTCATAATATCAATGACAAATCGGGGGTGAATATCGAGGATTAAGAATCCTGTCATATTTTTATAAAATATTTTGATTTTGAAATAAGTTATGTTTTTTGGGCATATGGTATTGATAAGCCATGGTATTGGCCCATGGTATTGTAACAAAGTCTATTTACAAGTTAATAATATCCATGGGAAAGTGAGAATGAATATCCATGGTTAAGAATATTTTCATATTGTTATAAAATATTTTGATTGTGAAATAAGTTATGTTCTTAGAGCATGTGATATTTATAAGCCATAGTATTGGCCCATGGTATTATAACAAAGCCAAATTTTTACAAGTTAATAATATCGACTGTAAAGTGGGGGTTGAATATACATGGTTAAGAATCTTGTCATATTGTTATAAAATATTTTGGTCGTGAAATAAGTTATGGTTTTTGGGCTTGAGATATTGATAAGCCATGGTATTGGCTCATGGTATTGTAACAAAACCTATTCACAAGTTAATACTAAAATCAAAATATAACAAATTGAATTTTATTATTTTTATTATTAATTGAGCCAACATTTAGATTTTTGCACTCATCCCCATACTTTTGACCTTTATTATTATTATTACTATTAATATTTAACTAAGCTCATATTTAGAATTGTTTACATACTTTCATTACACCTACACATCTACTCTATAATCTATAAATATTGTATTTATTGTTTTTTGGGGAGGAAAATTTTAACATTTTTGAAAACATTCATCCTTAATTTTGATGTAACAAAGCCCTCCCAAATCCAATATTCATTTACATTCTAAAACAAGTAGTATATTTTCACTTTTCATAGGGCGGAGGAAAAAGGAGATTGAAGAGAGTTGTGAATTAAGGTTTTACCAGTAGCACATTGTATGAAACCCCACCATTGGATCTTCAGTCCATTAATGGTGCCTAGGTATGTTTCATTTCTAACCTCGCTTCATTTCCACCCCACTTTAGTATTCTTCGACACAGAGAGGAGTAGACACACCTCAGATCTCTGGTTCAAAATTCACTATTGTTTTCATCCTTTCTTTTAAGTTTATGCTTTAATCTCCGTGCCACACTTTGTTACTGTTTGTAGGGATGGCACTGGAGTTTGATGAATTTGGGAGGCCATTTATCATAATAAAGAAGTAGAGGCAGAAGACCCAAATGAGAGGCTTATATGTCTCAGATCTCTGGTTCAATACTCACTATTGTTTTCATCCTTGCTTTTAAGTTTATGCTTTAATCTATGTACCACACTTTGTTACTATTTGCAGGGATGGCATTGGTGTTCGATGAATTTTGGAGGCCATTTATCATAATAAATAAGAAGGGGCAGAAAACCCAAATGAGATGCTTAGATGTTCAAAATGTCTAACATTGTGGTCACCAAGGCTGTTATGAGAATACTGCGCACCTCACTAGACTTCAATGGAATAAAAATAATGCTCTAGAATCTGTGCGGTGATTTCATCATTAGTAAGCTCTTATTCCTTTTATTCATTATCTATTTTTGGATCAACAAAATTTCCCTTAAATTATGAAAATTAGTAAAATTTACTTTAAAACTTGTATGATTCTTAACTAAAAATTACTTAAATTTTCTGTAAAGACCAAAATAAGCCAATATTCTGTGATCTACTCGCTCTTTCTCAGAAACTATGATGCCCCACTCTTTCTCACAAACCCTGATGCCCACTGAGAAGCTAGATGCTCTACATATGTCGATGTATGCCTACTAAAGCTCTTAAAATTGGTGAGTGTTCAGATGTCATTTGGATCATTGGACGTCTAATGTGCATTAAGGGCATTTCAACCGCTAGATTTGTATGTGCCATATTCCATCATATTGGTTCCATTTATAGGTGCATGTTGGTTTTAGTTGTGGGTAGAGCTTGAAACAATCATTTTGGTTAGATTTGGAGAACTTGCTATTTAAAGTAGTTCTTCGATATTATAGGAGATAAATTTTTAGGGCCTGCATGTCAAACATAGCTACATGGTATTGATCCATGCATGTAGCTTCTGTGCACTTTGAGGATGTGGTAGTTCAGTTTACCACCAAAATTCACACAAAACTGAACCCAAATTCACACAAATTTACGAAGTAACTGAACTGAATAATTCATACAAAAACTGAACACAAATTTACAAAGTAACTGAACTGAATTGTTTCTGTTATTAACTATTTACTATTGAACTGAATAATTCACACAAGAACTGAACCCAAACTCACACAAATTTACAAATTAACTGAACTGAATTGTTTCTATTATTAACTATTTACTATTGAATTATTTATGTTATTAACTATTTACTATTGTTAGGCATGAAACTATAGATTTATGCAACCTAGATGCACACAACCATTCCATTATTCATGAATTCATAAATTGCAGTTAGAGAAGCAACCTAAAAATTAATTCAACCATTGAATAAACCATAAAAAATTAGTATAACTAAATACAATTCATATATACATTTAGGAATACTTATCTGTCTGGAATTGTTCAACAATTAGTTGAATAAGAGGGAAGTAAGATCACAACCATATAATCAAAGATCAATCACAATTCATATTTTACTCAATCACTCGCTTCAGCATTGACATTATCACTATTTCACTTGATCACATGATCCATTGTCAGTAAGATCATTGTTAGTAAGATCTCTTTTTGACAATAGACCACACATAAGGGTATGTAGGCATATTGTCTTACTGTCCATAAGCATCCTTGAAATTTAATCGCTTCATGAGTATAATTGATGGCCTTTACTATATTGGAGCTAAGTAGTTGCTAAATTGAAGATTAATTTTTGCAAAGGATAGTGAGTAATTTCACTTCCTTCTTTTATTATAAAACTTCCTCCCAGACCTGTAGTTGTTCCTAGATGATAGGTACAGACAAAACAACATGATGCACTTCTTGTATTCACATTATTGTTTGTCAAGTCTATAGATGCTTCGAACAAGACATAATAGCTCTCTTGAAAATACAAAAAAAACACTTAATGCTTGGTAAATAATCTAAAGAAGTGCTTTGGTGTTGCTATGCACAAACTTATGGACAAGAATAAGAAAGTGAAAGAGAGTTGTAAAATTGGTTAGAACATAGATTTGCTACTAATCACTAAATCCATAACTAATGATCCCACATTGTTAGTAGATAATCATTCCTTCAAATAATGATCCTCATATGTCTCGGGTTATTTTTGTTTTATTCCACCTTCCATGTTGTTGATATGTTATGTGGAAGAAATGTTCTGATGAAGGTGGCTAAATTAACTCACCAACTTCATAGGGCTCCAATTGACGTTCTTGTGTCCGGCTTCTAATTTATAGCCTTTAAGCTCTCTCACAATGGTATATATATTGATGGGCCTTTCCAGAATATCTATATAAACAATTGATCTTTCACTAGATAGACAAAGGTGTTAGCAGCCTGAAGTTTTCTATCACATTTTTATTTTAAAAGAGAGTCCTCTAGTTCTTCTCCTAGGGTTCCTCTCAGGCTTCCTTGATGCCCTTAATTTTTACTTCCATCATTTAATTTGGCTATAATTTTTCTCATTTGGGTTGTTTCTATGGTTTTAGTGTTGTAGTAATTATTCTCAACATCTCTATAATGTTTGCATTTCTTCGATATATGCTTCTCCAATTCACGTCCACTCCTCCACATACCATGTTTTTTCTCTTTTCACAACAGGCTTCTGGACATCATATTGCCACAGTGTCATCCTGTAGCTACTTCTCTCCCCTGAATATCCTTTGTTGGATTTGTAAGAAAGGAGGGAGAAAAAAACCTTCTTTGTTGGATTTGCCTCACTGTAGGTTCTTCTTGCTTTAATACGAATTGATGGGTGCTAGAAAACGCAAAACCTGTAGATAAGAAATAAAATTTACTACCCATATCAGTGGATGGTGTCAATCATAATCAATGTATTTCGCTAAACAAAGGCCAAACAATTCCACCTGATGATTTTATCATTAAAAATTTATTATAACATTCAAGCAAATTAGTGAAATGATAGTGATGCTACTCAATTACATTCAGTTTGTAGTAGAAATCAATCCTCGTGCATGGGATTAAGAAAGGATAAATAAAAAGAAATACTATGTTTCTCATAGAACAATGGGTTGCACAATTTCTTGTTTAGGTAGAGACTCCATTCTAGTTCTCTGTCTAGGAGTTTACCCTTCTTGCTTCTCAGTGTTTATTCCTTAACAATCTCCTTCATTATCAGTGTAGTGATCTTCCTCAATTTCCCAGTGATATGCCTCAACTGATCCAAGGATCTTCTTGCTCAATGATTATGCTCAATTGTAGTTGTGGAGAATACATAAGTCCTCTATAGTAACATCATTATACGTGAGTAACAAATACATGAAATTGCCATTCTCGAGAAGATCTTTGGAAGCAATTTCCCCTTGTACCAAAGCTATAGCTCCGCTTCTGAGATATACCGAGGGAATAACTAGCATCCAACTTCTGCTTTCCTAGCCTTGTATTTTCCATGGCGATGGCCTTGTTGGACTGACCATGGTATCTCTGAGTGGTTTTACACCAGCTGTACAAAGAGGGCTCTAGGGTCTTGCTGGATTCCAAGGACTACACAAAATTTTCCACAATGGAATGTTGAGCAGGACTGAATCTCCCATACCAAATCAAATGAACATCCACAGTAGGACTACTGGTGAGTAAGGGACCATTGTGATAAGTTAAAACAATGGGTTACTATTCAACCAATATGGAGGAATACAGATCAATAGGAAGAAGAAGACACACAATAAACTTAAACCCTCCCATTCCAAAAATCAGAGAAACCCTACAAACCCTAGCGTTATTGGGTTTTTCCTGACAGACGAGAAATGCCTAAATTTTTTTCTCCCTCTGTTGGAGTTTCCTCACTACAGGTTATTCCTACTTTAATACTAATCAATGGGTGCTAGAAAACACAAAACCTGCACAAATTCATACTAATTTGTTGTAGGTAGATAAGAAATAAATTTATTATCCATCTCAGTGGATGATGTCAATCACAATCAATGTACATCACTAAATAGAAGCCGAACAATTCCACATGAGGATTTTGTCATTGAACTTGTATTATATCATTCAAGTAAATCAGTGAAATAATAGTGATGCTACTCAATTACATTCACTCTGTAGCAGAAATTGATCCTCATGGACGGGATTAAGAATGGATGATAAAAAATAAATACTCTATTTCTCACACAACAATGGGTTGCACGGTTTCTTGTTTAGGCACATATTCCATGCTAGCTTTCTTTCCATGAATTTACCCTTCTTGCTACTCAATGATTATTTCTTAACAATCTCCTTCATTTTCAGTGGGGTGATCTTCCTTAATTTCCTAGTGATACATCTCAACAACTCCAAGGATATTATTTCCCAATTATTGTTCTCAATCTCACTTGTGGAAGTCGGTGCCTTCTTCTTGAGAGAGTTTGTTGCTTCTCTTAATTTGTTTTCCTCAACAAATTCTTCCACTTTAGCCTAGTGATTTTTGGTCTATGTTAAAATTTCTTTCCTAGTGATCTCCTCATTTGTAATGAATGTCCTAATTAATACTGGAGTTGATTTCTGTTTCATCATTCAACAAGATGTTTCTGGAAACAACAAGATCTATGATGCCATGCCATTGCACCTTGTTTTATTTCCGTTAATTTGGCATCTCGTTGTTTTTGTCTTATTTCTCTAGTAGTAGCAATATGTCATCTCAGCTCCTCTTGTTTTTATTGTGGTTCCAGTATAATGGGTGAATAAACTAAGTACATTGTATCTTGCCTTTCCTTCTAGCTATTTTTAGATATGTCATGTTTAAAGTGGGAGTCAGTGAAACTAAGAGTGATCTCCTGTGGGCTCATGTAAGTCACACAAGTAGAAATTAATGATTAAACATGAATGAGATGCTGGAATTTAAGCACGTTTTTGGTGATGCAAGAACACCAATGGACTAGGGATGCTCCTACATCACTCATTCCAATGTCCAATAGATAGCCTTTATTTGAAAATATATGTTGAAGTTACAATTCATTTATCACGTGGCGCCTTTTGGTGAAGTTATAAGAGATTGAGTAGACAAGTAGATGAATATATTCAATAGAGAAGTGGATGCAAGCCTGAGATTCCAATGGTAGTTTTCTTGATTTCAATGATAGGAATTGGATTTGCAACATGCCCCTGATGTTTTTAAATGCTTTCAACTTTTCCATTTGACAACATGTTTATTCCCTTGTTTGAATGCTAGAAGTTAGTTATTTTCCCAATAACTATTTGGAGTCGTTTATGTTCTATTTGCAGTAGTAATCTTTATTTATCAGGGTTCTTTGAATTTATAGGTTCACGTTTAAAGACATATACATTTGAGTTCTCGTGGGTCTAGTTCATTTTATTTCATCCTTTTATTCTATCAATCCTTGTGTTTGTTGGTGATTTACAATTTGGTGATATTAGTTTCCAGCTGCAACACCTTGTTGGATTTCTTAAAGATATTTTGTTGCCTTTATCTTATTATATTTCCTGCAAAGCATGATTATTTATTTGCCTGCATAGGGTTGAAGTTAAGCAGTTAGTTCTGCTTTTGAAGGATGATTTTCTTATATCATTTGATTTTGTTTGGCATGTATATCAAACTTCAGAATAAGAAGTGATGTGATTTCTTGATCCCTATGTAAATATAGTTTTCTTAGATTATAATGAGGTTGGTGATGGTGATCTTTTATTATTGTGTGATTGCTATGATTCAACATATCATACATATTGTGTTGGCCTTTGAAGGGCTATCCCTGAAGGATATTGGTATTGTCAAGGCTTTCAAACATCTATGCTTGGATATTCCAGCACATATGATGAAGATGTTGAGGATTTTGTGCTTGATTTTAACTATGGGGATGAAGCTTAGGAATCAAAGGATTTGTGGAAGATGCTCTAGTTGGGATGGTTGTAGAAAGAATAAACTTAGAGCTCAATTTATCACCACCTTCTTCTTCCTCTTCTCCTCTTGCAGAGACAAGGCCAACTCATGTAAGAAAAATTCACAAAAGGATTTTGCAACGAAGCACTCCAAATCCATCTCCTAGATTGCTAGATGCAACAAGGGCATCACTTAGGTAAACTGAAGTATATGGGTCTACATCCCAATTATCCATTGTATGGAGAAAAAGCTCTCTTAGGTTAGCACATACTTCAGGAGCGTGTACAGGCTTTACATGACAATTGTTCTGCACCAGGAAGAGTATTTTAGTAGTTTTCACCTAGCTCTTCCCTTGACAAATTTGGGGCTAGATATGGGACTGATGTAATTGTACAACCCACACCCAACAGTAGGTCACTTCTCTTTCATGAATCAGCTCGGAGAATTAATTTAGCCCCTATTTTAGAGATGGAAAATTATACAGCTAAATCTGATGTTGATCAGGCGTGGGCAATAATGAAACATACTCTAGCATCAAGAGAAGATAATATATGGGCGGATAATTCTCATAAAGATGGAATACATTGGTAGGTATCATCTTCTAGTCATAAAAATTGATTTATAATAATTGATGGGCAATGCAAGGTCAATTGTTGTGAGCAGAAGCATCTTAACTACTCATGTACGAGAAAGGATAACAAAGGAGATCTTAACTATTTGGAAAATCGAGAAAGGATAACAGAGGAGATCTCATGTAGGGATGTTGGAAATAATAGTCTGTCAGTACCTAGTGTTTCTAATGAGATATTGGGTATAAGATTATCTAAAAGAAGTAATAGTTTACATCATCAGCTAAACAATAGTAGTTCATTTAGTAAACCTCATGAAAATGGAGTCTGCAAATTCAAAGGTGCAAAGGAGAATGTGATCTCCATGGTAAAATCTCACATGAAACACACATTCACAAGGGAACATAGGTAAAGGCATCTGTAATTTTCCTTCTTTTATGGTTTGTCACTATAGAGTTGATTTTATTGGGTGTACACTGTATGCATCTCAAAATTTCTCTTTAGGAAATCCTATTTTTATTCTTTCCAAGAAAAACTCTCTAGGCAATCCCAATGGATGTTTCCCCACTTTCATGGATGGAATCCCTAGTAAACCCATTTGCATTTACTAGTGCACCTCACCCAAGGGATTTCGAACAGGGCACCTACCAACACATAACTACCCAAATACCTAGTAACATTAATGACATTCGGTTGGGCTAACCCCTTGGGATCAATAAATGATAATCAACTATACTATTTTCCATATTAACATATTGATCCCGTTTAACGTTTTTCTAGAGTAACCATACCAATCCAAGTCTGTTCCTATTTTTATTTTGGTTTTTAATTCCTTTTTTGTGTGGTGACAACTTTATCTGACCATATAGATGTTTATTTTTGACAGAGTATATGTTGAAAAGTAAATGCTCTCTTACATTATACCTTGTCTGTTATATATTAATGTAGTTTAATTTCATTACTTGTGACCAAAGAACTGTGTCAAGCATGTATACAAGGATTCGTGTATCACTATTTATAAAACAAACATTGTCCTTAAACAAGCAAAGTAGATCCTTAATGCTACATGTTTGCATCTTAGGGAACTTCCAATCCTAATAAATGAGGAGAAATTTAAGCATTTCCAGAATCCAAATACCAGGTTTTATGAATTCTCTCATATATGGTCCTGGAAAAGCGAATTGAAATTTAAATATTCCCAAATCTTAAGTTCTGTGAATTCACTCACATTTGGTGTTGGAATATTTTGAGAAAATGGGAAGAATTTCTTTTAGTTGCATTCAAGTTTTCAAAAAATAATACTAAATTTCTCCCTGAAATGGCTTTGTGAATTAAAATTTTGTAAATAATTTTAGGGAAAAAGCCCAAATACTTTTTCCATATTAGAGTTTCATAACACTAGGTACTAAAACGGTATTCTATTTTCTGTTGCAAATGTCTGATAGAGTTTACCCAAAAAGTGATCAGAAAATTAGGTAGATGTGCTGGATAGACTAAATAATTTTGAATGAATAATCACTCAACATAAATGATATATTAGGTTGCATAAATATATAACTTAGAAGCGTGAACTAAATAAGAAATATTAACCATATTGATATATTCTTAATGATTTGTATGAGGCTAGGAATAGCTTTGACTAGAGGGTGTTGAAAATGACATAATTTTGTTCTAGTTGGATAGATTTAGAACTGAAAAGCAGTTGTTTTCTTGCTTGCATAACATGGGAAGATTTTTGTATCTCAAGTCTCAACCTTATTGAATAGTATGATTTATGGCTTGCAATGTTGAGATATGTTGTGATACTACTTGCTAGTAAGCTAAACACTTTGGATGAAAATTTAGTTGTGAATTTTAGTTGCAAAAGATATAAGTGCAAATATAGATTAATTGTCCCTTCTGTAGAATTTCCTTGAAATTCTACTACTTCTTGAATGAATAAATATGAAACTAATTGTTGCACCAAGACAAAAATATCTCTACCAATTTGCAATGGAATAGAACATAAATAAAACACAGTCACACTATAGCAAAAAAACAAAATTTTCTAGGGAACCCAACTGGGAAAGCCCTTTGCTAGTTGTAGAAATTTAAAATAGTATCCATATTAATGTTTGAGAAACCTTCTTCAAGATCAAGTTCATCGATGCTTATCGCTTTCCATATTCATTTTCATAAGCATTAGGGTTGTTGTCCATCAAATCATAGTAGCTAGAAAGTGTCTCTTTGATTTTAGAAAGCAGACCAGGATCAGCTTCATCCAAGAATCCCATAGAAGGCTCATCAGTAGCAAGAAGAAAGGTATTTTTTTTTAATTTTATTTCATCACATGCATCCATCATCATCACTGATTTGTCTTCATTTATTTCACAATAATTTTCAATGTTAGATGCAATAGGTAATTTAGTATGATATAATCCTTAGGTAGCCAACCTCAGACATATTGTTGGTTAATTTATGTTGTTTGAAGTTTATTGAGTTTGAGTTTTATCATGAAACTACTAGAAGCATACTAGCATGGGTGAGTTGATTATATTGATAACAATGTTATGGTTTGATCTAGTCCTTGAAAGGAACTTATAGTTGATGGTCAAAATTTCACATTCCTTTCATTTTTTTTATCTTCACATATAAAAAATATCTTTATGTTATAGCCTCTAGCTATATATGTACTGTAGGTTTTAACCTCGTACAAAAATTACCTGCATACGAATTCTAAAACAAAGAAAATAAACAATGCAAGAGCATAACACATAAAACACATATACATAGAGATTTTCCCCTAGATCCCAAAACTAGGACTACGAGCTTGATTTTTCATTATGTTCCTTTCAATGTTACAATACATATTTATACATGCTGAAGCATCGAATACCATGGACCGAAAGCCATTGCATCCAAAACCATGGACCGAAAACCATTGCATCCAAAACCATGGACCGAAAACCATCACGTCCAAAACCATGGACCAAAAACCATCGCATCCAAAACCATGTGAAAAAATGATTCACAAAACAATAGGTAGGTCCACCCAGCCTAATAGAGGGTCCAAAAAAAATTCCCAGGGCACCGCCCCAAACCCCGTAGAGGGGGGCTACCTACTCCCCTCAAACCCCCTATGACCTGC
Organism: Pinus tabuliformis; assembly: GCA_031772625.1. Classification (NCBI taxonomy): domain Eukaryota; kingdom Viridiplantae; phylum Streptophyta; class Pinopsida; order Pinales; family Pinaceae; genus Pinus; species Pinus tabuliformis. The sequence continues at coordinate 1,522,043,875 of CM062820.1, read as the reverse complement.
CCGCTGCGTAATAGGCGAAATCAATGGGGGGCTCTACCCCCCCTCGAACCCCCCCCCAGTTAAATACGTGGGCTAGTCGTGGAAATAATATAACACAACCCAACATTCTCCCACTTGTTGTTTTCTTTCCACAGGGGGCCACAAGAGAGATTAGTCATTTATCCAGCTCTGCAATGCCCATTGTTTCTCTAGACCAAGAGAACTTCTCAGAGCTCATAGGTTTTGTAAATGCATATGTAGTATTCTTCAAAGTGTCCACCTTTACCAACAACAACCTTTTTTCTTCTATCATATCCCTCACAAAGTGATACTGAACATCAATGTGCTTTGTCTTTGAATAGTAAGTATGGTTCTTTGCTAAGAAAATTACACTTTGGCTGTCATAGTATATCCTTATAGCTCCCTGTACTAACCCCATACTTGAAAACGATCTCTGCAACCAAACTACTTCCTTGCTTGCATGAGTGGTTGCCATGTATTCTACCTCTGTAGTTGATAGTGCCACTATAGGTTGTTTCTTACTCATCCAACTGACTACACCTCCAAATAGGATAAACACATACCCACTTGTAGATCTTCTTTGATCCAGATCTCCAACCTAGTCTTCATCAACAAAGCCATGGATATCCAAAACTCTATCTAATCTTGGTCTTCCTTGGTAGCACAAACCATAATCACTAGTGCCACAAAAATACCTGAAAACCTACTTCACTGTTGTCCAATGCTCCTTCCCTAGTTTTGACATAAACCTGCTCAATACTCCCAGTGAATGTGCAATGTCTGGTCTAGTAGACCATCACATACATCAGGCTACTGACTGCAGTTGCATATGGAACATGGCACATGTCCTCTTCCTCTTCTTGTGTCTTGGGATATTGTTCAACAGATAACTTTACACTTACATGAATAGGAACCTTCACTAGTTTACTGTCATGCATATTAAACCTATGCAGTATTGTCTCGACATACTTCCTGTGTTTTAACCAGAGCTTCCTCTTTTCCTGATATCTTTTAATTTCCATGCACAAAATATAGTTTGTAGCACCAAGATATTTCATGTTGAATTTAGAGGACAAATGGGTTTTCAAATCCTGGATAATTTCTTTGTCATTTCCAACCACCAACATATCATCCACATACAAGACCAAATAAATAACATGGTAACCAATTAATTTAAAATACACAGTGAATTTCTTTGCTTCTGGTGAAGCCAATTCCTCAGCACCTTTATACATATATTTCTTTAACTTGCATACCAGTTCTTTCTTACCCTTCACCGTAAAGCCTTCAGGTTGCTTCATGTAGATCTCCTCTTCTAGATCCCTGTGAAGGAATGTTGTCTTCACATCCATCTGTTCTACCTCAAAATCAAAAGCAGCAGCAACAGATAACAGTAATCTAATAGAAGCTACCTTGGAAACAAGAGAAAAAGTATCACCAAAATCAATTCCCGACATGTTATTAAACCAGCTCAAGAAAAGATAGAAAAGATAGATCAACGCCTTAGAATTCAGCCTCTTCGAGGGGGCAACCTCCTTTACATTACATAAATGAACAATTCTTCGATGATTCAAATGACAAAACCTCCTTTCTATATATAGGAGTCTAAGTAGTCACAATATAATCCAGCCGACCTAACAATAATAATATAAAGCCACAAAAATAACAATAGAGGGATTCTATGGGGCACAGTAATAACAATATGGGGACAATAGGGGCACAACAATATTAATAAGGGGTATAACTACAATAGTAATGGGGTAATCACTAGTATTATAGGGACCCAACATGCCCCTCTCCTTCAAGAAAGTGTTGTCCTCAACGCTTGAGTAGTTCTAGATACTTCTTCATAAAATTCTTATCCTCCCATGTGGAATCTTCAGCGGATAAGTTCTTCAACTTGATAAGATACTCTGAAATTGAACGATTTCGTAGTTGTCAAGTTCTTGTTTCTGTGACTGCTTCTGGTTCCAATATAATTTTCCTTCCTCGTCAAGTTCTGGCAATATTGTTTGAACTGGGAGCTTGTTGCCTATAACCTTATTTAAACATGAAACATGGAAAACTGGGTGCAATCGAGAAGCTGCAGGAAGCTCCAATTTGTATGCCATAGTACCAATCTTTTGCAACACCTTGTACGGACCATAATACTTTGGTGATAATTTATTATCCTTCTTAGCTTGCTTGAGGGACATTTGCTTATATGGTTGTAGCCGTAGGAATACCCAATCACCTACATCAAAACTTCTTTCACTACGATGTTGATTTGCCTATTGTTTCATTCTATTTTGTGCCAACACGAGGTTATCCTTTAAGAGTTGGAGGACTTGTTGTTGATGTTCGATGTGATGTTTCACTGCCTAAACCTTAGAATTTTCTCTTAAATATGATGTGATGGATGGTGGTTGATACCCATAAAGTGCCATAAATGGGGTCATTTTTGTTGCTGTATGGAAGGAAGTGTCATACCACCATTCAGCCAGAGGCAACCATTTGACCCATTGTGTCTGTTTATCAGATACAAAGCAACGAAGATATCCTTCCAAACATTTGTTTACTATCTCAGTTTGCCCATCGAATTGAGGATGATAAGATGAGCTATGAGCTAACTGAGTACCAAGACAAGAAAATAATTATGTCCAAAAATTTCCAGTGAAAATGGGATCTCTGTCACTTACAATAATCTTTGGGTTTCCATGTAGCTATTAAATTGTTTCCATGAATGTAGTAGAAACTGTACTGGCTTTAAATGGATGTGATAATGCACAAAAGTGTGCATACTTGGTAAGTCTGTCAACTACCACCATGATGACACTCTTTCCCTCAGACTTGGGTAAACCTGTGATAAAATCCATTGAAACCTCCTCCCAAAGTTGACTTGGAATGGTTAAAGGTTGTAATAGACCCGGTGTCTTAATTGTTTCAACTTTATTTTGTTGGCAAACCAAACATTCCACCACAAACTTTTGAATATCTGATTTAAGGCCATCCCAAAAAAATTCCTTCTTAACCCTGTGGTAAGTTTTTAAAAATCCTGAGTGCCCTCCTAAGGGAGAAGTGTGCAATTCCGTAATAATATTTTGTTTTAGCTGGGAATTCTTACATAGGTATAAGCGATCTTTGTACCATAACGAATCATTTTGCTAGCTAAATGTATCAGATGTACTGGAATCTTGTTGTAACTTTCGAATAAGTGCCCACACTTCTTCGTCATTCTTCCATTCCTCCCTTGCTTCGTTTATCCAATCTGGTTGGCTAATAGAAATGGCGCACAACAATGCTTCCACATCCTCATCCTTTCGTGAGAGTGCATCTGCCACCACATTTTGCTTCCCTTTTTTGTAGATGATTTCAAAGTCATAACCCAACATCTTTGTGACCCACTTTTGTTGCTCTTCAGAGGATAATCTTTGTTCTAAAAAGTATTTAAGGCTATCATGATCTGTTTTTACCTTGAAGTGTCTTCCCATTAGGTAGGGTCACCATTTCTTAAGTGCATGGAGTATTTCCAACATTTCCTTCTCATAAATAGCTTTGCTTAAAAACTTTCCCTTGATTGGATGACTTTCAAAAGCAATGGGTCTTTCATCTTGCATTAGAATAGCACTAATTCCATTTCCTGAAGAATCACATTCCACAATAAAGGTTTTCGTGAAGTCCGGTGTAGCTAAGACTGGTGCTTGGCACATTGCCTCTTTAAGAAGTTGAAAGGCCTTTGTTGCTTCCGGAGTCCATGAAAATGCATCTTTCTTCAATAATGTTGTTAGAGGTGCTGCTATTCTCCCATAATTCTTAACAAACTTGCGATAATACCTTGTCAACCCAAGAAATCCTCGCAAATGCTTTATGGATGTGGGGATTTTCCATTCCTTAATGGCTTTAATTTTGCTAGGGTCTACCTTAACTCCTTCATGAGATACAATATGAACCAAATATTCCACCTCCTGGACTCCAAAGAAACATTTGGATCTTTTTGCATATAATTGTTTCTCCTTCAATAGTTGTAGCACCCTGTCAACATGTTCAACATGATCCTTCCAAGACTTGATGTAGATTAGTATATCATCAAAAAATACCAACACAAATTTTCTAAGGAATGGTTTGAAAATTGAATTCATCAAACCTTGAAATGTTGAAGGTGCATTGGTCAGGCCAAAAGGCATGACCAAAAATTCATAATGACCCTCATGAGTTCTAAATGCTGTTTTCGGAATGTCTTCAATCTTCATTCTGATTTGATGATATCCTGAACGAAGATCCAACTTGGTGAAGTAAATTGATCCGTGCAATTCATCCAGTAATTCATCAATGACAGGAATGGGGAACTTATCTTTAATAGCGAGCTTGTTGAGCTCTCTATAATCCGGACACAAGCGCCATGATCCATCCTTCTTGTGCACCAATACTACTGGAGCAGAGAAAGGACTTTGACTTGGTTGAATTATGTTAGGCCCCTATACTACTAGTGTAACCTTTTATTGTTATTAGTATAACCCACTTATTATATTGATGTACCCATGTAGTGCCCATATTGTTATTATTGTGCCCCATAGAAGCCCACTATTGTTATTATTGTGCCCTTACATTATTATTGTTATGTCGGCTATGATTATGTTATGACCTCTTAGAATCCTATATATAGAAAGGAGGTCTTTTCATTTGTATCATCGAAGAATTGTTCATTTATGTAATTTAAAGGAGGTTTCCCCCTCGAAGAGGCTGAATTCTAAGGCGTTGATCTATCTTTTCTATCTTTTCTTGAGCTGGTTTCATAACATTTGGTATCAGAGCTTTGGATTCTAGGGTTTCGCTGCTCCAAAGAGGTCATCGTGGAATTTTCGCTATAACTTTTGCTCTGTGATGTTTCAGAAGTTTCAAGAAAAACCCATTCGAGAAGAAATTGCGCTGAACCTTGGGTCTGAATTTTAGAGCTTTTTGGCAATATTTACGGAGATATGAACTGAGGAAGTTGGTCTTTTTGCGGACTCCTGAATTACATTCAAAACATGTGACCTGGGGAAAATCATCATAACTTTCTCTATGAGGATTGGATTGAAATTTCGTAAGAAGGTACAGAAAGAGGACGAACTTTAGTTTCTTTTATATCCTTTTCAGGGCCAAAGGTTGAAAAATTGACACGTGGAAATTCATACAAGTTCGCTCTTCTGGAAAGGTCTATAATCAGGTCATCTTGGGAGATTGTGCATAACTCTTTCTTGGAGAATCCAATTTGGATTAGACTGGTGGCATTGGAAAGAGGACACAGAGGGCTACTATAGGTAGCAATTTCATAACTTAAATATCTGAAAGTACATAGTTACAATCGTTTCAAGATCGAGGCACTAAAATCAAGAAAAAGCAAGATGAGGAAGTTTGATGGCAGGGATCCGGTAAATTGGATACTTCAGATGGAGCAATATTTTGATCTACATGGTGTACCACTGTTACAAAAGGTATGTATTGCATCTTCGTATTTAGAACCGGATCAATTTTTATGGTATAAAGGGCTTTGTTCTAGTAAACAACTTGTTACATGGTCAATTCTCATGGAGGAAATGATAGCACATTATGAGGATACAAAGAGGAACACCTTCTTTAGAGAAACACCACAACAATTGGAAAGAGTAAAAAGGATTTGAGACATATTTGAAAGTAAAATTATGGCAACAAGGAAGTCTACCCCTCACAACTATAAAGATGGACGTGTTGTTTCTCCTAGCCTTCCACAACCTACAAGGGTTACACCACAACAATTGGAAGAAAAAAGAGAAAAATGGCTTTGTTACAATTGTGATAGAAAATGCACTAAAGGTCATAAGTGTGCTGAGAAGAAATTATTTTACATAGAGTATGAAGAGGAGGAAGAAAAGGATCAAGAAACATCAAGAGAAGAGGATATATGCCAGGACCCAACCCCAGAGAAAGAAGAAATGAATCAGAACATATCTTGTAAACTATTGGCAAGAATGACCACTCCTCAAACTCTCAAGATAGAAGGACATATCAAGAAGAAAAAGGTGCAAGAAGTGAAAGATCACATCAAGAAAGAAGAAATGAATCCAACCATATCTTGTAATTCACTGGTCGGAATTACCACTCCCCAAACTATCAAGAAAGAAGGACATATCAAGAAGAAAAATGTTCAAGAAATGAAAGATCACATCGAGCGTCAAGAAATGAATCCGACCATATCTTGTAAAGGATTGGAAGAAATTACCATGCCTCAAACTCTAAAGATAGAAGGACATACCAAGAAGAAAAAGGTTCAAGCAGTGAAAGATCACATCGAGCATCAACAACAAGTTCTCCAACTTTTAAAGGATAACGCCACTTCAATGCAAAATCAAATGAAACAACAGGTAGATCAACATCATAGTGAAAAATGTTTCAATGTAGGCGATTGGGTATTTTTGCTGCTACATCTAAAGCAAGCTATTTATGAGAAGGAAATGTTGGCAATACTACATGCACTTAAAAAATGGAGACCTTACCGCATGGGAATACTCTTCAAGGATGAGGATGTGGAAGCATTGTTTTGTGCTATTTCTATTATCCAGCCAAATTGGATAAACGAAGCAAGGGATGAATGGAAGAAGGACAAAGAAGTATGGCCACTTATTCAAAATTTGCAAAAGATCCCAATTCAAACAATATTGCCAGAAATTGAAGAGGAAGGAAAAATCATATTGGAACCTGGAGTAGTCACAGAAACAAGAACCTGACACCTACGAAATCGATCAATTTTAGAGTATCTCATCAAGTGGAAGAACCTACCTGCTGAAGATTCGACATGGGAGGACAATAATTTTATACAGAAGCATCAAGAACTACTCAAGCATTGAGGACAACACTTTTTGAAGGAGAGGGGCATGTTAGGCCCCTATACTACTAGTGTAACCCCTTATGGTTATTAGTACAACCCACTTATTATATTGATGTACCCATGTAGTGCCCATATTGTTACTATTGTGCCCCATAGAAGCCCACTATTGTTATTATTGTGCCCTTACATTATTATTGTTATGTCGGCTATGATTATGTTATGACCCCTTAGACTCCTATATATAGAAAGGAGGTCTTTTCATTTGCATCATCGAAGAATTGTTCATTTATGTAATGTAAAGGAGGTTGCCCCCTCGAAGAGGCTGAATTCTAAGGCATTGATCTATCTTTTCTATCTTTCTTGAGTTGGTTTCATAACAAATTATACTAGCCTCTAGCATTTCTGCAACCATACGTTCAATTTCACTCTTTTGGACATACGGATATCTGTACGGCCTGATGTTTGGAGGAACACTTCCTGGAATCAGATGAATAGCATGATCATGATCATGCATAGGTGGGAGACCTTTGGGAGTCTCAAATACCTTGGAATGATTGTCCAGGACTTTTTGGAGATCTGGAGAAATAGATGATTCCGATGTGGAAACATCTAGTGAGCATAATTGTGCAATTACACCTCTTTGCTCCCTTTTTAGAAGCTTTGTCATACCATTAGAGATGATTATCTTTCCTGGTTTCCCTTCAATACCCCTTAATTCAACTTCCTTTCCTTTCGTAGAAAATCTCATGAAAAGTTCTTGAAACTTAAAAGCTATTGTACCCAGGGATTGTAGCCATTGGACTCCTAGTACAACATCAACAACTCCTATTGGAATGGAAAGCATTGGGCTAGTCAATACATATTCTCCCATGGATAGCTTGTTATTATGGCACTTTCCAGAGCAATTTATTGTTCCTCCATTTGCAATCATCACTTGACACTCTGGTGCTAGATATAGGAAGCAATTCAATTCTTTTGCTACCTTACAATGAATAAAATTGTGGGTGCTTCCTGAATCAATCAAAACTATTACCTTTTTCTTCTTGATTTGTCCTTCTATCTTGATGGTTTGAGGAGTGGTAATTCCCGCCAATGCATTACAAGGTATGGTCTGATTTATTTGTTCTTCATCTAGGCTTTGTTCCTGGAGTATATCCTCTTCTTTTGACCTTTCTTACTCCTTTTCTTTTTCCTCTTCACAATCTACGTAGAATAATTTCTTCTTAGCACACTTATGACCTTTAGTGTATTTGCTATCACAACTGTAACAAAGCCCTTTTGCTCTTTTTTCTTCCAATTTTTGTGGTGTCAACCTTATAGGTTGTGGAAGACTAGGGGCAACAACACTTCCGTCTTTATAGTTGTGAGTGGTATGCTTCCTGGTTGCCATAATTTTGCTTTCCATTTTTCTTGTTAACCTGAATGCCTTCTCTAATGAATCAGGTTCCCAAAGGCGAACATCATGTTGGATATTATCCTTTAAAGACCCTATGAACACATCAATCCTATGCTCCTCTGGAATATCTTTTACCCTTATGTTCAATTTTTGGAACTCCTCAATGTGCTCCATTATTGAACCCTTTTGTTTGAGACTTATCAATTGGCTAAAAAAAGTGTTTCTTTTTGTATCCTCATAATGTGCTATCAATTCTTCCGTAAAAATTGCCCAAGTGATAAATTGTTTACGAGAGCAAAGCCATTGATACCATACAAACGGATTTGGTTCCAAATATAAAGTTTCCATACGGACCTTTTGTGTGTTTTGCACATTATTGAGATCGAATAATTGATCCATCTGTAATATCCATGTGGCAGGATCCTTCCCATCAAACTTCCTCATATCGATTTTTGGAATATGGTGAGTCTTCAATCCAACATTAGCATCTATGGAATCATGATTAACATTTCTTTTATTCTCATCATGAGTTTCCTTTAGTACCCTTTCACCTTTAGTGCCGATTTCTTGTAGCAACTTATTCATTTTTATCTTCAATTCGTCCATGTATATCTTCAAATCATCCATCTTAGCTTCCACGTCAATCATCTTAGCTTCTACGCCTTTCTTTAAACAGTCCATATTAGCTTCTACACCTTTATTTAAACCATCCATCTTAGCTTCTACATCGTTCTTTAAACTATCCATCTTAGATTCTATTCCTTTTTGTGTAAGGGACAATTGTTGCACTTGGTCTTGTAATTTTGATATATCATGTTGCATTTCTTCCTCTTCTTCATGAGTCATGCTAGAGCTTTCAGGTTCCTTACTAGGTGTTTGCATTTTCTTTCCTCGGGGCATCAGTTACCGATAATAATGCTCTACTATGCCCTTTGAATTCCTTCAAAATAAATTTTCAAACCAAGCTTAAGCAAAAATTTAAGAAAATCTACACACCTTTTTTCACTTTGTAGAAGCTCGATATTGCCTCTGATGTATCTCTGTACCTTCTGATCATCTAGTTCTGAATTTGTGACCTGTAGTAGCCCTCTGTCCAATGCCACAAGTCTGACCCAAATTGGATTCTCCAAGGAAGCGTTATGTGAAATCTCCCACAGTGACTTGGTTATAGACTAGTTCAGTAGAGTGAACTTGTACGACGTGCCACGAGTCACTGTTTTGACCTTTGGATATGAAAAATGCATACAAGAAACTACAGTCCGTCCTCTTTCTGTACCTTCTTACAAAATTTCAATCTGATCCCCAGAGAGAAAGTTATGACGATTTTCCCCGGGTCGCCTGTTTGGAATGTAATTCAGGAGTCTGCAAAAAGACCAACTTTCTCAGATCATATCTCCGCAAATATAGCACGAAAAGCTCTGAAATTCGGAGCCAAGGTTCAACGCAATTTCTTCTCAATTGGGTTTTTTTTTACGACTTCTGAAATGATCCAGGTGGATGTTGGTGGCCACCCACCTATCCCATTTGGAACCCCACAACTGTCTCTTTCAGTTTTTCATTTTCCTTAATTATAGCACAATTTACTATTTTTAGCAGTTTTTGGGTCCTAAACTTCCGGAGCCGTTTTGAGGCCCTAAACGATGTTTTTTGGGAAATCCACCGCCAACGATTTTTTTGACAAAAATCACCTTTTCCGTCGTAGTCCTCGGAGAGATCTTACCAACGGGATATCATGCACGTCAAACGGAGATAATACGACCAATTCGCGACCCTGGGAAGTTAGCTGTCCAACTCACCCCAAAACGGGGCGCACAATTTGGCGTTTCATCTTCTAGGGTTAGGTTTTGGAATGTGAAGGGTTTTCCATTGTTTCTCAACAATAAATAGGGCTTCGAGCCTCATTGTAAGACAGTTCAGAGGCATGTAGCCACACATCTCTTCTCAGAGATAAGCTACCATCGCCCTAGCTAGTTTATTTCCATTTCTGGTTGTAAGCATATTTTAGTATTTTCCATTAATGAAATGAAGTATTATTTCTGCTGCATCTTTGTGTATTTGGTTATCTCGGTAATTTCTTGCATTCCTATTTAAGTTTGGATCATGAAACATCACAGAAAAAAAAAGTTATAGCGAAAATGCCACGATGGCCTGTTTGGAGCAGCGAAACCCTAGAATCCAAAGCTCTGATACCAAATGTTATGAAACCAGTTCAAGAAAAGATAGAAAAGATAGATCAACGCCTTAGAATTCAGCCTCTTCGAGGGGGCAACCTCCTTTACATTACATAAATGAACAATTCTTGGATGATTCAAATGACAAAACCTCCTTTCTATATATAGGAGTCTAAAGAGTCACAATATGATCCAGCCGACCTAACAATAATAATATAAAGCCACAAAAATAACAATAGAGGGATTTTATGGGGCACAGTAATAACAATATGGGGGCAATAGGGGCACAACAATATTAATAAGGGGTATAACTACAATAGTAATGGGGTAATCACTAGTATTATAGGGACCCAACACGGCACCTGGGAATAACCTTTTGCTACCAACCAAGCTTCGTATTTCTCCACCTTTCCTTCTACATTTGCCTTCTTCTTGAACACCCATTTGCTTCCAATGGGTTTCCTTCCAGCCAGCAACTCCACCAGATCCCAAGCATCATTTTTGTGCAAGGATGCCATTTCATCAACCATGGTCTCTTTCCAAAGTTTTCCATCCTCTGAATCTATTGCTTCCTTCACAGTTCTAGGATTATCATCAGTAATAGATAAAGAAAAATTTGAACAGAAAGTAGATGGACTATACCTTTCAGGCTGCCTTCTTTCTCGAACTAATCTTCTCAGACCCGGAGTTTGTGGCTCTTCATCTTCTAATTCCTCTTCTATTGTAGAGTCTGATTCTTCCTCCTTAATCTCAAACTCTATCTTATTAGGTTCCTTTGGTTGGACTTCATGTTTAATAACATCTTTCACCTCTCTAAAAACCACATCTCGGCTGTACACAACCTTCCTTATTACTGGGTTCCAAAGCTTATAACCCTTTAAACCATCCTTATACCCAATAAAGATGCACTTTTCAGATTTACTATCCAACTTGGTTATTTCCTCCTTTGGAACATGTACATATACATCACATCCAAATACCCTCAGATATGAAAGAGAGGGTTTCTTACCAGTCCGTACCTCTTGTGGAGTCTTATCCTCCAACGCTGATGAAGGTGATCTGTTGACTAGGTAACATGTTGTCTCCACCGTCTCTACCCAAAATTCCTGTCCTAACCCAGCACCACTAAGCATGTTTCTTGCCCTTTCCATCAATACCTTGTTCACTCTTTCTGCAACTCCATTTTTCTCAAGTGTATATGGAGTAGTCTTCTGTCGTGCTATACCATACTTCTTATAGAATTCTTCAAATTTCTTACTGCAAAACTCTCCATCGTTATCTATCCTTAACATCTTTATCTTCTTCTCTATCTAGTTTTCCCTAGAGCCTTAAATTCTTTAAACTTGTCAAAGACTTTAGATTTCCTCTTAAGGAAATATATCCATGTATTTCTTGAGAAGTCATCTATAAATGATACATAGTACACAGACTTATCCAATGATGGAACCTTCATAAGGCCAATCACATCACTGTGCACAAGCTCTAATATCTGTTTCACCCTCTTACCACTAGGGGGAAAACTCACACGATTCTGCTTCCCATATACACAATTTTCACAGAAATCAAAATCCAAAGAGCTATTACTCATACCTTCTACCATACCTTTACCATGAAGTATTCGAAGGCCCTTCTCTCTAATATGTCGAAGCCTTTGATGCCACAACATGGTCTTCTCTCCAGAGACCACTAGATTTTCTGCTTCACTTTTAGGAACCGTAGAATTATTGCACGCATCAACAATAGTGCTACCTTGCAACTTGTACAGAGTTCCAATCTGAACTCCCTGCATCAATACCAATGCTCCCGAACCATCTTGCAGGTATCCTTCTCGATTACTATTTTTACACCTGCATCATCTAGCTTGCTTATGGAAATCAGACTTTTGGCAAGTGAAAGAATATGTACAACACCCGGAAGTGTTCTAACCCTTCCACCTTGCAACTTCAACTTTACTTTTCCACGACCAATGATTCTAACCTTCCTGTCATTCCCCAAGAAGACATCGCCACCATCATATTTCTCATACTCGTAGAACCACTCTCTATGGGGAGTGAAGTGAAAAGATGCACCCGAGTTAATCAACGATGCCTCATGATCTACATGTGTAGTTGAAGAAGCCAACTACACATCCCCGCCTTCATCTGAGGTGGTTTTCACCTCTATAGAAGGAACATCATCAGATCCCTTTCCTTTGTCAGGAGCTTCAGTTATACAGTCCCTTTTGTAGTGCCCTTCCTTTCCACATTTCCAACACACCACCTTTATAGTTTTTCTTGGAGATTTAGATCTCCCTCTAGATTTAGATCTCCCACTTGATGACTTATTTTTGTTTCTATTCTGGGACTGTCCTCGTAAAGACAAGGCATCACCATTCTAGCTCTCCATATTTTTCCGTCTCATCTCCTCCGTCAGCAAGGATGAGACGATTTCATCAAACTGCAAGTAATTTGCATTGCTACCTATTGCAATAACTAGACTATCCCACGAATCTGGTAGAGAACACAACAAGCTGATGCACTTATCTTCATCTGGAATTTTAATATAAAAAAATAATAACTGGCTTATGACAATATTAAATTCGTTCATATGCCCTGTCACCGAGTCTCCATCTTTCATCCTCAGGTTATACAACTTTTTTCTGTAGGAATAGTTTATTCACCAGAGACTTAGATTGGTACAACGTCCCTAACTTGTCCCAGAAAGCCTTAGCCGTAGCTTCCCCTGATACATTCAACAATACTAAATCTGAGACACACAATCATATTGTGCTCTTTGCCTTCTGATCCAACTTCTTTCATTCTTCATCGGACACTCTCGTTGGTTTAGTACCCAGATCTACAGCGATCCAATGATCTTTATCCACCAACAGATCCTCCATCTTGAGTTTCCACAACTCAAAAATCTAACCATTAAATTCCTTGATCTCTATCTTTCCACTGCTTGCCATCTTCTGTCACCACCATAATCGATCCCACAGATCTCCCACTGAACAGGGTCTACCACAGGCCTGAGTGAAACCCCTTAGCAACAAAGACATCCCCTTGAAGCCAAAATTGCTATGATACCAAATGTAGGTTTTAACCCCATAAAGAAATTACCTGCATATGAATTCTAAAACACAGAAAATAAACAATGCGAGAGCATAACACATAAAACACATATACACAGACATTTTCCCCTGGATCCCGAAACCAAGACTACCAACTTGATTTTTCATTATGTTCCTTTCAATGTTACAATACACATTTTATACATGCCGAAGCATCCATTACCTTGGACCAAAAACCATCGCATCCAAAACCATGGACCAAAAACCATCTCGTCCAAAACCATGTGTGAAAACCATGCACAAAACCATAGGTAGGTCTGCCCAACCTAATATAGGGTCCAAAAAATATTTTCCCAGGGCGTTGCCCCGGACCTCGTAGAGGGGGGCACCCGCCCCCCTCAAACCCCCTGGATAGCGGGGGTTGCCACCCCCCTATGACCCCCCTGCTGTGCAATTGGTAAAACAAAGGGGGGCTCCACCCCCCCTCTAATCCCCGAGTTAACTACATGGGCTAGTCATGGAAATAATATAACACAACCCAACATATACAGTAACTACCACTCAAAATTTGGATGCCATCATATTGGATCTTAATCTTACTCAAATTACCTTTGTTTGAGTTGAAAATTTCATTAGATCTCAATATATCGTTTATTGTAGAGAATGAATCCAATTTACCTTGCTTCAGTTAAAAATGTGATTAGATCTTGCTATATCATCTTTTGTAGAGAATGAATCCAATTTCTCAGATTCCATTTGCTTGAGGTATAACAAATCTAATTTAATTCATTAAACTTACTTTTCATATTATGTTTGATGATTGTGATTCTGCAGGCCACATATGCATTGGAAAAGGGGCATATTTAATGAAGTGTGGAAGGAGAGGGAAGCTTCATTTATGTCCTTTCAAACTTTCTAAGGTATGTAATAAAATAAAATAAAAATCTCCATAGAATGTTGTGGTTTAACTTTTTCTTTTGATAATGGATTATTTATGTGATCTCCCCTCTCTCACACACAACCATAGTCCAGACATACATGGTTTTTTGGGATATGTGGACAATGGACAGATTTAGGCTAGCCATTTATCTAGAAATTTACACTGTAGAAGATCAGGCATTTGCAGTTGAATATTTCCTTGACACTAAATTAGTGTTGAAGAGTCAGACTCCTATTTTTCAAGCATATACCTCACTTTTAAATCAATTTATTGATGGCTCTGTATATACCTTCCATCGGAGGGCAAAGAGTGATCATGACCATTGCTTAATCTTTCTGTAGACCAAGTAAAGATTCCAAATGTGTATAAGTTAGTGGTTCCTTGGAGAATCTCAAGAGTGGTGCTATTTTAGCAACAAGAAATTCATTTAGTTTGAGTTCTTCATTAGTGCATTGATAGTATACTATTTATTCCATACAATACCTCAACAGCGTATGATCAAATTATAGTTAAGATTGTCATAATATTTTGACTTACCCTCTTTTAGAGGGAAACTAGAGTGTGTGTCAAGCTTGCACATCATAATTGTATCATGCAAAGTTTACCTGGGACAATTTTTGTGGATCTAAGTAGCAAGATACCTATTGGAATTCAAGAGGCAAGAATACTACAAAGTGGGAAAGAGGCTTCATAGTTAACCTGGCTTTCACATTATGGTTGGAGTCAGTTTGTTGGAAAGATGTTAGATACCCCAACTTCCTTTTTATGACTGAGTGCAAGATCGAATCCTTCGACATATTCCTTGCTCAATTTTCATTAAGTGATGGTTTTTCTCAGAAATGATTCACACCTATAAACTTTACCAGAGTTGTTCTTAAGTCTTTGGGGGTGGTTATCTTTTCAAAGCACACAAGTACAAGAAGACGAGAAATAATATGCCTGACCAATTTGAAGTTATCTCACTGTGAATAGGGTGTTCCCGTTCATAAACTTGACAACTCACTCTACTTCTTTCTAGTGAACAACTTTGGGACTTTCCATGAATCATGAGACAATTCCAACCCCATAACTATAAATTTCTTATTTAAATCTAAACCCACTTTATTGGAATCAGCACAAGGCGAACTCCATGTTTCGAAATAACCTGCAATCGACTTGTACCATGCTATTTAATATTTTCTGTATTTATTTGCATGCTTGGTTTGTGACATAAAGATGCAACAAGATACCTTGTATTTTCTATACTAACACTCACAAGCAAAAAGCTCACCTTTTGGTTTTTCAATTATTGAAGTTGTTACCTATATCGATGAGATATTCTACAACTAATACCACAGTGACAATATATGTTATACTTTTATCCGTGTTGCTCTGAAGATGTTTCTCCTTCAGTAGAGCAACAATACACTACAGTTTCCATTTAGGGGAGAAGTGTACCCAGTAGCAACCTTGGCATGTGTGCAGTGGATTGAATGCACATTCGACTCTATTTATCGTTTTGAAGGTGTTTCTCCTTTAAAAATACTTCATCTCATTAGTTCCTTTCGGTCTACACCTTTAGTAGATGCATGCAGCCTTGGGATACATGTTGTAGATTATATTTTTCTTATGAGGGTGTAGCAACGATGAAAGAAGTGCATCGATTTTAGGCATGTTGTGGTTGTTGTGTGCAAGCATGATTGTTTAGTGTTTCCCAAACATAGATAGAGCCATATTTAGTATGCTTTTATAGTTTGACTTAGATGCTCACTTTTCTTAATTTAGGTGTTTTTCTTAGTTCTGTTCTATGCACAAATTTGTCTTTAAGAAAAGTGCACAGTGGAGAAGGGTTCTATATTTTGAGTAAGGGATGCACTTCTAGGTAGGAGGTACTCTATTCTCGGAAATTTTTTCCATGCAGGTTAGTTTCTTTATCCAAGAATCCCAAGAGTGGCATTATTGTAGCAATAAGAAATTCGTTTATTTTGATTTTTTCATTAGTGCATTGATAGTATATTATTTATTCCATGAAATAAATCAATTGTGTATGATCAAATTATAGTTAAGATTGTCATAACCCTATTTTAGAGGGAAACTAGAGCGTGTGTCAATCTTGCACATTACAATTGTATCATACAGAGTTTACCTGGCACGAGTTTTGTGGATCTAAGTAACCAGATACCTTTTGGAATTCAAGAGGAAACAACTACAAAGTGGGAAAGAGGTTTCACAGTTAACTTGCCTTTCACAATATGGATGGAGTTGGTTTTTTGGCAAGATGTTGGATACCCCAACTTCCTTTTTATGACTGAGCGCAAGATTGAATCCTTCAACATATTCCTCACCCAATTGTCATTAAGTGATGGGTTTTCTCAGAAGTGCTTCACATCTATAAACTTTACTAGAGCTGTTATTGAGTCTTTGGATGTGGTTATCTTTTCAAAGCACACAGATATAAGAAGATGAGAAATAATATGCCTAACTAATTTCAAGTTATCTTCCCACGAATAGGGTGTTCCTTTCCATAAACCCAATGACTTGCTCCGCTTCTTTCTAGTGAACAAATTTGGGACTTTTCATGAATTGTGAGACAATTCCAATCCCACAACTATCACTTTCTTATTTAAAGTTATGCCCACTAGATTAGAACCCGCACAAGGAGAATTACATTCGCATTTCAAAAGAACATGCAATCGACTTATACCATGCTATTTAATATTTTATGTATTTCTTCGCATCCTTGGCCTGTGACATAAAGACACAACATGCTACCTTGCATTTTCTATACTAACACTCATAAACAATAATAAATTATGCCCAAATCTATCATTTCAAATGATCTATGGATCTCACCTTTTGGTTTTTCAATTATCGAAGTTATTACCTATATTGATGAGATCATATACAACCGAGGCCACAGTGACAATATCTGTTAGAGTTTTATCCATGTTGCACTAAAGGTTTTTTTTCTTCAGTAGCACTACAATACATTGTAGTTTCCATTCAGAGGAGAAGTGTACCTAGTAGCAGCCTTGGTTTACGTGAAAATGGGTTGAATTCAAAGCATACTTTTTCTGTCATTTTAAAGGTGTTTCTCCTTCAATAGTACTTCATCTCAACAGATCCTTTCAATCTACACCTTCTGCAGATGCATATATTCTTGGGGTACATGCTATAGATTCTAGTTTTGTTGTGAGGGTATAGCAACGATGAAAGAATCACATCTATTTTAGGCATATTATGGTTGTTGTATGCAAGCATGCTTGTCTAGTGTTTCCCAAACTTATATAGAGCCATATTTAGTATACTTTAATAGTTTGACTTAGATGCTCACATTTCTTAATTTAGGTGTTTTTCTTAGTACTATTTTATGCATAGATTTATCTTTAAGAAAAGTGCATAGTAGAGAAGGATTCTATATTTTGAGTAGGGACACTGTTCTAGGTAGGAGGTACTCTATTCTAGGGAGTTTCTGTCATGCATGTTAGGTGCTTTATCCTAGACAGAGTTCCAAGTCCCTGCCTCCTTGACAAAGTCCTTGCCAGACAAGATATTGGTGGACATAGTTCCAAGTCCCTAAATTTTCCAAAAACTCACCTGAGCCTAGCTATCTAGCCTAAAATCCTTTACATTCCAACCATCTCTTGGTTATGATTTCATAGAGAAAGCCCTCTCTAGTTTGGTAGGGATAGCTACTAAACTAAAAGCTTGGTTTGTGGTTACCTCAATCAATCTCCTCATTAGCGTGGGACATTATGGAGGATAACAGAGGGCATGACAACTAGGGAGTGCTAAGGTGTTCTAGTGAATCTAAGGTTCCCAAGTCATGGAAAAATGTAATGCTAGTTGTAAGGAAATGACTAACAAGGTGTGTTAGGGAATGCTAGGGCATGCTAACATGTTCTAGATAGTACGGAGGCATGTCAAACAAGCTAATATGTGCCAAGTGCTAATGCATGCTAAGATGTACAAGGGTTCCAAGTCCCTGCCTCCTCTTCTTCCATATGTTATCCACTTATGACATTTCCTTTGCATATTTGGTGCATTTTCTAGTTATAGGTCATTTATAGGTTATAAATGTCTTCATAGTTTCACTTCTAATTGAGTATTCAACTGAACATATCGATTGTCTTATACAAAACTATTTTTCCCTCCACCCACTTTTCATATCTTCAATAACCATTAGGTAGGGACCTGCAACTTCGACGTTGCTTTGCTTGTTTAGCAAAATATTGTCGAGACTTTAGTTTATTGAAATTTATAGAATTTACAATTTATGAAGTTTCAAGGTCTAATTTTTAAAAGTATAATTCTTTAAAGGGTGCTAGCTCAATGGAAGAGCACCTGCTTTAGAAGCAGGAGGTTGGTGGTTCGATTCAATCATGCCCTCACATCCATATGGAATGGCAACGATAAATTTTTGGTAACGGAGGCTCTTTTGACCATCACCAATGAGCTTTGGTGACATTTTTCGACCCTCGCCAAAAATATGAAATGGTGACAGTCAACGAATGTCATCATATATATGCATCAATAGTGATGACCCTCAAATGTCCATAACCATAAATCATTGTTATTGATATGAAATGGTGGCGGTCGTTGTCTGTAATTATAGTCATTATTTGTGACGGACCTTGAATGTCACCACAGTGCCTATACTTCTAGCAATGTAGCTTTTGGTGATGATCAGCGAACATCACAATATATATGCACCAATAGTGATGGCCATTAAAGATCCATCACAATAAATCATTGTTGTTCATATGAAATGGTGACGGTCACTATTCATCATTATAATGAATATTTGTGACGGACCTTAAATGTCACCATTGCTCATATGCAATGGTGACGGTCACTATCCATCATTATAAATCATTATTGGTGATGAAATTTGAATGTCACTATTATCACCCCAAGAAACTCTCTTAGGTTGTAGCTCAGAGATGCTCGGGAACATATAAATTCAACTTATTGTTGTAGATGGATGAATGGAAGGAATGATGCTTGTTCAAGCTAGATAACCACTTCTACTTTTCTTGACTCCAGACATGCGTAAACACCCCCAGACTACAAGGCTTTAGACCACCAATTACTCACAGTTTAAGGATTGGGTGAATATGGAGAATAATGACCACACCAATAGATGCACAAGACCATGTGATGGCTGGCTGCAACCAGTAAAGAAGTCTGAAAATCTAACTCCCTATGCATATATAGGATGATAGCTCCTTGGCACTAGGTGAAAAGAAACCTGAATAGCTTATTCACTAATATATACAAGACTTTAACACAGAGATAGGATGACAACTCCTCTAATGCTAAACATCAAGGGCTCAAAAATACAACATATCAGGCACAACTTAGAATAGAAGAAGGATGAAAAGTGAGCAATTAACAGCAAAAGAAGCTTGTATTAGCTTAAAATGAAGACGAGATGCTACAAGTGCCAAAATAGTTATAGTCTATAGAAGTTGAACCTTACATCAAAACATCAACCATCAACCCTGATTACATCTTGTTTCTTGGTATATATAGAGTTTCAATACAAAGGCACTCGCCCATTCTAGGTATGGAGGGGTCAAAATTGACCACTAACCGCATTTAGCTGCCTGATGGAGCTTCTAAGTGCGTTTACTTGCTGTAGTGGATGAATTTTATCTTTTTCATGTGCTCTGTTGTCCTCTCAAGCAGTTGGAGTGTCATATATGATGAAGCTCCATAACTGTTAAATGTAGCTATTTGTTCGTGCTTCATCCTTTTCCTCCTCGGCCATACTGTTTATTGAATATGGTGGTTGAGGAGAAAATGCACTAGGTACTAGTGGACTGATCACCTTCTTCCTTCGGAAGCACAGAATAGTTAAGAGACGCAGACTGCATGGCGAGTGTACGAGCAGGATGAAGGAGCTATACTGGCTGTTGGATCGGGAGGATAGACGGCGGGGATGAATCAACGGGGATATCAGAGGAGGCGTGAGCGGGATGATTGTGGGCTATTGGATCTTAGGTAGGTAGATCCAACAGTCATCGGGCAGCGGAAGCGCGCGGTGGTTAACGGGCGGGAATATGAGTTTGAGAGGTAAGTGGTTTTGATCGCATTGCCTTCGGATGCTAGGTGGTAAAATGAAAATGGTGCACAATGCCATATAGCGTGTGACATGTGGTGGCGGCGGAGGGAGGAAACCACTCTCTATCGCGCATTATCGTGCCATTGCTTTGCGGGCGCGAGGAGAGTGGATGTCATCCGATCGTGGTGGAGATGATCGAACGACGGGGAAACAATCGTGCGGGTTTTCCATTGGATGTGATGAGAAATCATTGAATCGAGCGTGGCGACCACTGAAAAAGGTTATAGGTGAAGAGTTTATGGGGGTGTGGAGTCTCGCGGGCATGGTTTTATGGGGTTTTGCGTGTTAACACCCAGGGCTCAAGAAAAAGGGCTTATATGGTTTTTTAAAAAAGGCATGGAAAAAGGAGATGGGAAGACGATGAGAGGGGTAAAGAAAAAGGTTAGGGTAACCATTATAGGCCTTCTTTGAACACGACCAAGGACCAAGTTTGCCTCCAGCTTTTAGAGAATCAATGTTATATATCAGAGCTAACACTGGCTCCTTCTGGGGATAAGATCCTCCCTGTGAGGTCTCAAAAACTGCAGACCAATGCCTTACTTGTCAAAACCAGATGAACAAAATTTCCTAGTGCTCCATTGGGTATGGAGTCTAATTGAGCCTACACTAAACTGATGAAATAAAATATTTACCAATTTAAGGCTAAAGGCCTTAAATAACATAAATTTTCAGAAACCGCCCATTGACTGGGCCATCAAAAACTATTTCCCCTCCCATACTTTGCAACATGAAAGTATTGTTCCCTTGGATCTGAGAAATGATAAAAGGCCCTATCCATAAAGAATCAAACTTCCCATGGTTTCCTTTCTTCTCTTTCAGTGCATCCCACTTAAGAGCCAAGTCTCCAACTTGAAAATTATCTATTTTTGTCCTCCTGCCAAAAGCTTCCTTGATATTCTTTTGATGTGTTGCAGACTTCTCAACTAGCTGTTCTCTGATTTGAAGTACCTCTACTAAATCAATGATCCCTTTTTCCATGTCTTCTTCCTCATTCTGCTCCTCTTACAAGAAATTTGCCACAGGGAGGGTTAACTGAATTGGAAATATATCCTCAGTGCCATATACCAGCCTAAATGGAGAATTCCATATGGATTTCTTGGTGGTTACTCTGTCAGCCCATAGTGCATACTTGAGCTTAGAATCCCAATTCTTTTTGTTGTCTTCCAACAACTTTTTAATTATCCTTATCAGGCTTTTGTTGGAAGATTCTGCTAGACCATTTCCTTGAGGGTAGTATGAGGTGGAATGAACTAGCTTAATGCCCATTGAGTCACACATGTCCACTAATTAGTTTGCCCTGAAGGCTGCTGCATTGTCTGTGACTAATTTGTGTGGAAAACCGAACCTAGTGAAGATGTTCTCTATTAAGAACTTTGTGACCACATGATGATCATCCTTTCCGGTAGGGATTGCTTCAATCCATTTAGTGAAGTAATCTATGGCTACTAATATCCATCTATGTTGGCCACTGGAATGTGGATTTATTTCTCCAATAAAATCCAAGCCCCACTGCTAAAAAGGGCCACTAGCATGTATGGGTTTTAAGGGCAGGGACTTCAATTGCTGCTTCCCTTCAAATCTTTGGCACCTGTCACAAGATTTAACAAATGAAAAGACATCAGAAAATAAGGTGGGCCAATAGTACCCAGCTCTGAGGATCTTATGGGCTATAGTTTTCCAATAATGATGCCCTCCACATAGGCTGGAATGAAACTGCTGCATCACTTCCATGGATTGTTCTTTGTCCAGACACCTCAAGAGAACTCCAGAGGGGTCCCTCCAGTAGAGCAGATTTTCATGAATGCAATATTTAGCTGTCCTGAGCTTAATAGTTCTATCTTGGCTTGAACTAAGGCCTAGAGGAATTACTAACTTCAGCAAGAATTGAGCCATGATAGAATACCATTCACAAGAAGCTATATTTTCTGCCAACGACTGATTTTTCCCTGGTTTAGCTGTTTCTTTTGCTTCCTATGCATCTTCTGAGACCGTGCTTATGAGATTTATGTCCAGCATTCTACAGTTTTCTTCAACCATCAATCTGGCAAGGCTCTGATCTTTGACAAGCTTGGTGGGCTTCAATTCTATGTTAAATTCAATAAGCTTTGAAATACATTTATCCCTTGTTCCAGCAGCATCAGGCTGCGTTAGGACATATTTTATTGAAGCAGAGGGCACATATGCAATTATCTTGGAATGCAAAATGTAAATCCTGAAGGCTTTCAAAGATTTTATAAGAGCATATGCCTATTTTTCAATGATATCATACCTCAGCTCAGCATCCCTTAAGGTTCTGCCAAAAAATGCCACTGGATGCTCTGAGCCTTCCTCATCTGCTTGCATTAAAACTGCTGCGAGGGTGTCATCAGAGGCAAATGAAAATAAATGGAAGTCCTTGCTGTAATCTAGGCTGATTAAAGTAGGAGCTTCCATAATAGCGCTTTTGATGGATTCAAAAGATTTTCTTGCTGCATTAGTCCATTCGACTTCTGACCCCTTTTCCAACATTGAGGTAATGTGTTTTACAAGCTCTACAAAATTTGGGATAAACCTCCTTACAAAATTTATCTTGCCCAGAAAGGACTGGATATCCTTCTTCGATCTCGGGACAGACAAGGTTTGTATTGCCCTTACTCTTTCTGGGTCGATTCTAACACCTGCAGCAGTGTTATGAAACCAGCTCACAAAAATATAGAAAATAGAGATCAACGCCTTAGAATTCAACCACTTCGAGGGGGAAACCTCCTTTACATTACACAAATGAGCAATTCTTGGATGATACAAATGAAAAGACCTCCTTTCTATATATAGGAGTCTAAGGGGTCATAACATAATCAGAGCCGACATAACAATAATAATGTAAGGGCACAATAATAACAATAGTGGGCTTCTATGGGGTAGAATAGTAACAATATGGGCACTACATGGGTACATCAATATAATAAGTGGGTTGTACTAATAAAAATAAGGGGTTACACTAGTAGTATAGGGGCCTAACATGCCCCTCTCCTTCAAAATGCGTTGTCCTCAACGCTTGAGTAGTTCTTGATGCTTTTGTATAAAATTCTTGTCCTCCCATGTGGAATCTTCAGCGGGTAAGTTCTTCGACTTGATGGGATACTCTGAAATTAATCGATTTCGTAGTTGTCGGGTTCTTGTTTCTGTGACTTCTCCATGTTCCACTATGATTTTTCCTTCCTCTTCAATTTCTGGAAATATTGTTTGAATTGGGATCTTTTGCAACTTTTGAATAGGTGGCCATACTTCTTCGTCCTTCTTCCATTCATCCCTTGCTTCATTTATCCAATCTGGTTGGATAATAGAAATAGCACAAAACAATGCTTCCACATCCTCATCCTTGAAGAGTCTTCCCATTCGGTAAGGTCGCCATTTTTTAAGTGCATGTAGTATTGCCAACATTTCCTTCTCATAAATAGCTTGCTTGAGATGTAGTAGTAAAAATACCCAATCACCTACATCAAAACATTTTTCTCTATGATGTTGATCTACATGTTGTTTCATTTGATTTTGCACCGAAGAAGTGTTATCCTTTAAAAGTTGGAGAACTTGTTGTTGATGCTCGATGTGATCTTTCACTGCTTGAACCTTTTTCTTCTTCATATGTCCTTCTATATCTAGAGTTTGAGGAGTGGTAATTTCTTCCAATCCTTTACAATATATGGTTGGATTCATTTCTTGATGCTCGATGTGATCTTTCACTTCTTGAACATTTTTCTTCTTGATATGTCCTTCTATCTTGATAGTTTGAGGAGTGGTAATTTCGACCAATGAATTACAAGATATGGTTGGATTCATTTCTTCTTTCTCGATGTGATCTTTCACTTCTTGCACATTTTTCTTCTTGATATGTCCTTCTATCTTGAGAGTTTGAGGAGTGGTAATTCTTGCCAATGCTCTACAAGATATGGTCTGATTCATTTCTTCTTTCTCTGGGGTGGGATCCTGGCGTATATCTTCTTCTTTTGATGTTTCTTGATCCTTTTCTTCCTCCTCTTCATATTCTATGTAAAATAATTTCTTCCCAGCACACTTATGACCTTTAGTGCATTTGCTATCACAATTGTAAAAAAACCCTTTTCTCTTTTTTCTTTCAATTGTTGTGGTGTAACCCTTGTAGGTTGTGGAAGGCTAGGAGAAACAACACTTCCATATTTATAGTTGTGAGGGGTATGCTTCTTGGTTTCCATAATTCTGCTTTCCACTATGTTACAAAGCCCTTTCACTCTTTCCAATTGTTGTGGTGTTGCTCTAACGAAGGTGTTGCTCTTTGTATCCTCATAATGTGTTATCATTTCCTCCGTGAAAATTGACCACGTAACAAGTTGTTTACGAGAACAAATCCCTTCATACCATAAAAATTGATCCGGTTCTAAATATGAAGATGCAATACATACCTTTTGTAATAGTGGTACACCATGTAGATCAAAATACTGCTCCATCTGAAGTATCCAATTTACTGGATCCTTGCCATCAAAATTCTTCATCTTGCTTTTTGTTGATTTTAGGAGCTCCATCTTGAAATGACTGTAACTCTGTACTTTCAGGTCTTAAGTTCTGAAATTGTGACCTGTCGTAGCCCTCTGTGTCCTCTTTCCAATGCCACTAGTTTGATCCAAATTGGATTCTCCAAGGAAGAGTTATGCACAATCTCCCAAGATGACCTAATTATAGACTAGTTCAGTAGAGCGAACTTGTACGATGTGCCACGAGTAACTGTTTCGAAATTGGGCTCTGAAAAATATATACAAGAAACTATAGTCTGTCCTCTTTCTATACCTTCTTACGAAATTTCAATCTAATGCTCAGAGAGAAAGTTATGATGATTTTCCCTAGGTCACCTATTTGGAATGTAATTCAGGAGTCTGCAAAAGGACCAACTTCGTCAGATCATATCTCCGCAAATATAGCGCGAAAAGCTCTGAAATTCGAAAATGAGATTCAGCGCTATTTCTTATAAAATGGGTTTCTTTTTAAGCTTCTGAAATGTTGCAGAAAAAATGTTATAGCGAAACTTCCATGATGACCTGTTTGGAGCAGCGAAACCCTAGAATCCAAAGCTCTGATACCAAATGTTATGAAACCAGCTCACAAAAAGATAGAAAAGAGAGATCAATGCCTTAGAATTCAGCCACTTCGAGGGGGAAGCCTCCTTTACATTACACAAATGAGTAATTTTTGGATGATACAAATGAAAAGACCTCCTTTCTATATATAGGAGTCTAAGGGGTCATAACATAATTAGAGCCAACATAACAATAATAATGTAAGGGCACAATAATAACAATAGTGGGCTTCTATGGGGCACAATAGTAAGAATATGGGAACTACATGGATACATCAATATAATAAGTGGTTACACTAGTAGTATAGGGGCCTAACAAGTAGAAACAACATGTCTTAATAACTTGCCTTCCTCTAAAGAAAACTGTGACTTTTTAGGATTGACTGAAATCCCAAACCTTATGCACTTCAGGAACACTTTCTTCAAATGTTGTAAATGGTCTTGATGGCTGTTGGAGTACACTATTATATCATCAAGGTAAATAAGGAAAAACGTATCCTTCTCCCCCACAAATTCTATATCCATAGCTCTCTGAAAGGTGGCTCCAGCATTCATCAACCCAAAAGGCATCTTCGAATACATAAGCATGCCCCAAGGAGTGGTGAATGCAGTCTTCTCTTGATCATCTGGATGTACAGTAACCTGGTTATACCCTGAAATCGATCTAGGAAAGACATCACTTTGGCTCCTGAGACCTTCTGCAACAAATTCTCCATCTTGGGCAGAGGATAATTGTCTTTCTTAGAGCATTTGTTTAAGTTTCTTAAATCAATGCAAATCCTGATTTCTCCACTTTTCTTGCTCTCCACCACCAGGTTGACTACCCATTTTGAATATCTGAGAGGGACTATGATTTTGGCAGCCATTAACTTCTTGATTTCGTTTTCAATCAGCGGGAGGAGCAAAATATTTATTGGTCTCAGTTTCTGCTTGAAAGGGATGGTGTCTTTCTCTAAGGGAATTTTATGCTGGATGATCTTTTTGTCATATGTTTTCAGGTCACTATATTCCCAGGCAAAACAATCAGCAAATTGTTTCATTAAATTGCAGTACTCAGAACTTTGGGCAACAGACAAATGGGTGGATAGATTTATATATCTTAGATGTTTTGGACTCCCTATATTATGCCTATGGACTGCATATTGGTCTTCTTTTTGGCCAGCCTTATAAGGCACATCATTTTGGTCAAACAAATTTTCTAAGGGGACTAGTCCTTTAGGTATATGATTACTAGACAGTTGGACAATGCTATCTTTGCCAATTTTGTTTCTAAGCTGGGACTGGGGGTTTTCTCCCAAAACTTCATTCTCCTGGTCGATTTGCATTTTGGAGAATTCATCAATGACTTGAAGAAACCTATTTACCTCATCATCATCCTCAAAAACTTTCTAATGCTGGACATTGTCAGGCAAGGATGGTCTATATTTCATCTGAACTTCATAAACTAGTCTAGGAGGCATGGGAGGGATAAACATGCTAGCAGACACAACAAGGGAATCAGCAAGCTGATTTCTGAATCTAGAGATATATGAGATACAAAAACTATCAAAAGAATACTTAAGTCTCCATACCTCATCTCTATATGCTTTCATCCTTGGGTGCTTTGCTTGGAACGTTTTGTTCACTTGCTGAATGATAAGATCAGCATCTCCAAACACCTTTATGTTTTTTATTTCTCTATCTTTAGCTGCATTAAGGCCAAATATCAGAGCCTCATACTCCGCTATATTGTTGGTGACTTGGAAAGCCAACTTAAAAGATAGATGTGTGCTTTCTTTGGAGAAATCAACACCACCCCTGCTCCCACAGTTTCCCTGGAACATGCTCCATTAAAGAACATTTCCAAAACCTGACTTCCTTGCTTTCCCTTGGCCTGAATTATTGGTTTCTTGAGATGCAATGAGGCCTTCTGGGATTCTTCAATTTGGAGGATACATGCTCCAAAATTGGTGTCCATAGCATAAATGGGATGATTAGAAGGATTCTTCTCATCACTAATGGTATAGGTCAGTTGTGCTTCTCTATACAATCTCCTGCTCTCCCCTCCAAAAACTGGGACAATGGCATACGATAGATCATTTTGCAATGTTCCACCCAATCTCTTAATACACCCTCTCGACAACAACATGCCAAACTTGGGAGGGACATCTGCTACCACAATATCCATAATCATGCTCTTCATGGGCATCTGAGTTAGGGTAATGGCCAGGTCTTTGATTAATCCTAGGCATTTTACCTTTCTTGAATCAAATGAGAATAAGTCATGATATGGTCTAGTGATACCAAGGCCTAACTCTTCCATGATAGCTTTAAGCATCAAATTGTGGTTGGCCCCTGTGTCTAGCAAGCAGTTATGGAGGGTTTTATCATGAATGGTCAAGGAGACATAGAATGATGGGGAGCTATCATCAGTAGGTTTGGTCATTGGGCTAAGCACAACTGCAGGCTTATCATCTTGCAAATTGACGTAATCGGTGGAGGTTTGTGAGTTTTTCAACTCAAGAGCATCAAGGATAGGCTTTCTAAAACTTCACTCTTTACAAGTTCTAATAGAGGTACAGATATTTTTAACTTGTGGACTCCTGATTCAAAGCTGAAAGGGGAAGGGGACTTGTCAGAACCTTTCACCTCTCGAACTGGTGCTTTGAGGATGATTGGATCAGCTGCCGACTTCTTTTGTCTGATATTCTATTGCTCTATTGGGACAACAACTCTTTGGGCAGGATTCTCCTTGACATTGTTTCCCTTTGACCTCAGATTGTATCTTTACTGCTCCTCAGTATGCAGGACAACCTCTCTATCCCACTTTTGACTGGTTTGGTCTTGGAGTAATGATTCTTCATAGGCCGCCAATGTCAAAAAGGTAGCACTGCCTTTATCTTCCATGCAATGAATTTCATCCTCTTCTTCAAACTGCTCCTCTTCCATGACTACGTTTTGGAAGGGAGCCTTCACTCTTTGTTCTTCACTGGCCTCTTTACCCCTCTGAATGATTTACAATTGTTCATTTTCTCTTCTGAATGGATTTGGGTTTCTTGGAGCAAATGTGTTTGGAAGCCTTGCATTTCCAAAGCTTTTCTCAACCTTCAGCTTAGATACCTTAATAGCCAATGACTCTATCATTTTAGTCATTTTGCCTAATTTAGGCTCTGAAAATGAAGCAGAGGAAGAAGAAGCCTCACCTCTCTGCCTCCTTCTATCAGCATGACTTTTGAGCTTTTCTGCAGCCATGATATTCGATTCCACCTCTAGAGCTGCATATTGGATTTCAGCTAGAGTGGCACATCTTGTTTCTCTTAAAAGCAGGCAGAAATCAGAGTCAAAAGAATTGGCATAGGTGAGTTTGGTAGAGGTGGGGGTAGGCTTTACTTCAGCTGGTATTTTACTATACATACGATTGAATCTTTTATTAAAATGAGGCAATGATTCCCCATTCTCCCTCTTGAGGTTCCGAAACTCTGTATGGTAATAGAGCAAGTCTTTATTATCTCCCCAATGCTTCAAGAATACATCGTCTAAGGCTTGAATGTCTGCTATGGACCTAGGGGCAATTCTCTGGACCACTTTCTGGCCTCCCCATCAAGGCTCTAGAAAAACAACATCATCCACACATTGTCTTCACTAATATCTAGGTTAACAGCATAACTATAAAAAGACTCAAGGTGTTCTTCAGCTGTTACTCCCTCTGTACCAGTGAATTTAGGCATATATTTCTGATACTCTACTGCAGGCATGGCATTCAAAGGGACAGGCAAGACCAGGGGTCCATACCTAGCAGCTATGATTCTTTCCATCTTTGTGGGTGCTTGCTAGCCTGCCATGACTGGGCTAGGTGGAAGGATACTGGCAGTTTGAACAGTAGGGAGCAGTGAAATGGATGACAGAAACAAGGAGTATGAGGGAGTGTATGGGAGGCTTTCTTTGGAATGAGATCCAAAGGGGAACTAGATGAACAAGCAACATTATGAATCTCTAAAGGTATTTCTTCACTAACAATGCTAGGCTCTAAATCTTCAAACTGTATATCCTCGGCTATAATCTTCTCTTGCAGAGATACATAAGATTTCTTAGACTTACTTGATCATGATGCTCCTTTCTGTGATGTTTTCCTTGGCTTAGCAATCTTCTTAGGGTCAGGCACTGGGTCAGCTGGTGATTTCTGAGGATTTCTCTAGGTATGCCTCACAAACTGAGCCAGAACTGTAATGTCAAGTTGCCACTAGGTTGGTCCTCTAGTAGAGTCGCCAGATAGATGATCACAACTAGAAATGTGTCTAGACTTTGTCTATCATCAAAGCTGGAACTGTGTCGTTCTCCTAGGGAAGCTGAGCTTCAATATCCTCTCCCTAGCAATGGCGCCAATTAATGTTATCACCCTAAGAAACTCTCCTAGGTTGTAGCTCAGATATGCTCAGGAACATATAGATTCAACTTATTGTTATGGATGGATGAATGGAAGGAATGATGCTTATTCAAGCCAGATAACCACTTCTACTTTGCTTGACTCCAGACATGTGTGAACACCCCCAGACTATAAGGCTTTAGACCACCAATTACTCACAGTTTAAGGATTGGGTAAATATGGAGAATATTGACCACACCAACAGATGCACAAGACCATGTGATGACCGGCTGCAACCAGTAAAGAAGTTTGCAAATCTAACTCCCTATGCATAGATAGGATGACAACTCTCTAGCACTAGGTGAAAAGAAGCCTGAATAGCTTATTCACTAATACATACAAGACTTTAACACAGAGATAGGATGACATCTCCTCTAATGCTAAACATCAAGGGCTCATAAATACAACATATCAGGCACAGCTTGGAATAGAAGAAGGATGAAAAGAGAGCAATTAACAACAAAAGAAGCTTGTATTAGCTGAAAATGAAGATGAGATGCTGCAAGTGCCAAAATAGTTATAATATCTAGAAGTCGAACCTTACATCAAAACATCAACTATCAACCTTGATTACATCTTATTTTAGGGTATATATAGAGTTTCAATACAAAGGCACTCGGCCATTCTAGGTATGGAAGGGTCATAATTGACCACCAACTGCATTTAGTTGCTTGATGGAGCTTTTGAGTGCGTTTGCTTGCTGTAGTGGATGAATTTGATCTTTTTCCTGTGCTCTGTTGTCCTCTTAGGCAGTTAGAGTGTTGTATAGGATGAAGCTCCATAACTGTTAAATGTAGCTATCTATTCGTGCTTCGTCCTTTTCCTCCTCGGCCATACTGTTTGTTGAATATGGTGGTTGAGGAGCAAATGCATCGGGTACTAGTGGACTGATCACCTTCATCCTTCAGAAGCACGGAACAGTTAAGAGATGCGGACTACATGGCGAGTGTACGAGCAGGATGAAGGAGCTAGACTAGCCATTGGATCGGGAGGATAGATGGCAGGGATGAATCAACGAGGATATTGGAGGAGGCGAGAGCGGGATTATTGTGGCCCATTAGATCTCAGGCAGGTAGATCCAACGGTCATCGAGCAGTGGAAGTGTGTAGTGGTTAACGGGCGTCTTATAGACATTTTTGTGCCTTACAGCTACAAGCATGAAATGTCCATAATTCAAGGGATCCAAAGTCCCTAAAGGTTTTGTTACAGCTCCTAAAGGAACAAGGTCAACCAATGACAGCTTCTCCCAGAAGTTCTCCACCAAAAACCACTCAAAAATAGTCAATTCAGGGTCAATTCAGAGGCTCCACTAGCTGCCTGCGTTGAAATGCAGAGTCTACACTGGCTAGGTGCACGTTCAACGCAGATGGAAGCACTACCAGGGTGCGCTGAGCGGGAAATGACAAATGGCAAGCTCATTCAACGAGGTGGAAAGACCCTGGAAGCTTCCAGAATCTTCTCCAATGACACTTGCCTCAATGAATTCGACTAGTGATGAGTAAGAGGTTCTCAACCTCCAAGTGGAAGCAAGAACTGACAGAGAGAAGCCACAAGTCAAAACATAAGCTGACTCATCCTCTCTGCTTACATCTATATATGGATCTCTCACCCAGAGGTTCATGAGGCTGGAATTTTGTACTTTGCAGAGAATTGCTGTTGGTTTGAGATTGAGATTAGTACATTGGGTGATTTATGCTTTGTTGGAGGAGAGGAAGGGATTCCTTTGCTGGGAGGTAGATGCTGGATTGGAACTCACTTGGTTGTATCTCCTCTTGGATTTTCTTATTTCATCTATAAACTATTTGAGTTTCTCCTACATGATGTGTACCAATGATGTTTTGTTATGCTTACATGTTTAGCTTAATCTGATCTTGAGCTTTTTATGAATGTATATCTGTATCTTTGTGTAGCTTCTCTCTCTTGTGATCTTGCAGGAATTCGGTGAAGCTGGGCCGGTGAAGGAGCAAGAAGCTGGGAGCTACTGAAGAGAGGAGTGATTTGGATCGACAAACTAGTGGAAGACACAGGTTAGTTAGATCCTTCTTCCTCATTTACATTTCATAAAGAAGAATACTCAAATAAGTTTCCTTGTTTGTTGCTAAGGCACTATCACCTCTTAGAGTGGGATAGGGGCATTCCAAATTGGATACTTTTCCCAACAACAAATTGGCGACTCCGCTAGGGAGAGTATCTTGTTATTTTATTTGTGTTTCTATTGTTGTTCTTCTCATAAACTCAGGAGTGTCGAATCGAAATGCATTTGCTATTTTCAAATGCAAAGTAGAGATCTGCCACTCTAGTCCACTCACTGGGCCTATTTTTATGATCTGAACAAATTGATCCACAAGTGCTCTAACAGCCCTTTGTGATAGATCTTAGTCCTCCTTTAAATCATCCTCCTAATTGTACCTAATTGATAGCTTTGATCCGGCCAAAAACTGTAGATTTAACTGCAAACCGTAACCCAGAACCCAGAAACAACTCTCGTTTCTGCTTCAGCGCAGACTCTGTGAAGAGGCTCTTCATTTCAACGCAGGTCCCGTGAAGGATAACTGCGCTGAAGTTCAGTTTCTCTGTGCTGAGGGTGCACTGATCAGCCTTTGCCTTGTGCAGCTGTGGTTCCCTGCTTCCTTTTGCTCAGTTTTATCTTTGTTTTTGCAGCCTGTTATCAGTCAGTGTACCTATCTGAAACCCCTTTTCTTTGCCTCAATTCCGCCTTGGTTGTATAAAGAAATTGTATTTTTTCTTTGTGTATTTGTTACATCATTTGCAGTTTCCCATTACAAAAGTAAACTAGTCATACTGGCGCCCTTAGATCTAGACATGTCGTAAGTGTCGTTTTGATCTTAGGAGTGAGTTTGTTTGCTGTTCACAGTTGATTGAGCTTTTACTTTTGTCGTTTGGTTTGAATTTATGCATTTCTAGTGACGAAACAAGTAAATCATAAAGTGTCGTAATCGTCTTTTGATTTTGAAAAAGGAACTTGTTTATGTTTTCACTTGAAATCGAATTCAAATTTGTACAACAAATTTCTTTTTAGGCATCAATATTAAGAAAGCGAAAACAAATACATGCATTTGTGCATTTGCATTTTGATAGTTTGCATGCTTTGATTTAGGAAAAGTGCATTTACAGTGTGCTCTATGCTCTTTGAGAAAAGATTGTGTCTTTCTTTTCCCCTTGTAGCTAGGATTTTCATTGTTGAAAAGATATAAAAGCTTGCTTATCATCTTTAGACTGCATTTAGGAATTGTATCATACATCTCGTGGTGATCCAAAAAGGAAAACTTCTAAGAAAGATCAACCTAAAATAAATTGAATGAACTTAACAACGCTTTGTAACTTAACGCACAACATAGAGGTCTAGGCTAGAGACGTGTTCCGGCGTCGTAAAACCTGGTGACTGTCGATCTCGCTGATGGTTGGGTGATTCCTCCTGAGACACGATAGCGCCAGTACGGATTGTGCTCCCACGTACCGTCGGGTATATATTGGGAGACCCCTATAGGCATAAAACCTTTATCCTTAGGAAGCCGTGTCGGCCGCCCTACTGATCGCAATGCACTGAACACAACATTCGGGAAGATTGACCGCCCGTACCATAAAAAGTATTCTGCGGTTTTGCGAAAAGTTTGGCACACCCTCTACCTAGAACTCCAAAGCAGTTACTTTTGGCCTTTTTCAGAATCTATAACGGAAAAAGTCCATACGAGCATTTGTCACTTCGGGCTCGTTAAAACATTGAAGGAGACTAGAGTCATCTTTTGCTTTTTCTCGACTCTTTAAAATTGAAAAAGAAAGTTGTGTCTAAAGCGTCGTTAAAATTTATTTTAAACGGAACAATCACCCCTTTTTCCTGCGTTGATCTTTAGGTTGAGAAAATGGAACCCACCAGCCAAGGAATTCCCCTTGGTGGAAATCCTAGTCCTTTCTCCTCTTGGGGAGATGTTGGTGCGCCCCATATGGCCACATTGTCGCTTCCAGGACTGACAATTGGCTTGCCGTTCTGGCTCTTCTCAACCAATGTCGTTCAGAACACCACTATTCCTGAATAGTCGAATCAACAGTTAGACCAGTCCAGAGTTGCCCACCAGCCTTCTACTTCCTCTAATTCTTCCTCTCCTCCTTCCTCTTCGCTTAACGGAACTGGTAAAACAAAAAACCAAGTTCCTAAGGAAAAGAAGGAAAAGAAGAAGAAAGAGAAGAAGAAGAAGGAGCCAAAAGCGACTGGGGGCAAACAAGTGTCGTCTGACAAAAATCCACACACAGCACTGACTAGGCCTAAATCGCCATGTGTCATATGCAACGGAGACCACTTCCACAGAGATTGTCCCTGCATCCCTCGGATACTAAGGGACTGGTCTCCCCGTTTGCACAATCTGGTGGCATCAACCTCTGATATCCATGTTGAATGCACACCGTCAACTAGCGAAAGTGAAGTCCTTGGACAAAAAGGGAGAGCTAGATCCCCCTGTCGACTGTGCGAAGGCAATCATGCCATCCACCGTTGTCCCTTCTTAGACGAAGCGAAAAGAGTTTTGGATGATCGTCCGGTTTCACCGTTACGACTTCCTCCTGGATATAAAAAACTATTGTCGAGTCCTTCGTTAGTTGAAAATCCAGCTGGCCCGCTCAAGTGGTCAGTTGAAGCGCCGGTCATTGAAGATGAACCAGCTGAATCCATACCCGACGAAAGTCAAAAGGTCGAGGCGGCAGTTGACCCGGTCTTGCCTTCAGAGGATTTATCTTCTAATGATAAAGTCACTGAAGAGGATAAAGATGACACCATCCAAATTCTCTTCATCAACACAGACTCCGACAAGCACGGGGGCACTCCCCCCATTCCTTTATTGCAGGAAGGAAGTTCGTCAGAGCGATACCCGCCCGTCTACTCGATCCCACCACCAAGCAACCTAGTTGTCTCCTTCGACTGGAACCAACTAGGCAGACCCCGTTTGCCAGCAAGCATACCATTCAGAATTATCGTCCAAATATACAGAATGTTCATGGCTGGCACCATCATTGATGAAGGGGTATCTGTGAGTATCCTTTCCTCCACTGCTTGGAAAGCACTTGGTTCGCCAGCGCTTTTGCCTGAAATGAGAAATCTGATAAGCTTTGATAAAGGAACCAGTCGACCTTCAGGGATCCTCCCCAATGTGCCTATCACATTGAAAGGGAAGACTGTTCAAATGAACGTGATGGTCGTTCAAGGACCCTTGGATTATAACCTACTCCTTGGACGAGACTATATATATTGCATGGGAGCCATCGTCTCCTCACTCTTTAGAGTAATTTGTTTTCCGCACGAAGGAAGAGTGGTCAAGCTCGTGGACCAGCTTTCATTTCCCGGATCACACATCGCAAATAGTCATATACCATCCCTAAAAGGTCTCTTCATGCAAGAAATGTCTCAACCCACGGTCCGTCCTCCCGATGAGCGTGAGTGATTCGGAAGGATATGACTAGAACCCAGGGGGCATGCGTCCTGGTCTGCTTCGGCAGGAAAACTTTGGGTATAGGGTAGGTTTCCGCGGGAGAATATGACTAGTCTGTACCCCGTCCGTGATTGGAAGAGGGGTTGTTCTGGAATAAGATTCTTTTGTCAAAGTTATGTGAGTTGGCGGGCATCGTCACTCACCTTTGTTTATCTCGGTAGACATCGCTGAAGAAGTGTTTTGTTTGAAAGATTAACAGGACAATCTTTGGGTAACCAGAACGAGGTAGGCCTCTCTCGGTAAAACAATTGTTTTGGCGGAAGTGAAGTAGAGGTAACCTTGAAATCATACTTTATACCTGGGGGCATGCAAACCTTTTGGAGTGCAAGCAAAGAGCGATTATTTATCTGTTTTTTGGATTAGTCATTTCCTAACTTGCATAAAGAAAGGATGCGGGGCATAGCTTTGTAAGGCGCAAGCTCCATAAAAAATGGCATCTTACATGAGACATTCTTATCATATGACTGGATAATCGAGCAGTTTTAGCACATAGTTCATGCTCGTTAAAAAATAAACATAAGACTGAGCAGTGTTTTTCGGCGTTTAAGCTCGTTAAAAAATGAACTACCCTCCGGTAAATAACCACCGTGAATGTAACATTATCAGCCATTAAAGCCTTGGTCGTGTTTGCACCATCACCTCCACTTTTCCATTGGCCGATCATTCACCTCCATATGATTGTTTACCCATTTTCAGGAACAGCTGCGAAGAGTGATTTCACTAGCCATCCTTATGACACTGCCGTGCTTGGAAAATTCCAACCCTTACCTGGAATTAGTTGCTACCCATTTTATCACTCGTTCCTCAAAAGACGAGTCTTCTTTAAGCTCTTTTCATTTGACTCGTAAAATATGAAAAGATTGCCGAGTTTTGGCCTTCTAGCCCGTTAAAGTGACCGGAAGTGCTATCCCTCCTTTAGATTTTAATCTTTTTGGACCTGAGGGATTATTGCACAAAAAGATCGAGCGCTTGTTTTGTTCGGCTCGTAAAAACTATCGAAAATTCATCCCTTCTATATTGTTTTATACTTTTTCAGACTTAAGGGATTAGATGACGAAAAAGGACTTTCGGAGTTATCTTTACGTACCTTTTTTGACTCTCTAAAAATGAAAAGGGACCGAGTTATCTTTGTCGTTAAACTCGTTACAAAACATTAATAGCGACAAACTTGTCTTTAGACGAGAATGAGTTTCACTATCGCTAGGCTCGTTAAAACATAGCGATGGGTTTGCCCGAAGGGCAAATTATAGAACAAGCATATGTTATCCTCCTCAAGCTTGACAAAAATAAAGAGGTACTGGTCAGCAATGACTGGGGAAAAATTGGGAAGAAACTCAAAGAACTCTATTGGTAGCAAGTCGCTCTTGAACATGACACTTCCACTCCATGCCTGAGTCGGGTTGGGTTGTTTCATTCACCGGTCACATTGCCATGGTCTCGCCATACCATCCACCTTTGGGGTAAATGCTACCAATCCATCACACAAGTGTCGCCGATATGTTCAAGAGAAGTCATCCAGAGAAGTCAACCGTGTCCCATCCACTACCATACATTATCCTTCATTCTTTCATGACCGCCACCCTGAACCATATATCACCAGATCGTTTTCACCTCCATCAAAATCATTTGCTCCGTTCCGTGTCACTGATGTGGGATACATTAAGGCCCTCCTTTGACGGATCGCTTCTTGTCGACATCAGCTCATTATCCAAGAAGTTGATCTAGGGACACCCCCTTCAGTACTTTGAAGCTTGCATGCCTCAATGGCAAGTTTCTCACTTCCGGCGACAAGTATACCTCAATGACCTTCGACCGAAAGATTTTGCGTGGTGTTCGACGCCAAGTCCTTTATTCACACCACGTGAATTGTACTGCAGTACCTTGAGGGTCATTATCATTATCGGTGATTCCTCTCGCACTTGTTAACGGTTTACCTCATTGACTGGTAATCAAGCGATGTCTTTCCATGTTCGACTTCAGAAAATTTCTCACATGGATCAACTTGTACTTTGAGTGAAGATCGAACGAGTTTGAAGACCCCGGATCTAGTTTCAGCCATCCGGGCTGCGATATATATTCAGGAAAAATAAAGACATTGACATGTACAACATTGCAGCACAGACAATCATCCTACCTAAGGATGATGATTTCAGCAGGATCATCAGTCTATCATCAGACAATTATCTGTCCTATGTACATAAAAATGAATTTATAAAGTTGAGCATGGGAATGCCCGTCTCAGCTAGATCATGAAAACAGTATGAAAAATAATGTATTGTACTGTATCTTATTACAGGTCTCCTCCCAGCATTGAATGAACTTCGGATCCTCCTAATAAAGCATTTGACCCGATAAACGGCCTTATACTTTAGGGGGCAAATGTTATAGACATTTTTGTGCCTTACAGCTACAAGCATGAAATGTCCATAATTCAAGGGATCCAAAGTACCTAAAGATGTTGTTACAGCTCCTAAATGAACAAGGTCAACCAGTGACAGCTTCTCCCAGAAGTTCTCCACCAAAAACCACTCAGAAATAGTCAATTCAGGGTCAATTCAGAGGCTCCACTAGCTGCCTGCGTTGAAATGCAGAGTCTACACTGGCTAGGTGCACTGCAACGCAGGTGGAAGCACTACCAGGGTGAGCTGAGCGGGAAATGACAAATGGCAAGCTCATTCAACGAGGTGGAAAGACCCTGGAAGCTTCCAGAATCTTCTCCAATGACACTTGCCTCAATGAATTCGACTAGTGATGAGTAAGAGGTTCTCAACCTCCAAGTGGAAGCAAGAACTGACAGAGAGAAGCCACAAGTCAAAACATAAGCTGACTCATCCTCTCTGCTTACATCTATATATGGATCTCTCACCCAGAGGTTCAGGAGGTTGGAATTTTGTACTTTGCAGAGAATTGTTGTTGGTTTGAGATTGAGATTAGTACATTGGGTGATTTATGCTTTGTTGGAGGAGAGGAAGGGATTCCTTTTCTGGGAGGTAGATGCTGGATTGGAACTCACTTGGTTGTATCTCCTCTTGGATTTTCTTATTTCATCTATAAACTATTTGAGTTTCTCCTACATGATGTGTACCAATGATGTTTTGTTATGCTTACATGTTTAGCTTAATATGATCTTGAGCTTTTTATGAATGTATATCTGTATCTTTGTGTAGATTCTCTCTCTTGTGATCTTGCAGGAATTCGGTGAAGCTGGGCCGGTGAAGGAGCAAGAAGCTGGGAGCTACTGAAGAGAGGAGTGATTTGGATCGACAAACTAGCGGAAGACACAGGTTAGTTAGATCCTTCTTCCTCATTTACATTTCATAAAGAAGAATACTCAAATAAGTTTCCTTGTTTGTTGCTAAGGCACTATCACCTCTTAGAGTGGGATAGGGGCATTCCGAATTGGAAACTTTTCCCAACAACAAGGCGGGAATATGGGTTTGAGCGGTAAGTGGTTTTGATCGCACTGCCTTCGAACGCTAGGTGGTAAAAGGACAATGGTGTGAAATGCCATACAACGCGTGACATGTGGCGGCGATGGAGGGAGGAAACCACTCTCTATTGTGCATTATCATGCCATTACTTCATAGGCGCGAGGAGAGTGGATGTCGTCCGATCGTGGCAGAGATGATCGAACGGCGGGGAAACAATCATGCGGGTTTTCCATCGGATGTGACGGGGAATCGCTGAATCGGGCGCGGTGACCGACGACAGAGGTTATAGGTGAAGAGTTTATGGGGGTGTGGAGTCCCGTGGGCATGGTTTTATGGGGTTTTGTGTGTTAATGCTCGGGGCTCAAGAAAAAGGGCTTATATGGTTTTTTAACAAAGGCATGGAAAAAGGAGATGGGAAGAGGATGAGCAAGGTAAAGGAAAAGGTGAGGGTAACCATTATAGACCTTCTTTGAACATGACCAAGGACCAAGTTTGCCTCTAGCTTTTAGAGAATCAATGTTATATAGCAGAGCTAACAGTCACTACAACACCTATACTTTTGGTGACGCCACCTTTGGTGATGTTCAGTTTTTGGTGACGGAGGCTATGGTCTGTCGCCATTGCTCATATGAAATGGTGATGGTCACTATCCGTCATTATAAATAATTATTGGTGACGAACTTTGTGTGTCACTACAACACCTATACTTTTGGTGATGCCACCTTTGGTGACGTTCAATTTTTGGTGATGAATTCTCTTTTGACCATCACCAATGAGCTTATCGTGACATTTTTCACCCCTCACCATTGTCCTTTTTTCTTGTAGTGATTTTTCTTCAGGAAAAATCATGACGAATCTAATCCCTCTCAGATTCTAGCAATTTTCATCGTCTTTTCTCGGGTCAGTCCATGAATTTTCCAAACTCAAGATCACAACATTAATAACTTTATTAATGAAATATAAACATTCATATAATCATGGTTATCACCTACTAGCATGTGTTTCTTTGCAGTTATTACATAATAATTCAAGTTATTGAAAATGGGAGGTGTTACAACATGTGAATGACTGATGAGCACATGAATGTAACTGATGAATGGAAAATACTGGGTCCAGGCTAACAAGTAAAATTTTTGTCAAAGCAGCAACAAATCACACCTATTTGAGTGTGTCTCTAGGGGGGTTTCTTGAAAGGAAACACAATGTACACATATTCTCAACACAATATAGCCATCAACCCATATTAATTTGAAATGTTTTTTCTTTGAAATGTTGCATATATTTTACTTAAAAGATCATGAAGCAAAAAAAAATTACACCACATGAATAATATGCGTCTCAAAAAAATCCTGCCATAAAAATTGCCAAAATAGGAAAGCATATGAACTTGCACACCAAGAGAGAGACTTAACACCATGACATGGACAGAGTTTGACTCTCATAAGTAGAGCCAACTCCTGTTTAAAGCTTCTAAAATCACATAGGCTAAAAGAAGAGGGATCCTAAATAATAACTTTACAATGATGCTTCGGAAGAAAGGCAATAACAATCAACTATGTTAGATTCCATAGATATTTGCAGTTGTTCTGAACAATAGAAGTCTCACCCATAAGATAACTTTCAACGAAAGTAGGGTAGGGATGAAGAAATCAAAATCAGCCTAATACCACATCCAAAATAAATATTTTTGCAGCTTCCATTTCATCCTCGTGACACAAATCACAAGAAAGATCCATCCCCAATCTATTGAAAACTGGCCCTTGTAGGAATAGAATCTATCTCCAAACTTTGTGCTTATAAGAATGTTATTTTCAGGTGGAATGGTACCTTGTCAACCAGCAGGCCATAGGATCCTTGGCCATCCATTGTTTGTCCAAGTGAGGGACAATTTTAATGGGTTGTCTAGGCATACCACAAAGATGAAAGATCCTTAGTCACACAGATGTAGAAGGGCTACCCAACCCTCCATCCCCAGACTCTCTACAACAGACCTGGCTTATGTAACAGTTAACTGCATTTTACTCTTTACGAATCAGGAGGCAGAGGTGGTGTTTATTTCATTAGGTCATGGTCTTTGGTTTGTATTAATATATCCTTTTCCAACCAATCTCTTATTCAAAATCCATATTTGTAGATCTCAGGATTAGGTTGGGAGAAAATTCTATTCTTGATGAGATTGACCTTGATGTTCGGGACATGATGGTTGCTTGTGTAGATTTTAAAAAAGTTTGCTTACATCTACACAGTCGTTCTGTTTGATCTCTGTGCCATGTTTTTTTTGGATCTTCCATTGATATTTGATATGAATGATACCTATCAACACTTCTTTTGACCCAATAAAACCGATAAATATGTCTTTCATTCAGTCATTTAAGTTCTGGTGGATGTTAACCATTTTTGTTATTTTTTCTTTCTCTGGCTCCATTTAAAGGTTTTGCTTCTGTTTTAAACAAGACATGATATTCGTTATCATATTAATTGCAATCTTATTATATTTTGAGCTTGAGCTAATATATTGTCTTGTCAAAGCTTCATTAGGATCTTGTAGTAGGCAAGTCTATTAAGTGTCAACATTCCAAGTGAATGAATTCTATTGACACTACTTGGGAATTTGTAAGACATAAACCTTTATTTCTTAATTTAGCCAATATTGTAGCTATTTTTTTGTATAAAGCTACTATTTCCTATTTTCTATTTATGGCTAGTGTGAGTATATCTCTTAATACTATTAGGACATGTAGATTGTTTTGTCTCTACAATTTTCATGTAGAGATACAGAATAATATTTACCAATTCTGTAACATTCTTCTTTTGATGAAAACAGTTAGAAACTTAGCAGTAAACTATGATTTTCCAGAAGTCTTAGGGGGCATGCCTTTGGGACCAAAAACAGATGCCATCTCCCAAGGCATAGATATCGAATACACACACAATGTGTTGTTACATCTATGGTTGTGCATTACAAATTCAATGAGGGGATTCCAATACTAGATTGACTAGCATGTACAAGACCAACTAGTCTATCAAAACTTCAAATGTGGACAATCCTAGCATCCTTGAAACTAGTCCTTAACTAAGTAGATTACGTGGATGTAAATTTTCTCTCAAAATCAAGCGTATGTTTATCTATATAGGGAATTACATAGGGTAGTTGTTAATGTCTATGTTGATTAGCAATGTTGTCTTTTGATCCTCACCTTGTGATCCACATTCGGAATGGAATCACGTTGTACAAGTTGCCATGTGAAGTTGCTAATTGAAGACTTCTGCTGGAAACAACATCCCACCTTCCTCTACAAAGATAGTTAATCTTTTGCCCATTTCTTGGAGTTGGTATCAAAGCGTAATATGCCTTCGGTGGTCACTCTTGATAGTAATATTACTATAGATATTTCTACCTTCCTCTTGGAAATAATGCATTTTGTATGCATCGTTTATGTGAAGAATGTTTGTTTTCTATTACCCAAATACAAACTATGTTTATAAAAACTTATAATGTATAAATTATTCATTTTAACTTTGTTCCACGATATATTGGATTTTTAGGCATTTTGATCATGTTATCCCATGTTTTAGATGAAAGGGAAAGAAATTATTGCTGAGAGTAGGTTTGATGGCGATCGCATGCAAGTGCACAAAGATAATTCTTGCATCCAGTTTTGGTCAAGGTAAATTACTTCCTCCCTATGCATTTTGTTGTGTATGCTGATCTTCAAGAACATATGTGATGCAAGAAAATATATGGATACATTCTATGATAGGATTAAGTCTAACATATGATCATTGAGTCATAACTAAAACTATTCTTGATTGCAGAGGATAGGAAGTAAAAATTTATTTGACAACAGAGGAATGTGATAATAAATTCCGAAGGATATGATTTCAGAACTCATAATTGACTTGTATTAGACATCATTATACGATTTTGACAAATTGAGAATGGTACCGGAATAAAGTTTATACATGCAATCTTTACCTTGATATTTTGAAGTAATTTGTAATATATTGTTTGCAAACAAATTAGCATGTTCTATTTCAAAGCTAGAATATCAGTTTTAAATAGTCCTCAAATTTAGGTGGAACAACATTTTATGGAAGTGGGTAGTTGTTAAAAAATTTCATCTTTGCCTTCACTTTTTTGTTTGTCACAATACCCAATGACAAAATATTTGTAAACAAGAGTCTTAAGCTATGGAAGCATTGAATTATTTATAAATGGTACTTCGCAAGAACTTTCTTATGAATGGGCCACAATAGAGAACTGTATCCTAAACATGCTGGAAATTTATGAAATTAGTAGGAAACTTGAAATTCCAAATGAAATTAAGATTGGAATTATATTTTCATAAATCAATATAGAAAATACACAAGGTACTCGATGATGCAGTCTTTCTTCTGTGACTACCATATCCTGAGTTACCTATCCCTCCCTGACCCTATCACTACCCCTCCTTACCCTCTCAAATTACAGCAGGAAGCAATAGAGAACTGTATCCCAAACATGTTGGAAGTTTATGAAATTAGTAGGAAACTTGAAATGTCAAATGAAATTAAGATT
This sequence comes from Pinus tabuliformis, assembly GCA_031772625.1. Lineage (NCBI taxonomy): Eukaryota > Viridiplantae > Streptophyta > Pinopsida > Pinales > Pinaceae > Pinus > Pinus tabuliformis. The sequence continues at coordinate 1,522,000,418 of CM062820.1, read as the reverse complement.
GGAATTATATTTTAATAAATCAAGATAGAAAAAGACAGGGGGTACTTGGCATGTTGGGTTGTGTTATATTCTTTCCACGACTAACCTACTTGGTTAATCGGGGGGTTAGAGGGGGGGGGCGGAGGCACCCCTTCATTGCATAGCGGGGGGGTTACATGGGGTTTAAGGGGGGTAGGTAGTCCCCCTCTATGAGGTCCGAGGTAGCGCCCTGGGGAAATTTTTTTTGGACCCTATATTGGGTTAGACAGACCTACCTATGATTTTGTGCATGGTTTTCGCAGATGGTTTTGGAAATGATGGTTTTTGGTCCATGGTTTTGGACGTGATGGTTTTTCGGTCCATGGTATTGGATGCTTCAACATGTATAAATATGTATTGTAACATTGAAAGGAACATAATGAAAAATCAATCTAGTAGTCCCAGTTTTGGGATCCAGGGGAAAATCTCTGTGTATATGTATTTTATGTGTTATGCTTTCGCATTGTTTATTTTCCGTGTTTTAGAATTTGTATCCAGGTAATTTCTTTACGAAGCTAAAACCTACATTTGGTATTAGAGCTTGTTTTGGCTTCAAGGGGACGCCTTTATCGCTGAGGGGTTTCACTCGAGCCTGTGGTAGACCCTATTCAGTGGGAGATCTGTGGATTGATTCTGGTGGTGAAGGAAGATGGTGAGCAGTGGAAAGATAGAGATCGAGAAATTTAATGGTCAGAGTTTTGAGTTGTGGAAACTCAAGATGGAGGATCTGTTGGTGGATAAAGATCAGTGGATCGCAGTAGATCTAGGTACTAAACCAACGGGAGTGTCTGATGAAGAATGGAAGAAGTTGGATCGGAAGGCAAAGAGCATAATACAATTGTGTGTCTCAAATTCAGTATTGTTGAATGTATCAGGGGAAGCTACGACTAAGGCTTTGTGGGAAAAGTTAAGGAATTTGTACCAATCTAAGTCTCTAGTGAATAAATTGTTCCTACAGAAAAAGCTGTATAACCTAACGATGAAAGATGGAGACTCAGTGATAAAGAATTTGAATGCATTTAATACTGTGGTATGTTAGTTATTATCTGTTGATATTAAAGTTTCAGATGAAGATAAGTGCATCAATTTGTTGTGTTCTCTACCAGATTCGTGGGATAGTCTAGTTATTGTAATAGGTAGCAATGCAACTGCCTTGCAGTTTGATGAAATAGTCTCATCCTTGTTGACGGAGGAGATGAGATGAAAAAATATGGAGAGCCAGAATGGTGATTCCTTGTCTGTACGAGGACGGTCCTAGAAAAGAAACAAAAATAAGTCATCGAGTGGAATCTAGATAGGAGATCTAAATCTCCAGGAAAACCTATAAAGGTGGTGCTTTGGAAATGCGGAAAGGAAGGGCACTACAAAAGGGATTGTAAATCTAAAGCTCCTAACATAGGAAAGGGATCTAATGATGCTCCTTTTGCAAAGGCGAAAACCACCTCAGATGAAGGTGGGGATGTGTACTTGGCTTATTCAAGTACACATGTAGATCATGAGGTATGGTTGATTGACTCAGGTGCATCGTTTCACTTCACTCCCCATATAGAGTGGTTTTGCGAGTATGAGAAATATGATGGTGGTGATGTATTCTTGGGAGGTGACAGGAAGGCTAGAATCGTTGTTCGTGGAAAAGTAAAGTTGAAGTTGCAAGGTGGAAGGGTTATAACACTTCTGGGTGTTCTACATATTCCTGCATTGGCCAGAATTTTGATTTCCGTAAGCAAGCTGGATGATGTAGGTGTAAAAATAGTGTTTGAGAAGGATACCCGCAATATGGTTCGGGGAGCACTGGTATTGATGCGGGGACTTTGAATTGGAACTCTATACAAGTTGCAAGGTAGCACTATTGTTGATGGGTGCAACATTTCTGTGGTTCCTGAAAGTGGAGCAGAAAATCTAGTAGTCTCTGGAGAGAAGACCATACTGTGGCATAAAAGGCTTGGACATATTGGAGAGAAGGGCCTTCGAATACTTCATGGTAGAGGTATGGTAGAAGTTATGATTAATAGCTCTCTGGATTTTGATTTCTGCGAAAATTGTGTATATGGGAAGCAGGATCGGGTGAGTTTCCCCTCCGTTGGTAAGAGGGCGAAACTTATATTAGAGCTTGTGCACAGTGATGTGCTTGGACCTGTGAAGGTTCCATCACTAGGTAAGTCTGTGTACTATGTATCATTTATAGATGACTTCTCAAGGAATACATGGATATAATTCTTAAGAATAAATCTGAAGTCTTTAACAGGTTTAAAGAATTTAAGGCTCTGTTTGGTTTTTTAAGGCTCTGGTGGAAAACCAAACAGAGAAGAAAATAAAGGTGTTGAGGTCAGATAACAATGGAGAGTTTTGCAGCAAAGAATTTGAAGAATTTTGTAAGAAGTGTGGTATAGCACGGTAGAAGACTACTCCATACACACCTGAGCAAAATGGAGTTGCAGAAAGAATGAACAAGCCATTGATGGAAAGGGAAAGAAGCATGCTCAGTGGTGTCTGGTTAGGACAAGAATTTTGGGGAGAGGCAGTGGAGACAACATGTTAGCTAGTCAACATATCACCTTCATCAGTGTTGGAGGATAAGGCTCCACAAGAGGTATGGACTGGTAAGAAATGCTCTATTTCACATCTAAGGGTATTTAGATGTGATGCACATGTACATGTTCCAAAGGAGAAAAGAACCAATTTGGATAGTAAATCTGAAAAGTGCATCTTTATTGGGTATAAGAATGGTTTAAAGGGTTACAAGCTTTGGAACCCAGTAACAAGGAAGGTTGTGTATAGCCGAGATGTGCTGTTCAAAGAGGTGAAATATGTTATTAAACATGAATTCCAACCAAAAGAACCTAAGAAGATATAATTTTAGCTTAGAGAGGAAGAATCAGACTCTACAGTAGAAGAGGAATCATAAGATGTAGAGCCACAAACTCCGGGTGTGAGAAGATCAGTTCGAGAAAGAAGGTTGCCATAAAGGTATAGTCCATCTGCTTTATGTTCAAATTTTGCTTTATCTATTACTAATGATGATCCGAAATCTGTAAAGGAAACAGTAGATTCAGAGGATGTCAAACTCTGGAAAGAGGCCATGGTTGATGAAATGGCATCTTTGCACAAAAATGAGGCTTGGGATCTGGTGGAGTTGTTGGCTGGAAGGAAACCTATTGGAAACAAATGGGTGTTCAAGAAGAAGACAAATGCAGAAGGAAAGGTGGAGAAATACAAAGCTCGGTTGGTATCAAAATGTTATTCCCAGATGCCGGGAATTTATTTTGGTGATATTTTTTCTTCTATTGCCAAGGTAACTTCTATTAGATTACTTTTATCTATTGCTACTGCTTTTGATTTTGAGGTAGAATATATGGATGTGAAGACAACATTTCTTCATGGGGATCTAGAAGAGGAGATCTACATGAAGCAACCTGAAGGCTTTGCGGTGAAGGGTAAGAAAGAAGTAGTATGCAAGTTAAAGAAGTCTCTGTATGGGTTAAAATAGTCACCAAGGATGTGGTATCAAAAATTTAATACATTTATACGGGGACTTGGCTTCACCAGAATCAAGGTAGATCACTCTCTGTATTTTAAATTAATTGGTGATCATGTTATTTATCTAGTCTTGTATGTGGATGATATGTTGCTGGCTGGAAATGACAAAGAAATTATCCAGGATTTGAAGTCCCAATTGTCGTCCAAATTCGACAGGAAATATGTTGGTGCTGTAAACTATATTTTGGGCATGGAAATTAAAAGAGATCAGGTAAAGAGGAAGATCTGGTTAAACCAGAGGAAGTATGTCGAGATAATATTGCAGAGGTTTAATATGCAGGATAGTAAACTGGTGAAGGTTGCTACCTGTAGGTGTAAAGTTATCTTCTAAACAGTGTCCCAAGACAAAAGAAGAGGAAGAGGACATGTCCCGTGTTCCATATGCAAGTGAAGTCGGTAGCCTAATGTATGCAATGGTCTATACTAGACCAAACATTGCACATGCAGTGGGAGTATTGAGCAGGTTTATGTCAAAACCAGGGAAGGAGCACTGGACAGCAGTTAAACGAGTTTTTAGGTATTTGCATTGGACTAGTGATTATGGTTTGTGCTACCAAGGAAGACCACGATTCGACAGAATGTTGGATATTCATGGCTTTATTGATGCAGACTGGGTTGGAGATCTGGATAAAAGAAGATACACAAGTGGGTATGTATTTAACCTATTTGGAGGTGCAGAAAGTTGTATGAGTAAGAAACAATCTGTAGTGGCACTATCAACTACAGAGGAAAAATACATGGCAGCCACTCATGCAAGCAAGGAAGAAGTTTGGTTGCAGAGATTGTGTTCAAGTATCGGGTTAGTACAAGGAGATATAAGGATAGGACAGCCAAAGTGCAATTTTCTTGGCAAAGAACCTTGCTTACCATTCAAAGACAAAGCACATTGATGTTCAGTATCACTTTGTGAGGGATATGATAGAAGACAAAAAGGTGTTGTTGGTAAAGGTGAACACTTTGAAGAATACTGCAGATGCATTGAAAAAATCTGTGAGCTCTGATAAGTTCTCTTGTTGTAGAGAAACAATAGGCATTGCACAGCTGGAAAAATGACTAAGCTCTCCTGTGGCCCCTTGTGGAAAGAAAACAACAAGTGGGAGAATGTTGGGTTGTGTTATATTTTTTCCACGACTAGCCTACGTAGTTAACTGGGGGGTTACAAGGGGGCAGAGCCCCCCCTTCGTTGCATCGATTTCGCAGTGGGGGAGCCACAGGGGGTTTGAGGGTGCAGGTAGCCCCCCTCTACAGGTTCCGGGGCAATGCCCCGGGGAATGTTTTTTGGAAGCTATATTAGGTGAGGCAGACCTACATATGATTTTGTGCATGGTTTTCACACATGGTTTTGGACGCAATGGTTTTCGATCAATGGTTTTGGACGCGATGGTTTTTCGGTCCATGGTATTGGATGCTTCGACATGTATAAATATGTATTGTAACATTGAAAGGAACATAATGAAAAATCAATATGGTAGTCCTGGATTTGAGATCTAGGGGAATATCTTTGTGTATATGTGTTTTATGTGTTATGCTCCTGCATTGTTTATTTTTTGTGTTTTAGAATTCATATGCAAGTAATTTATGTACATGGTTAAAAGCTACACGATGATGCATTCTTTCTACTCTGTCAACCATATGCCGAGTTTCCTGTCCCTTCCTGACCCTATCACTACCCCTCCTTACCCTTTGGAATTACAATAGGAAGGAGGTAGATGCTGGAGGGTGGTCTTTCTTTATAGGAATCTCTCCAATTCTTGAAGATGCTTTTCTAGCAGAGGCTGAACCAAGGGTTATGAATTCAAGTGATACAAACAAAGAGGGTTTGCATTTATATGGAGAAGTTGTAGTCAAGCCATACACTGATGTATCGTGACTAGTCCAGGTATATCCTTTAGGTTAATGAGAGTACATGAGGGCCCTTCTGTAAGACGCACCGTTGAAATTATGAAGATGTAGCCAAACGATAATGTGCAACCATAGAATGATGAAGGAAAATTATAACATGAGATTATAAGAAAATAGGATTAGGTAGTGAGCCTTCTAATGGATGAACAACCCATCCATTTTTCACATTATAACATATAATGCATGAATTAGCAAGCCATAACATGTGTCATACCAAATTTGTAGTTATAGCTGCAAATTCCCCAATATTCCAGATTACAGCAAAGGGGAAGGACTTCAGAGGGATAACAACCTCATTCTTAGTTCCTTCTCACATATAATGTGATAGCTGTTGATTTTATAAGAGTCTTCTATATTGATAATTTATTTTGATGATTTAATTCTTTTTCATATTCTTATTCATGATTTCATCATTAAGAAAATTACATAGACAACCTCAAATCATATAAAAAATAACACACTAGGATCATAAAGAGACAACCACACAAGGAACATAAATATTTACCCTCGAAAAACCCACATGGGGAAAACCTAGCAACCTTTTCAATAGAGAATTCATCAATTCAAGAAAGTTACATCTAAGTCAACAACTAGGTCAAACCTGGTCCATGGTCCATCCTCCTAGTCAGGTCAATCTGGCCCAAAAAAATACTTTGTTCTTGCCTCAAATGCTGCCCACCTAGCCCTCATAGACGACACTTCATAGCTCAGAATATGCCCTTCGCTGGCTACTTCAGATCTCAGAATTCCTTGTCTTAGAGTTACCCTTCTTCACTACCTCAGACCTTTGATTTTTGTTGTCTAATATTTCCATTCACTGGCTACCCTAGACCTCACTGCCTTAGTGTGTGAGTTCTCTGCCTCAGATATATGAGCTACGATGCATCAGATATGTGGGCTACTTGCCTTAGATATGCAAGTTTTCTGCCTCAGATAAGAGAGTTGTCTGCCTCAGATATGCGAGCTATATTAATTCCCTGAGGGAGTATGAGTTGCCTCTTATTTATAGATATTCCTTGGGCCGAAAGGGTGCATCCTTCAACTGAGTGACGACAACATTTCACTCTTTTACTCAAATCTACTCCTCCCTGCCTCACTCGAACGATAGCAAAATCTACTAAAGCATAGTTTTATTTGTTCGTTAGGCTTCATCATTTTGCCTCATTGCTTCTATATTATGCTATCTTTCTACTTTTTCAATGTATGAATTGCATTAAATAATAACCTCCCTTACAATGAACAAGGATTATTTGGGGCTCCATTTTAGACATTAATAGAATTTAGATGCTCTTCATTTTGTAGGTCAAACATGCTCCCGTTTCACTACTAGAGAAGTTTGGTGAGCCTAAGTGTGCTGTAAGATACTCTGAATTTTGCATTATGAATGTCAAATTAGAATAGTTATTTGGAACTTTTCTTTTTATATTTGAAGTTTCTATAATCTCTCATAGGGAAACTAAGTTTGTAAATCTTCATTTATGGTTTTATATATTCTCTGATATCTGGTAGAATTGCTTTATATTTTTCAAATATATATTAAAAGATTTCTGACTTGTTTTCTTGTATGGCCATTAGTAGAACCCCTCCTATATTGACATCAACCCTTGCAAGTACCCCTTTATTTACAAATACTAGTCTTATGAATATGTATTAAAAGGAACCATGGGATTGCAACACCCAAACACCAAAAACCCATGCAACTCTCTCGGGAGCTACTTGTATGTTAAGTCTTACAGTTTTGTTTTTAATAAATCATTTTACATAATCTTTTTGTATTTTGCACAGTTATAATCCTACTCCTTGCCTTAAAAGTTACTGTGATACTAAGCTCATATTAGCCATGGATTTTCTTCTCCATGCTTCATATCATACTATTGATTTCTCTATCATGAATGTTATGGTCAGAATTTTGTGTATTGTATTTTGAGAGACACACTATTTTTCCAATTTGCATACAAGGAATTAACTTTTGTCAACTCTTTTTCCAAATTTCCACAAGAGGATGGTTTATCTTTAAATGGTGACAAATGGCATTGGGTGGTTGGAATTATGGTTTCAGTTAATTTTGTGAAGTTTTTCCTCGTAATGAAATGTTGAAGTTTTACTAATGAGATTGTGAAGGCATATGCTCAAGATCATTTCTTTGATGTGATCACCAACACAATTGGTCTAATTTCTGCTATTCTTGCAAGTATTATGTGCTACTGGATAGATCCTGCTGGACCTTTTGCTTTACAGTTCATAGTTTGCAACTTTACACATGTTATGCTTATCTATTTTGTTGAGTGTGCACCATGGTTTCTTGGCAATGGCTGCTGAAGAGTATTTTGTCTTCCATTATGTCATCCTCTCCTTTTTATAATCAACGTCCACTTGTTTAATAAGAAACTTGTTGTTATTTTTTTCATTATCATGATATATCTTTGCATTTAGTAGCAACATAGATGACATTTTTAGCACGTGTTCTCGGTCATCAGTACTCTTCATTGTCATAAACAATGGCTGGAGTGGAACTCCCAAGCCATAGAGCGTCTGGAATAATTGTGGAGCTAAGATGGAGCCATGAATCTATCCAGCTTAAAATTCAAAGGAAAAACATACTCTAGGTCTATTAACTTTTAAGTAGGGAGAACTGATTGTAAAGGTGAAAGAGAATATATCCACTCCATTTCATTTATTTTGCTTTGATAATGACTGAATCACAGATTGTGGAGAAGAAGATGAAGAAAAATAAGTCTTAACATGTAATGAAACCCCAACATAAGGATATGCCACTGTAGCAAGATAGCCTGTATACACGAACATTTAACTCTATACTAATAGAAGATTTTGAGATTTTTTGCTGGAGATATAGTCCGCCTCTCTTTGCGCCTTTTGGGGCAATCTCTAGTTTTAGTAAGTTAAAAATATGGTCTGCATGATTATAGTTTTTATAAAGATTATACATTATGTGTCAGATTTTTTTTTTTTTTTGTTCTTTTTATATTAAATCAATGGCTATAAATGTAGCTTTCAGGTTGCCATAACTCTTCACGTAATTCTTTAAAGTGTGTTATCTCAATGGAAGAGTACCTGCCTTACAAGCAAGAGGTTGGTGGTTCAATTCCACTGTGTGCTAACATGAATTAATCAACGATTTTGTAGTTTATTTTTAATTAAATGTTTTTTATATCGATTTATTTCAATGGTGAGATATTTCTGGATTCATTGTTTTATATTGTCTCTAGAGAGACAAAAGTGATCTTTAAATAAAAAAATTATTGTCTCTAGAGAGACAATAGCTAGTATTAAAGACATATTGTCTCTAATCTGAGTGTTGTCTCTAGAGAGACAAAAATGAAATTGTCTCCTAAGAGACAATAATGCTTGTGCTATATATTTTCTTTATAGAGACAATTTTTTAAGACAATAATCTTTAAGACAATAATTCTTGAGACATCCGCTTAAAGACAATACACAAGGCTTTTTTTTGTCTCAAGTTAAGACAATTTACCCAAAAATCATCTCAAATATTGTCTTAAAACCCCCCTTTATGTAGTAGTGTAATAACTTGGGTTTATTAGTCCCTTCGGCTTATAATATCAAGGGTTTATTACTGTAAGATTGTAATGGTACAAAATGAAACCAACATCACATTGTGACAAACATTTTCTCAATATCAAAATAAGTCTAACAATCATTGTCACAATGTTACATTAGATTGTAACTTATTCAATGTTGCATTGTTACATTACTCAACTTGGATTTAATACAAGGTTTATAATATTAGGGCCTTTTAATATTGGGTTTCTAAGACTAAAGCTTAATATTGAGTTTATAATTTGTAGTATTAGGGTTTATAATATTGATCTTAGGGTTTACACTAATCCCTTGAGTTTTTAATATTAATTCTTTGGGTTTATCAATCCCTTAGGTTTATAATATTAATCCCTTGCGTTTAAAGTTACCCCCTGATTATATAATCCATTGAGCTTATAATATTAATCCCTTAGGTCTACGAATTCCTTGGATTTATAGTATTACTCTCGAGGGTTTATAATATTATTCCTAAGGTTTAATATGAACAAAGATTATCTTAATATGAAAATCAACCATGGTCAACCATCTTCAATCATGGTCAACCATAGTCAAATGTTGCATTTTGATAAAGATTATCTCAAAATGAAACTCAATCATGGTTAATCATGGTCAATCATTCTCAACCATGGTCCAATGTCACACTGTGAATAGTTTCGTCTCAATATGAAAATCAACCATTGTCAACCATGGTCAATCATTACCAACCATGGTCCAATGTCGCATTGTGACAATCATTGACAATTTGAAAATCAACAATGATCCACCAAGGTCAATCATTGTCAACCATGCTCAACTATTGTCCAACGTCACATGGTGACAAAGATTCTCTCAATATGAAAATCAATCATGGTCAACCATCGTCCAATGTCGCATTCTGACAAATATTGTCTCAATATGAAAATCAACCATGGTTAACCAAGTTTTTTTAGGGTTTATAATATTAATCATATGGCTTATAAAAGGTTTATAATATTAATCACATGGTTTATATTCCTACGGTTTATTGTTAATTCTAGTGCCTAAAGTTATTCCCTTTTTTTATAATATTAATGCTAAGGTTTATAATATTAATCATACGACTTATATTCCAAGGGTTTAATGTTAATCCTAGGGTCTAATGTTATTCCCTTGGGTTTATAATCCCTCGTGTTTTTAATTTTAATTCAATGAATTTATTGATCCCTTGGGTTTATGATATTAATCTTAGGGTTTAATATTAATCCCTTAAGTTTATAATCTTTTGGGTTTATAGTATTAATCCTTTGGGTTTATTAATCTTACAGTTTATGTTCCTAGGATTTAATATTAATTCTACGTTTCAATGTTATTCCCATGGGTTAAAAACCCGTTAGGTTTCTTAATAGCATATGTTTATAAGGTTAATCCTAAGGTTTCTAATATTAACCTTAGAGCTTAATATTTATTTTAGGGTTTATATCCCTTCAGTTTATAACATTAATTCCTTATGTCTAACATTATCCCCATGGGTTTATAATCCCTTGGTTTATGAGTCCTTTCTATTTATGATATCAATTCCTTTTGTTTATTAATCTAAGGGTTCATATTCCTAACGTATAATATTATTCACAAGATTTATAATAGTAATCATAGGGTCTAATTTAAATCTCTTGGGTTTATAATCCATTGAGTTTATAATACAATTTCATTTGGTTTATTAACCCCTTAGTTTAAATATTAAGTTAATTAAATTATAGGTTGAAATATAACTACTAATATAATATTATATAAAGCATAGTATTATATTAATCTATAGTATAATATTAATATAATAAACATATTATTATTTATATCATTATTAACAATTACACATATTTATTTTTTAATAGCTACCTTTATGCTATACACCTAATAATTATTAATCTGGTTGATGTAAACCTATCGGGATACATCCACCACCATTTACTAGTGTATTGTAAATGCACTTGATATACACCTCTCTATTAATGGGTTGTATTAATACCCATTAGTAAATGTAATTGTACTAATACTATTAATTAATTAATAGAAATAATGAAATGAACCACACCATGCTTTTAAAATGATGACATTTTATGGTAAAATCTAAAGAGGTATTATCCTAAACCTCGCGTTACTCTAAAAGTTTATTATGAATGCATATCTTTAAAATGTTGTAGTAGTAAAATCTTGTGGACATAAGATCTAAAAACCAACCTTTATTTAAATAAACTTAAATTAAAAAACAACTATCCGTTCGACATCAATTCAAAATATCTTGGACAAATATAAAGCCGTTGTTTTAGTAAAGATGAAGCATCTTTTAACCGCTGTCTTGGTGAGGATTATCTTTGTAAAACCTATTCATCCCTTATCTCATCTCATTGCTGGTTCATAGTTTAATGGTATCAACGTTTTGATTTGCTCGTCTTGCATGTTATTAGATCTCTTTTGATCTGCAAGTTCTTGGAGAGCATTATACATAAATTTCCAACGATCCTGAGCGAAGATGTTCAAAGAAAAATAGGCGCCATCAACAGACGGTATATAATCTAGATCAATTATCCTTCCATGAATTCAACCTTTTCGAATACAGATTAAACTTTTCCATATAAAACAGAATTCATTATTGCGCAAGGCACGGAGTTTTTAAATCGCAACGTGTTGGGGCAGGCAGTAGCACTTGAGTTTACGGTACAGTTTAAAACAGCGGACTAAGGAAAAGTGGAGCGAACTGGATTGCCTTCACACATTCCCATGGAGTTCACTGGAATAGATCGTCAGTTGGTGATCACTTCAATCCTGTACATGATGATCGATTTAATTACAGGTCTTGTTTTATTGGTAATCACCCTTCTCGAATGGCGCAGATCTGGGCGTGTTAATAAGTTGATGATAGCTTTAAGCATCTCTCTGATATTCATTCCTATGATAACGGCGAGTTTATTCCTTAGCTATCTTGAAGCCCACTCTATGATACGCAGCGAAAGCCGTCCTTCACAAAATTAGTTATCAGATTACATGTTTTGTGGAAAATGTTGTCGGCGAGGACTTCCATTTGGTTGCTGAAAATTGTTATATGTTCATGTGCATTCGCTATGAAATATCCAATCAACAATCTTTGTTATATGTTCATGTGTATTCGCTATGAAATATATAATTCGCAAACTTTGGAAACTTAGCTCGGGAGCTTGCAAACCAGACGCTGTTATTAGCGAAGAGGGAGTTTCGTGGTAGGTTGCGCTATTGTAATTAGTATTTCTGGAATCTTTGGTTTCTCCTTTGTTGTGAGTAATTGAATGACTGCATGGAAATTCGCTGTTAGATTGTAATCGTAAGATGATTTATAGGATCCTCCCTCTTGCCTGATACCACTCTTTGAATCACTGTACGGGTGAAGTCTTTGCAACAGTTTTGTCATGTCCGTCTGATATGTTGGGAAGGAATCTTGTAAAATAAAATATAATGTGGACAAACCCGAATCTAAAAAATCCTATAGTATTTTAGTTCTCAAAGATGGAGTGGGTCGGATCCATGTTTAACCATAATTGTAAGACTGGAATAATGTATAACAAATTAATGTCTTGATTGAATCTTTATAATACATTTGTTCCCTTTCCTGTTAAATCTGTTTAACTCCATGTGCATGTTAAGGAACGCCATATTTGCAAAGGATTTAATGCATTGCAACTTTTCTTTGAGACGTGTTTAATGCAAGTCTTTTTTATTTAGGGATGGCCTATGGAAAATGATTAATAATGCTTAATCTTTATATATATAACAGTTATGCGAATCTCTATACACAAGGCGACATCAGTAATCTTTAAACATGAATCTCTATACATAGAGCAATAATACGTAGGAGAATAAATAGCTCAATTACAGTTACTCTGAAAAAAATGTCTGACTGAAGGGATAATGGAGTAAAGATAAGCTGTATTTTAAACTAGAAATTTATCGGAGACCTTCTGGTCAAGGAAATTCATGTTAAAAACGATCAATCCAGAGACCCTTTTACATTGATTGAGCAACTTATTTTCACTCTAGGTGAGATGAATTTCATTAGTCTTCGACATTGTGATATTATAATCGTGTCTCGATTTATCATTGCATTCATTTGAGTTCAAATCAAAGTATACCTTCTAAATCAGAATCCCATCCTAGATTTGCATGCGTACAAGGTCAGAATTTCATCGTTGTGCAGTACATGCAGAAATGATTGAGGTTGAGGTTGAAAGAAGTATAATAAAAAAAAATGTTAATTGTATTTATTTTGAGTGATTATGAGTAATTATCATTGGATTTATTTTGCCTGATTAGAGAAATGATTGTTATCATTTCCCATTAACTTAAATTCTAAGTACTTCTAAATATAAATTTTATACTCTGTTTTAATAATTTATTAATTTGAGTCATCAGTTAAAAAAAAGATATATATTTATTTTATCGAATAGGAAAAGAGAAAAAGAACAACGAAAAGTTGACGGAAGTAGAATGCCTTCAAGATGGAACATTGTCATTGAGTTGAAAGAAACACACAGCGGCGTGTTGATGGCAGGTTCAGGTCTGCTGTCGATCATTATGATCCATGGCTAGAAGTCTTCCTTTGGTTATTCTGTTTACTTGTTAGATGTTGGGTTTTATAGAGAGCGAAAAGGTTTGCATTGCACGTGTTTGTCAGATTTTATGAAAATTTTCCAAAATCACCGAAAATTAATATATAAGTTTTGGGCGAATTTTTAAAGAATATCCATGGGCGTTTCTGCATAAATTGTTTGCATCAGTTTTGTTATGTGAGTGTGCAAGGTTGGACAAGGAATGTTGCAAAATGCAAAATAAAATGGATGGACGTGAATAAAGTATGTTAGCTTTTTAAAATATAATGGTTTGGATCCATGTATAATGACAATTGTAAGGTTGAGACAGTGTACAACGAATTAGAGTCTCCATTGAATCTTTATAATACATTTATTACGTTTCCTGTTAAGTCATTTTCAATCCCAAGTCCATGTTTAAATAGCGCCATCTTGGCAAACCATTTAATGCATTGCAACTTTTCTTCCAGACGTAGCTTAATCCACGACTTTTTTTTAATGAGGGAATGTGTATGGAAAATGATCAACCAAGTGTCTTCAAGCAACATACCGAGTTCTTGAAACAAGAATCTCTATTGCCATCGAGTTCTTCGAGACACACAGCGGCTGATGGCAGGCTACAGTTATGACCTTTGTTCTATTCGCAAGAAGCCGTCTCTCGAGATTTGACCGTCCTCTTTACACGTTCATGTCGCTTTCATCTATTCTGTGATATTATTGGGATGTCATGGTGGATTTAAGGACGCAAGCTGATAATTATAATGTTTATCTTAATGTCCATGTCGAATGAGGTTACTTAAGATTTCGTATTATCAAACCTCTTTATCTTGATGTTCACATGAAAGAGATTTTGATCCAGTTTATATACTCCAATGGTGGCCAATATTTATTTTGTCCGGATCTACCACATTGGCTCAGGGTTTCTCTTAATATCCATATCGCAGAATGTAGTGTCAAAGTCTCATATATTTAAGATATGTCTTCTCATGATTTAACATATTAATGTAATTAGAATTTAGTTGTTTTTGGTGAAATTTTTTGGATTTTCCCATGCTTGAGCTTTGGAAAAAATTGAGGTGAAATCTTGATTTGTGTTATCTAAACTAGTGTTTTGACTGGATATATGGATTCAGCACGCTCCAAAACTTCTAGGGCACTTCTATTGCATAGTATTATCTATCAAGCTTATGATTTCAATATATTCCTACCAGATTTTAGAAAAATTTAACCAAAAAAACCCACTTTAAAAACTTCCAAAAAATCGTGCTAAACACAACTCCAATTAAAACGATTTGCAACATCGGGTAATGTAATAAATGCAGAGAGCGTTGTTCTTACATTCCGACACTCTTATCAATCTGTGTTTCCCTAAAAACAAATGTCCTAATTATTTAGTATCACATCACAGTTTCTAGTATTAAATAGAAACAATTTAAAAATGTACTCTTCCCTACTGTAGAACTACAGGAATGTTCATTACGAACTTGGTAACTATTCCGATTTGATGATATTACAAACTAATTTACGTAATATTTATAGTTTTATGAAAGTTCGTGTAAAAGTTAATATGCTTTTTAGATGATGATGATGATGGTTAACGTCCACTGACACCAAATTTTGGTCTATCAAAGGTAAAGAAACAAATTATTTAGTTTGATTTAAGATTTTATTCCTATGCTCAAAAAGTTTGGAGAGAAGCCTCCCGAGCTCATTGTAACTTTGACAACGTGAAAGGTTAGGGAGGTCACTATTGCAACAAATATTTTTAAATTGAGATCTAATGTGGTTGTACGCAGGGCACTCTAAGAGGAAGTGATTTTCATCCTCGATGTTCGTATTCTCACAGAGATGGCAGAAACTTTCCATCCATGGTGTTTTAGGAACTATCAAATGACCCATTTCACTATGGAGCTCGTGAGAGTTCGTTCTAATCTTGGCTATATTAATTTTCTTCTTTGAGCTAATTAAAAGAAAGAGATACTTTTGATCTTCTAGGGTGGGGTTGATGACCTCCTTATAATATCTTAATTTTCTTTTAGCTCCTAAATCTTTCTCACACCACATTTTTTTCTTTGAACTTAGAAGTAACAATATTTTTAATGTTTTTAATGTCTTGCAATGCAACATTCTCATCAATCTCCCAATGGTTTAACCAGGCCCTGGTGTCTTTATACCAACCTCTTTTGAGCCTTAGGTGGTTTTCGCTGGAATTTATAGCTCCCTTAGAAAGTCTATGGTCTCCTATGTTATTGAGTTTGTGCTTGTACAACAGAAGCCTAGTCATAGCTAGGCTCTTGATAGGGGAAAGACCCACTTCTATAAGGAGAATAGGATAGGGTGTGTTGCTTTTAAGTTTGAGGTTATACGTTATAAACGCTTCTGGATTCGCTCAATCTTTCTCCAGGATTCTCTAGAGATGCTACAACCCCAAACCTCACATCCAGATAAGATAACCGGAGTGACTAAAGTTTCAAAGAGGAACTTCTTTCTATCCCACATTACGAGGTTTTCCGTTTTACAATTATTTTCAAGACCAAAATAGGCTTTCCATCCCCCATTAATCCTTTTCTCAATGCTATAGTTCCAGTTGAGCTTGTGATGAATATCAATTCCTAGGTACTTGTACGAAGACACTTCCTCCAAGTTACTATTGTCATACATAAAATTAGCATTTAGTAGCAACATAGATGACATTTTTAGCACATGTTCTTGGTCATCAGTACTCTTCACTGTCATAAACAATGGCTGGTGTGGAACTCCCAAGCCATAGAGGGCCCCGAATAATTGTGGAGCTAGGATGGAGCCATGAATCTATCCAACTTAAAATTCAAAGGAAAAACATACTCTAGGTCTATTAACTTTTATGTAGGGAAAACTGATTGTAAAGGTGAAAGAGAATATATCCACTCCATTTCATTTATTGTGCTTTGATAATGACTCAATCCAAGATTGTGGAGAAGAAGATGAAGAAAAAGAAGTCTTAACATGTAATGAAATCCCAACATAAGGATATGCCATTGTAGCAAGATAGCTTGTATACATGAACATTTAACTCTATACTAATAGAAGATTTTGAAATTTTTTGCTAGAGATATAATCCGCCTCTCTTTGCACCTTTTGGGGAAATTTCTAGTTTTAGTAAGTTAAAAATATGGTATGCATGATTATAGTTTTTATAAAGATTATACATCATGTATCATTTTTTTTTTGTTCTTTTTATATTAAATCAATGTAGTTTTCAAGATTGACATAACTCTTCACGTAATTCTTTAAAGTGTGCTATCTCAATGGAAGCGTGCCTGCCTTACAAGCAGGATGTTGGTGGTTCGATTCCATTGTGCGCTAACATGAATTAATCAAAGATTTTGTAGTTTATTTTTAATTAAATGTTTTTTATATCGATTTATTTCAATGGTGAGATATTTCTAGATTCATTGTTTTATATTGTCTCTAGAGAGACAACATCTAGTATTAAAGACTTATAGTCTCCAATCTGAGTGTTGTGTCTAGAGAGACAAAAATGAAATTGTCTCCTAAGAGACAATAATGCTTGTGTTATATATTGTCTTTATAGAGACAATTTTTTAAGACAATAATCTTTAAGACAATAATTTTTGAGACACTTGTTTAAAGACAATACACAAGGCTTTTTTTGTCTCAAGTTAAGACAACTTACCCAAAAATCATCTCAAATATTGTCTTAAAACCCCCCTTTATGTAGTAGTGTAATAACTTGGGTTTATTAGTCCATTGGGCTTATAATATCAAGGGTTTATTACTGTAAGATTGGAATGTTACAAAATGTAACCAACATAACATTGTGACAAACATTTTCTCAATATCAAAATAAGTCTAACAATCATTGTCGCAAAGTTACATTAGATTGTAACTTATTCAATGTTGCATTGTTACATTACTCAACTTGGATTTAATACAAGGTTTATAATATTAGGGTCTTTTAATATTTGGTTTCTAAGACTAAAGCTTAATATTGAGTTTATAATCTGTAGTATTAAGGTTTATAATATTAATCTTAGGGTTTACTATTAATCCCTTGGGTTTTTAATATTAATTCATTGGGTTTATCAATCCCTTAGGTTTATAATATTAATCCCTTAGGTCTATTAATTCCTCGGCTTTATAGTATTACTCTCGTGGGTTTATAATATTATTCCTAGGGTTTAATATTAACAAAGATTGTCTTAATATGAAAATCAACCATGGTCAACCATCTTCAATCATGGTCAACTATAGTCAAATATTGCATTTTGATAAAGATTATCTCAAAATGAAAATCAATTATGGTTAATCATGGTCAATCATTCTCAACCATGGTCCAACGTCACATTGTGACAAGTTTCGTCTCAATATGAAAATCAACCATTGTCAACCATGGTCAATCATTACCAACCATGGTCCAATGTGGCATTGTGACAATCATTGTCAATTTGAAAATCAACAATGATCCACCAAGGTCAATCATTGTCAACGATTCTCAACTATTGTCCAACGTCACATGGTGACAAAGATTCTCTCAATATGAAAATCAATCATGGTCAACCATCGTCCAACGTCGCATTCTGACAAATATTGTCTCAATATGAAAATAAACCATGGTTAACCAAGTTTTTTTTAGGGTTTATAGTATTAATCATACAGCTTATAAAAGGTTTATAATATTAATCACATGGTTTATATTCCTAGGGTTTATTGTTAATCCTAGTGCCTAAAGTTATTCCCCTTTTTTTATAATATTAATGCTAAGGTTTATAATATTAATCATACGGCTTATATTCCGAGGGTTTAATGTTAATCCTAGGGTCTAATGTTATTCCCTTGGGTTTATAATCCCTCGTTTTTTTAATTTTAATTCAAGGAATTTATTAATCCCTTGGGTTTATGATATTAATCTTAGGGTTTAATATTAATCCTTTAAGTTTATAATCTTTTGGGTTTATAGTATTAATCCTTTGGGTTTATTAATCTTACAATTTATGTTCCTAGGATTTAATATTAATTCTAAGGTTCAATGTTATTCCCATGGGTTTAAAACCCGTTAGGTTTCTTAATAGCATATGTTTATAATGTTAATCCTAAGGCTTCTAATATTAACCTTAGAGCTTAGTATTTATTTTAGGGTTTATATCCCTTCAGTTTATAATATTAATTCCTTTTGTTTAATATTATCCCCATGGGTTTATAATCCCTTGGTTTATGAGTCCTTTCTGTTTATGATATCAATCCCGTTCGTTTATTAATCTAAGGGTTCATATTCCTAATGTATAATATTATTCACAAGATTTATAATAGTAATCCTGGGGTCTAATTTAAATCTCTTGGGTTTATAATCCATTGAATTTATAATACAACTTCATTTGATTTATTAATCCCCTCGTTTAGAATATTATGTTAATTAAATTATAGGTTGAAATATAACTATTAATATAATATTGTATAAAACATAGTATTACATTAATCTATAGTATAATATTAATATAATAACCATATTATTATTTATATCATTATTAACAATAACAAATATTTATTTTTTAATAGCTACCTTATGCTATACACCTAATAATTATTAATGTGGTTAACATAAGCCTATCGGTATATATCCACCCCATTTACTAGTGTAATTATAAATGTACTTGATATGCACCTGTGTATTAATACCCATGGGTAAATATAATTTTGCTAATAGTATTAATTAGTTAATAGATATAATGAAATGAACCACACCATCCTTTTAAAATGATGACATTTTATGATAAAATCTAAAGAGGTATTATCCTAAACCTCGCGTTACTCTAAAAGTTTATTATGAATGCATATCTTTAAAATGTTGTAGTAGTAAAATCTTATGGACATAAGATCTAAAAACCAACCTTTATTTAAATAAAGTTAAATTAAAAAACAACTATCCGTTCGACATCAATTCAAAATATCTTGGACAAATATAAAGCCGTTGTTTGAGTAAAGATGAAGCATCTTTTAACCGCTGTCTTGGTGAGGATCATCTTTGTGAAATCTATTCATCCCAAATCTCATCTCATTGCTGGTTCAGAGTTTAATGGTATCAACGTTTTGATTTGCTCGTCTTGCATGTTATTAGATCTCTTTTGGTCTGCAAGTTCTTGGAGAGCATTATACATAAATTTCCAACGATCCTGAGAGAAGATGTTCAAGAAAAATAGGCGCCATCAACAGACGGTATATAATCTAGATCAATTATCCTTCCGTGAATTCAACCTTTTCGAATACAGATTAAACTTTTCCATATAAAACAGAATTCATTATTGCGCAGGGCACGGAGTTTTTAAATCGCAACGTGGTGGGGCAGGCAGTAGCACTTGAGTTTACGGTACAGTTTAAAACAGCGGACTAAGGAAAAGTGGAGCGAACTGCAGTGCCTTCACACATGGAGTTCACTGGAATAGATCGTCAGTTGGTGATCACTTCAATCCTGTACATGATGATCGATTTAATTACAGGTCTTGTTTTATTGGTAATCACCCTTCTCGAATGGCGCAGATCTGGGCGTGTTAATAAGTTGATGATAGCTTTAAGCATCTCTCTGATATTCATTCCTATGATAACGGCTAGTTTATTCCTTAGCTATCTTGAAGCCCACTCTATGATACGCAGCGAAAGCCGTCCTTCACAAAATTAGTTATCAGATTACATGTTTTGTGGCAAATGTTGTCAGCGAGGACTTCCATTTGGTTGCTGAAAATTGTTATTTGTTCATGTGCATTCGCTATGAAATATCCAATCAACAATCTTTGTTATATGTTCATGTGCATTCGCTATGAAATATCCATATAATTCGCAAACTTTGGAAACTTAGCTCGGGGTCTTGCAAACCAGGCGCTGTTATTAGCGAAGAGGGAGTTTCGTGGTAGGTTGCGCTATTGTAATTAGTATTTCTGGAATCTTTGGTTTCTCCTTTGTTGGGAGTAATTGAATGACTGGATGGAAATTCGCTGTTATATTGTAATCGTAAGATGATTTATAGGATCCTCCCTCTTGCCTGATACCACTCTTTGAATCACTGTACGGGTGAAGTCTTTGCAACAGCTTTGTCATGTCCGTCTGATATATTGGGAAAGGAATCTTGTAAAATAAAATATCATGTGGACAAACCCGAATCTAAAAAATCCTATAGTACTTTAGTTCTCAAAGATGGAGTGGGTCAGATCCATGTTTAACCATAATTGTAAGATTGGAATAATGTATAACAAATTAATGTCTTGATTGAATCTTTATAATATATTTGTTCCCTTTCCTGTTAAATCTGTTTAACTCCATGTGCATGTTAAGGAACGCCATCTTTGCAAAGGATTTAATGCATTGCAACTTTGCTTTGAGACGTGTTTAATGCAAGTCTTTTTTATTTAGGGATGGCCTATGGAAAATGATTAATAATGCTTAATCTTTATATATATAACAGTTATGCGAATCTCTATACACAAGGCGACATCAGTAATCTTTAAACATGAATCTCTATACATAGAGCAATAATACGTAGGAGAATAAATAGCTCAATTACAGTTACTCTGAAAAAAATGTCTGACTGAAGGGATAATGGAGTAAAGATAAGCTGTATTTTAAACTAGAAATTTGTCGGAGACCTTCTGGTCAAGGAAATTCAGGTTAAAAACGATCAATCCAGAGATCCTTTTACATTGATTGAGCAACTTATTTTCACTCTAGGTGAGATGAATTTCATTAGTCTTCGACATTGTGATATTATAATCGTGTCTCGATTTATCATTGCATTCATTTGAGTTTAAATCAAAGTATACCTTCTAAATCAGAATCCCATCCTAGATTTGCATGCGTACAAGGTCATAATTTCATCGTTGTGCAGTATGTTATCTCCTCAAAATCAGGCCTTGAAGGCTACAAACCAGGAAGACTTCAAGTAATTGTTTCAAACCAATCTTTTGACTAAGGCTTAGCCTCCTTAGCCTGAGAAGGCTCTCTCAAAGGGTTATTGATTTTGGTTAAAAATAAGAGGGCTAACTCTTGTTACATAACAGTGACAAATATAAAGGCTGGACAAACATTTCATAAGTTTCCATTGGGCCTATGGAGTCAATCACACTTCAGTAAACAATGGTACTGCCTTTGCATAGAAGTCACGGCACTTAGCATTTGAAAATTCAGAACACAACACATATGGAACCACAGCTCATAAATGCATACAGGAAATCAGAGCACAATCAGTGAATTCTGAGTGATTGTACACCTATGCAACTGCAAAAGACATTAAGGAAAAGATAAATTCATACATTCTGAACATAGAAATCCTTCATGAATCCTGAGAAGAAAAGCAGTCAAATTATATTACTGAACTCTGTCTTTACATAAGCCAAAACAATACTCTGTTATAAAATTTCCAACCCTCATTACATTGCTGTCTCAGCTATATATAGAAACCTTATTCTAACTAAATCGAGCTTCCTCCTCCAGCATGAGGGGAATTCGATAACTACCTCTAATGACACCTATCAGCTATTTAACCAACTAATAAATACAATAAAGTGCTGACTGGAGTTTTAAAAGAGTTCTAAATTAACTATAACTCTAACTCCTTTTTCCATGCATATGGCTTCTCCTTGTTCTTTGACACCTGGTCTTCTTTTCGATTTGGCTGAGCTGGATGTTTAATATTCCATATCGACTTTGAACACTGAGTCTTTAAACTGCTCAGAAGTATTAGGAGATTTCCCTTACTTCTCGGTTCCAGTTTTCCTCAAATTGCTCGAATGTACAGAAGTATGTCTTCTAGTCTTTATTAACCCAAAATGAACATATTGCCACGTCCATGCTGTGCTGGCCACCCTTTTCCATGTACCTGTGTGATGACAAAACTTTTCAAAAAGATTTGTCGCTTTGTCAATTATAATTGATCACTGAATTGTAACATGCAGCTACAGCAGTTTCGTAGCGCGCTACGAAACTGCTGTGTAATTTCAAAAGCACAGTCTTCCAGCATCAGTTATACAACATGACTTTATGTTGAGATCTGTTAAAACAACAAGACCTGAAATTGTATTCATTTATGCCACAGTCACCGGACAACCTACATAAACAATGTTTGAATCTGCGACTTTATTTCGATAAGTCTGCAGCTCCTTCAAATTTGTAGGCCCAGCCATAGGTTTGATATCTGAGTTCTTTATACAATTGCACCATCCAATGTCCAATGCTTCTATTTTTATAAGCCCTTTCAATCACCTTTTCCTCTATAGTGTACTCTGTACAAAAGCGGAAAAAATTGAACTTCTTTCTTCTGTCCAATTCCATGTGCACGATCCTGGGCTTGTAGATCAACTTGTGGATTCCAGTCACTGTCATACAAAATGACCACATCTGTTGTGGCAAGGTTAATACCAAGTCCTCCAGCTCTAGTTGAAAGCAATAAAACAAAATTTTCACTCCCTCCTTGATTGAAAGAATCTATGGAAGCATCACGATCTTCTCCTGAAGTATTCCCAACAATTCAACAATACTGATATCCACGGAACATACAATAATCCTCCTAAATGTCCAACAGTTTTGTCATCTGTAAAAAAAATTAAGAACTCTGGAAGCACGGTCTATCAGTTTTGGAACTATTTTGTCCGCATTGGTGATTAATTGCATGGCTATATTCAAAAGGCGCTTACACTCTCCTCCAGTCATTCACAACCTCCAAATCCTTTTGAAGCAATGCCTGGAAAAATTTCTTTTGCGCTATCACAACTTCTGTAACAACCATTGACGACAGGATCACAAGGTTCATTCTGCACTGCAAATGATGACTCTGCTTCTATGATGCTTCGGGTGATATTGGCTCTCCTTCTCGGCAAACTACATGATCTGCTACTAATTCTATCGCACCTTCATTTAATCGAACTAGCATCCCCTGCTTCCGCAGAAATGGTTCCATCTCATGCGTTAATTGTTCCAAAGGACCTTCATTCAACTCAACCGTTTCTGTTGCAAGTGACCCAGTCCTTGCAAAATCACGCTCTTCAAAAGTTTCAAAAATTCTCATAACCTCTTCTTTTGTTAAATTGGTAAAGAATAGACCACATTCACCATGTAACATCTCACTAGCTTTATGAATATCGTCCTTGACTTCATCAGCAGCTGTGCGACCCAATGCAATCTGTAATACTTTGTTTGATCCTAGAAAGAACCTGCTGCTACCCTTTAATCGGTCCCTGAGATCTTTGAACTTCACATATGGGATCACCGAATGTATAGCATTCGTATATTGCAACATCATGAAACAATCGCCACCTACACAGAGATCATGGGAAACTGACAATTCCTCCACATCAGCTTCACAGTAAGTAATTTTCATCATCTCATCAGGTGAAATCCACTCGAGCCCTTCACTGTTTCATCATATTTTCTCAGTTTGTAGCAGCAAACAGCACGATTGGCAAAACACATTAAACGGACTTCGTTGGCCATGGGATCCTCTGGGGCAATAGCTATCTTCGATATGTGCAGAGACCGAGGGGGCTTCGTCTTCACTTCCACCTTCGCTGGCAATCTCGGCACCCCATTAGATTGCAGGGATTCTGAATTGTTTAAACCTTATGAATTTTCTCCGTAGGCGCTCGGTTTCTTGGGGATTCTCTGATCTGAGACATCTTCGCTGGCGGGCTCGATCTTAGCTTCTTCTTCTTGGTGTTTTTGTTCTTCTTCTTCTGGGGTTTTTTATATCTTTCTGTTCTTTCATGCTCTTTTGTTGTGTCTCCCGCAAATCCTTTGAGAGACAGTTGTGAGATTCTTTCCACGATTGCAGATCTGACATTTGTTGCATCAGCTGCCAAATGTCAAATTCACTTTACCCTCTTAACACGCCGCTTTACATCTGAACCAGTAGAGCCATGGTGGCCTGATCTTTGTTTCTCGGGCACTTCGTTTCCGCAAAGCTGCTTCTTCCCACTTTTGGCGTATTTTTCCATGAGTTGCTTCCAGAATTTCGTAATCAGAACTATCAATATTCAAATCTAGAACATTTCTATAATATCCCGAAGAACTTTGCTTGCGATGTATTTGAGTACCTCTCATTGAAGTAAACGGTGGTTGGCTGCCATATTCAAACACAACTTGACAATCATCATCGTCCTCAGAAAGATCTGTAGATTGGGAACTAGGTGGCCAAGCATTAGGATTCTGCTCTACAGTTTGCTTGGATAAGGAACTTGTACTTTCATTAGAACTAGAATCACTTTCTATGCTTTCATCATCACCATCTAGTTCTGTATCAGAAATTACATTCCCAGAATTAATTTCTATACATGAATCATGGTCATCTTGTTCATTATCTGAACTTACATCACAAGTACTTGTCCCAGTGTCATCATCCTCATCATCTATAATAACAACATTATCCATGGGAATATTCCTACCACATGAACCAGTCCTTGGTACTGAAGATCTGACCAGCTTTTCTACTTTTATCTTTCGGTTTGCATCTTCCAATGTACCCATTGAACACTTCAGAGATTCTCTCCATGAATGCAAACTATATATTTTTTCCTTGCAGTGACTTGAGCTTCCTTCATCTACCTTAACCTTTGAACAATTCCCCGTAACTCCTCTTCCAGATTGTGATCCTTGATCCTCGTTATTTGCAGAAGATGATGCTACATGTTTTGCAGAACTATCTCTTTTAACCTGCAGTGATTATTTGTGATACCATTTCTTCTTTACCTTCAGATATTGCAGTTGCACATTGAACTAACAGCTGCTTGGAAGAGCTCCCTGTATGAACATTATCTTGCCGGTGACCAGTTGATGCATATGCTTCTTGTTGCAAAGAATTAGTTTGTGAAACAGAACATGAATCAGAGATATTTGCAACACTGGGATAATCTATGCTTCCATTAGAATAATCCTTCAAGGTTGTGCTCTCCATCGGAGAATGCATAGGGGAATCCTCATACAGGAGGTTTTCTGTTGTGTCTGCCCATTCCCTGTCAATATATGTGCTTTGAGCGGGGCTAATAATACTTGCTTCATCAATATCACTAAAAAGTTCTCTCTCCAACTCTTGCAGCCATTGCCTGATGTACTCTGGATTTTCATCAAAGATACTACCATGTATAGCTCCTCTTTGGCAATCTGATGACGGAAAATTTAGGTAACCTGATGTATATTCCCCTGTGAGATTCTCACTAGATGCAGATTTCTGGAGGGAAGCAGAACTCTGTACAATAGGCATGCTAGGATTTTGACCTCCACTGGATACCAGAACTTCGGCCAATGTAGCGGGATTATAGGAAAAACCTTGAGAATGAAACACAACAGTATTATTTGTATGTTGATGATAAGATCCAACACTGTGACATGTTGAGTCAGATATTCCCACAGAATCCATAGGAGACAGAGGTGATATGGGTGAGCTATGGTTGTGTTGCTTTGCTACGAAATCACCAGAAACATGCTGCGCTGCGAAAACACCTAAAGCTGACTTATACGCTACGAAATTATTTAAGGAGCTTTGTGACACATAGTAATTTTTGAACAAAACTGACACATGGCTATGAGACGGGGATGAATGAGAATGACCGGTGACAAATGAGAATACACAGTTGACTCAAGGCTCTAAAAACCAAAATCAAACTTAGACTAGCACCGAATTTTTTTACCATCAAACTAATGTGAGCGGTTTTGAAATTAGAATTCTTGAGTGATAACACAGTACATGCAGAAATGATTGAGGTTGAGGTTGAGGTTGAAAGAAGTATAATAAAAAAAAATGTTAATTGTATTTATTTTGAGTGATTATGAGTAATTATCATTGGATTTATTTTGGCTGATTAGAGAAATGATTGTTATCATTTCCCATTAACTTAAATTCTAAGTACTTCTAAATATAAATTTTATACTCTGTTTTAATAATTTATTAATTTGAGTCATCAGTTAAAAAAAACATATATATTTATTTTATCGAATAGGAAAAGAGAAAAAGAACAAGGAAAAGTTGAGGGAAGTAGAATGCCTTCAAGATGGAACATTGTCATTGAGTTGAAAGAAACACACAGCGGCTTGTTGATGGTAGGTTCAGGTCTGCTGTCGATCATTATGATCCATGGCTAGAAGTCTTCCTTTGGTTATTCTGTTTACTTGTTAGATGTTCGGTTTTATAGAGAGCGAAAAGGTTTGCATTGCACGTGTTTGTCAGATTTTATGAAAATTTTCCAAAATCACCGAAAATTAATATATAAGTTTTGGGCGAATTTTTAAAGAATATCCATGGGCGTTTCTGCCTAAATTGTTTGCATCAGTTTTGTTATGTGAGTGTGCAATGTTGGACAAGGAATGTTGCAAAATGCAAAATAAAATGGATGGACGTGAATAAAGTATGTTAGCTTTTTAAAATATAATGGTTTGGATCCATGTATAATGACAATTGTAAGGTTGAGACAGTGTACAACGAATTAGAGTCTCCATTGAATCTTTATAATACATTTATTACGTTTCCTGTTAAGTCATTTTCAATCCCAAGTCCATGTTTAAATAGCGCCATCTTGGCAAAGCATTTAATGCATTGCAACTTTTCTTCCAGACGTAGCTTAATCCACGACTTTTTTTTAATGAGGGAATGTGTATGGAAAATGATCAACCAAGTGTCTTCAAGCAACATACAGAGTTCTTGAAACGAGAATCTCTATTGCCATCGAGTTCTTCGAGACACACAGCGGCTGATGGCAGGCTACAGTTATGACCTTTGTTCTATTCACAAGAAGCCATCTCTCGAGATTTGACCGTCCTCTTTACACGTTCATGTCGCTTTCATCTATTCTGTGATATTATTGGGATATCATGGTGGATTTAAGGACGCAAGCTGATAATTATAATGTTTATCTTAATGTCCATGTCGAATGAGGTTACTTAAGATTTCGTATTATCAAACCTCTTTATCTTGATGTTCACATGAAAGAGATTTTGATCCAGTTTATATACTCCAATGGTGGCCAATATTTATTTTGTGATCTACCACATTGGCTCAGGGTTTCTCTTAATATCCATATCTCAGAATGTAGTGTCAAAGTCACATATATTTAAGATGCATGGCCATGTCAAAAAGGTTTGATATGTCTTCTCATGATTTCACATATTAATCTAATTAAAGCTTAGTTGTTTTTAGTGAGATTTTTTGGATTTTTCCGTGCCTAAGGAAAAAATTGAGGTGAAATCTTGATTTGTGTTATTTAAACTAGTGTTTTGAGTGGATATATGGATTCAGCACGCTCCAAAACTTCTAGGGCACTTCCATTGCATAGTACTATCTATCAAGCTTATGATTTCAATATATTCCTGCCAGATTTTAGAAATATTTAACCAAAGAAACCCACTCTAAAAACTTCCAAAAAATCGCACTAAACACAACTCCAATTAAAACAATTTGCAACATTGCATAATGTAAAAATGCAGAGAGCGTTGTTCTTACATTCCGACACTCTTATCAATCTGTGTTTCCCTAAAAACAAATGTCCTAATTATTTAGTATCACATCACAGTTTCTAGTATTAAATAGAAACATTTTAAAAATGATGTACTCTTCCTACATGAACGTTCACTACGAACTTGGTAACCATTCCGATTTGATGATATTACAAACTAATTTACGTGATATTTATAGTTTTATGAAAGTTCGTGTAAAAGTTAATATGCTTTTTAGATGATGATGATGATGGTTAACGTCCACTGAGACCAAATTTTGGTCTATCAAACCTAAAGAAACAAATTATTTAGTTTGATTTAAGATTTTATTCCTATGCTCAAAAAGCTTGGAGAAAAGCCTCTCGAGCTCATTGTAATTTTGACAACGTAAAAGGCTAGGGAGGTCACTATCGCAACAAAGATCTTTAAATTGAGATCTAATGTGGTTGTATGCAGGGCACTCCAAGAGGAAGTGATTTTCATCCTCGATGTTTGTATTCTCACAGAGATGGCAGAACCTTTCCATCCATGGTGTTTTAGGAACTGTCGAACGACCCGTTTCACTATGGAGCTCATGAGAGTTCGTTCTAATCTTGGCTATATTAATTTTCTTCTTTGAGCTAGTTAAAACAGAGAGATACTTTTGATCTTCTATGGTGGGGTTGATGATCTCCTTATAATTTCTTAATTTTCTTTTAGCTCCTAAATCTTTCTCACACCACATTTTTTCTTTGAACTTAGAAGTAACAATATTTTTAATGTTTTTAATGTTTTGCAATGTAACATTCTCGTCGATCTCCCAATGGTTTAACCAGGCCCTAGTGCCTTTATACCAACCTCTTTTGAGCCTTAGGTGGTTTTCGTTGGAATTTAAAGCTCGCATAGGAAGTTTATGGTCTCCTATGTTATTGAGTTTGTGCTTGTACAATAGAAGCCTAGTCATAGATAGGCTCTTGATAGGTGAAAGACCCACTTCTATAAGGAGAATAGGATAGGGTGTGTTGCTTTTAAGTTTGAGGTTATACGTTATAAACGCTTCTGGATTTGCTCAATCTTCCTCCAGGATTCTCTAGAGATGCTACAACCCCAAACCTCACATCCATATAAGATAACTGGAGTGACTAAAGTTTCAAAGAGGAACTTCTTTCTATCCCACATTATGAGGTTTGCCATTTTACAATTATTTTCAAGACCAAAATAGGCTTTCCATCCCCCATTAATCCTTTTCTCAATGCTATAGTTCTAGTTGAGCTTGTGATGAATATCAATTCTTAGGTACTTGTACGAAGACACTTCCTCCAAGTTACTATTGTCATACATAAAATTAGCATAAGTGTCCTTCTTGGATTTGATAATCATAACTTTTGTTTTGTTAGTGTTAACAATCATACCCATGGTAGAGCAGAAATCCGTAAGAAGTATAAGTTGCTTATCAAGATCAGATAGGCACCTTGCGAGAAGAACAATATTGTTAGCGTAGAGAAGAAGGATGATGACTATCCTAGCTAAGATCGTGCCAGCACATCCTGCTTCCTCTAAACAACCTTCTAGCTTGTCGATGTAAATGCCATATAGGGTAGGGGAGAGAGGGCAACTTTGTTTAACTCTGATATTACACTTAATATCTTTTGACCACGCCTCATTGCTCTTTAACTTGGCAATTACATTCTCGTATAACCTTATAGCGGCAACTCTCAACTCAAAAGGAAACTTTAGCTCTTCTAATCTGTTCCAAAGGTTGTTTCTAGGAACCGTATCGAAAGCCTTTCTAAAGCCCACAGAGCAACAAAAGAGATTGGATTTATTATTGCGGCATTCCTCCACAATGATCCTAAGCATAACAAGGTGGTCTGTTGTTGAGTGTTGCTTTCTAAAATCCGCTTGGCCTTTAGCCCGCTTACCTTCACTTTCAAGCCATTTGCTCAACTTCCTTTCCAAAATAATACCATACAAATTGGCTAGGAAACGGCTAATCATAATTCTCCGATAATTAGAGGGGTTGTGTGTATCCCCACTTTTAAAAATAGGGATAATGAGGCTTTTAGGGAACCCTTGCTTGACCGCTTGATTGAAAAGCTTGTGAATGTGGGGGATAAGGACACGATCTCCAATTTTTAAGATTTCCGCCTGGAAAACTTCAATGTCCTTAGCTTTCCCATTAGCCAAGTGATTAACCCCAAAATCAATGTCTTGTAATGAGAAAAATTCTTTCGTTGTGAGCAGGGTTTCAAAGTTATCTATGACATTTGGATATTCATAAAGCTTTTTAAGATAGGAATTCTAGTCGTGTAAAGCAATTTTATTATTATCTTTAGTTTTCCTAGTTAGAATCTGCCTCCAGAATTTCTTAGGAGCCACCTTAGAGATGTGTAAGAGATTCTCTTGTCTTTTACAAATATACTGCCTTTTTTTCCTTTTAGTTAGGGCTTTGTATATTTTTATCTTGCTAATTCTAAGAGATTCATCAACAACTTCCTTAATTTCTCTCCTCGCACTTTTACAATCTTTGTCATACCATGGGTTGGTTTTGTTATTTCTTTTATTACTTGAAACTTCAATTGAGAACTTGTTAATAGAATATGAGAGGGTTGTAGTAAACTTATGATAGAGATCTTCTATGTTGTCTATACTAGATAAAGGAAGCAAATTAGTTTTTAATTCATTTACATAGAGATAATTTTTATTTCTATCAAAGATTAACTTCTTTTGGCTATAAGGATTATCTTCTATGGGATCTCTATGCATGACAAAATTGAGAGTTATAAGTAAAGGCCTATGATCAGAATCAGGCTCGTGGTCGTTTAAGATGTCAGAATTTGTTATTTTGTTGTATAGAGGGAGATCGGAGATAACATAGTCTACCACACTGCTACCAAGCTCATTGATGCAGGTCATCTAGCTAGAATTGGGCCACTTCTTTAGACCGTTGCAAATTATGAGATCTTGAGCACTACAAAGCTTGATTAGCTCCGACCCAAACAAATTCTCCTCGAGGTCTTCAGAGCTCCTTTTGTACCAGCTATCCAGAGGAAGGTCTTCTCTAACCAAAGAGGATTAGGGTTGGAAAGATTTCTTAGAAGAATAGCTTGGTTGCTTGAAGTTCGAGCAGTCAAGTCACCCATTAAAATGATATTGCCTTCATTCCTTAGGCTAGAAATATCATTCTCTAAACCATTATAAGGATTATTTTTATCTAGATTCTTTTTCTTATAGAAGTTAGAATTGATGGGGGAGAAATAATAGATTGCTATGTAGGTCTTTTTATCATAAATGTTAGTAATTTCTATCCAACTATATATATTTTTCTAAGTAATGATGATCTATTAAAGTAAAAAGGTAAAATTACATGGAGGCTCCGACCTCTATGGTGCAAAACAAAGTTATCTCTGTATGAATCTTAGAATACAAAAAACAAGACTGCCCACAAAGGGGAAACCAGTATGAGTGTATCCAAAAAATAAAGCTCACGCAGGGGTACCAGTTCATAAACAAAAAGAGTATAAACCCAGTCAGATTCCAGTCAGCATGAAATGAGTAAACCCCGTTGTGATCCAGTCCAAATGAGACATACAGTCAAAATAGAAAAAAACATGATTCAATGCAGCGGCGCCCACCTGGCAGGCTCAGCGGTCCAATGGAGCCCACTAGGCATCAGGTGGTTGCTCTTCCACTACGTAGCAGTCGTAGTCCACCCTGTCCACTGGTTCTTCCACGACGTGACAGCCGTAGTCATCCCCCTCTACCACCGCAACAGACATGCAACCTTGGCTGCCTCCGACCTTTTGCGTGTCTCCCTTGCGTCCATCTCCTACATGCTTTCCACTAGCCATATCCTCGCCATGCAAGGTGTTGCCATATCTTTCTCTATGCCTGAACAAAACAATCTTCCTTTCTATGGTTGCTCTAGCTCCTATATCACCCAGCTCCTCGACCTTCTCCTGCATGCTTGGTGTCACTTTCTTTGGTTCTGGTTCTTGTGTCCAGGCGATTTGCACCTCATGCTGATTCAATTCCTCATTGAAAGCCACAGTTATGGTAGCGAGGATGGTTGGTTGATTCATCATGCTCTAAAAGCGAAACGGGGTAGTGTGGTAAGAGGGGTGAGGGGGGTTAGGAGGGCCAATCATTTGAGTGGCAACATTCACTCTACGGGCACCATGAATCTGTGCTCAGCCTCTTCCACTACGGGTATGGGGGTTGTTGCCAGAGAGATGACCTCTGAATTAGCCAAAAGAGGGGGAGGAGGTAGGGGCTTCTGAATCAGGGGTGGGCGGCGTGGCTAGGCGAGTGCTACAGCCTCGACTACTTTTGCGTCTGCTACGCATTCTATGCCTAATCCACAACATTGTGTGACCAGCAGGTTGGCTATTGGAGTTTTGAGCGGGGATAGTTGAATTATGACCAGAATTAGAAGCATGTAGGATATCGTTTGGTCTGGGGTTTTTGGTGTTGATTGGGTTGGAGGTAGAGGAATTCTGGGTAAAATTCAAAGCACAGTGGGTCGAATAGGTTAAGTGGTGTCCATTGCCCAAATCCACATAGCTTAGAAGCCAGCAACGTCGCCCCGTGTCTGTGCGTGTGTTCGGCTCCTCTGCTTGTGGGGGGCAAGAGCATCCAAGTGGGGAGGGGGAGAATGAATTTTTGTTGATATTCGCCATGGCCTTAAGCCTGCTATAGTTTCCTCGACCAGTGCACCAGATAAATGGTGCCTGCCTGTAACTGGTATTTTTCCATAATTTGGCATGGAGGAGGATGCGTGTGACCATGTGGCTCTGCCGTCTGTCGTTCTCATGTCTTATTGGCATTGAATTCCCATTAATCACCCGCATCCGAGTTTCTATCCAACTATATTGGTTGTAAGGGTCATTTTTATAAATCCTAGAATGGGGAGAGATGTTCTTCTTAATGTAACAAGATATACCCCCAATGCCTCTACGTGAGGATTGCTTATTCCAGGTAGACCATAATGTAAAGCCATCTATGTTAGGGACCTTAGATTCTTCGTGCTCCCAAGTTTCAATAAGAAAAATAATATCAACATCATTCGAGATCCAACTTAGCTTGGGGCCTTTGTTCCATGGAAAGCCTCGATAGTTCCAAGAAAGAATTCGGAGCACGTTGAATTGCTATTTATTATTATCTTTTTGGTTTCTATCTCGAATAATAGCTTTTCTATTTCTGATTATTGCCCATTTTCCTGCCTTCCTAGCTTCCTTTACCTTTTGAACCTCCTTTCTCAATTCTACTTGATCTTCTGGAATGAGATCTTCATTTATAAATATTCTTGTTCCTTTTAGAATTGAGGTTTTACTAAGTATGTCATTCTTATGGTCAATAGAGCTCACCTTTATTCGAATTAGCCTTCCTTTATTCTCAGTTATTTTCCCCAACCTTGTTGCTTCTGTGAGACACGTTGTTTCAATTTGTAATCTGTTATGCAATTCTGTCTGGGCTATGACTAAAGTATCCTCGTCTACCTCCTCTTTCAAACCAAAGATTATAAGGTTAAAGGCCCTTTTGTTACACTCATGGTCTAATTCTATCAATTTTTTCATTTCATCTTTAATTGGTTTGATATCTAATTTACCGGCCACACTATTTAGGGTGAGGCAGCTATTAACTTTTTCTTCTAGCTCTTTAATCATTTCCTTCATTTTAAGACTCTCTAAAGTATCAGCATCTACTTACTGGGATGTTTGGTTTATATCTTGGTTTTGTTTTTCTATAACCTGCAACCTAGTCTCCATTGCCTCCATTTTATTCTCCAATAGTTCTATATTATTTTCTAATTTTTATTGATCTTGTCTTCAAGAGATGTGAATTTATTTTTTCAGCATGGCTACTAACTTTGTTTGTAGCTTGACTTCTCTTTCTTCTCTATGTTTCTCTAAAGACTCTATATACTCATAAAGGCTCTGTAGAGTAACCATGGTAGGTCTACCTTTGGTAATCTTTGGTAATTGTGGTGAATTATTCATACTTGAAAATATATGAGCATATATGTATTAGAAAAATATAAGGAATGTGTGCACCTGATATCAGCAAGGCGGACCGCAGACACACATGCCCCAGATTGTTTTTTTATTACCACAGAGAGATCGTGAATTTTTACCGTAGAGAGATCGTAAATTATGACCGCAGAGATCTTACTACATAGAGATCATAAATTATTACCGCAAAGAGTCACCCTAAATTATTATTGTAGAGAGATGGTGAATACATCTATTTTTTGAACTAATAATTTATAAATTAAAGCAATTGAAAATATTATAAATATATCTAATATTATATAATTCTATAAAAAAAATCATAAACCTATATTATTTTTAGAAAAGAGTAACTACTTCAAATCATAAATTTTAATATCCCTCTTAAAAATGAGAAATAATTTCGTTATTAATAAATAGCTAAAATCTAAATTCCTATTCATAGATTTAGTTATTCCAAGTGGATCTAGTTGAAAGCACACTTTCAAAAGTTGATTTGTTCTTCTAGTTAAACACTTCACATTCTACTCATTCCAAGTAGATCTAGTTGAAAGCACACTTTCAAAAGTTGATTTTGTTCTTCTAGTTAAACACTGCACATTCTACTCATTCTAGGTTGGGGAAGCACACCCAAACCCTAATTCATAGTTTTCCATTTTGGAGCATACAAAACATAGTTACTAAACTTGAAAAGAAATATGTATAAAACTCAATATGGAAAAAATTCCAAATTATATATCTTACAAATATTTATAAATAAGAATTTATTAATCTTTGTTACATGAATTAATTATTTTAGTAACTATAAACTTATTATTTTCTACTCTATTTCAATATGACACTGATTGTTTTTCAAAAAAGCAACTTTTCTAATATACAATTGAGTGTTTATATACCTTTTAATATAGAAATTTCCATTTTATATAGAAATTATATATCTTACAAATATTTATAAATAAGAATTTAATGATCTTTGTTACATGAATTTATTATTTTAGTAACTATAAACTTACTATTTTCTATCATATTTCAATATGACACTGATGGTCTTTCACAAATACAAATTTTCTAATATGCAATTTACTATTTATATAACTTTTAATATAAAAATTTCAATTTTATATAGAAATTATATATCTTACAAATATTTATAAATAGAAATTTAATAATTGTTGTTATAAATTTATTATTTTAATAAATATAAACTGACTATTTTATCCCATATTTCAACATGAAACTGATTATTTTTCATAAATACAATTTATTCTTTATTCTTTATAAAAAATTTAATATAGCAATTTCAACTTTTTAAATATTAAATTTTTTATTAACAAAAAAACTTTACAAAATTAAAGCACAATTATATTTTTTTAATATAGATTTTTATTTTTTATCTTTTAAAATATTAAATTTTATAATTCGCAATTTTTTTATTATCAAATTCCAGTTATTATAACTTTTTAAAATATATCGGATTTTAACTTTTTATTTTATACCAAAAATAACGGTATTAAATTTATTATTCACATAACCCGGACCGAATTCGAATTAACGAGTTTTCACTCGAACTGAACCCAATAGCCGTATTTTCGAATTTTATGGTTTTTTATTATATTTGATATTTGGTGGCAGTGTAATAAATTCATGAAATGGAACATATAATTTTTATTTAAAAAAATTATAATTATAAAAAATTATGCGTTTAAAAGTGCTGTCATTTTTCATGCCATTTATAATGCATATGATTCTATTATAATAGATGCTAGGTTATTTAACCAGACAAATCTCCTTAACAAGTTTATATTTAACGAGACAAATCTCCTTAAAAAGTCTAAAATTATAAGGAACATATTATTTTAACGTGTTATGTCATTTTTCATGCAATCTATAATGCATATGTTTCTATTACGATAGGTGTTAGGTTATTTAATCACACAAATCACTTTAAAAAAATATAAAATTATAAAGAACCTGAGTTGTTATTTTTATTTTTTTAATTTATAATATTAAATATTATATATATATAATAAGAAATTTATTATATTTTTGAAATTAGAATGAGAAGACTTTCACGTAGTGATGAAAGGTATAATCAAGTTAATGTTATTTGTTATTTTGAATTTTATTTTACCTTGTAAAATATCTCGTGGAAGTTGTTTGTGCTGGCAAAGAAGCTGTTGAAGAGTGTTATTGTGTGAAGATCCATAGGTTCGTATATTCATTACAGAAGACATAAAAATTGCACTAGAAATTTCATTTTCTCCTTCGGAAGAAGTGCTACAAAAATTGGTATCAGAGCTAGTAACGTCTGGTTCATACGGGTATTTATCTTTTAAACTCTCACAAAAAGATAACATGTAACTAGGAAGAAGATCTGTTTCATTTAAAGAACTTTAGAAAGAAGAAACACTGGAAAATAATTTTGATATGGCAAATTTGTTTCATAGTGCATCATCTTCAATGGTTAACTCTGCAGAAATAGAGTTAATAGAAAGTCAGCTATCAGCCCGATGGGCTCTCCCTTTCATAAGCCCATTAGAAGTTTATGCTGATTTTTCTGTGTTTCATTTGAAAGTTATAACTAGAGTCACTGTCAAAGAATGTGTCTCTCAAATCCAAGAAAATGCCGAATCCATTCAAACCATTTCCCTTTTAGATCCTAAAAAGCTTCAGGAAGAAGCTCGAAGACATGGTACTTCTTATCTACATCTTGGCTATATCTTGGTGGGCATAAATTCTTTAACCCACAGAGGGCTTAATACATATGTGTTGGCTACTATCAGAGATCTCACGAATAACATATATATTGATTCATTAATTGGTGGTATCATGACTCCTTTATCAAATGGTTATGTATGGTTTGATTGCCACCTAAATTTATCAGTATATGTGTATGATGAACATATTAAGGACATCCTCCAATTGCAAATCAAAACTAGTGGTTTTGATATGAAAAGAAGGACAAACATTGCAATTCATACTAGAGGGTGTTTTAGGCACACCAACACATTATAGCAAACCATTCTGCATACACCCAGTCAAAAGTCAAAAGCCAGCACCCAGGTAATCACTGATGCTCACAATAAAAAAATTGAGCATCAGACCATCAAATGGGAAGAGGTCAACTTTCTTGAAAGCTGGGTAGTAGATCTAGCTCAGTCGCCCAAAGTTCAAAGTATCACGACTGCTCAGATACAAGAAGGAACAACTAAAGCTACTTTGTTCTTCCCTAGAAGATCTACCTTGGATTGCAAAAGAATACAAGAAGCCTGTCAAGCCACAAAATACCATTTAAACTTAGATCATATTTCATGTCAGCCATCCACTTCTACATTTGTAAATACTCCATCTTTAAGCTGCTCACACGTTGATTTATTTGAACTTGCTCAGTTATTACATTTTTCCACTCTCGAAGTAAAATGTCATGTCTGCCAAACAGTAGTTTGCTTACAATCTCTTGTAGAGCTTGTTCTCCACAAAAACCATAATCCTAGGATTGGTGAATCTCCTCCTACCACTTCTAGAAATTCTTGCCCAAATCCCAAATGTGCAGATATATCATTTCCTCATGATACTATCATGATGATACATGAGTTACCATCTCTTGAAAATGAAGATCCACATCTTACTTAAATGTTTAGTAAGATGCATTCTCCTAGAACTCAGTGATATGGTTTAGGATACCTTGAACAAATTGACAGTATAATTCCTTCGTCGAGATTCCAAAACTTTGTTCCCTCAAACTACAAAAATCCATCAAAACCAGAGATGTATAATTTTTTCTCTATTATGGATGGATGCCCAAAGAACAAAATTCATGCCAAATGGAAAAAAATATGCATTGGGATCTACATCCTCACCCTGAGGCCCAAGAATTTGATCTTAGTACAACTGCTCAAGAGAAAAATACACTTTCCCTACAATGGAAAAGATTTATGGAGAACACAAACTCATGGATCTCCTTTTATACTGGGAGAAAATTAGGAGACCAAACAAAAATAGAAATGGAAGATGTAGAATCATCATCTACATAGAAACATTCTTGGATA
Source organism: Pinus tabuliformis (assembly GCA_031772625.1). Lineage (NCBI taxonomy): Eukaryota > Viridiplantae > Streptophyta > Pinopsida > Pinales > Pinaceae > Pinus > Pinus tabuliformis. The sequence continues at coordinate 1,521,962,315 of CM062820.1, read as the reverse complement.
GCATGTGATGGAAGAAAACTAGAAACCAACAGTACTTTCCCTCCTTTCAAGGGAATTGTGCTAGGAGAAGCAGCAAACACTACCAAAGCCATTCGTTTAGAGTCAAAAGATGACTCAGCCCTAGGGATAGATGGAAGGATACAAAAAGCCAGTGAACAAATCAACTGGACAAACTCTGCAATTAAAGGGCTTGAAATGAATATGGAAAAAACCACTGAGCAAAAGGAATGCTTTGATACTATACAAGTTGGTGTAAATAATGTAAATAAGAACTTAAATGACATTAATTTTTTAGTTTCAGTTTTGAAAGGATTTGTCAAAGAATCTCTAGCATAGATAAAAGAGATGGATAAAAGAATGGATTTGGGACTCAAATCCACTCAAGATCTCATAAGAGATCTTTCTGAGCATTTTGACAATCTCATTATAACTCCAAAAGATAAAAACATACCCACTTCCATGTTGTTTAGCCATCATGTGCCCATCCAGCATGCGAAGAAATATATAGAGAAATTCCCTTTTCTCTTCCCCAAAGAAATGCCCGAAGGACAAGCTGAATCTCCTAAAAAGTTTATTTTTTCATTCATAGAAGACATATTCAAAGAAGAAAACCCTAACTCCTCGAGTCACCATCTTTTTCCCATATATGAACCATTGTCCAATCAATACACCAAATATCCAGCCCTTGATCTCAGTGGAAAAGGAAAACTTCCTGAGACACATACTTTTCAGTATGGTTACTACAAAGAATGGAATATAGATGGACTAAGTGCTAGCCAAATCAGGCAAATGATTGATCAAATTTATACTGAATACAAACAAATTTGTATGAGGGGAAAGTCTGAAGTTGAATCATGTAAAACCCTCATACAATGTTTCACAGGCTCCTTACAGAGATGTTGGGAAGCAGAGTCTTCTACTACTCTAATTGATCAATTGAAATCAGAAGTAGTAAAAGATGAAGAAGGAGATATATTCCATAAAGAGGATGGAGATCCCAAAAATAACATGATAGGAGCTTTAACCTCATTCATCCTTGAACACTGGTGTGGGGAAACTGTTGAAATTGCAAATAAACATGAAATGATTCTAATGAATCTAAAATGCAGAAAAATGTCACAATATGAAGACTTTCACAGGGATTGGACTCAAAGAATTTATGAGGTTAAAGACAGCCAAAATGCCTTATGGAAACAAGTCTACTTAGCAACACTTCCATCTAAATTTGTAGAATATATCCAAAGGCAAGAAGTTTTCCAAACATCTTTTGAGACATATACATGGGGAGAAATATATTGTAACATCAAAAAAACATTGGTAGGATTATGTACTAGCATGAAGGTAAATAAGTCTCTACATAAATTATCTAGACTACCTGACAGTAAGTCTATCTACAACAAATATGGATTATCAATTGATGATCCTATTGTACATAAAAGAAAGATCAGAAATTTTTTGAAGAAAAGACAAAATCAACCAACCAGAAATATCCCTGAGAAAACAAGAAAACATCCTAGGAGAGGGTATTACATGACCATGCCCAACACACATTATTTTGCGCCAAAGGATATTCACCTCAAATTGCAAAGGAAACAAATGATCACTTGTTGGCTATGTGGATAAAGTGGGCATACAACAAATATGTGTCCTAAGGGAAAAGAATCCAGACCAAACATAGGTAGGAAGTCACAAGAACAATTCCTCAAAAGAACTCAGAGACAGGTAAGAATATCAGTAGTTCAATTCAAAGAGAAAGTGCATTTGATGAAACAAGACTGTTGTAGTTCACCAAAATCAACTGAGTCTAGCAATTCAAACCCGGATTGTAGTGATGAACATATAAACATGCATATAAAATAGTGTGATTGCACAAATACTGACGAATTTCATTACAACCTCTCTGAAACTGAATCAGACTTTGATTCAGAAGAACAAGATGAAAAAACTACACAGAAAGAAAAGGTGTGTATGGCACATACCACAAATGATGATGAATCTAATGTACTTTCAAGCATCAAGATGCTTGCAGAAGGAGAAATAAAGGAAAAACTCTTAGAAACATTCCTGCAAACCATGCATAAAGGCACTAGTAGTTCTTCAAAAGGTACCATCTCTAAAGCTTTGTTTGTGGATGCCTCTTATGAAAAGAATACAAAGCATTTTCAAAGAAACCATCAACATAAAAATCCCAGATCCTTGACCCTAGGGGATGTCAGCCATGAAATTCATCACCTAAAGAAAGAAATGTTGAGATCAAAATAAAATTTTCAAAAATAGAAAAAGAAAAAAAAATAGAGAAAGGAGATTATTGGATAAATCCCAATGGAGAGATTTACGAAGGGAAACAACATGAGAATTTGGGATTTGGGAATATGAAAATAATGACCATACAATATCAACAACATTATGTGTTGTTAAAAATAGATATCCAAGGAGAAATCTTCACAATGAGAACATTAATAGACTCAAGAGCAAATATTAATGTTTTGAATAAAAACCTAATCCCTGCAAAATTTTGGACAACTGCACACATGCAAGTTACTGGAGTAGGAACTTAAGAATTCAAATATGAAGTTCCTAAAGCCACAATATGTTTCTCAAATTACTGTATGAATGTAAAAGTTGTAGTTGGAAATATTCCCATAGATTGTATCCTATGAAATGTTTTCCTAGCTGTTGAGCCACATGGGTCAGCCAGATTACCAGATGGTAAGGCTGGTTATTTCATATCCATCCCCAACCATAAGGATTTTTTCAAACTATTACTCTACCATTTATCTAAATTCCCGGGATCTCTACAATGGTCCAAACCATGCAAGAAGAAAGTCTGACAACACAAAAGATAGAAGAAATGAAATATTTCAAAATTTCCTTAAGGATAAAATAACGACTCCAATCCCTCAAATTGAAACACATGATTTGAAATCTAAAAGAATGTCTTGAAAAAAAATGTTGTCATGAAAACCCAAATTCTTATTGGCACAGGAAGCAACACACAGTCAAATTTCCCTTCAAAGAAGACCATGAAGGAAAGCCCTGCAAAAGTCAGGCAATACCTATGAACAAAGAATATCAAGTATTATGTCAAAAAGAGATTGCAGATCTCTTAAAAAGAGGGTTAATCAAAGAAACTAGCAGCCCCTGGAACTGTTATGGATTTTATGTCAATAAACACTCATAACAGATTAGAGGGGTCCCCAGATTCAATATAAATTACAAACCTCGACATACTGTCCTAGCCGATGACACATATCCAATCCCCCACAAAATCAGTTTGATAAGCAAGATAGCGGGTGCCAAAATATTCTCCAAATTCGACATGAAATCTGGTTTTTGGCAAGTTGCCATACAAGAAGAAGATAGGTTCAAAACTACTTTTAGTATTCCTGTTGGACAATATGAATGGAATGTCATGGCTTTTGGTTTAAAGCATGCACCATCCAAATTCCAGAAGATAATGGATTAGATTTTTAAGCCATACTTTGATTGCCTTATTGTGTATATAAATTATGTACTCATTTTTTCAAAATTTGTTGAAGAACATTTTAAGCACATTAAAAAATTCTCACAGATAATAAAGAATAATGGTCTAGTACTAAGCAAGAAGAAAATGGAGTTGTTTCAAACAACCATCAAATTCCTCGGCCATAGTATTGAAGATGGGCAGATCACACTAAAGAAACATGCATTAGATTTCGTTGATAAATTTCCTGATTAGATTACAGATAAGACGCAACTACAAAGATTCTTAGGATACCTAAATTATGTCAGTAATTTCTATAAAGGGTGTGCTTCAGATCGAAGCCTACTGAACCAGAGGTTGAAAAAAGAACTAGTACCATGGACTAAAGAACATACTATTGCAGTTAGGAAAATAAAATCCAAGGTAAAAACCTTACCCATTCTCTATGTTGCAGATGAAAATATTCCAAAAATTGTAGAAAGTGATGCCAGTAATATTGGATGGGGAGGAATTTTAAAGCAAATAAAAGATGGAGAAGAACAGGTCATATACAATTTGCCTCGGAAACATGGAATTTGGCTGAACAGAACTATTCAACAATTGAAAAGGAAGTCAAAGCGGCTTTGAATTGTATTGACAAGTTCGATCTCCACCTTGTACACAAGAAATTTTTACTTAGAACTGATGCCTTTGCACTCAAAAAAGTTTTGACAAAAGACATTAAAAAGTCTAGTGAATCCAAGTTTGCTAGATGGGAAGCATTGTTTGGAAATTTGATTTTGATGTTGAGCATATAAAGGTGGAAAGAAACTGTCTACTAGATTTTTTGAGTCGGTAGTATATGAAAAAAGAAAATCATCTAATGGTTATTATCAGTCAATGGGACCCTATAACACAACAATAAAAACTTAGAAATATCTTGGAGAGCACCTCATGGCCAATCTATGTGGAAAAATCGAAACCCACTTGGAAATTAAGAAACACCAAAGTTATGGATGCAAATATATAGCCTCATGAGGACTTACAACAGCTTGTACCAAAAAGAAAGATTTACCCTAAGTCCGGCACTTGGATACATGATATGGTGTATAAGAATTCAATGATGTATTCTAATATTGTAGATGAAGCATTAAGGGAAAGTTTTCATGATATCAGTCTGATATGGAATGAGGGAATAAATAGAACCAAAAAATTCCATAAATATTATACTATCAATAGAACGAGAGATCCTGAACATCCTACAAGAATAATGTGGCCACAAAAGGATCCGAGCGTTGTATTTCCTGACATTGTCTATAATTTCCAAGGCTATAAAGATCTCTGGTGGGATCTCTTATGCAGAGAAGAAAATCAGAAACGCATTACACATTATTAAAATTCAGACTTGTCTTCATTACATAGTTACTGTTACAACCAACTTGGTTACATGAATGGTGGAGATGGTATGGGATAAATAAGACTACTATGGATATAAGGTACTTTGAAAGAGACTTTCAAAGTGATTGCCAGGAGTGCATGGAGTGTAATGGCATGGAATGTTTTCAATTTCCCTGTAATACTATTGCAGATCTAAAGAATTTTTCTGATGATCACATATTAGGCTACTTCATGAGAGGAAATCATCATTGGTTAGTCTTAACCAAAGTAAATCATCATATTATCCCTAGGAAACCAATGATTGTCTAGAGGAAAGCATGGGAGACTAGTGGAGCATACCATCATAATAATGGTCGATTCCCAGGTACAAATCCATTGGGAATGTAACTTAAAAGACTCCAAGGGTTCTGGTGGACTCCTCCTGAAAAGCATCCATAGTGTACAGTAATGTCTTGTCACTTGAATTTGATAGCGACCGATTTTCTTTGGATTTTCCGACAAAAAATCTCCACATTGTAAATATCTTTTTTGTAGGATTTGGAATAATCTCTACTTTGTAAAAAAATCTGATTTTCGAGACTCAAAGCACTTCTCTGACTTTCGGTGTGATTTGATCCACATCTTGGAATCTTAGTACGATTATTTTTTGGTGTGATTCGATCCATATCTTAGAATCTCAGTACGATTGTCTGGTGTTTGTGCCCTTCTCATCCTAAAAAAAGAGAGAAGTAAGGCTCATTGGGGCATTCGGATTTAGGGAGTATGAGGGTGAGAATATTGTAGTTTGAAGTTTGAGATAATCTTCCTACTCTGCATCTGTGAACATCTGTGTTTGATTTGCTTGCATCATGAAGAAAGTCTCTTTAGAGTCAAGTTTTAAAAGCTTGTGTATTAGGGCCTAACAACCCTGGTAAGAACCTAAAGTGGTTGAAATCATTAAGTTTGAGTCTGTGTTTGTTTCAGAAAGTTCAAAGATAGAGTCTACAAAGGGCCAAGTAGCCTCTGGAGTGCATCTTAATTTGAGGTGTATCATCTGGTAAATGCCCAAGTAGTCTATCTCTGATTGAAGTTTCCAACATTTTAATTCATCTTTTGAAATCAATAAAAGAGAGATGTTTTTCAAAGTGTTCCGCATGAGTTTATGTTCTGTTATGCTATGTTAAGTATTCTGTGAGAGGATAGGTTCATGTGAGGTTCGACAGAGGTTCGTTGAGGATCAAGGGATGTTTTTCTCATGTCAGAAAAGAGGTTGTTAAAGAACGTTATTGTGTGAAGATCTAGAGGTTCACGTACGGGTTGATGTAAGAGTTCGTGTATTCATAACAGAAGACATAAAAATTGCACTGCAAGCTTCATTTTCTCCTTTGGAGGAAGCCCCTACTACAAAAATTGGTATCAGAGCCAGTAATGTTTGGTTCATATGGGTTTGTGTAAGAGTTCGTGTATTCATCATAGAAGACATAAAAATTTCACTGCAAGCTTCATTTTCTCCTTTAGAGGAATCCCATGCTACAAAAACTGGGTATTTATCAAATGGGTATTTATCTTTTAAACTCCCTAGAAAAGGTAACATGGAACTAGGAAGAAGATCTGCTTCATTTCAAAGGACTTTAGGAAGAAGAAACAAAAGAAAATAATTTTGGTATGGAAAATCTATTTCATAGTGCATCATCTTCAATGATTAACTTTGCAGAAATAGAGTTAATAGAAAGTCAGCCATTAGCCTGATGGGTTCTCCCTTCCATAAGCCCATTAGAAGTTTATGGTGATTTATCTGTGTTTCATTTGAAAGATATAAATAGAGTCACTATTAAAGAACGTGTATCTCAGATCCAAGAAAACGCTGAATCCATTCAAAAAAATTCCATTTTAGATCCTAAAAAGCTTTAGGAAGAAGCTTGAAGACATGGTACTTCTTATCTACATCTTCGTTGTATCCGAGTAGGCATAAATTCTTTAACCCACAGAGGGCTTAATACATATGTGTTGGCTACTATAAAAAATCTCACGCATAATAGATATATTGATTCATTAATTGGTGGTATCGTGGCTCCTTTATCAAATGGTCCTGTATGGTTTGATTTCCATGCAATTTTCTCAGTATATTGTATGATGAACAAATTAAGGACATCCTCCAATTGCAAATCAAAACTAGTGGTTTTGATATGAAAATGAAAAGGACAAACATTGTTTTTCATACTATAGGGTGTTTAAGGCACACCAACACATTATATCCAGCCATTATGCATACACCCAGTAAGATTTATCCTCCTGGAAATCAATGATATGATTTAGGATATCTTGAACAACTTGATAGTATAATTCCTTGTCAAGATTCCAAAACTTTGTTCCTTGAGACTGCGAAAAGCCATCAAAACTAGAGGTAAATTTTTTTCTCTCTTACAGATGGATACCCAAAGAATAGAATTCATCCCAAATGGATGAAAAATATGCTAAATTAGGATCTGCATACTCACCATGAGGCCTAATAATTTTGTCTTAGTACAACTGCTCAAGTGAAAAATACACTTTCCCTATAATGGAAAAGCTTTATGGACAACACAAATTCATGGATCTCCTTTTATACCTGGAGAAAATTAGGAGACCAAACAGAAGTACAAATGGCAGATGCAGAATCATCATCTACATAGAAACATTCTTGGATAGCTTGTGATGGAAGAAAAATAGAAACTAGCAATACTTTACCTCCATTCAAAGGGAATTGTGCTAGGAGAAGCAGTGAACATTGCCAAAGCCATTCCTTTATTGTCAAAATATGACTCAGCCCTAGGGATAGATGGAAGGATATAGAAGGCCAGTGAACAAATCAACTAGACAAACTTTGCAACTAAAGGGCTTGAAATGAATATGGAAAAAACCACTGAGCAAAAGGAATGCTTTGATACTATACAAGTTGTTGTAAATAATCTAAATAATAAATTGAATGATATGAATTTTGTAGTTTTACTTTTCAAAGGATTTTTCAAAGAATCTTCAGCACAGATAAAAGAGACGGATAAAGGAATGGATTTAGGACTCAAATCCACTCAAGATCTCATAGGAGAACTTTCTGAGAATTTTTACAAGCTCACTATACCCCTAAAAGATAAGAACATCCCCACTTCCATGTTGTTCAGCCATCATGTTCCCATCTAGCATGCAAATAAATCTATAGAGAAATTCCCTTTTCTCTTCCCAAAATAAATGCCCGAAGAACAAGCTGAGTCTCCTAAAAAGTCTATTTCTTCATTCCTAGAAGAAATGTCCAAAGAAGAAAAACCTGACTCCTCGAGTCACCATGTTTTTTCCATCTATGAACCATTGTCCAGTCAATACACCAGATATCCAGCCCCTTATCTCAATGGAAAAGGCAAACTTCCTGAGACACATACTTTTCAGTCCAACTCCTGCAAAGAATGGAATATAGATGGGCTGAGTGCTAGCCAAATAAGGCAAATGATTTATTAGATGTATACTGAATACGAACTAATATGTATGAGAAAAAAGTCTGAAGTTGAATCATGTAAAACCCTCATACAATATTTCATAGGCACCTTATAGAGATGGTGGGAAGTAGAGTCTTCTCCTTCTCTAATTGATAAAATGGAGGCAGAAGTAGTCAAATATGAAGAAGGAGATATATTACATAAAGAGGATGAAGATCCCTAAAATAACATGATATGATCTTTAACCTCATTCATCCTAGAACATTGGTGTGGGGCAACTGTTGAAATTAAAAATAAACATGAAATGATTCTAATGAATCTAAAATGCAGAAAAACATAATATGAAGACTTTCACAGGGATTGGACTCAAAGAATTTATGAGGTTAAAGACAACCAAAATGCGTTATTGAAATAAGTCTACTTAGCAACACTTCCATCTAAATTTGTAGAATATATCCAAAGGAGAGAAGTTTTCCAAACATCTTATTGAGACATATACATGGGGAGAAATATATTCTAACACCACAAAAGCATTGGTAGGCTTATGTACTAGCATGAAGGTAAATAAGTCTCTACAAAAATTATCTAGATTCCTAATAGTAAGTCTATCTGCAACAAATATGGATTATCGATTGATGATCCTATTGTACTGAAAAGAAAGATCAGTTTTTTTTTGAAGAAAAGACAAAAACAACCAACCAGAAATATCCCTGAGAAAACAAGAAAACATACCAGGAAAGTGTATTATAGGACAATGCCCAACACACATTATTTTGCGCCAAAAGATATTCACCTCAAATCGTAGAGGCAACAAATGATCACTTGTTGTCTATGTGGAGAACGAGGGCATACAAAAAATAAGTGTCGTAAGGGAAAGGAATCCAGAGCAAACAGAGGCAGGAAGTTACAAGAACAATTCCTTAGAAGAACTCAGAGATAGGTACGAAGACCACTAGTTCAATTCAAAGAGGAAGTAAATTTGATGAAACAAGACTGTTGTAGTTCACCAGGATCAACTGAGTCTAGCAATTCAAACCCAGATTGTAGTGATGAACATATAAACATGCATATAAAACAGTGTGATTGCACAAATACTGACGAATTTCATTGTAGCCTCTCTGGAACTGAATCAGACTTTGATTCATAAGAACAAGACAAAAAAACTACACACAAAGAAAAGGTGTGTATGGAGCATACCATAGATGATGATGAATCTAAAGTACTGTCAAGCATCAATGTCCTTGCAGAAGGAGAACTAAAATAAAAACTCCTAGAAACATTCCTAAAAACCATGCACAAAGGCACTAGTAGTTATTCAAAAGGTACCATCTCTAAAGCTTTGTTTGTGGATGCCTCTTATGAAAAGAATACAAAGTTTTTTCAAAGAAACCAACAACATACAAAGCCCAGATCCTTGACCTTGCGGGAAGTCAGCCATGAAATTAATCATCTAAAGAAAGAAATTGTTGAGCTCAAAACAAAAATAGAAAAAACAGAAAAAGAAACAGAGCAAGGAGATTATTGGATAAATCCCAATGTAGAGATTTACGAATGGAAACAACATGAGAATTTTGGATTTGGGAATATGAAAATAATGACCATACAATATCAACAACATCATGTGTTGCTAAAAATAGATATCCAAGGAGAAATCTTCATAATGATAACATTAATAGACTCAGGAGCAGATATTAATGCTTTGAACAAAAAGCTAATCCCTGCAAAATTTTGGACAGCTGCACACAGGCAAGTTACTGGAGTAGGATCACAAGAATTCAAATATGAAGTTCCTAAAGCCACAATCTATTTCTCAAATTATTGTATGAATGTAAAATTTGTAATCGGAAATATTCCCATAGATTGTATCCTAGGAAATGTTTACCTAGCTGCTGTTGAGCCACATGGGTCAACTATATTACAAGATGGTAAGGCTGGTTATTTCATATTTGTCCCCAACCATAAAGGATTTTTGCAGATTATTACTCTTCCATATATCTTAATGCCCAGGATCTCTACAATGGTCCAAACCATGAAAGAAGTAAGTGTGACAACACAACAGATAAAAGAAATGAAAGATTTCAAAAATTCCTTAAGGATAAAAGAACAACTCCAATCCCTCAAATTGAAACACAAGATTTCAGACCTTAAAGAATATCTTGAAAGAAAATGTTGTTCAGAAAACCCAAATGCTTTATGTCATAAGAAGCAACACACAGTCAAATTTCCCTTCAAGGAAGACTATGCAGGAAAGCCCTGCGAAAGTTGGGCAATTACTATGACCAAATAATATCAAGTATTATGTAAAAAAGAGAATGCAGATCTCTTAAAAAGAGGGTTAATCAGAGAATCTAGCAATCCCTGGAACAGTTATGGATTTGGGTCAACAAACACTCAGAATAGATTAGAGGGGTCCCTAGATTGGTTATAAATTACAAACCTCTGAATATTGTCCTAGCCAATGACATATATCCAATCCCCCACAAAAGAAGTTTGATAAGCAGGATAGCGGGTGCCAAAATATTCTCCAAGTTCGACATGAAATCTAGTTTTTGGCAAGTTTCCATACAAGAAGAAGATAGGTTCAAAACTTCTTTTAGTATTCCTGCTAGACACTATGAATGGAATGTCATACCTTTTGGTTTAAAGCATGCACCATCCAAATTACAGAAGATAATGGACCAAATTTTTAAGCCATACTTTGATTGGCTTATTGTGTATATAGATGATGTATTCATTTTTTCAAAATATGTTCAATAAAATTTTAAGCATGTTCAGAAATTCACATAGATAATAAAGAATAATGGTCTAGTACTAAGCAAGAAGAAAATGGATTTGTTTCAAACAACCATCAAATTCCTTGGCCATAGTATTGAAGATGGGTAGATCACACTACAAAAACATGCATTAGATTTCACTGACAAATTTCTTGATAAGATTACAGATAAGACACAGCTACAGAGATTCTTAGGATGCCTAAATTATGTCAGTAATTTCTATAAAGGGTGTGCTTCAGACTGAAGCCAACTAAACTAGAGGTTGAAAAAAGAACCAATACCATGGACTGAAAAACATACTATTGTAGTGAGGAAAATAAAATTCAAGGTAAAAACTTTACCCATTCTCTATGTTGCAGATGAAAATCTTCCAGAAATTGTAAAGAGTGATTCCAGTAATATTTGATGGGGAGGAATTTTAAATCGAATAAAAGATGGAGAAGAACAGGTCATACAATTTGCCTCAGGAACATGGAATTTGGCCGAACAAAATTATTCAATGATTGAAAAGGAAGTCAAAGCAGCTTGGCATTGTATTGACAAGTTTGATATCCACCTTGTACACAAGAAATTTTTACTCGGAACTAATGCCTCTACACCCAAAATAGTTCTGACAAAATACATTTAAAAGTCTAGTGAATCCAAGTTTGCAAGATGGGAAGCATTGTTTGGAAATTTTGATTTTGATGTTGAGCATATAAAGGGAGAAAGAAACTGTCTAACAAATTTTTTGAGTCGAGATTATCTGAAAAATAAAATCATCTAACGGTTATCGTCACTGAATGGGACCCTATAACACTTAAGAAAAACTTAGAAATATCCCGGAGAGCACCTCATGGCCAATTTATTCAGAAAAATGGAAACCCACTTGGCAATTAATAAACACCAAAGTTATGGATGGAAATCTAGAGCCTCATGAGGACTTACATCAGCTTGTACCAAAAAGAAAGATTTACCCTAAGTCTAGCACTTGGATATATAATATGGTGTATAAGAATTCAATGATGTATTCTAATCTTGCAGACGAAGCATTAAGGGAAAGTTTTCATGATATCAGTCATATGGAATGAGGGAAGCAATAGAACCAAAACATTCCATAAATATTATAATATCAATAGAACCAGATATCCTGAACATCCTGCAAGAATAATGTGGCCACAAAAGGATCTGAGCCTTGTATTTCCTGACACTGTCTATAATTTCCAGGGCTATAAAGATCTCTCGTGGGATCTCTTATGTAGAGAAGAAAAATCAGAAACACATTACACATTATTAAAATTTGGACCTGTGTTCATTACACAACTACTTTTACAACCAACTTGGTAACAGGAATGGTGGAGATGGTATGGGATAAATAAGATTGCGATGGATCCAAGGTACTTTGAAAAAGACTTTCAAAGTGATTTCCAGGAGTGCATGGAGTGTAATGGCATGGAATGTTTTCACCTTCCCTATAAGACTATTGTAGATCTAAATAATTTTTCTGATGATCACATATTAGGCTACTTCATGAGAGGACATCATCATTGGTTAGTCTTAACCAAAGTAAACCATCAGATTATCCTCGGGAAACCAATGATTGTCCGAAGAATTTATACAAAAGCATGGGAGACTAGTGGAGCATACCATCATAATAATGGTTGATTCACTGGTACAAATACATTGGGAATGTAACTTAAAAGACTCGAAGGGTTTTGGTGGGCTCCTCTTGAAAAACATCCATAATGTACAATAATGTCTTGTCACTTGACTTTGATAGTGACCGATTTTCCTGGGATTTTACAACAAAAAATCTCCACATTGTAAATATCATTTCAGTAGGATTTGGAATAATCTCTACTTTGTAAAAAATGCTTATTTTCAAGACTTAGAGCACTTCTCCGAATTTTGGTGTGATTTGATCCACATCTTAGAATCTCAATACGATTGTTTTTTGGTGTGATTTGATCCATATATCAGAATCTTAGTATGATTTTCTAGTGTTTGTTGCCTTCTCGTCCTATAAAAAGAGAGAAGTAAGGTTCATTGGGGAAGTCGGAGTTGGAGAATTTGTGGGTGAGAATCTTGTTGTTTGAAGTTTGAGATAATCTTCCTGCTCTGTATCTGCAAATGTCTATGTTCAATCTGCTTGCATCATGAAGAAAGTATCTTTAGAGTCAAGTTTGAAAATCCTGCGTATTAGGGCCTAACCACCCTGGTAAGAACCTAAAGTGGATGAACTCATTAAGTTTGATTATGTGTTTGTTTCAGAAAGTTCAAAGACAGAGTCTGCAAAGGGCCAGGTAGACTCTGGAGTGCATCTTAATTTGAGGTGTATCGTCTCGTAAATGCCCAAGCAGTCTATCTCTGATTGAAGTTTCCAACATTGTAATTCATCTTTTGAAATCAATAAAAGAGAGTTTTTTTCAAAGTATTCCACATGAGCTTCTGTTTTGTTATGCTATTTTAAACATTCTGTGAGAGGAGAGGTTCATTTGAGGTCCGTCGAGGATCGAGGGACATTTTTCTCGTGCTAACAAAGAGGTCGTTGAATAGCATTATTGCGTGAGGATCTGAAGGTTCATGTACAGGTTTGTGTAAGAGTTTGTGTATTCATCATAGAAGACATAAAAATTGCACTGCAAGCTTCATTTTCTCCTTTGGAGGAAGCCCTACTACAAAAGTAGGGTTGCGGTTGACCGACTTGTGTACATGGGAAGAGAAGCTAACCAGATTTGGTTAACAAAGTGAAGTCCACGAAGATACATCATAAAACTTGTAAAGCATAACATAGTGGGCAAACCTAGGCACCAAAAAAGGAACAGGTGGAAGGCCAAGCGAGATGAGTTAGCTGACTCAAATGACGCCTTGTGTTGCCCCTGCACCAGGAACCCCTGAGTCAACATAAACATAATTAACATTTAAACTTGAAATAAATAAGATGGGAGACAAAATAAACCATAATTCAAAAAGATAAGGTTACCTTGGCTTGCATTGAATGGGTGCAGAACAAAGTGCCACAGTTCCCTTGACTCCATACAAGTGCTTGGGTTACCCGTGGAATTCGCGACAACTCATCAAGGAGGATTAAACTGTAACTATAAAGTCCGAATGGTAATAGGTATAGACCTAAGAGAAATATGAGTGCTGAGTCTCCACGCAGTGGTGCAATGCAAAATCATATGGGGGTAGCATTTTGAAGAGTAGGGGTATGAGAGGGAGTATGGAGTCTTGGAGGAGGAACATTACCTCTGTCAAAGAGCGAGTAGAACAGATGAAATGAGGCTAATGAAGAACTTAGGGAGTTGAGACTAGTTAGGGTTAGTAAGAAGAGATCTGCGTCGTCGATCAAAAACCCATGAACCGCAACCATAGATGTTCCTTGGAACAAATAAACGTAAATAAATACACCATCAAGTATCCATTTCACATGGGCTGAGGCAACGTGGAGGTTGGTCACAAGCTCGAGTGCTAACAACAGGACCAACGTCAAGTATAATGAGTACAAGGCTAAGCGGGTGAACTAGTGATTCATTTCGCGTTGGGGCAGGTAGGATGCGACATCCTTGAGAACTGTAAATGTAGTACTGGCAATAAAGGGTCCACAGGGACGAGTATTCACACCAGCAGATCCAATGCCCTCCACATGTAAGGGGTTTACATAGTCCTCTTGACAACGTATTGAATGGCATAGCTAGCTACGCTAAACACTTGAGGGGTTTGGTTAGGCAGATGTAAACATAGGGAGGTTAGGAATTTATGTAATCCTCTTACAAAAATAAGTATGGAGGTGAAGGGTAAAAACATTTAGGTTATACCAAGTTGGGCAAGACAAGGTTGTAATTCACGAATGAAAATATGCGTTATACCAACATGTTAGGAAATATAAGCATACATATACGAATAGACAAGTATGTGAAGGTACCCTACGATGTCAACTGTAATTACTTTAAATCCATGCATTGTTATTAGCTAGAAAAAACAATATATTATGCTATCAGATGGTGTTATGTGGTGTTGAGGTTCATTACAATTCCAGTTGTCCAACATCTAAAATATCCACTGCTGCACGTGAATCCCGACAACCACAAGCACATGTCAAGACTTTCTTTAACTAACAAGTCATTTTCAACCTTTATGCTATTAATATTTTGATCCTTTGCGTAAACATCCAATGTTGGATTATTTTCTTATATATGGAGTATACAACTACAGTGTATTTTATCTTATCACTGCTACACTCATATATTCAGAACTATTGCCCTTCTTGCTCAAACATTTGTTTACCGAATTGTATTTAAATTCATTTATAATTGCCCATGCCTCTCTGCATCTACATGGGTCACACCGGTACGCTTTTAGTGTCATGGCCTCTTATGGTTTATTCTCAGTTGTCGCCCTTCTTGCTGAAAGATTTTTTACCGATTTATATTTAAATTCAATTATATATGCTCTCTTTTCTTTAATTTTTTATCTTAGGGTTAACTTGTAATTTTTGTTTCCCTGTTGTTATTTGCAGCCATTGTCAATACTGAAGTTTTATCCAGCCATTACAACCGTTGCTTTTCCTTAATCAAAGGTAGAGTCCTTGATTCAGTGGCGGTTAGTTCATCAACCCTCTAAAATTTTCTGCAACTCCTAAATTTTGAAAACAATTTTTTCTTTTAACCTCCTTTAGTTCTTTTCTCTTGTTATAACTTTTACGTAGGGGATTTACATGCTCTGGTGTTGCACTTCAGTATTTTCCATCAGAATTGACTTATGTTAAACCCCAATGGCTATCGGGGTTAGCTCCGGTATTGGGTAGGCGTTCCGCGACTTGACCCTACCATAAATGCATTTATTCAGTCGAGAAAATGTCTTCTGGGAAGATATCATATTATTATTTTTTTCCAGGGCTTATAGACCTATCTTCATTTTTATTTAGTTTTCACGTGACGAACGTTTATGCCCTTTCTGGCCATGGTTTGGTATTAAAAATCAAGGAAAAAAAACAAAAATTGTGTTTTTTTCCTCAAAGCAATTTCGAAAAAACATAAATCTGCTTCAAAATTTCTTTAGCTTTGTTATTTCTATATCTATGTTATTCCTTTAGCTTGGTCATTTCTTTGGCTCTAAAATTTCTTTACCTCGGTTACTAAAATTTCAGTTATTAAAAAATTAGTTCCCACATGCAGTAATTATTTTTCTCTACTGAATCTAATAGAGTGTTTCTAAACATTAAATGCTATGTTCACCAACTGTAAACACTCCAGTAAAAAAAAACACTGCAATTTAAATGGTAGCCACAATATCTTACTTTTATTTCACGACACCCGTCGACGACGCAACAAGGATCGTCACCACCCGAGCCCATTGACCGTATTTGACCCTCCCAACAAACAACGAAGTTAAACTACCAGGACTTTTCATATGCACCGCACCTAAACAACACACACACATTACAACGCACATAATATACTATATGCAATCCCACGACCAAGCTACTTCAGATTTTTGTAATGCAAAGCCGCGCGTGTTAGGTCCACCCCGTTAGCCATTAGGCCAGAGGTCTGTCCCTTTGAATTTGTGTAACGCAGAGATATGTGTCTTACGTCCACCGTGCCAGCCAACCCCACCAGCCAACTCCACCAGCCAAAAACCAACACACCCTTCCCTTCAAATTTTGAACCAGTACAAATTTTTCTTTGCCAAATTTCTTTTGAAACTCATAATATTTCCATATGGAATAGTTCACGCTTGACGCTCAACGCCGGCCTATTTCCTTTTCAACTCACAAAAAAATAGCCGAGTCAATCGCGACCGTAGATAAATTAACAAATATATTACTAATTTAAAGTCAACATTGGTACATCCACCTGGGGTCGAAATAGAGTCACCTATCAGCTAATAAATTAGAGTTCCCATTGCATATTTATCATACATTTATTATTTTCCTGGTCAAATCATTTTAAACCCCAAGTCCATGATTAAATATCTCCATCATCGCAAACGATTTAATGCACTGCAACTTTGTTTTGAGACGTAGCTTAATGCATGCTACTTTTTATCGAGGGAATCTGTATGGAAAATGCTCAATAAAGTGTCTCCTAGAAATTTAACGATGTCGAGAGATTCGTGTCTTTCTTTTCAAAATCTACGAAGTTCTTGAAACATAAACCTCTATTGTATAAGTATCTATTGTCATCAAGTTATTTGACACACACAACGGGTATAAGTATCCATTGTCATCAAGTTATTTGACACACACAACGGGTTGCGGTGGCAGTGGCAGGCTCAAGTCTGGTGTGTAAAATATTTCTATTGACAGCCTAAAGATCATCAATACCAAATATTTCACTAACAAAACTTAATATGATGTATTATGTAAGATGACATACCTTGACTAACAACGGAAGATGTAATGGCTGCCATCTTCTGTCTTCTGTCTCCTGACAGCTGCTACTCTTCTTCTCAGAATTCGGTTTCTCTCCTCTTGCCCTCACTTCCTTTATGTGTTTCTTGATGGAGAAGAATACAACTCTTGTGTGTGGGAGAGAGAGGACCCAATCCTTTATATATTATTTAACTCTAATCTGGTACGTCCATCATATACCAATTCAATGCTTAAGATCTAATGCTTTAGATTAGAAACTGCTTTAGGATAAAATCTAAATGCTTTAAGATTAGATCGGGTCACATTAAGATTAGAAACTGCTTTAACGTTAAAAAGCAATGAGCCTTTTGCTGTTTCTAATAGCAGTTTCTAACATTCTCCCACTTGACCCGACTATTCATAATATTAAGTGTTGAACATCATACTATGATAAATTGCTGAGAGTTATGGCGGTTGTGCACTATTAATTCAATGCATTCCCTTCCATATACTACAATACCAGCAATCCATCAATTCATACTCATAATTTATATAAAACAACATAATGGTCCACATAATGTCTTATATCATAATGATTAAACATAATATCTTTATAAGACTCTTTCTTGTTTAAAATTCCATAAAATACGTACTACTACATTAAAACAAGAAACACATGATTGTATATCAGAAACACATAAAAGAGCTCAGAATGTCACACATCAATTATTATTAATACAACCAAGACCCATTCTTTGAACATGTTCCTTAAATTGTCTTGGTTGTAACCCTTTCGTCAAAGGGTCTGTAATCATAAGTTCTGTCCTGATGTGCATGATTGACACTCTTTGTTTCTGAACCTCATCTTTCACAACAAGATACTTCAGTTCTATATGTTTGGCACCTTTAGAGTACTTGTCGTTCTTTGAGAAAAATACTGTTGCAGAGTTATCACAATAAATTTTCAGCGGCTTGCTAATGGTGTCGACAACCGCAAGTCCTGAAATAAAGTTCCGCAACCATAATGCATGAATTGTGGCTTCATAACATGCCACAAATTCTGCCTCCATAGTGGATGAAGCAACGATAATCTGTTTCGCACTTTTCCATGATATGGCACCTTGAGCAAACATAAACAGGTAACCAAAAGTCGATTTTCTAGTATCGATGCATCCAGCAAAATCTGAATCGCTATATCCAATCACATAGGATGCCTCTCCCATATCTTTCATTTCAAGGTTCGTCGAGAGAAATTCCTTAGTCTCATGCAATATTCTTAAATTATTTGCAGCAAGCAAGATGTCATCAACATAAAGGACCAGAAAAATAAACTTGCTCCCACTGATCTTTTGGTATATACAGTGATCAACCGTATTTTCCTTAAAACCAAAAGATGTAATAATGGTATTGAACTTAATATACCATTGCCGGGATGCTTGTTTAAGCCCATATATTGACTTCTTAAGTTTACACACCAATTGTTCTTTACCTTCGACAGAAAAACCCTCAGGTTGATCCATATAAACATCCTCATCAAGATCTCCATTCAGAAAGGCTATTTTCACATCCATTTGATGCAACTCCAAATCATAATGAGCTACTAATGCCATTATTATTCTTAGTGAGTCCTTTTTCGAAACAGGAGAAAATGTCTCCTTGTAATCAACACCATCTTTCTGAGTGTAACCCTTAGCAACAAGTCTAGCTTTATATCGTTCGATATTACCACTAGAGTCGTGTTTGGTTTTAAAAACCCATTTGCATCCGACTCTTTTACAGCCATGTGGTAACTCAACGAGATCCCAAACTTCATTATGTTGCATGGATTTCATTTCTTCTTTCATGGCATTAATCCATTCCTTTGACTCTTTACTTTCTACAGCATGTGAAAACGAAACTGGATCCTTATTGATTCCAATATCATAATCTGATTCTTGCATATAAACCACATAATCATCAGAAATAGCTGACCTACGATTTCTTTGAGGTCTTCTTAATGCTACTTGTTGTGGTTCATGCATATCAGTATTATGTAAGTCATTTACTTCAGGAAGTACTTCTTCATTTATATGTTGTTCATTATCATCATGCTGTTCTACAACAGCTGGAACAACATTTGGAGTAATAGTAGATGGAGGAACTATTCTAGGCAATGTAACATTTACCCTTGTTTCCTTTATTTCTACTATTTCTCTTCTAGTACTCCCACTGACTTCACCATTCTCAATGAATCTTGCATTACCAGTTTCTACAATTCTTGGACTATGATTAGGACAGTAAAACACATACCCTTTAGATTTCTCAGGGTAACCTAAAAAATACCCACTGATCATTCGAGAATCTAATTTCTTTTCATGTGGATTATGAATTCTCGCTTCCGCTGGACAACCCCAAACATGCAGGTGTCTTAAGCTAGGTTTCCTGTTAGTCCATAACTCAAAAGGAGTCTTTTGAACAGCTTTACTAGGAACCCTATTCAACAAATAGTTAGCGGTTTTGAGAGCATACGACCACAAATTCTTAGGTAGTGTAGAATCTGACATCATACTCCTAATCATATCCATTAACGTCCTATTGCGCCTTTCTGCTACACCATTTTGCTGTGGTGTACCTGGCATTGTGTATTGCGCACATATGCCATGACTTTCGAGGAATTTTGCAAATGGACCTGGACACTGGCCTGACTCATTATATTTACCATAATATTCACCACCTCTATCAGACCTTATGATTTTCACCTTTTTATCTAATTACCTCTCAACTTCCTTTACAAACGTCTCAAGGACATTCACAGATTGAGATTTTTCATGAAGCAAATAGACATAACCATAACGGGAAAAATCGTCAATGAAAGTGATGCCCTAACATACCGATCGCAAAGCTGATATCCGGTCTAGTACAGGTTTGAGCATACATCAGGCTACCAACAACAGATGCATATGGAATTGATTCCATTTCCTTTCGTTCAACATCATTCTTAGGACATTGCATGAGACTGAATTTATCACCTTTCTGTACAGGAACTATCCCAGGTGAACACTTACTCATTCCAAATCTCTCTAGAATCCTTTCGACATATCCTTTCTAAGACAATCCCAATATTCCTTGTGATCGATCACGGAATATTTCTATTCCAATCACATAGGATGCCTCTCCCATGTCTTTCATTTCAAAGTTCGTTGAGAGAAATTCCTTAGTCTCACGCAATATACTTAAATTATTTGCAGCAAGCAAGATGTCATCAACATAAAGGACTAGAAAAATAAACTTGCTCCCACTGATCTTTAGGTATATACAGTGATCAACCATATTTTCCTTAAAACCAAAAGATGTAATAATGGTATTGAACTTAATATACCATTGCCGGGATGCTTGTTTAAGCCCATATATTGACTTCTTAAGTTTACACACCAATTGTTCTTTACCTTCTACAGAAAAACCCTCAGGTTGATCCATCTAAACATCCTCATCAAGATCTCCATTCAGAAAGGCTGTTTTCACATCCATTTGATGTAACTCCAAATCATAATGATGCAAAACATACGAAAGATAGATAACCTGCAAATCAAAAATGAAATTACTATAAGCTCATAACTGACGCGATTCAGATGTAGACATAATAGTATAATATAGCACTCCTTTGGGTAGATACTATCTTATACTTAACATAATTAAATACCAAAACATAAGTAGGTAATAAATATATTCAATTAAATAGAACTGACATCTTTGGATGATCAATATTTATTTAATCAAAATATCTATCAAACCTCATCATGTCAACTAGTTATAGAACAAGACTTTCCTTTGGGTAAGTTCTCAGGTTCTATCATTAGTGACGCCAATTTTTAATTGGTATTATTATAACTGGCAATTTCTATCAATAATCATTATGTCACTTATGCACTAAATGATTATTCTGATTTTGACCACTTTGGTGATTAACAAAATCATAAATCTCATGTGCATAAATAATTTGCAAAACAACATTCTAATTTTGACCACTTTGGTGATTAACAAAATCATAAATCTTATGTGCATAAATAATTTATAACACATACCTTATGCAAAACAATCAGTCATAGAGCAATTACTTTTATGCCCAAATTTCAAACAATTATTTTGCACCAGTAAACTTTACCAAAACAGTAAATGATGCACGAAAAGACCCAATTGAAACCCCTTTATTTCATACTTCAAATATTCAGATCATGCATTTCTAAACACCCAATATTGGCGGCCTCAATCTGGTCCCATGTGACCAAGCTCCCAAACACCGAATCCGCAATGCCGCGCACTCAATAAAATCTCAAGGCCCAATGGTCTACCGCATGTAATGTTTTCAATAAAACCTCCAGATCCAATGGCCCATCGGGAAACCCCACCGCGTCTTACTATTTATTGGCCAGCAAAGTACAGGTTTCTTCCATTATAGCGAGCCAAGAAATATATACACATTACATATATAATAAACCTTAAGTTGGTGGGAGTTCAGCATCACACATTTAATGAGAGGAACCGCTAACGCAAGTGGAGATGTGAATGTTTATGGAATTGGGTATCCGTGAAGCAGACGAAAATTTTAATTTCTTGGTTGGTTTTTTAGTTGGATTTCAGAGGTCAGAGGATCGAATCCATTGGCTTTGCAGTTGTTTTATGAAATGCAAAGAGCAGGCGTCAAACCAAATCAGTTCACCTTGACCAGCGTGAAAATCTTGCTTTAATACATCTCCGCGCCATCAATTATACTTACTACTTGCAAATACTTGAAAATTAATGCATAAATATGACATCACGTGCATAATGGGAGAAACAAGTTCGGACATCACTTCAGAAACTCGGAAAAGAGTACACAGTTCAGTCAATGGAATTCGGATCCACCTGAGAGGTAAAGTGAAGGACGACCCTGTTCTCATTTCAAATGGCCATACCTACGAGAGGGAAGCGATCTCGCACGAGTTTGCCAAAGGCGGATTGAAGGATCTCATTACAGGCGAAGGCCTAAAGGATGGCGTTTTGACACCGGCAGCGCAATTACATGGCTCGGATTTTGAAGGCAAGAATTGAGCTTGAAAATCGAAACGATGCTGAGCGAGTAAGGGCGCTTACGGATTTCCTGTTAGTCCATAACTCAAAAGGAGTCTTTTGAACAGCTTTACTAGGAACCCTATTCAACAAATAGTTAGCGGTTTTGAGAGCATACGACCACAAATTCTTAGGTAGTGTAGAATCTGATATCATACTCCTAATCATATCCATTAACGTCCTATTGCGCCTTTCTGCTACACCATTTTGCTGTGGTGTACCTGGCATTGTGTATTGTGCACATATGCCATGACTTTCGAGGAATTTTGCAAATGGACCTAGACACTGGCCTGACTCATTATATTTACCATAATATTCACCACCTCTATCAGACCTTATGATTTTCACCTTTTTATCTAATTGCCTCTCAACTTCCTTTACAAATGTCTCAAGGACATTCACAGATTGAGATTTTTCATGAAGCAAATAGACATAACCATAGCGGGAAAAATTGTCAATGAAAGTGATGAAATACTTTTCTCCATTAAAGGCTGGAGTGTCCATAGGTCCGCAAATATCAGTGTGTATTATTTCAAGAAGCTGGCTGCTTCTAGTGGCTCCTTTCTTATTATGTTTGGTTTGTTTACCTTTAATACAATCCACACATAATTCTAGATCACTAAAGTCCAAATTTGACAAAATTTCATTACTTACTAATCTCATCATTCTTTCTTTGGATATATGACCTAGTCGTTTATGCCACAAGAAAGCAGAATTTTCATTCAACCTGCTACGTTTACATCCAACATTATTTACTACATTCAACAAGGAATTCGCATAAGTGTCATTCAGTTTCAATTTATATAAACCATCAATTAGAATACCAGAACCAACATTATCAGTATTCTTATATAAATCAAAACAGCCAGATCGAAACATACATCTAAAACCAAAATTATCCAACTTACTTACGGAAATAAGGTTTCTAGATAATGAAGGTACATAAAGGGTACTGTATAAGTCTAATACATATCCACTTTCTAGAATTAGATGATAAGTCCCAATGCCTTCAATTGAAGATTTCATTCCGTTTCCCATAAAGAGAAAACGATCTTCATTTGGATTTATGGTTCGGATCGTAAGAAATCCCTGCATATTGTTGGAAACATGAGTTGTAGCCCCAGTATCAAGCCACCATGTGTTAATAGGAACTTCAACTAAATTTGATTCAAAACATACGAAAGATAGATAACCTGCAAATCAAAAATGAAATAACTATAAGCTCATAACTAACGCGATTCAGATGTAGACATAATAGTATAATATAGCACTCCTTTGGGTAGATACTATCTTATACTTAACATAATTAAATACCAAAACATAAGTAGGTAATAAATACATTCAATTAAATAGAACTGACATCTTTGGATGATCAATATTTATTTAATCAAAATATCTATCAAACCTCATCATGTCAACTAGTTATAGAACAAGACTTTCCTTTGGGTAAGTTCTCAGGTTCTATCATTAGTGACGCCAGTTCTTAATTGGTATTATTATAACTGGCAATTTCTATCAATAATCATTATGTCACTTATGCACTAAATGATTATTCTGATTTTGACCACTTTGGTGATTAACAAAATCATAAATCTCATGTGCATTTGTAACACATACCTTATGCAAAACAACATTCTGATTTTGACCACTTTGGTGATCATAAATCTCATGTGCATAAATAATTTATAACACATACTTGATGCGAAACAATCAGTCACAGAACAATTACTATAGAGATCCATCATTATATGGCAAAACAATCAAACGTCAATAACTTCTATTATCAACGCAATTACTCTGTGGAAAAAATAAATTTCCAACACATTATTCTATAGAGCATGTTCTTGTACAAAATATATAATGGATTATATCAAGATATTTATATGCTGTTATTGATTCCACTATGGGCCAAAATCTTACGCCTCAAGCTAGCAGCAACCAAAACCTTGATTTTTACCACTCAACCACCACGGAACAACTTAGAGTTTCGCAGATTCCATTACAGCAAATACAAAATGATGAAAAAATCACAATACGGCGGTTGAGACAGGACGACAAGTAATAACGATGGTCACGATGAATTTATTCACCATATCGGCCCCATATCGCATTACTTTAGCTTTAGTATTATTGTTTGGGTGGGCATAAAATTCAATACAGTCAATACCCTTATGTGATTATAATATGCATTTCGATATTGAGGGGATTCATAGTTATTCTCCAGAGAAGCCCAAATTTCAAACAATGCCAAAAGTGCATAAATCTTGCCCTAAAATCCAAAAAAACGTTCTAAGAATTCAGTCTTTCACATTGTTTGGGGAAAATCTTGTTATAAAGTATGGTTTGCATACATGATATGCTATGGCTAGGTAAACCTTTAGCTTGAAACCAATCTAGCAGCTCCTGTAAAGTCAAATTACCCTCAATTACCCACCGGTCCCAAAGAAACTGGCTTTGGTCTCAACGCTTTGAGTTATCGTTATCCACGTAAATCTACTCTGCCCTGCGGGCATGGAACTAGCATATACGATAGACGTTTTTCCCATCAGTTCCAGCGCAAGGGGAAAATGTAAAGGACGTATCTGCTCCATGGGACCAGGGTTTAAGAGTATTTAATTTTGAAAACGAATGACGAAAACAAATACACCATCTTGTGAATAATATATACATACGCGGCAACATTCCAGATTCATGAAAACAGGATCGGACGAGCCAATTTTGGGTTCAAGACAAACCTCCCCAATATCTTAACAAATTCTAATAATAAGTGGGGTTCCATGGCTTTCAATAATACGAACAGAGTCTTAATCTTAATCTACGGATCAAAAGTTACATGCGCAGGACTTACACAGTATACACTGCCGGAGTATAGAATTTAAATAGCCGGAACCGGTGAGCAAGCATAGAATTTAACTAACGTGAAGCGCTTGACTAACAGTATACGAAGACCAATTGCAATCATAGGAAATATTCAGTTATTGATTGGTGGCTCTGATACCAAATGTAAAATATTTCTACTGACAGCCCAAAGATCATCAATACCAAATATTTCACTAACAAAACTTAATATGATGTATTATGTAAGATGACATACCTTGACTAACAGCGGAAGATGTAATGGCTGCCATCTTCTGTCTTCTGTCTCCTGACAGCTGCTACTCTTCTTCTCAGAATTCGGTTTCTCTCCTCTTGCCCTCACTTCCTTTATGTGTTTCTTGATGGAGAAGAATACAACTCTTGTGTGTGGGAGAGAGAGGACCCAATCCTTTATATATTATTTAACTCTAATCTGGTACGTCCATCATATACCAATTCAACGCTTAAGATCTAATGCTTTAGATTAGAAACTGCTTTAGGATAAAATCTAAATGCTTTAAGATTAGATCGAGTCACATTAAGATTAGAAACTGCTTTAACGTTAAAAAGCAATGAGCCTTTTGCTGTTTCTAATAGCAGTTTCTAACATGGTGTGGATGATTACGGTCTTTGTTTAATTTGCAAGAAGCTATCTCTCAAGATTTGACATCCCCTTTATACCTGTTGGAAGTTTGACAACTAATTATTTAAATTTGGGTAAAATGTATTAATTATCAACAAGTTAGTTTTATACCGGAACATCAGTATAAAACTTATGAATGTTCGAACTATTGTATGGAGAATCATTTATTGATTGAATAGAGATTCCAATCCCTTGCCCCATGGATGTTTCCTTACACCCTGTCAAGATTTTACCACGTCACTCCTGTGTTATTACTTGTGTGTTTGCATTCAGTTTTCCTGTCAATTATATGCTTTTCTTGGTTAATCTATAACTGTAAATGCCTTCTTTCTTTCTTGATCAGTAACTCATTCACCTATTAAAACTACAAATGGTATTAGAGCGAGGTTAGTTGAGTTGCTGCGTTTTTAAATATTGCCAAAGGTTGAGGAGAGGAGCGTGGAAGCATTGTTGTGTGTTAAAATTAAAGTTCACTCTGCTTCTGCATGTATTCTCTGCGTGAGGAGGGGAGGCCGTGAAGACCAGAGCCACAAACCCTCTGCGTGTTCATTGAAGTGCGTGCTAGATAAGAACCCTCTGCACTACGTGGAACAATCGCTGGTTTGGAAAACGTCGAAGTTGAAGACCTTGTGTGTACTACATGCTGCTGGCTTGAAGCTGCGTTGATTGCACGCTGCCAGAGTCTGGAACGGTGAAGGAGGAGTCACCCTCTGCGTGTTTGTTGAAGGGATGCGTTGACTGTACGCTACCATAGTTGTGCGAAAAAAAATAAGGGCTATGTTGCTGGAACCCATTGAAGAAGCACCTGCGTTTTGCATGCTACCAGAGTCACTTTACCCTCTGCATGTTGCTGGCCATAGACCCGCGTTCTGCGTGCTGCTAGAATCACTTTGCCCTTTGTGTGTTGCTGGCCATAGACCTGTGTTTCGCGTGGAAGAGCCATCAAACTAGAGGTGAGCATGTGTGGGGTCTGCGCTTCCAAACCAGAACCCATCGAGGAAGATCCTGCCCCTACGTGAAGGGAAACATTGCTGCGGTGAAGGAGCCTGCGTGCTACCAGAGGCCTGGTTTGCTTGTTGCCAGAGGAATTCAATCAACAGATATGGATTCGGGTAATTTTGTTTAAATTTGAGAGAAATTTTTTCGAGAAATTTGTTCAAATTTGGAGGAAAGAAAATCAAAGGTTTTTTTCATTAAAATTGAAGGAAATAAAAACAAGGGATTTTCATTAATTTGAAGGAAAAATCTGTTGAAGGGATTTTCATTAATTTGAAGGAAAAATCTGTTGAAGGGTTGTTTTTTGTTTGAAAAAAAGGGAATTATTTTTTTTTGAATACAAAAAGTTTTTTGAAGAAAGGGAAACAAAAAAAAATATAAACCCTAGTTGAAAGACTGAAACTCTAGGAGAAAGAAATGGCCAAGATGTCAAATGCAAAATTCGAGGTGGAGAAATTCACTGGCAAGAGCAACTTTTCTCTTTGGAAACTGAAAGTTATGGATTTGTTGGTGCAACAAGGGTTGCACAAGGAATTGGACGGGGCAACTAAGAAACCTGCAACCATGACTAATTCAGACTGGGAGGACTTGGATGCTCGAGCTCTCAGTACCATTAGGTTATGCCTCGCGGATGAAGTTCTCTTCAACATTGTTGTAGAGAGTACGACTTCATGTTTATGGGAAAAATTAGAAAAACTATATATGACAAAGTCATTAACCAATAGAATTTATCTGAAAAGACAACTGTACAGTCTTCAAATGAAGGAGGGTTCAAAAGTTGCAGAACATTTGAATGTTTTTAATACACTTATATGCCAATTAACAGATATGGAAGTTAAAATTCAGGAAGAAGATAAAGCTATAACCTTGCTGTGTTCTCTGCCCGAATCATGGGATCACTTTGTAACTTCAATCAGCTTGAGCACCGCTGATTCTTTGAAATTTGAATCAGTTAATGGAGCTTTCTTGTCTTAAGAAGTATGAAGGAAATCCAGTACTGAAACAGCTGCATTAGAAGCCATGATAGCTAGAGGACGGTCAAAGGAAAGAGGAGAAAAAACAAGGGGGTCTTCCAGATCTAAATCGAAGGGAAAGAAGTGTAAGGCAAAATGTTGGCACTGCAATAAAATTGGACACCTGAAGAAAGACTGTTGGAAACGAAAAGAATTTGATAACCCGAAGAAGGAAGCAAATCAGGTTGATTCAGGTATGATAGACAAAGTTTTATTTGCTGAAGAATTATGTATGATAGATGAAACTTCACCTGAATGTAATGTCTCTCAGGGTTTAGAAAGCTGGTTGTTAGACTCTGGTGCTTCTCATCACATGTGTCCACACAGAAATTGGTTTACTTCGTATGAAAATGTAAATGGTAGTTCTGTGTTTATGGGTAATAATGTATCATGTCAGATTGTTGGGATGGGAAATGTCGGGATTAAAATGTATGATAACATAGTTAGAACAGTAACTAGTGTTAGACATGTACCTGATTTGAAGTAAAATTTGATTTCTTTGGGAGTGTTTGATTTGGATGGTTATAAGTTTACATGTCAGAATGACATGTTGAAAGTCTTTAAAGGCGCCCTAATTGTTATGAAAGCAAAAACGGATAGAAATCTTTACAGACTCAAAGGAACTACTCAGATTTTTGAAGCAGCGATTGCATCAGAAAAAGAAGAAGCAGGTACTCGTCTATGGCATCAACGATTGGGTCACATGAGTGAGAAAGGTCTTCAGATACTGATGAAACGTAAATCTCTTCCCGATCTGAAATCTTTGAAGTTAGATTTCTATAAACATTGTGTGTATGGAAAACAGTGTAAACAAAGATTTAAAACTGGAAATCATAATAGTAAAGATATTTTAGACTATATTCATTCTGATCTGTGGGGACCATCTCCTGTTGTATTATATGGAGGTGATCTATATTTTTTAATGTTTATTGATGATTTCTCCTGTAAATTTTGGGTCTTTTTGCTAAAAAAGAAAGCTGATGTATTCAATGTCTTTTAACAATTTAAAGCAATGGTAGAGAAAAGTGTTGGAATTCAGAGGCACAGCAAACCAATAAAACACACAGCCAAAAAATCAAACACATATGACACAGTATTTAACGTGGTTCACCCAACCAATCTGGGCTACGTCCACCAAACATAGGCATCAGGAGTTTATTAATTAAATCAGGAGATTACATCATGAAAGCCTCACAAAACTCTCACACTCACTACAATCCATCCGAATGGTTGCCTGTTATATAGCATAGAGAATCTAACAGCCTCATAACTCCCTCACATCAAATATAGGAGGCATTAACTCCTTCCCAACAACCTGGAGCTAATCTAGGAACTGAATCTCTATTGTTGTCATCAGCTGAGATTTTTCCTATTTCATTACAAACAGAAAATCTCAACAATCTCCACCTTGACAACAATTCGCCTGATGCCCTGTCATTATTATTTTATCTTTTCTGCAAGCCAAGAGAAGCCAAACACCAGCGTAGCTTCTCCAACAAAACTGGTTTCGTGAACATGTCCGCACAGTTCTCCTTTGTATGCACCTTTTCAAGAGAAACTCCCCTTTCAGTGATAACCTGTCTTACAAAATGATATTTGATTGGAATATGCTTTGACTTACTATGATAGGCCGGATTCTTAGCCAAATGTATTGCACTTTGACTGTCACAAAGTAACCTGATGTTATCCTATAACCTACCAAACTCACCAAGCAAACCTTTCAACCAAACCGCCTCTTTGCAAGCATGAGAAGCAACAATGTATTCTGCTTCAGTAGTAGACAAAGCAACAATGTTCTGTAGCTTTGACATCTAGCTTATAGCTCCACCTGCAAGAGTAAAGACGTACCCTGAAGTTGACCTTCTCTTATCCAAGTCACCTGCAAAATCGGAATCAACATATCTGCAAACAAATTCACTACTCTTATTGTAAGAAATACAATAACTACTTGTGCCTCTCAAGTACCGAAGCACCCATTTCACCGCTGACCAGTGTTCTTTACCCGGATTTGCCATGTACCTGCTAACAACCCCAACTGCATGAGAAATATCTGGTCGCGTACACACCATCGCATACATCAAATATCCTACTACATTGACATAAGGAATTCGAGACATATAATCCTTTTCTTCATCTGTATTAGGACATAAACTCGAAGAAAGCTTAAAATGGGAAGCTAAAGGGACTGAAACAGGATTCACATTATTCATACCAAACCTCAAAAGTATTTTCTCAACATACTTCTGTTGTGATAGCCACAGCTTACCATTACTCCTGTCTCTGAAAATCTCCATGCCCAAAATCTGTCTTGCCGCTCCTAGATCTTTCATATCAAACGTCCTTGCCATCTGAGTCTTCAACCTGTTGATTTCTTCAATGCTTTTGCCTGCTAAAAGCATATCATCAACATATAACACTAAGATAATGAACATGCCATTATTTAACTGCTTAAAATAAACACAATGATCATATTCACTTCTTACATATTTCTGACTCAACATGAAAGAATCAAACTTCTTATACCACTGCCGAGGCGACTGCTTCAGGCCATATAATGACTTCTTGAGCCTGCAGACAAATTTCGCATTGCGATGCTGAACAAACCCTTCCGGTTGTTCCATATATATTTCCTCATCTGAATCACCATGTAGAAATGCAGTCTTAACATCTAACTGCTGCAACTCCAAATCAAACAAAGCCACTAATGCTAACACAATTCTAATTGAAACAATTTTAACCACTGGTGAAAATATCTCATGAAAGTCTATGCCAGCTTTCTGAGAAAACCCTTTTGCAACCAGCCGAGCTTTGTACCTGTCTTCCGTATCATTCATACCCCGTTTCAGCTTGAAGACCCATTTGCATCCCACAGTTTTCCTGCCTTTGGGAAGTTCAACCAGATCCCACGTACCATTCTTACCTAAGGCCATCATTTCTTCCTTCATGGCTGCTTTCCATTTGTCACTATTTGAAACTTCTACAGCTTCCTGATAACACAAAGGTTCATCATCATTAGCGATCAAAGCAACTGAAGTAACATGATCGTCATACCTTCTCGAACGGCGTTTGATCCTTGTAGATCTCCTTAAGAATGTTTCTGGTGCTTCCACAATTGGCTGTCTATCAACTGAAGGAACTTCTTCATGATCGCCATCTGAGACCTGTTCATGTCCTCCATCTGAACCCTGTTCATAATATGATTCTGAAACCTGTTCATGACTAGAATCTGAACTATGGTCGTTATGACTATCATTAGAAATGCTGTCAAACTGAATATGCTGGAAATCAGATACATCATCCTGTTTCAATCTTCTATCTACATCTAACTGTACAAGAGAGGATTCATTAAACTTTACATCTCTGTTGATGATGATTTTGCGGGTAGTAGGATCCCACAATCTAAATCCCTTTGTTCCATCACCATACCCAACAAAGATATACCTTTTAGACTTTGGATCTAATTTAGTTCGCTGATGTTTAGGCACTAGAGCATATGCTTCACAACCAAACACTCTGAGTTTAGAATAGTCACAAGGGTGTCCTGTCCATACCTCTTGCGGAACCTTGCAGCCTATTGCCGTTGATGGAGATCGGTTTATCACATAACAAGTTGTTGCCACTGATTCCATCCACAACTCCTTTTGCAACCCAGCGTTACTCAGCATACACCTTGCTCTCTCTAGAAGAGTCGTGTTCATGCGTTCAGCAACTCCATTCTGCTGAGGAGTATAAACCGTGGTCTTATGTCTTTCGATCCCTGCATCCTTGCAATAGCTGTCAAACTCTTTGGAGGAAAACTCACCACCATTGTCAGTTCTTAAATATTTTATAGTTCTACCAGTGTTGTTTTCTACCAATGCTCTAAATTGCTTGAAAATTGTAAAAACATCAGACTTCTTTTTCAACATGTAGACCCAAACTTTCCGAGAAAAGTCATCAATGAATGATACAAAATAAGACGAACCACCATATGACGCTGTAGGGGCTGGACCCCAAACATCTGAATGGATATAATCAAGTATGCCTTTACTAGTATGTTTGCCTGTTTTAAACTTTTGTTTACTTTGTTTACCAAACAGACAATGTTTACAGAAATCCAATTTTCCAGATCTTAGATTAGGAAGTAACTTTCGGTCAGCCAAAATTTTCAACCCTCTTTCACTCATATGCCCCAATCTTTGATGCCATAAGTGAATGCAACTACTGTCATGTTCAGACACAGACACATGATTTGACCCAGTTCTACCTTCTAACTGAAATAGATTTCCCACTTTCTTAGCTTTCATAACTAGTAAGATGCCTTTGTAGATTTTCATAACTCCACCTTGAATTACAGTTTTATATCCATTTGAATCAAGTGCTCCTAATGAAATCAAATTTTTCCTTAAATCTGGTACATGCCTCACATCTGTTAATATTTTTGTTGTCCCATCAAACATTTGCAGTTGTATGCTCCCAATTCCCACAATATTACATGTTACATCAGTACCCATGTACACAACACCATCATCAATTGATTTATATGTTTTAAACCAATCTTTATGAATACACATGTGGTTAGATGCCCCGGAATCTAACAACCAATGTTGATCATGTTTTGAAACATTAACAGACAATACCTCATCACTCATACCTAAACCAGATACTGAACCTGTATCTGTGGTGTTGGCTTCCTTCTTTTCTGTCGAAGAGCCTTCTTTAGCAGCTTGCTTTCGCTTCCAGCAATCCTTTTTCAGATGTCCAGTCTTGCCACAATGTCAGCACTTCACCTTTGGCTTCTTTCCTTTGGACTTTGAGCGAGAGTCGCTATGCTTTCCCCCGGAGTGTCTCTCTCGTGAGCGACCTCTGGCCATCATTACCTCTGATGTAGAGGTGTCTGCATTCGACC
Source organism: Pinus tabuliformis (assembly GCA_031772625.1). Classification (NCBI taxonomy): domain Eukaryota; kingdom Viridiplantae; phylum Streptophyta; class Pinopsida; order Pinales; family Pinaceae; genus Pinus; species Pinus tabuliformis. The sequence goes on along the minus strand of CM062820.1, from coordinate 1,521,929,440 downwards.
TCTTCCTCGTCTCCTCAGCCAACAAGGCTCCAACAACATCATCAAACTCAAGAATTTCTGATGTACTAAAACTTATGGAAGTAACAAAGTGATCCCAGGATTCAGGCAAAGAACATAATAGAGTTATTGCCTTATCCTCTGAATCAAATTTCACATCTAGACTGTTTAATTGCACCAACAAGGTATTAAAAACATTCAGGTGATCAGCAATTGAGGTACCTTCTTTCATCCGCAAACTGTAAAGCTGCCGTTTCAGGAGAATTCGATTTGTCAAAGATTTCGTCATATAGAGCTTCTCAAGCTTCGACCACAAGCCTGCGGCGGTTTTCTCTGACACAATGTTGAACAGAACATCGTCCGCCAGACATAACCGAATTGCGCTCAGAGCTCTATCGTCCATCTCATCCCAATCATCCTCCGTCATGGAAGGAGGCCTTTTGTTTTTTCCCAACAGTGCTTTCGCCACACCTTGTTGAACCAGCAGATCGTGCATCTTCACCTTCCAGATCTCAAAATTATTCTTGCCATTAAATTTTTCAATTTCAAAACGGGCACTTTGAGTTTTCGCCATTTGATATCAGCAAAAAACACAGTAATCTCCAAATACCAATGTTTAAATACCAGCAATTTAAAAAACCAAACTGCCTATGCCTCAAAAAATATCTTCCGTTTGCACTTCACACAAAAATTTCTGCCTATGCCTTTGTTTGTATACAACAAATAAAAACTGACTTATTGCTGTGAAAAATTGCAGTATATAAACTGAGCATCCACTAATGAATTACACCAATAAACCAGTGTTTTATTTACGGTTTCGCAGACCTGAGTGCTTGCGTTATCTTACTGAATGGATGACACTTGAATGAGCATTACATACTGCGTAACAATGAGATTATGGCTAGCCTATCATATTAGAGCGAGAGTCTAATTGGTGAAACGTGACAAAAAGACTCTACAGATTCTCTCTGATAGAAGGGAAGAAGTACAGGGCCAGCATTCAACACGCGTTTTGTACAAGTTGCAGGGCTGTCGGAGACAATTCCTACTCTGCGATTTTACAAAAAAAACAAAAAATGTGCTAGCATTTTATATGGTTGAACACCCTAATCATCGCCCGCTCCCACGACCGCCCATTATAATTAAGAATTACTGAGGCCCGCCATTGTTTGAACAGCTCTTTCCCATTATGATATATGCATCAGCAATAATTAACAACATAGCAATTTCGAAAAAAACAATTCAGCCACGCGTAGGTGTTTATCTTTCCGGAACTGTGCAGGTGTTTATTTGTTTTGTTTTAAAAAACAACAGACAACATACTTGTGCTTCCACGCGCACACACCAGCACGCTGGTTACATACCTCACAGTATACCAGCACGCATTTCTTGTAGAGCCCCACTCGCACAGCAATCTCCAGCAACGTGCCAACGTGCCACGCCAATCTGGTGATACCTTCCCTGCTCCAGCGCTGCACGTTATGCAGCCACAACAATCAAACGCACCACCAGCACGCTGGTTTTGGAATGGAAATATGCACCGAGTTCATAAACCACTACTCCACTACTCCGATCCGCTCCACGCACCAATATACAACACCTCCAGGCAGGGATCCGCTCCACGCAGCCGTATATAGTACTGCCTTCGGTCTTAACGCAGGTAAGGAACACCAGCTCCAGCACACACACGCACATCACTCAATTATGCGCCCAATTCCAGCACGCAGGTCTGGTCTCTGCTGCGCAGCAGCGATATTCACCCTCCAGCATACAATCTCAACACCTCCAACATTGCTCTGATACCACTTGTTGGAATTCAGAGGCACAGCAAACCAATAAAACACACAGCAAAAAAAATCAAACACATATGACACAATATTTAACGTGGTTCACCCAACCAATCTGGGCTACGTCCATCAAACATAGGCATCAGGAGTTTATTAATTAAATCAAGAGATTACATCATGAAAGCCTCACAAAACTCTCACACTCACTACAATCCATCCGAATGGTTGCCTGTTATATAGCATAGAGAATCTAACAGCCTCATAACTCCCTCACATCAAATATAGGAGGCATTAACTCCTTCCCAACAACCTGGAGCTAATCTAGGAAATGAATCTCTATTGTTGTCATCAGCTGAGATTTTTCCTATTTCATTACAAACAGAAAATCTCAACAAAAAGAACAGGCAAATCAATTAAATGTTTAAGAACTAACAATGGTGGTGAATTCACTTCAATAGAATTTGAACAATACTGTAAGGATGAAGGAATTATTAGACACAAAACTGTTGTTTATACTCCTCAGCAAAATGGTGTTGCTGAACGTATGAATCAGACTCTTATGGAAAGAGCCAGAAGCATGATCAACAATGCTAACTTGCAAAAGGAGTTGTGGGCAGAAGCAGTATCCATTGCTTGTTATTTAGTTAACAGATCACATTCAGTAGCAATTAATTGTAAAATTCCTGAAGAGGTTTGGACAGGTTAGTCTTGTGATTATTCACATTTAAGGATATTTGGCTGTGATGCTTATTCTCTTATTCCTAAAAATCAGCGTTCAAAATTAGATCCAAAATCGAAATTTTATGTCTTTGTTGGGTATGACTATGCAGTGAAAGGATACAGGTTATGGGATCCTACATCACGGAAGATAGTCATTAGTAGAGATGTAACATTTGATGAATCTTCTCTTTTAAAATCAAATGTCGAAAGAATTGAATAGGAACAAGTATCGCCAAATCAACAAGTTCAGTTGGAGGCTAGACCTTTCGGTGACAAACAAAGGGAAGAAAAGACTTCTCAAGAAAAAGGTGTTGAAGATACAAAGGAAGCTATCGAATTTTTTGAACCAATTCAGCAACCAGTCACTCTAAGAAGGTCTACAAGGGAAAGAAAAACTCCCAAAAGGTATGAAGATTCTGCTTCATCTTTTTCTTTCATTACTGAAGATGGGGAACCTTCTTGTTATCAAGAAGTAGTAGATGATACATATAGCGAAAAATGGAAAATGGCTATGGAAGAAGAAATCGATTCCTTAGCCAAGAACAATACCTGGGATATTGTAGAACTTCCTGAAGGGAGAAGTGTTGTTGGATGCAAGTGGGTCTTCAAACTGAAATGGAAAGTTGATGGAAGTATCAAAAGGTATAAGGCAAGATTGGTAGAAAAAGGGTATTCTCAGGTTGAAGGTATCGTCTTCCATGAGATGTTTTCACGAGTTGTAAAACTTGTTTCTATTTTGTACTATGTTGGCACTAACTACATTACTTAACCTTGAGTTACAACAGTTATATGTTAAAACAACTTTTCTACATGGTGATTTGAATGAAGCGATATATATGGAACAACTAGAAGGTTTTGTACAAGGTCACGGTAGAAGATTAGTTTGCAAGCTCAGGAAATCATTGTATGGTCTCAGGCAGTCTCCCAGAGAATGGCACAAGAAATTTGATTCCTTCATGGTGAGCCAGAACTTCATTAGAAGTGAGTATGATCATTGTGTATACTTCAAAAGTTCCAATGGTATATTCATTATCTTAGCTTTGTATGTTGACGATATGCTTATTGCAAGCAAAAGCATGGAAGAGATCAACAGGTTAAAGGTTCACCTCTCTAGGATGTTTGATATGAAGGATCTTGGACCAGCAAAACATATCTTGGGCATGCAGATACATAGAGACGGGAAAAATGGTAAGCTTTGGTTATCACAGCAGAAGTATGTCGAGAAAGTACTTGAAAAGTTCTGTATGAACAATGTGAAACCTGTTAATGTTCCATTAGCTTCCCATTTTAAGCTTTCTTCGGTTTTGAGTCCTAGAATTGATGAAGAAAAGTAGTATATGTCTCATGTACTATATGCAAATGTTGTAGGCAACTTAATGTATGCGATGGTATCTACAAGACCTGACATTTCACATTCAGTTGGAGTTGTCAGCAGGTTCATGGCAAATCTAGGTGAAGAACATTGGCGAGCAGTGAAATGGGTGCTTCAATATCTAAGAGGCACAAGTGACAATTTCATCATCTTTAATGGTAGTGAAGGATTAGTCTGCGGATATGTAGATGCTGATTATGCAGGTGATTTGGACAAAAGGAGATCTACTACAGGTTATGTCTTTACTCTTGCAGGTGGAATAATTAGTTGGATGTCAAATCTTCAAGAAAAAGTTGCATTGCCCACTACCGAAGCAGAATATATAGCTGCTTCAGATGCCAATAAAGAAGCAATCTGGTTAAAGGGTTTACTTGATGAGATTGGAAGGAAGCAGGAGAAAGTGAATGTACTTTGTGACAGTCAAAGTGCTATTCAATTGGCTACAAATCCTGCTTATCACAGCAGAACCAAGAACATTGATGTAAGGTATCATTTTCTGAGACATGTGATCGATGGTGGAAAAGTAACTCTTCAAAAGGTCCATACACGAGAGAATTGTGCAGACATATTCACAAAGCCAGTTACAATAGAGAAGTTGAGATGGTGTTTAACTTCTCTTGGTTTGCAGAAAAGATGATGAATGGGCATGGGCAAGCGATTAGGAAATTGTTGTCAAGGTGGAGTTTGTTGGAAGTTTGACAACTAATTATGTAAATTTGGGTAAAATGTATTGATTATTAACAAGTTAGTTTTATATCGGAACATCAGTTATGTAACCGAGGAGGCTCATATAAAACTGATGAATGCCCGAACTATTGTATGGAAAATCATCTATTGATTGAATCGAGATTCCAATCCCTTGCCTCGTGGATGTTTCCTTGACACCTTGTCAAGCTTTTACCATGTAACTCCTGTGTTATTACTTGTGTGTTTGCATTCATTTTTCCTGTCAATTATATGCTTTTCTTGGTTAATATATAACTGTAAATGCCTTCTTTCTTTCTTGATCAGTAACTCATTGACCTATTAAAGCTACAACACATTCATGTGGGCTTTCATCATTTCATAGGTATCCATGCTAGATGTATGGATGGTAGGTGATAATTAGAGTTGGAATATGGTTTGAGTAATTTCAAATATTTAAATTACGAATGGTCAAGATTTCATAATATAAAAACATTATTCATTTAATAGATCATCCAACAAAAATATGGAAAGTGTATAAATGGTTTTTCAGTTTCTTAGATGTTTTCCTGATTTTAATTTATTAAAAAAATATTTATGAAATGTTGTTCTCTGTTGTTGGTAAAAGTTATGGTATGGTTGGTTACAAGAAACGTTTGACCGGCTCAAACTTGTATTTCAATGGTCCGGTTTAGCGTTCGATTGAGAGATGTCTACTTTATTGAATGGATCTCCACGACTACATCGAAACCCTTGATTAATATGCCAAAATCAACCCTGCCCTCACCATCGCATGTTTGGGTCCTTCACTCTCATAATTCACTCCAATTTAATTGAATTATCATAGTTGTTTACAAACTATATTTTATACGAGAAGATAATGTTGTTATGCCATAAATAGTTTAAATTGCGATGATGGTTAACGTGTTCATTCTGGAATGGTTTTTTAAAATAAAATGGGGAGTTCTTCAATCCTATTTTACATACAGCGTGAGATCACATAATCCTCCTCCTGCTCCGCCATACCACCGACAATGAGCATAATGATGATGTACTGTGTAATTATTTATCACTTCATAATTCCTTCATTCCTCCTATGGGGATGGCTCTTCTTGTATCTAAATATGCTTTTAGTTACTCCATTTCAAGGTCATGGTCATTTGCACGTCTGTGATGTCAATGGATTATGCATGAAACATTTGATGTGCTAAAACTGGTAGATACTATTAATAAATGCTAATGCTAATAATAAGAGGCTTATTTTTTTAATTCATCACATTACTCTTAGGATTTGTACATTGTGTAGTGAAGTTATTTTCTCAGTATTATCAAACATTTAAATAATACCATATAGGAGAAATCAATAGTAAATAACTGGAGTAAAACTTATCAAAAACTTAACTAACCGAACTAAAGTAGGACTAGCTATGACACTTGGACTAACGACTATGATCCGTAGCAGGTGGTTGGAATTGGTTTCTCCAACACTCGCCCTTAATTACAATCACAAAAAATTAAACTAAGATGCATGTTGGTCTATGTCTTAGCTTTAGGCTTTCTTTTCTTCTAGAACCTATATCCTCTAAATTTCTTCAACTTTGTCATTTAGTTTGATGCTTCAAACTTAAGTTTCTTCATTGTTTCTTCAGGTTGTCCACGGATGCCATCTATTTCTTCAAACATTTGTTCGTATGTGGTTTGCTGCAACATGTTATCTTCTGTAGTTTGCTCTTGAACATCAATTTATTGCAACATATGAAGATAATAAAATTTATCTCTTCAAGACTCCAAAACATGAATATTTCATTAATTCTTTAATCATCCAGGCCGTCTTCAACATTCAGCTTTGCAACTTCAATGTAGACTTTATCAAAACATGGTTTTGCAAACCACGTTTCAAGGGACCTTAGTTCATATTCAAATGTAGTTACTTCTTGAAACATTAATTCATATTCAAATGTAGTTACTTCTTCCTGGTTGTTGCTAGCATCTGCACATTCAAAATCAAGGTTAAGTTTAAAAATATTTGCAGAACCATATTGGTTTTATTCTATCTACTCTGCAATGGAAGATTTTTCTCCTTGTGCTTCCTTCTCTTCTTTTGTCGCTTCAACTGCTTCAAAGAGGTTTTCTTCCAGTATTTTGTTAGACATAAGTGAGATTTTCTTACCAAATAATACTTTATCAATTAGATGTTTTTGTTGCATGTATGCAACCATTCATAATTATCCAATTGGTATTCATTAAAATTAACATCAACAAATCGAATTGTTGGATTCACCATAACACTGGCTTTTGGAGTGGAAACTTCATTGTCATCAACAAGATCTGTTGCGAGATTCACTAAAAGGTCATCCACTTGTGGTTGTGCATAGTGGGATTAATGAGCATTTGTGTGCTTTCTCTCTGCTGGTATTAACACATCCTCATCATTGTCATCCACTTTGAAGTGGGATTGAGAAAATTATTCATCTTGTTGTAGATTTGTTACTATAGATCCACCCTCATTTTCAACTTGAATACTCCCCCTTAAACCAAAATTCCTCTCAATGGTATCCCAAGCTTCCTTTGTTGTCTTTGCATCTGCTATGAGTGGAAGAATGCGCCCATCTATGGATTCCTTTATGCATTTCAATGTGAAGGAATTATTTTTCATTTTGTCATCCAGTTCTTTCAAATAGATTTGAAACAACTCTCGTTTCTTTGTTTTTCTCAGCCTCTTATCTTTCCCCATTTGTTGAACGCTAGCTAACTGCAATTGAGATCTCAAACAACTCTTGTTTCTTTGTTTTTCTCAGCCTCTTATCTTTTCCCATTTGTTGAACGCTAACTAACCACAATTCAACAAGCAAATCGACTTGCAAACATAATGATTGCCTACAATAAAAACTTCTTTATGGTGGCTTCTCTACTTCTTAGATTCCAAAAAATAAATGGATCTAAAAATATTCTAAAAAAAGAAATACTTTCACAAATCTCTCTTCAAAATTCTCCTTTTGTTCTTAATAGACCCTCTTAAAAACATTGATTATCTTTGTAAAGAAATCATTATTTTTTTTAAATAACCTTCAAAGATGAATCATGGTTCCTTTTTCGAAAAAACACTTATGGTAAAACCATAAAATAAAATAAGGTCCAACTCACATCAGCCCCCTTTTTTAATAACAAAACCCCCTTTTCATAGAAAACCTTGAATATTTTTTTAATAAAAAATAAAATCTTATAAAAATTTTTATTGAAAAAGATGTTTCCTTACACATACATCATACGAAAGCCTTTAAATTTGGTGTCTCGAAATATTATGAAATTTGGTGCCTTTGACTTTTCGTGCTTTCATGTTTTGTGAGTGGCACTTTTCTGGGCTAATGCTTCTCTAGAGAGGACCCGCGTTAGAACAAGAATGGTGTAAATGATTCGAAGTAACGTGACTTCCAGAGGTTCTAGGGTACGTTTGTATTGCAGATATTGGTAATGTGACTGTTGGTGACTGTTATGCATGTTTTAACACAACTTGCAACAATTATGGGGTGTGTTAAGAAAAATCAAATTTGACTCAGGGATCTGTTAACAATCCGTTTCACTCTTGTTGTTGGCCTTGTTTCACTGGCTACATAGTAACTGGATTCTTGAAAGGAGCACCTTCTTTACAACAACGTGGAGCACCTTCTTTACAAAAACGTCTTCCTTCTAACAACGCAGGTTTTAGACTACATTAGGTTCTCCGTTTCTCTCTCAAGGAACCTTATGTAGGTTCATACTTTTTTTCTTGCTACTTTCAAAGAGTCTTATGGAAATTAATCTCTCATACCATGTCATATTTCTTCATTTCTCTCTCAAGGAACCTTATGTAGGGTCATACTTTTTTTCTGCTACTTTCAAAGAGTCTTATGCAAATTAATCTCTCATACCATGTCATATTTCTTGGGCATGATTTGAAGGATTTTTCCAACTATTTTTTGATTTGTAATGGTATCACCAATAAGTTTGATTTGATTGGCGATGCCCATGACTCTAGTCATGAATTGGTCAACATTCTTTGTGTAAGTCATCTTCAGTGTTCCAAAATAAACCTACGATGTATGCAGTTTTATAGTATTCAATGTATGATTACCCTAGTATGCATCTTTCAAAGTATTCCAAGCTTGCTTTGTTGTTGATGCACCGGTTATCTTGTCCAAGATAGAGTCATCGACTGAGTTCTGTATCCAACGTTTGGCTCTGTATTCTCTCTTTTTTTGTTCACTAGTTGCATTTCTCTTATTATTGGTCATGGTTGCCAATGCTTCCCGTGTCAGATCTACATAGGAATTTTGAAGTGTATTCCAACACTTTTGGGCTTGAAAAAATGTGTTCATTCGTAAAGACCAAAACTCATATTTTTGATCAAACAAAATCCGTATTTGTGTAAAAGCATGAAAAAAGCAATTTTTCTTATAATATGGTCGAACATACTTTTTTTTACTAACAACGCTTTTAAAAAAAGTTAAACAAAAGAATTTCAAACCAAGCAACACTCTTTCAAAGTCTCTTTTTTGTTTTTAAATTTGAATAATAGTCCTTTTTATAATACTCCTTTGTAAAGGAATTTTTTTAAGAAAGGAAGCCCCATTTGTAGAGAAGAAACTTAGAAATACGACGGATAAAGAACTTTGAAGTATTACATTACTTTAAAATACCATTTGTAAAATATTGATACTCCAATTGCTCCAAGGACCAAGATGAGGAAATTAGATTTAACTCCACCAGTTGATCTTACATTCTATAAAAGTCTAGTTGGTAGTCTCTTATATTTCATTGCAACTAGACTTGACATTATGTTTGTATCCATATTTGTTTCTATGTTTATGTAATCACACAAGATTTCCCATTGGAGGGTTGCAAAAAGGATCTTAAGATATGTTCCATGAACAATTGACTATGGCTTTTTCTACACACATTCATAAAATTGTTCACCTTTAGGTAATACAGAAAATGATTATGCAAGTAGTTTAGATGATTTAAAAACCAGCTCAGGGTATGATTTTCACCTTGGAACCAATCTGATCTCATGGGCATCCAAGAAATAACCCATCATTTCAATATCTTCTACAAAGGCAGAGTATGTAGCTACAACTTCAACAACTTGTCAAGTAGTGTGGCTGAGAAGACTATTGAAGGATCTTTCAAATGTTTAGAAGGATCCAACTCCTATTTACTGTGATAATAGTTCTCCAATTTCTTTATCAAAGAATAATGTATCTCAAAAAAAAATCAAGCACATTGGCACATGTTTTCATTTCATTCGTGACCTTGTCAATGATGGATACATCTTAGTTGATTGTTGTGGTTCAAGAGATTAGCTTGCAGATATTTTCACAAAGCCATTGAGCAAAAATGTATTTGAGTTTCAAAGACAACAATTAGGTATAGTAAGTGCCAATATTAAAACAATTGAGATTAGGAGGGGGTGTTGATATATTTAATCTCCCTTTCTCCTAGGTGCCATGATATTTAATCCCATTGTCAGCTAGGTGTCATAGTTAGTTTAGATTTAGTTGAATTAGTTGATTTTTTCTCCATTGATTTATTATATTTTGTTTCCTTGTCTCACATGTAGCTTATTTAACTTATTTTGAATGATGATAATAGTTGTTCGCTCCATTATAGATTGGAGTGAAGTGCTCTTCTCAATATTATCAAGCAGTTAAATAAGATCACATAGAAGACATCAGTAATAAATGACTAGAGTAAAAATAAATAGAAACTTAACTAACCGAACTAAATTGGGACTCACTGTGACACTTGGAATAACACTTATGACACCTATCAGGTGGTTGGAATTAGTTTCTCCAATAATATTTGTGCTTTATGTTTGATAGATGTCTGAAATTTACAATGGCGAAAGTTTGTATGTTTGTAATAAATGAAAAATGATACCTTCGACATATATCAACAACACTTACTAATACGACTGTGCTAGTGTGCACATATAAGAAGTTATCCAAAGTTTCATATTATTAAGTCTTTTCATGTTGGTGTTCATGTGAAAAGTATTCATAATCCAGTGGTGGCCAATATTTATTTTGGCTTGCATCTACCACATCAAATTAGGGTTTATCTCAGTGTCCATATTTCAGAATGTAGTGATAATGTTTCGTATGTTTAGGATTCTCTACCTTCGTGGTCATGTGAAAAAGGTTTGATATGTAGTTTCATAATTTAACAAATTAATGTCTAGCATAAAGAAAAATGTTCATATAATTAGGATGATTTGCAACATTATGTGATGTAATAAAGGAAGGAAATGTTGTTGTTATATTCCAATAATCCTATGAATCTTTCTTTCCCTAAAAGTAAATGTCCCACTAATTTAGTTTAAATTTAGTATCACAACTTTTAGTATTAAATAGAAACTGTCTCGAAATAATATACTTTTTCCTAGTGTAGAACTGCTTGAATGTTCATTTTTTTTCCCTTTGGAAAAAAACGTAATTTTCATTAAATGAGAAAATTACATATTGTATATGCAAATGCATATGTTGTAAGAGGCTAAGCCTATTAGATAAATAAGGTTCCAAAAAAAAGATCTAATATTGATGCCTTTTTTCCTCGTAGGGGGGCATCATTTTCTGATGTGTTGAGCATATTGTTTTATCAGAATTGAATAACTGTAGCCATGTAGCGTGTCCATAGTTTTTCTTAAAATGAAAACATATGAATATTTACAGATGGTAATTTGTAAAGAAAAAAATATAAACCTAAGCCAAGCTCCCTGTGAGCTTTCTAAACATCTATGTCTATGAAAGGCCAATGGTAGAACTTGATAGAAAGCCCCCTCTCTATATTCTTGTATTATCCAAGTGCCGTATGTCCTATGTGCAGCTTCTTTCGATACTTTGTCAGCATCTGCATCTCGTTCCCTCTAAATGTGATGAACAGTACATGTGTCAAAAGATGTAATAAGTCGATGAACCTCATCCAAAATATGTCTCAAAGTATATGCAGAACATCTAGATCTTTTGTTTAACCATTCACATACAACTTTTGAGTCCCCATAGAGTTGGAGGTCTCAACATTGGATTTCTAGGGCATATTGTATAAGGAATTTTGCGTAGGATAGTTCTGCAAAATTATTCGTACCCTAGCCTAGTCCCATCTGTATATGGTAGTAATGAGAAGTAGTGAGGTGTAGTATGGCCCCTCCCCTGCATCCTTCCTCCTGATTAGAACGATCAAAATAATCCCAAGGCTTTGAATAATTTATGGTTTCGGGTACTATGGTTTGGGGTCGTGTCGTCTCCTCGTCATCAGGGATGATGGAGTAATCGAAAATGATATGGGATGCAATGGAAGGCTAGTGCAGATTGGTATTCAGGAAAATGAGATTATTGTGGGTGATCCAAATTCCCCAGCAGATGAGCAAAGGGAGATCCCGGAGCTTTTTTGGAGCAACGCTTAACCACCAAGTCATCCATGTCTCCTTTATAGTCGCACCTTGCCACTTGATCAGGGGTGGAATCACGGCTAATATCGATTGCCAAAGGTCTTGAGTGGCATGACATTCAATAAATAGGTGTGAGACAAATTCATTGTTACATTTGTAAATGTGGCACCAAAAAGGGTCGTGCTTGGCTCGCTTGAGAAGGTTGTCCCTACTAGGGATTTCATTTTTCAGTATGGTCCACATGAGAAGTCTGTTCCTAGGAGGGGCCTTAAGCTTCCACAAATGCTTCCACCAGGACTCTATGGCTTGTGGACGACATTCTTCAGCTAACACAAGGTATCCATCCTTTGGGGTATATTTTCTATCTTTTGAGAGCGCCCATATGACCTCATTGTCTGCTTGAATTTTCATTATAATCTAAGTGATATCATTATTCTGGTGAAAAATATGGTTTAAAATTCAATAGTTTTTGGGCCTCAGTCTCTTTAAGAGTTAATGAAGGACACAATACATTTTTATTTTATCTCCTTAATTATATGCATTATAGAATGCCATTGATTACCTTCTTGTTACCTTGGAGGTCACGCAGTTACCTAACATCTTAAAGTTGTTATCTAATTACTTTCATAGATCCATTTTAACCACGAATTTAACATGAAACAAGATGATCAAATTTCTTCAGGTGCAAAATTATTTTAGAGTGCAAAAAACAATGTGATTTTTTATTGTTTAAATTGTATTTTTCAACTTTTAGACTCAATAAATCAGTGCATAGATTACAATTCTTTCCAATTCATGTTGCTATCAATCTCCCTCTAACATATAATTATTTTATGATCAATATTTTTCTCAAGAACCCAATCGTTATATGCTTTTAATTATCCAAATGTCGAGAATAATAAAGGTGATAGCTATTGGTATATGATACTTATAATTTTATCAAAAAATATTATTGAAATTTTTCATAATAGGTGGATGATAATGCAAAAATGGAAAAAGAGAAATTCATTAACTTGAATTGATTTTTCAAAATATTTAATTTGAATATAATATGAAATGTGATTGTATATTAGATTTTTAACTATATATTTTTTATTTAGAGAATTTATATATAATTATAAGAATTTAGAGAATTTATATATAATTATATTTAGAGAATTTATATATAATTATAAGAATTTAGAGAATTTATATATAATTATATTTAGAGAATTTATATATAATTATAAGAATTTATGTTTTAAAGGATGTCATTTTTTCATTCAAATTATAATGCATATATTTCTATTATTACATTGAAAATACCTTAGCAATAAAATTTGCATCTTAACCATAAATCTCTTTTTATAAAATGTACAAAATTGTACTAAACGTATCGTTTGTTTTAGTGAGAAGTTATTTTTTCAAAATCTATAATATTAAATTTGATATTTTTTTTTAAATAAAAAAGGCTCGCCATATTCTATATTCTTCAAATGGGAAGATCATTTAATGTACAATATTAACACCTTAAATTATTTAGATTTTTCACTTTTTAAATTTATATTGTAGATGTTGGTCCACATTAAAATTATGAAACATTTATATATTTTTATATGGTATATTTTAGTATTTTTTTAGTTTTGCAGGTAATATATTTAAAAAATGGTTAAGATAATAAAATGTTGTAGAAAAAATAAAGTAGCATAACAAATATTTCGTGCTGCTTAGTTTAATAAAATATTTTAATGTCATAATGTGTTGTATGTACATCAAACAATAATAAAATTGTAAAATGAATATTTGTTTACCTTTTTTTATTAATTTTTTTAATATAATTAAACATTTTTTGGGTAGATAAATGTTATACATAATTGACATTGAAGAGAATAATAACAGGTTAATAATTATTTATTTAATATTGAATGATGACAATTTTTTGATATAATGCTCATATTATAAGGTCAAAGTTATTGTCATTGAACTTATGTTGAGAGCGATATTTGTGAGATATTGACCTGGTAGGTATAATGTGACATTTTGCTTGACTGGAATTAAGTGGCATCTCCATTAACTATGGTTAAGACACAAAGATTTTGTCTTTATTTGTAAGTTCCGAATGACACTATTATATGGGCTAATGGTTGCAATGTCAGACTCTTGTTGTCAAACAATTTACTAATATTTGTTGATCCTTCCTGATAAAATCTAATGAACTCTACCTATGTTCAAAACCTTTGATATGAATTGATTTAACATTTGTTATGTTACTTTGAATTCATTGATGGTCAGTCTAGATTTGATTTGATTTGATGGTACATTACAATGCTCACTTGAAATCATTGCAAAATAAGATTTCAACCAATGAAATATAATATAAATAAATTTTTTTATCAAAAAATAATAAATTTTAATATGCAAGGTTAAACTATAGAAAATCTGCAAATATATTTGGTCAAACCCAAACTAATATGGGTTTGACCAAAATATTCAATGTGTTATCTACCTCTCGTGGCATGGATAATAATAGGCAAAATTGAACTTTCCATATAATTGCTTTAACATATTATATTGTGTTCTCATAAAAGGAGGCCAAACTTGTCATATGATTTTCAATCATGCAGAATTTTGTATTTACTATCTTATATATGATAGATTTATCATGGTGAAATTGTAAAAAATGTATACATGGTTAATTTATTAGATAAAAAACAAAAAATGTAAAAATTGAAAAATGAATATGTAATATTTGTTTCTATATAAATTTTATTTTTTCAATAAGTTTATTTTTTAAATTTGATTATAAATTTAGTGTATTTTAAATATTTATGTTTTTGTTTTTAAAAACATATTTCTTAATGAATTTTAATTAAAATTTTGTTAAAATTTGGAGAAATAATAAATTTGAATTGTTAGATTTATATAATTTAATTATTAAGTGGAGCAAACATACTAGATTAGATATATCTATCTTAGCCAATATAAGCAGTAATGGTTAATTACGACCAATAATGGTATAATAAATTTTGATGATCAACCCTATAAGCAATATGCTCATTAATTAATCAACGAAGTTTGATGTAGAAATAGCCTCTGGGTTTTAGAAATCATATTGACCAAAAATAATATATGATGTAGTTTGTTGTTGAGTGTTTATTTGTTGTGTTTTTTAGTCAACCCCATCTCAAGGAGAGCCTTGGTGTGCATCACTTATCAATTTAGAGAATTGAGGAAATATAGAAAGATTATATGCAATATGGTATATTTAGAAAGTCAATTTAAATTTATTTTTAAATTGAAATAAACATTGTGTCTCAACATTTTTTTAATATTTCTAAATAACTCCTACCTTTAACAAAAGATGTCATTTTTATTACCAAAGTTGTGAAGTTTCTAAATTGAAAAATACTTTTATATCTATTTAATTCAAAGTTATTTATTTATAACTATAATAAACTTTTATATCAAAATTATGTTAAAATAATAAATATTTAAAAAAAATTATACTAGGCTTACTTTGTCTAACTAAGATAAACTATAAGTAGTTATAAAAATATAAATCCATCCCTAATTCACATATAGAATTGTATATATTAAAACTGTAAGCATATATAAAAATATAAATCCATCCCTAATTCACATATAAAATTGTATATTTCTATTATTATTTAACTTATACTTATCATTAAAATCAAATTTATGTATTACTAAATTATCAATATTCATCCACAACAAAAAAAATTAACTTGAAGAAAATATGAAAAATTTAAGACACTAGAAGAAATTATGCAAAATTTAAGGCTTGGTTATATTAAATTGACCAGCAACATGTACACCAAAGAAATTAACTTGAAAAAATTATGAAAATTTTAAAAAATTATTAGAAATTGGTTATATTAGGTTGACAATTTTTTATCTAAAAATAATGAAAATATTATATCAACTAAAAGATGAAAATTTATGTCCAAGTGTTTTGTGCTTACTAAAAACAATTCAAAAGAAAATCTACCAAGATTCTCTTTGGTTTTTTGGAATAACTACGACCCACATATATATATATATATATATATATATATATATATATCTATAGATATGCAACTGTGCATTATTCTTATACAATTTTAAGGTTTTATTAAAAAGATCTATCTAAGTTTTTTTAACAACTATTAATAATATTAAGTAATACAATTGTGTTTGATAATGTGACTTATGGTTTTGGTTGACACTAAGTCATGTGTGAATTGATGGAGGGTAAATAGCGACAATTTTTTTTTATTAATATTAAAATAAAATAATATTAAGATGATATTAAATAAAAAACAAGTATATAAATAAAAATATTTTTTAAATAATAAAATTACATTATAATAATTATAGTACACATGTTATGTCATTTGAATATAGATTGATCTCATGAGAGTTCTACAAATTGTACACATGTTATTTTTACATTTTTTTTCAAATTTATATTTTTTAAATTATGGTTTTTAAACTAAAATATAAAACCCATAAAAATTGTATATTCAATACTTTATACCAACAAGAATATGGAAATTTGAATTTAATTACAAACCATTTGTGTTTATGGTACATAGTAATTAATATATAATGTAATTTTTTTAATATTTTTTATATTTATTGTACATAGTAATTAGTAATAAGGTACATAGTAATTAATGATAGAGTACAAAAAAGTCAATTCTTTCCATCATTACACAATAATAGGGGAGACATTTCAACCAATCATAATTGAGATAAATAAAAATAAACTTTATTTAAAAATAATAAATTTAATTTCATAATGTTAAATTTTAGATAGATTTTAATTTCTTTTTGTAAAAAAAACTAATAACACGTAAATAAAAAATTAAATACATTATATCTCATAGCAAATATAATAACATATATATATTTAAATATTAAAAATATATTAAAATTTGTAAATATTCTTAATGTTAAAAGAAAATTATATAATTTCAATGTAAATAGTCCATCTCATATGGTCTTCTAGTTTCATTGGCCACTAATTTGTGTTTTGAATCTCTTTCAAGTAAACACCATTAAGTTTGGCACTCTATTCAAAGTCAATCAGTTAACATAATGAAAATATCCAACGAATAGAGTTGTCAGTAATCAAAACAATATTTTAGAGAAAAGCAAAAGTTATCAGCTTTAGCACTTTATCCAAGGAAAATAATGATAGAGTTTTCACTAACGAAAATAGTATTATAGTGATAAGTTTGTTCTTGATAATGTATAATAATTTAAAGAATGTGAATTTATATTTAACGAGTGGCGTATAGAAGTGTAGTTTTTGTAAGTTAAAATTATGTTATATCAAAAATGGCATAAAAATTATAATTTATATGGGTTAATATTAACTAATATAAGTTTTAAGGAAAATATAAATAATGATGAGAAGTAACTGTTGATAAATAAATTTATTTAGGTTTGTTTCTTATTTATTTTTATGTCAAATTTTGCTTAAATTATGATGGGAAGTAAGTAATAGTAAATATTTTATTTACTTCAAAGTTAAGAATAAAAATTTAGTATATATATATTTAAAAATAATACATGAATATTACAACCATATCCATAAATTATGGCAAAAATATGTGAGACAATTATCCACATGGAATTATATTATGAAACTATGTAATAAGACCATCAAGTTATGGTGCACTTAAATGTTAGTAAATTAAATTTTATAATAATATTAAAAATTGATATTTAGTTTCAGAAGTTAAACATTATAAGTTGCACTGATAAATGAAAATCTAATAGTAATCGACAAACAAATCAATTGCCAGAGTACTTCCTTGAGAAGTACTAATAATGTGAACAGATTATCTTTTTTTAAAAAGAATAATTAGTAAATTATATTAATAAAGATAAGGGTAAAGAACCCAAACATTACATTTTTCCAGGACTAATATAACCAAAATTCCTTGAAGATTCGTGTAAAGATGATGAATATGAATCAATATATTTCATTACTTAATTTAATTATATATGTATCATTGTATTTATATTTTTATTATTAAATATGAATTTAATATATATATATATATATATAAATTATTTACCGACATCTCGTAGCTCTAAATTTCTCTAAAATCCCCCTAAATTTCTCTAAAATTTGAAAATACTGCAGCACGTGGAACAATGATAATATATAACAACGAATTAGAGTCTCCATTGAATCTTTATAATATATTTATTACTTTGTCCGTTAAATCAGTCCATGTTTAAATGACGCCATCTTTGCAAAAGGATTTAATGCATTCAAACTTTTCTTCAAGACCTTAATGCATGGCCATGTGAAAAAGGTTTGATATCACATATCAGTGCAAATCGTAGTGAGAAATGTTCATGTAATTAGGACGATTTGCAACATGGCGTAATGTAATAAATGCAGGAAGCGATGGAGGAAGCGGCGTTGTTATATTCCGACACTTTTATTTTCTGTGTTTCCCTAAAAACAACTTTCATTATATTTTAGTATCACATCACATATTTTAGTATTAAATAGTAATAGTTTAGAAATGGTATACTCTTCCCTACAGTAGAAGTGCTTGAATGTTCATTATAATCCTAGTGATATTCTTATTCTGATGAAAAATAATGGTTTAAATTCAATAAAATCTCGGGCATGGATCACATGATGCAGAATGCCAAAGCTTACCTTCTTGTTACATTGGAGCTCACGCTGTTACCGAATTATAAACGTGTGAGTAGTTCGCAATTCACGCTGCTATCTTTCTGTTTTTACCATATAATTATTTTATGGCTAGGAATTTATTGAAGCATCCAAATGTTATTTGCATCTGATTATGCAAATATTGTATTTCACTATCCAAAGGTCAAGAACATTGAACTTGGTAACTATTCCGATTTGAAGATATTTCAAAGTAATTTAGATGATATTTATATTTTTATAAAAATTGGTGGAAAAGTTATGGTTTTTAATGATAGGTTGTTGGTAGTGTAAATATGGAAAAAGAGCATAATCCAATCTCTATGTTATGCTAGTTTCATTGACCATTAATTTCTATATCAGAGGTTATTTGATCTCAAGTGAACAAGAAAATACAATTTTAGAGAAAGTTTATGGGAGTTTGTAAAATTTTGTTAATGTTATGAGTGAGATTTCAAGATATCCGTTTTACAAATAAAGTGTTCAAAATTTTATGTAAAGTGGTGAGATAGATATCTTCTTAGAGACCATTCCAATGGTATATGGAACTATGAAAAAATCCTAAGGGATAAGAAGTGATGAAGGTTTGAAGTTTGGTAGGGTTCAAGTAGTCTTGGTTCCAATATGCTTGATAAAGTATGGTCATTAGGTGACGTACTAGAATTAACATAGTAGAGTGACAGATGGTAGTGTACAAGTTGTTGACAAAGGATGAATTGGGCACCGACATGATAGTGGATAGGTGTTGATTGGCGCTGAATTGGCACGAAGAACTCACATAGGTTAGTGTTCTAGTTTGAGATGGTTTTTCATGTTGCCAAAGTGCATAACCTCCCTTTGTTAATCGTGAGGCATGTAGGGGTGCCCCACACTTAAGAAGGACTATTAGATCAAGGAAAGAAAAGATTGGCATGTGGTGCGCTACGAGAAAGTGTGTAGGGAATTAGGCATGGATAGGACAAAATGCATATGTGCCCCTGATCTACTAATAATAGAGCATACGAGGGGCCCAACATTTAATTTGAGTCATTGATTGATTGTGGATGCATGAAATCAATGGCCTAGATTCGATATTGGGCACACAAATACATGAGGCTTAATGAATAATATAACACCTGATATGATGTGACAGTGGAGAAGGATTTGATTCGACAACACAGATTCACATCAGGTGCACAACAAGTGTGAGGGTTAATGACTAGTTAGCGCAAGATATAATCTAGTGGTTGGTGATGACTCAATTTAATGACCCGGATTGCCGCCATACTCTTTACATGCACACACTTTAATTCATAAACCAATCTATGTAGTGTTTAGGTGATTTCATGGAAGTACATGTGGAAAACTAGCGATGACGTAGAAAAGAAGACATGTCCCAATAATAAGAGGTACATAATAGGTGGCAGGTGACACGGTGGGCTGATGATGTGGGGCCTTAGAAGTGTGACACGTGGTAGGTGTTTTTGGACCCTTTTGGTGACCAAGTGGGTTGAATATGAGTGATATATGGCATCGCTTAGAGGATTCTATGTGGCATGATGATTCCATACTAAAGTAAGCATGATGTCAATTGCTAATATGGCAACACAATGAAATTTGTGACTAGGGGTCATACTTTTTTAAGTTTTTCTTTGTAATAATTCTTCTAAATTGGGTGGTGACACTGCAGTCGGACCATTGATCAAGTCGCATTTGGAGACATCCAAAGGTTGAGGCCTTCGAGACAATTGCAAAGTGAAAAATAATAAACCTTTTGGGTCCCAAAATTGGGAAGGTGATTCGTCCTTGGCACAAAATATAGGGTGAAAACCTCTGGTTCTATTACACAAGAGTTGAAAAAAGATGTTATTTGGGTGGTCTAGCCATCCAATAGAGTTTCGACATTGCAAACTCCTAGACCCTGTATTTAAACCACTTAACCCACAATTCTAGCCTACATGCATATGGCGTAGGGAGCCAAATGATCAAGCTAGACCCAAATTTAGAAATTAAGCCCTTGCAATGTTAAGTGATTGGAATTAACTCGAAATTCAAAGGAAAAGGAAATGGATTTCGTGCCAAAATGGAAATTTTTCGTTATAAAATTTCGTGTTAAAAAAACTGGCATTTTGCATTTTGATTAAATTTCGTGTTCTTGTGCCAAATTTGAACTAGACTGATAGGCTTCGATTAGAATATTGTATATACAAGGAATGAAACATAATTCGAACTTAAATAAACTAAAAATAATTCTTGGTTTTGAAATAGAAGTGAAAAATTGGTTCAAACTATGGAAAAGAGAATAAGAAGAATAGTTAATTAAAATAACATAACTAAAGTAAAATTAATCGTTAAAATCAAAAATAGAAAATCAATTAAGAATAGAAGTAGATCTAAATCTATATAAATAATTGCAACATTACTGAAAAGGTATTTGAATGCATGTATCTGACTAAAGGTATTTAAAAATTGGTTTCTTTGGTATCTCAGAGTTGTGTATATTGAGCTGAGTACCGAATGGGTGGTTGAGTGAGAAGAACAAAAAATTATCTATGAGTGCATGATAAAGAAGAATTTTTTATTTGATTTTAAAAGTTATATGAAAAAGGTATTTGAAGGAATGTGTAGGTAGGTGTTTTCCCAAAAATGAGTTGGTGCTTCCTTTCAGTTGGTGTTGATAAATGAGTTGTTGTTTCCTTCAGTTTGTTGCCTTAAAAAATCAACAAGTTTGTGCTTGTAGAGGGAAAGAAGGTTGAATCCTTTTTTAGGTTGTAGCCTACACAGAAATTGATGTAACTTGAACTTGGAGCTTTATTCTTATCATAGAAAAAATAATTTTTATGTTTTCCTAGTTGGGTTTCCACATTAATAACTTGTGTCCATATTTTATAATTTTGATGTTTTATTGTTTACTATTGTATTTCTAGTTAAACTCTTTTGTCCAAATTTTATACGATCGATGTGTTATTTTTTATTACTGTATTGATAATTGTTTTTACTTTGAAATTTTAATTCACCCTCAAGTGTTTTCTTGGTTTCTAACAATTGGTATCAAAGCCAAGTTCCTTTAGGAAGAGTCTAATATCTAGATTGAAGATTAAGGAAAATGTCTCACGAAAATGTCGGACACACAAAGAAGGTTCCTATGTTCATTACAAAAAACTATACATTCTAGAAGGTAAGGATGAAGATTTACTTACAATTGGTGTAGATGTATGAGACATGGTATAAGATGACGATGGAAAGTATCCAATCATGCTTACTAGAGATGATAACCTGGAGTTCCCATATAATGATAAGGAAATGAATGCACTCTTTTCTTGATTGCCTAAATCAAAATTAGTCGAAGTCATGGATTACACCACTACCAAGGAAATATGGGATGAAGTGAGCAGTGGTTATGAAGGGAAAAACAAGGTAAAGAAGGAAAAACTACAAGGCCTCAAAATTCATTTTGAATCCCTAAAGATGCATGAAAATGAAGAAATATCCAAGTTTTTCCTTTGAGTGGATGAAGTGGCAATGTTGTAAGAGAACTAGATGAAAAAGAAGTTGAGCCATATGTTTTTTAAAAAGTGTTGAGGTCACTTCCTGAAAGATTCAATCCCAAGGTGTCAGCTATTAAACAAATGACAAATCTAAACACTCTAATGTTTGATCAATTGCATGGAATATCCATTTCCTATGAAATGAGGATTGTAAGAGGAAAAACTACAACAAGGGAGGAATCCTTCAAAGTAGACTAAAATCCAAAATAAAATCAAGATGATTCATGTTTTGAATTAGATGAAGTAGAGGAAAAACATTTCACAAAGTTGAAGAGAGGATCTAATAAATAGAAAGGAAAATTTCCTTTCAGGTGTTTTAACAATGGCGTAGTAGGTCATTATGCTTCTATGTGTCCATAAAATAAAAACAAGAATGAAAATGAGTGAAAGTATAAGTATAGAAAAATAAAAAAGGATAAGAATATCAAAAAGAAAATTCTCTATACTAAAGATGATAACATTTCCTCAACATATGAATATGTATAATCCTATGATGCTGATAGAAATAAGGGGAGTACGAAGGAGTTCATGCTCATAATTCTAAACACTTTAGAAGAGGATTATGTAGGTTTTGATGAAGAAGTGGTTGAACTACTCTTGGAAGGTGAACTCATTAACAATTTAGAAGAAACACAAAGGCTAAGGAAAATTAATAAAATGCAAAAAGAGATGTTGGAAAACTTAGGAAAGGAAAAAGGTAAATCTAAAAATTTGGCACCTCCACTTCTGAAAATTGTTGAAGAAAATAAAATTAAAGATACATTGCTAGAGAAGATGAAACAAAAATACTTGGTACGAGGATAACTTGAGGGGGGATTTCTCACCCTTAAATAATTTTTAGAGAAGACGAAAGCACAATTCAATCTAAATTAGAAGTTTTACAATGGGACGAGTAATGAATGAAATTCTGAATATTCAAATATATCCTCATATTAATACTATTTTGGGCTATGAAGGAGATCCATGTTCAACCACAATTAATGGTGGGTAACCTATCAAGTTTGTTGAAGTAGTGAAAAAACCAGAATATGGTACAACTAAAGAGCTTGAGCTTGACCACAAATAATGTGAGTAGAAAAGAATGAAGAAGAGAATTCACTTCAAAACAAGTGAAATTGTTTTGAAAATAAAAATTAGAAGGATTAATTTAATGCAAGAAACAACCATAGAGTTCAATAAAGACGTAATTTCCCTCCAAGGAGAAGGTAACAAGAATTCAATATGAAAATTGCTCCCATGTATGAAAATATATTACTTTACATGAACAAACTATGTAAATTATGTTGCAAGTTGTAGAGTAAATTTAAGATATAGATGAATCATAAATCAAAGAAATATTTTCTATCAATCAAATAATATATTTTCAAGAATAAACAAAAATATACCGAGAAACAACAAATTTATTTTCTACTTTGCATGATATGCTAGAATGTTATAACTTTCATAATTATGCCATAAGGTAACTAAATGTAGAAAAAAATATTTATGCTAACTCCTATGAAAAAGAAAGACAAGGAAAAACCGAAGGTATGGTAGCAGAAAAGGAAGAAAGTAGTGAAAATTGTGAGATTGTATTATATGCACAAAATCAGGGTAGTGATTGGTATGTAGACAACGGATTTTCAAATCATATGATAGATGATAAGAATAAATTATTATCAGTAAAAAATGACATCAAATGTAACCTCAATTTTGGAAATGAAGCTCCATGTAAAATCTTGGGAGAAGGAATTGGTAGTTTGGTAAATGGAAGAGGTAAAGTAAAAAATGCTTTACTTATTGAAGGGTCGAAACAAAGTTTGTTGGGTGTTTCTCAAATGTGTGATTAGGGATATGATATTATTTTTCATTCAAAAGGTTGTGAAATTAAGTTAACGGACATAAGTGTTGTCACTAAAGTTGTTAGAACAAACAATAATGTTTGTTTTAAATGAACACAATGAGAAATGTTGTTTGGTTAAATTTGACAAGATATGGTTATGGATTAGAATATTGTGTTGTTTGAATTTAAATAATATAGTAAATCCATGCGAAGGGAATTTTTTTAGGGCTTGCCAAAATTTTCCAAGCTAAACAATACACTTCGTAAATTGTGTTAGATTGGGAAACAAATTCATGTTCCTTTCAAAACCAAAGAAAATTCTTCCACCAGGTTGCTATGGTTGGTTTATATGTACTTATTTAGTCCTTAAAGAATGAAAACACCAAATTGGAAGATATATTTTATGTTGCTATGGTTGGTTTATATGTACTTATTTAGTCCTTAAAGAATGAAAACACCAAATTGGATGATATATTTTATGTTGATTATTGATGATTATAACAAACTAATTTGGGTTGCATTTGTTTGGGAAAATCCAAAAGATTTTTAGAAAATTAAAATCTTTAAAATTATTGCTAAAAAAGAAGTTGACTGCAAAATAAAGCATAGAAAAGATGAAAATGGTGGAGATTTTACCTCTGATGAAATTTGAATAATGGAAGAAGTATGGAATAAAAAGGAAATTCACCATTGTAGAAATTCCACAACAAAATGGTCTAGTTGAAAGATCTAGTAGGCAAGTACAACAATTGACAAGAGAAATGATGGATGAGAGAAGTATACCACAAAGGGTTTGGGTTGAATATATACATAAAATATTAGTTATTTTAAATAGAGCTCACTTCAGGGCAAACAATGACAAGATCCCTATGAACTATGTAATGGAAAGCCAACAATAGTCAAGGACTTCAATGTCTTTGGTAGTAAGTGCTACATTAAGAATAATGATTAGAGGATTGGTAAGTTTGATGCAAGAGCTAATGAAGGTATTTTTTTGGGCAATAAAATAGCATCGAAGGCTATAACTGTTATAATATGAATTGATGAAAAATAGTTCACAACATTGATGGTAGAGTGGATGACTCTTCTCAAATAAAAACAACTAGCAAATAATATCTCAATGGAATAGGGAAGGCATGAAGGTGATGATGAATAGTTTAAGGAATAATTCAAAATATGCAAAAATGTACCAACCAAAAGTTACCTCAAGGTATGTTCAAAAGCATCATCCTTCCAATAAGATTGTAAGAGATTTGGATGTAGAAGTCCAAACTAGAAGAAGAGTGTCATATCCCCCTAGCCAAGAACATATAGCTATGATGTCCAAAATTGAACCAAAAGAATTTTCTCTTTCCAACCAAGACGAGAATTTTATAAAGGATATGAATGAAGTACTATATAAAATAGAGAAGAATGCCACTTTGGAATTAGTTCCAATAGTAGTAGACAAAAATGTCATTGGCACAAAGTGGCTCTTCAAAAAAAAAAATTAAATGAAGATCCACAAGTGGTGAGGAATAAGGCTGGATTGGTATCAAAATGTTATGATAAGGTTGAAGGATTAGATTTTGATGAAAATTATGATCTTATAACTAGATTATAGGTCATTAGAATGTTTTTAATCTTTTCTAGTTAGAAAAAGTTCAAGGTATATCCGATGCATGCAAAATCAACTTTCTTGAATGGTGAGCTAAAGAAGTGGTTTACATTGAGGAGCCTAAATGTTTTCAACTGCTCTGAAATTACAAAATTCAATGTAAGTTGGAAAATGAATTATATGGTCTTAAATAAGCACCTAGGTCTTGGTATTCATGACTAGGTAGATATGTGTTATAGGGTGCATTAAAAAAAATACAAATAGTAGACAATAACTTATATATTAGATCTGAAAATGCAAATCTTTTGATTATTGTTGTTTATGCTAACGATGATATTTTTAGTAGTGATGAAAATGAACTATGTCAAAAGTTTGGAGCTGATAGGAAGGATGAATTTCAATAGTCCATGCCTGGAGAACTTTCATACTTGGTTTACATATTACACAACTCATGAAATAAATATTCATCTCCCAAGGTAAGTACCTCAAAGAAGTACTAAATTTTTTGGAATTGAAGAATGCTCACACGTCAATACTCCAATCACAAGTGGATGTAATATCAACAAAGGTGATGATTCACTTGATGTAGATCATACATTTTATAGGTCAATAATAGGAAACCTCTTATACTTAAGAACCTTAAGACTAGATATTATGCATGTTGTTTGTGTTGTTGACAAATATTAATCAACCCCCAAACATACTCATCTCTTAGTAACAAAAGGAATATTAGGATATTTGAGATCCATAATGGACTATGGGTTATGGTATCCATGAGACAAAAAATTCTCACTAACTGCATACAGATATGTTGATTGGCCCGAAAATGTAGATGATAGGAAAAGAACAAGTTGAGGTGATTTATTTCTTGGAGGATGCCTAGTGACATGGTTGGTCAAGAAGTAGAAATTTATCTTTCTTTCTATCAACTGTAGGTTTTAACCCCGTACAGAAATTACCTGCATACGAATTCTAAAACACAGAAAAATAAACACTGCGAGAGCATAACACATAAAACACATACACACAGAGATTTTCCCACTGGATGCCAAAACCGGGACTACCAGCTTGTTTTTTCATTAAGTTCCTTTCAATGTTACAATACATATTTATACATGCCAAAGCATCTAATACCATGGATCAAAACCATCGTGTCCAAAACCATGGACCAAAAACTATAGGTAGGTTTGCCCAACCTAATGTAGGGTCCAACTTTTTTTTTCTCGGGGCACTGCCCGGACCCTGTAGAGGGAGGCTACCCGCCCCCCTCAAACCCCCTGGACAGGAGGGGCTACCACCCCCCCGTGACCCCAATGCTACGTAATCGGCGCAACAAAGGGGGGGCTTTGCCCCCCCTCTAACCCCCCAGTTCACTACGTAGGTTAGTAGTGCAAAGAATATAACACAACCCAACATTCTCCCACTTGTTGTTTTCTTTCCAGAGGGGGCCACAAGAGAGCTTAGTCATTCCTCCAGCCCTGAAACACCTATTGTTTCTCTACAACAGGAGAACTTATCAGAGCTCACAGATTTTGTTAATGCATCTGCAGTATTCTTCAAAGTGTCTACCTTTACCAACAACACCTTTTTGTCTTATATCATATCCCTCACAAAGTGATATTGAACATCAATATGTTTTGTCTTTGAATGATATGCAGTCCTTTGCCAAGAAAATTGCACTTTGGCTATCACAGTCTATCCTTATAGCTCCCAGTACTAACCCCATATTTGAACACAATCTCTACAACCAAAATGCTTCCTTGCTTGCATGAGTGGCTGCCATGTATTTTGCCTCTGTAGCTGATAGTGCGACTACAGATTGTTTCTTACTCATCCAACTGACTGCACCTCCAAATAGGTTAAACACATACCCACTTGTAGATCTTCTCCGATCCAGATCTCCAGCCTATTCTGCATCAACAAAGCCATGAATATCCAACACTCTGTCCAATCCTGGTCTTCCTTGGTAGCACAAACCATAATCACTAGTGCCATGCAAATACCTGAAAACCCACTTCACTGTTGTCCAGTGCTCCTTCCCTGGTTTTGACATAAACCTACTCAATACTCCTACTACATGTGAAATGTTTGGTCTATTACAGACCATCACATACATCAGGCTACCAACTGCACTTGCATATGGAACACGGGACATGTCCTCTTCCTCTTCTTGTATCTTGGGACACTGTTCAGCAAATAACTTTACACCTACAAGAATAGGAACCTTCACCGGTTTACTATCCTGTATATTAAACCTCTACAATATTGTCTCGACATGCTTCCTTTGGTTTAACCAGAGTTTCCTATTTGCCCAGTCTCTTTTAATTTCCATGCCCAAAATATAGGTTACAGTACCAAGATCTTTCATGTCGAATTTGGAGGACAATTGGGTCTTCAAATCCTGGATAATTTCTTTGTCATTTCCAACCAGCAACATATCATCCACATACAAGACCAGATAAATAACATGGTCACCAATTAATTGAAAATACACACAGTGACTTGCTTTGCTTCTGGTGAAGCCAAGTCCCCATATAAATGTATCAAATTTTTGATACCACATCCTTCGTCACTGTTTTAACCCATACAAAGACTTCTTTAACTTGCATACCAGTTCTTTCTTACCCTTCACCGCAAAGCCTTCAGGTTGCTTCATGTAGATCTCCTCTTCTAGATCCCCGTGAAGAAATGTTGTCTTCACATCCATCTGTTCTACCTCAAAATCAAAAGCAAAAACAACAAATACAATTACTCTAATAGAAGTTACCTTGGCAACAGGAGAAAAGATATCACCAAAATCAATTCCCGGCACCTGGGAATAACCTTTTGCTACCAATCGAGCTTTGTATTTCTGCACCTTTCCTTCTGCATTTGGCTTCTTCTTGAACACCCATTTGCTGCCAATGGGTTTCCTTCTAGCTGAAAACTCCACCAGATCCCAAGTCTCTTTTTTATGCAAATATGCCATTTCATCAACCATGGCCTCTTTCCAGAGTTTTCCATCCTCTGAATCTACTACTTCCTTCATAGTTCTGGGATCATCATCAGTAACAGATAAAGCAAAATTTGAACAGAAAGCAGATGGACTATACCTTTCTGGTTGCCTTCTTTCTCGAACTGATCTTCTCACACCCGGAGTTTGTGGCTCTTCATCTTCTGATTCGATTCTTCCTCCTTTAGCTCAAACTCTATCTTCTCAGGTTCCTTTGGTTGGACTTCATGTTTAATAACATTTTTCACCTCTCTGAACACCACATCTCGACTGTACACAACCTTCCCTGTTACTGGGTTCCAAAGCTTATAACCCTTTAAACCATCCCTATACCCAATAAAGATGCACTTTTCAGATTTATTATCCAACTTGGTTCATTTCTCATTTGGAACATGTACATATGCATCACATCCAAATACCCTTAGATGTGAAAGAGAGGGTTTCTTACCAGTCCATACCTCTTGTAGAGTTTTATCCTCCAATGCCGATGAAGGTGACCTATTGACTAGGTGACATGCTGTCTCCACTACCTTTTCCCAAAATTCCTGTCCTAACTCGGCACCACTGAGCATGCTTCTTTCCCTTTCCATGAACGCCTTGTTCATTCTTTCTGCAATTCCATTTTGCTGAGGTGTATATGGAGTAGTCTTCTACCGTGCTATACCACACTTCTTACAGAATTCTTCAAATTCCTTACTGCAAAACTCTCCACCATTATTTGTCCTCAGCACCTTTATCTTCTTCTCTATCTAGTTTTCCACTAGAGCCTTAAATTATTTAAACGTGTCAAAGACTTCAGATTTCTTCTTAAGGAAATATATCCATGTATTCCTTGAGAAGTCATCTATAAATGATACATAGTACACAGACTTACTCAGTGATGGAACCTTCACAGGTCCAAACACATCACTATGCACAAGCTCTAATATTTGTTTTGCCCTCTTACCACCAGAGGGGAAACTCACCTGATTCTACTTCCCATATACACAATTTTCACAGAAATCAAAATCCAGAGAGCTATTACTCATACCTTCTACCATACCTTTACCATGAAGTATTCGAAGGCCCTTCTCTCCAATATGTCCAAGCCTTTGATGCCACAACATGGTCTTCTCTCCAGAGACCACTAGATTTTCTGCTCCACTTTCAAGAACCACAGAACCATTGCACCCATCAAGAAAAGTGCAACCTTGCAGCTTGTATAGAGTTCCAGTCCAAACTCCCCGCATCAATACCAGTGCTCCTCGAACCATCTTGCAGATATCCTTCTCGAACACTGTTTTTACACTTGCATCATCCAACTTACTTACAGAATCTGATTTCTAGCCAATGCATGAATATGTAGAACACCCAGAAGTGTTCTAATCCTTCCACCTTGCAACTTCAACTTTACTTTTCCACAACCAACGATTCTAGCCTTCCCATCATCCTCTAAGAAGACATCACCACCATCGCATTTCTCATACTCACAGAACCACTCTCTATGGTGAAAGGATGCACCTGAGTCAATCAACCATGCCTCATGATCTACATGTGTACTTGAAGAAGCCAAGTACACATCCCCACCTTCATCTGAGGTGGTTTTTACCTTTGCAGAAGGAGCATCATCATATCCCTTTCCTTTATCAAGAGCTTTAGATTTACAGTGCCTTTTATAGTTCCCTTCCTTTCTGCATTTCCAGCACACCACCTTTACAGGTTTTCCTGAAGATTTAGACCTCCCTTTATATTTAAAACTCCCACTCGATGACTTATTTTTGTTTCTGTTCTGGGACCATCCTCATACAGACAAGGCATCACCATTCTGGTTCTCCATATTTTTCCGTCTCATCTCCTCTGTCAGCAAGGATGAGACTATTTCATCAAACTGCAAGGTAGTTGCATTGCTACCTATTGCAATAACCAGACTATCCCACGAATCTGGTAGAGAACACAACAAACTAATGCACTTATCTTCATCTAAAATTTTAATATCAACAGATGCTAACTGAATTACCACAATATTAAATGCTTTCAGATGCTCTGTCACCGAGTCTCCATCTTTCATCCTCAAGTTATACAGTTTTTTCCGCAGGAACAGTTTATTGACTAGGGACTTAGATTGGTACAAAGTCCCTAACTTGTCCCACAAAGCCTTCGCCGTAGCTTCCCCTGATACATTCAACAATACTAAATCTGAGACACACAATCATGTTGTGCTCTTTTCCTTTCGATCCAACTTCTTCCATTCTTCATCGGACACTCCCATTGGTTTAGTACTTGGATCTACCATGATCCACTAATATTTATCCACCAACAGATCCTCCATCCAAAGTTTCCACAACTCAAAACTTTTACCATTAAATTTCTCGATCTCTATCTTTCCACTGCTCGCCATCTTCTTTCACCACCAGAATCGATCTCACAGATCTCCCACTGAACAGGGTCTACCACAGACCCGAGCGAAACCCCTCAGCAACAAAGGCGTCCCCTTGAAGCCAAAACAGCTCTAATACCAAATGTAGGTTTTAACCCCATACATAAATTACCTACATATGAATTCTAAAACATAGAAAAATAAACAATGCAAGAGCATAACACATGAAACACATATACACAGTGATTTTCCCACTAGATCCCAAAACCGGGACTACTAGCTTGATTTTTCATTATGTTCCTTTCAATGTTACAATACATATTTATACATGCCGAAGCATCCAATACCATGGACCGAAAACCATCACGTCCAAAACCATGGACCAAAAATCATAGGTAGGTTCGCCCAACCTAATATAGGGTCCAAAATTTCTTTTTCCTGGGGCGTTGCCTCGGACCTCGTAGAGGGGGCCTACTTGCCCCCCTCAAACCCCTTGGACAAGGGGGGCTGCCAGCCCCCCTGTGACCCCCCCCGCATTTTGCAATCGGCGTAACGAAGGGGGAGCTCTGCCCCCCCTCTAACCTCCTAGTTCACTACGTAGGTTAGTCGTGGAAAGAATATAACACAACCCAACATCGATGACGACGTGTACTTTGTAATAACATATATTTGCACTCATATTATGTGGATGAAGAAAAAATTATAGGATATGAAGGTAACTTATACAAAACCTATTCCCATTATCTTTGATAATACAAGTGTTATCAACCTATCTGAAAATCCCTTTTTACATTAAAAGGGAATGCATATTCCTATAATGTACCACTTTCTAAGAGAATAGGTTGCAAATAAAGTTGTGAGACTAGAGTGTATTCACACAAAATACTAGATTGCTAAGATCTTCAACAAACCCCTAGCATGAGAACCTTTTGAATATTTAAGGCAAATATTTTGAGTTATTTCTCTCTCTTCTCTTGAACATTTATTATCCATAATGAAAGAAAGCAATTGTCCAAATCAGAAAAGGGATAACTTAAAAAGAAAAATTGGCAAAAGGGGAGCTAACAAGTCCATAGGAATAACATAATCACATGGGAATATTATTTGTAGCAGGTTTATTTAAACTCTTGTCCATTGATGTATGAGGGGGAGAATCAACAAGAAAAGTATGGTATTCTTTACAATTATTGACATGGGGAGAGGATGAAATTTGATTTCCAGAAAAAGGGGAGAATCAACAAAATAGTAAATAGGGTTATGAGAAAAATAGCAACAATGTTGATGATTAATTGATGGAGTTTCCATTAGCGACCTACAATGTTTGGCATCAATTCTTAGTGGTGTTTCCATCAATTCCAAAGGGGGATATAGTTGAGAAAAGTGTTTTCATTGATGTCACATGAACAAGAAAATATAAGTTTAGGATATTTTTTCAAGAGAGAGTTTAGGGTAATTTGTTTAAAGTTTGTTGACGATAATTGATAATATTTGAAGGAATTTTATCTATACATAAACTGTTCAAAATATAATGCAAAGTGGCCAATTGATAACCTATCAAAGAGCTTTCCAATGGTGTTTAGAGCTCTCAAAATATCCTATTGGGTAAAGAGTTATGAAGCTTTGAATTTTGGTATGGCTCCAATGGTTATGGTTCCAATATGTCCTTACAAGGTATGATTAGTAGTTGATGTGGCATAACTGATGTTTCAGAGTGACAAGTGGCAATGTATGGGTGGTTAACAAAGGGTGACTTATGCACTGACAAGAAAATGGATAGGCACTAATGGGTGATTAATTGTTGTATAAAACGAACAGAGGTCATTGTTCCAATTTAGTGTGGATTCACATGTTCCGAAAGTGTTGACCCCCCTGCCCTTCTTTGTTAATAGTGGAGCATACAGGGGGAGGGGGAGCACAATTAATATTAGATCAAGCGAAGTCGATAATAGATTAAGGATTTCCTAGATATTTAAAGTTCCAACCTTATTTAGAAGGGGAAGTGAAATATTTTGTAAATATACAAAAATCATTATGAGATTGATATTCAAAAAATATAACTAACTTTTAGCACAATTAATGAGAACCTAAAAAAAATCTAGAAAAGAGCTCCAATATGGATTTAAATGTGATGACTATTATTGTAGACACTCCCCATATAAGAAGAGGTACATAAAAAAATTGAGAATGATTAATTTTCATGATAAGTCTCATGAATTAGATGATATAAAGCCCCATATCATTCTCTCATGCTCAAGGTTCAAAGTCATAAAGCATGTCATCAAACTATACATGAGAAATGGGAGACAAAATCCTTTCCTTAGTCCTACAAAATCCCCAAAGAAGGAAGAAGGGCCCTTAGAGAAATCCAAGGGTTGGAGGTACATGTTTCCACCTAACTAATAAACCAGGGACTAAAATCAAATTTGTAGAGGATATCATAGAGAAAGTTGTTCCTTACATGATCAAAGACATATCTATGTCAATATTTATGATCATTCCCTTTTATCAATGGGATATATTGGAGTGTATGACTTATTGAATAAGGATGACATTATCAACATTTTGGTGTTTCTCCACAAATCCCCCATAGTTAGTTGAGATGATTTTTTGGATGAGTGGCTTTAGATAATTTTCAATTACTCAAGAAATATTTTTCTTAGATACATTAGAAATGCAGAATATATTTAGTTATGAGAATGTGGTTGGATTTACCTCCTTTGGCACTCCTAAAAATGATGATTTTGTTACCCCATGAAGACACATTGAGTGGAGCACATATTGCAATATTCTAAGGAAATTGGATTTGAGGATGTATAAAGAGCACCTATAGAAATGTGTACTAAATCAATCAATGGGAGGGGATTTATTAGGACCTGTCTAATTTATCAACCCCAAATATTCCTCCCCTTAGATGAGCAATATCCAATTTTCATTGTCTTCATGGAAGATTTCAGTGGTGATGTTTTATAGGACTTGAGTAGTTTCGTCTTTGTTTATGACACCCCACCCCGCCCCCAACACACACACATATAATGTTAAGGAAATCTAATTTGAGGATGAAGAATTCATTACCACATTTGAAAAATCAAAGAATAATATTTTTGAAAAATCCATATCTATATATCTATATATATATATTTGAATTTTTTCGAAAGATTATTCTTTGATTTTTCAAATGTGGGAATGAGTTCTTCATCCTCAAATTAGATTTCTTGAACATTATTTCACGATTATCTAGATTTTGAGCGTCGATAGAAATATTTGGTATTCTTATCACTTAGTTGAAGAAGCCATGGAATTCTAGATTTGAGTCTCCACTTTTATTCTTCACCTATTAGACATTTCTAGTAGAAACAAGATTTTCCTTATTTTCATTAATTCCTATGAGACTCTCTCCCATTCAATCCTATTTTAAATATTCTATAAGTCATTCTTTAAGGTTTTAATATCTTGATGAAGAAATAAATAATTGGCTTTGTCCCATTATTTTAGGGCCACCTTGGAGGTTTTTAGTTATTTATATCAAATTAAATAAGGGGAGCCAACTATAACTGTGACAACAAGATTATAAGATAGTGGCATAGTAGGTTGGGCCCTAAAGCCAAAGAGGTTTAAATAAAAATGGCATAGGACAAAGTTTAGGGGTCTCCAAAAGGTGAAGAAGGATGGAATGAAGGTTTGGTGCTTACAAAGGAATAAATTTAAAAATAAAGGAAAGAACCCTTTTGTTGACGGTTCTGGACCCGCCAACATGTGAGGGGATCTCCCTGGTAAGAAGTCCCAACTAGACCTCAGAGCATTTAGAGTAGGATTCCAAATAGTGGGTAGTATGGTATTGCCTTGACTGCGGTTGCGCGCAAAGGTAAGTAAGATGTCCTTGTTGGTAGAAAGGGTATGACCTTACAACAAGTCAAGGAAGGGGAATGAAAGGCTCTAACACATGGAAGGGGGATTGAGTGCACCCCTTAGAAACCTGTGGTAGCACACAGATTGAAAGGGAACACACGAGCAGAAATACATCATGAGATGGAAAGAAGGATAGCTGGTGATCCAAAGTGATGTATTATACCAACAACACTCTTCAATAAAATTCATCCAAACACATATGGAATAGTCCATACATACATGCATAAGTTGTCGCTACATACATCGTTAAAGTAACCATGATAGACGAACTATAATAGCAACATATGCATAAAACGTGTTGGCTATGTTATATTAAAAGAGTGAAAGATCCAATCATAACTACAACCATGACTTCCACTATCCCTGATACTAGAACATTACACTCACTGTTGCCTACTCCTCTAAAGAGATGTACTAGCTCTACATTGTGGGGAAGCCAAGGCTCGTTACAATACACTCCAAGCTTTCTCTAAGTTACACCTATAGGAAGCTTGGCTCCCAAAAGCTTGTACAATGATTTATGAGGTTCTATAAATAGAAAAGGGTGGGGTGACCCTTGACATTCCCCTTTGTGCCTCTTCACCAACCCTCATGACTCTTCATCTTACACATGACTGTTACATTCTACCATTAACACTTGGTCTTTCAATTTTACAACATGTTTACATTACAATCTGCACATCTAACCATGTGAGACAAAAATGGGCTTGAGTAAGCCATGCAAGACATCAATAAAACTCAGACAGTTGTGGGAAGACTAACTCTTAAACATCCTCGAGAAGATCGCATGTGGTGAACTAATTCCAAGCTTGGTAATTTGTTATGGTGTCTGCGTACTCTGTGGTGACATCCTTTTGAATGCGAATTCTTGCCTTTGTTACATCCGAGTAAAATGGTTTGACACCTCTTTCTAACTCGTCAAATAGCATGCGTATGATAGTCTTGAGTGCAGCCGAACCAACAACATATTGATGCATAGTGTCTACGCTCATCTGCAAGTCTGCGTTGGTGGCTATTTGCATCAATTGATCAAAGTACATGGCTAGCTCTAGTCGAAATTTGTTCTTTAATTTCACTTCTTTAAGTGTGCCAATCGATGGGACTGCATGTTCACAATGACATCCATGCTCCTAAACACTCATGCATGTGAAGACTGCAAGCTAGTGATGAGTTGCAGGAGTTCCTCATAGTTACGGATCTAACTCTGAATGCGTGCCTTCAACACTACTGCTTTTGGCTTCATCATATTTAGAAAGTGAAATAGGGATGCCTTCTAGCTCATTATACATATCTACATGTCATTGAAAACAATGTGTAAGTCTCACAAGATGTGTTCTCTTCGAGCACAGCACTGCTGCTAACCATTGAGATGGACAACTGAATTATGCATGGTGATGAATCTGATGTACAACTTCTAGATGACTGTGTCAAGGGACGATGCTTCATCTAGTATCGCTCTCCTCAAACCTTCTCTGGAGGATGCTGTAGCTTGCTCTCCACCCTGCTTGGTTTCTTGTAACTCCTTAGCTATGCGCTCGTTCTCAGCTATCAAGAATCTTACACTCGAACTGGTGGCTTCAGCATATGATTTGGTAGCATCAATCGATGAAGTTGGATGTCTGTGCACATAGGACATGATCACTCACTCTTCAAATTGCATAGGAGATAGATGGACATCTAGAGTAGGAACTTTGTGCGACTCCACAATTATGTGTTGTGACTCGTCGAAAGATATGTTGTGCATCTCCACTTATAGATTGTATTCAAGGATTTCAGTGACTCCTTAATCACTTGAGACTTTCTCTACCTATGGATCTGGTGAAACCGGTGGGGTGACCTCTTGGTCATGAGGCATGAGGTCAATATCCTGAGCTAACTTGGGTTGAACCCTATCTATGTCCATCTTCTCTAGCATATGTTCAATCTCTTGAGCAAAGTTTTTCTCTTGCGAGTGCTCACCCTGTCTGCTCTATGCCAACTGCTCCGGTGAGTCAATAACCTGTATGGGTGCAGTTTCATCAATATGTGC
Source organism: Pinus tabuliformis (assembly GCA_031772625.1). Lineage (NCBI taxonomy): Eukaryota > Viridiplantae > Streptophyta > Pinopsida > Pinales > Pinaceae > Pinus > Pinus tabuliformis. The sequence continues at coordinate 1,521,892,549 of CM062820.1, read as the reverse complement.
ATGTTGCACCTCCTGTCATTCCTATTCATGTTGTGCTTCCTTCTCTCTCTTTCACAACTCTTGTTCTTCCCTGATTTGCTGCTTCAACTCCTGAAACTCCTTTTTTGATTCGTCCGACTTTTGTTTCTCCCTCTACCTTTGAGAAATCCTCATGTTACGGTGTCGCCTCTTAGCCTCAATCTCCAAAGTTTCTCTGAAAACAAGTGGGTATGCTTTGTAATTGCAACTTTTCTCTTCCTCTGCACTATTTGCAATCTTCCTCTTGGCTTTGTCAACCGTAGGTCTCTTGCCCTCTACTGCAGCTAATGATGTTTCTCTCTCAGATGTTGCTATCTTCTGCTTTTCAATCCACTCTACAGCTATGCTAACTAGTTCATTGATCCTTGAGAAGTGATAGTAGCATCTCCATGGGTCTTTCTTAGGCTAATGACATGCCCCATGGATCCAAGGATGATGCACTATCACACAGTGGTCCTTTACTAAGCAATGCGGGTTATACAGATTGAAACTTTTGGTGCCGAAAATGAATATCTTGAATTCCTCCATCTCGGCCTCAACATGATTGAGATTCTGTATCTCATAAAACCTGATCCATAAAGGAAGAGCGGGCCAAGGTGCCTTCTTCTTCCTATGCAGTCTAGCTGACAACCTTGCCGAGATGTGATATGAAACTTCTTGCATGACCAACTTATCCATGGAAAAACTCGGTAAAACATGCAGATCCTTCTCCACGTTGTACATCCAAATGAACGTGCCAAGGGGTGAGGCATACCAATATGCTACGTCATCAATGCCTCCATTGTTGCTTGCGACATGCAAGGTGGATCTTGCTCAAATATCATCCTATATGCCACAGTGATGAAGTGGTCAGATAGCTGTATGATAACTCCACAGAAGATGCATTTAGATAACAACCTACAATAAGTGTGCAAAGAGGTTTCCAAAGGTGTCCATGCCCAACCTAAGCCTGGGAACTACTGAGAGACATAGACTACATCAAGTATGTAAGCATACATGAATAGATTCACTTTCTTAATCTTGGGCAGATGTTGGGCTTCTGTCACTTGTTCCTTCAAACTGAGAGCCAACATGTCAGACTAGTTGAAAGGTCTCCCTTCGTTCACCAATTGATCCAACACAATCACCCAACTTTGCGGGAATGTTTCTGTGCTTTCATGACTGTATAAGTGGTATGCAAAGATGATCAAGAGTTCATATGCCTTCCTTAGTATCCTTGTCTTGTACACTTGGTTGGGTGTCATCCTGAACTTGGACAACTATTTCACCTATCTCTTCAATATATCTCTTCATATTGCACTGCTCCTCGGTTTGTTGAAGGGTGTATCCATTGTAATCACCAGCTGTGGGAAATGATACATCGCCTGAAAGTCCTTTGTCCCAAAGTGAGAAAGTTATGTTCCACTAACACAGCTCAAAACCACTGTCTTTGGATCAGTATGCCATACAATCTAGTGGATCATGTCCGAGCATGGAAACACAGGATACTTGCGTACAATGTGGTACAAGCCAGACTTGTGTATGTTGACATAGACTCTCCAATCCTTTAGATTCTCCTCAAATATGCCTGAAAAGGTGTCATTGATGTCCTGCCATTTCATCTTGATCTCCTTGTCTATGAACATCTTCATGTCTTCATAGATGGGCAAGCTCATAGACACCTTCTTAACTGCATCTCCAGTTGCACTCTCAACAGTGTCCTTTGACCCTCCTCTCCTAGAAGCCACTGTACCTGTACTGTTGTGAGATGGATGAACATCTATGATACATGGAGATAGAGAAACACTCGTGGACGACATAATTTCATTTGAAAACCAAAACAACTTGAGGATTGACATGCAACATACCTGGGTGACTGACTCAAAGGTTTGCACAATTTTCACTGGGAGGTTGGGATACTGACTCCCAAAACTGCGCAAAACAAAACGTAGACTATAAGGGGGCTGAATGGCTTCCAAAAATATGTAGAACACAACTTGGACTATCAAGGGGCTGACTAACTGCTAAAATTGCGCAAAGCACGGTCCAGTTTGGCCTGCTGAGGACTGAAACTGCACAATGTGCAGTTTCAGTGAGAAATGACTACAGCATGGTCAATTGCATCTGCGCAATTTTGGGGGGAAGCAGGCACTGCCTCTCAGAATTGCATAGAGAAATATTAGGCGGCAAGTGTTGGGAAAGATCTGTGCAAATTTTGGGAGGAGGGAAGAGCCTTCACTCTCAGAAATTTGCGGTGAAAGATGGGCAAGGTAAAGTCTCAACTAATGTAGCCTAGACCTCCCGTCGAGCGACTAAAAACATGAAAAGGATGAATGCATGTGCGAGGCTGAATGCATACAAGAGTGAATGATCATGCATGGAAACAATGAGCGTAAGATTCAGAAATGGGGAAACAAGTAAGTGTGTGAAGCGAGTCACCACAACGATAATTGTTAGTGCAGAAACAATGTCATGCATGCGACAATAGTGAGATGCAATGAAAAAATCAAACAATGCCTCTTCAAAATAACCTGAATTAAAATGATCATGAGCATTCAACAAAATCAAGAAAACAACACTCACACAATCCGAAATAAAAAAAGCCATAGAAAAGTAGCAGAAGACATGGAAAGCGTACTTACTCAGAAAATGATGAACTGAGTGTGCCAAATTCTCCTAGATGAGATGTGGGATTCCAGAGCTCCAAGTTCGAAGTGAAGAATGAGCTTTGAAGTGTTGAATAAATAGTTTTGATAAGATCAAAGCTTATGACGTGCATGGCACAAATATAGGAAAAATCAACACTTGGCGGAAGGTTTCTAAAACGGCTTTTGAATGTAACCTCCACCTGCTAAAAATGGATCCCTAAAATCTAGGGATATTTTTTTCTTTTTATTTTTTTATTTTTTGGGAAAGGAAACCAATGCATGCAAAACAAGATTGCTCAGTCTTGGAGGGAACTGGTCAACTTTGCAACACATGAAACCACCTAAAAGCCTTGAAGTGACTTTTGCACAACTTCTGGGCTAAGTGGCTCTGGCTGCCCCTCAGGCTCTATGCAATTTATGGACTGAAGCCCAGGTAGTCAACTAGATCTATACAAATTTTGAGATCAAGCCTAGCGATGGGGTGCTCTGCACAATTTTCATAGGGAATACCTGCCTGCTCTGTGCGTTTCTGGAGCGAAGCAGGCTGCCTTGATGATCTTCTTAATTATGGAGAGGAAGGTTGGTTCCCCTCCAGTTCTGTGAAATTTTTGAAGTGAGCACAACAACTAGAAAATGACTAAGTTCTGGATGTCAGCTTGCCGGTGGAAGGCAAACAAGCTAGAAAACACAAGTTGATAAGCCACTAAAACTCAACTAAAGCATATGTACCTGGATAGTGCAAGACATCCTGCTGAGGATGGTTGGTAGGGAGGATCCAAAATGAAGCTAAGGAAAAATTTTGGAGGGTGGTTGTAGCCGCTACAATAATTGGCGATAGACTGGTAGAACTCTAGCTCTCTGAATGGACCATGTTTTGTGAATAGAAAGTCTAACTCCTCAAGAAGTTTGGTTCGGTTCTCTAATCATCATGGTTTCCACACTAACTTGATTGAAAGATGTAGCACCTGCCATGGTCTTGGTTGGTCAACACACATTCCAAGTCAAATCAACTTAGTTATTTCAATTGGGGATGAGGGGTATATTGGTGCACAAGTAATATGACTGTTAGAGTTTAAGTTTCATCTTTGGTGTTGGTTCACTGCCATTAGGCTTGGACAGTACACCGATGGAGTCACGTAGGAACACAAGCATCACTCTGCTACCAACGAGCCTAGTTAGTACCCCGACAGAGTTACTTGCATCACCTATTTGTGCAGGAAGCCTTTCTGTTCTTTTGCCTTATTCATTTTTTCAAAATTTTTCATATTTTCATTTTTTTCATGTTTTTCAAGAACTATGCATAGGAACTTATTTATTTCATAGGCGGAAGATGGATCCTGACTTATTGGAAGAGGAAGAGGTTGTTCCTTCATAGAAGTATCTTATATATACCTTTGACATACTTGTTAAGGATTCCCCCTCACCTTACTCTACTTGACTTAGATAACAAGGGTTAACCCAAAAGAAACCGACTAGAGTAGGTGCTACTAGTTAGAGTGCAAGCGTTGTGTTTTCACCAATGTTCACTTTGAACAAAACATGTTTTCCATTTGTGTATCAGTGACTGAAGACAACAAGTTTTGCATAAAGAGGGAAGACAAAATATAACCAATTATTGATATTTGTACAAGTCGTATTGTACGTTACCTTTATTGTTTTAAGAGTTGTACATGGTTTCATGTGAAACTAACCTACAGATGTAAACAAGAAAACAAACAAAAGAGAAAAGGGCAGAAGTAAATGTGAAAGAAAAGAAGGTAAGAAATGTACACAAGAAAACGGAAAAAACAAACAAATCGAGAAATCACACTTGCATGCAAGAAAACAAAACATAAATAAAACACTACTATTCCCAAGTTGATGGTGCATTGGTCTGAACACGTGAAGTGATATAATTTCCAATACAACCACTGACACATTGGTTGACCCATGTTGGTGAAGGCATGGTTGACGAACAACATAGTCAGATGAGCTACCAAACATGAAAGATATAACAATGAAGACAAACACACTCCGAGTTTAAATGTGTCCACAAAAAAGAAAAGAGTGAAAGCACACGACAAGAAATCTGTGGACTTTCCATGGTGTTATGATACACTACATGTAGATGTTAATCATATTCACTCTCTTGACTATGACATGAAAGCAAACATGAGAAAAAGAGATAAGTTATGTCTCACAAGTGTCCTTCCTGTGTAATATTCCTCTAATGCATGAGTGATGGGATTATCTGAATTGAGTGGAGGAAGCGAGATATGTGTGTTGGATTGATCTTCAATGCATACATATGAGTGATGAGGAGCCTTGGGTAGTTCAACAATTTCTTGATCAGAAGTGAAACTAACCTTAGCATAACATGGGCCTGACATAACCATCAACTTGGGCTGAAGTGCCTTAACGACCTGCGGGGTTTTGACTTCATCGAGAGATAGATCATGATAAAAAAGTGTCTTTTAAAGATAAACATTGTCATCGAATATGGGAGTAAATAGATCAAGATAGCTATGATAAAAAAAATTAATCAGTTCATCGTCATTGTCATGATCTGATGAATCAAATAGGTGGGTAGATGAGAAGCAAGAATGTTGACGCTCTGCATTTCTAGAAAAAGTAGATGAAAAATCAAGTGGATTTTCAATGAAGAATATCTTCTCTCGGCTTCCAAATGATGGAATGACATCTAGTGTGTTCTGCGAATGATTGGAAGTAGATGCATCCATGGATGGATTTACACAAGGAAAATCAGAGTTAGAAAAATGACCAAAGATGTCAAGAAAAAGTGGAGGAGGCGAAGATAGAAGGAGGCCATCCTTCACTTTGGGTTGATGTTCAAATCCCCATTCATACTCATCATAAATGACAACGCAAGTTTCTTTTGCAACATCAACTCCATCTATGGTGTGATCCGCATTCACAACAAGTGTAGATTCCAGAATAGAATACCACAAGACAGTGCAATCCGAAGGATCCACAGAACGTGAAGACGGAGGTTAAGGTAACAAGTGTGTATGATAACCCATGGGCTTCCCAACCAAATCTCCATAGAAATTAAGAGTGGTGATGGTGAGAGGATGTGACAGTTGAATAGATGTGTGTTCATGTTCTCCGACATCACTCTATGGGGGTGGAGTTGTTTGATGAGGGGAAGGTGTATAGTCTCTTGTGATAGTTCCTTTATCTGCCTATTATTGCATAGCTCCATCACCGTAGTATGTTGAGTAGTGTTTGAAGTTTAACTTCATTTCGAGACAAAGTGATTTGGTAAGGCAATATTCAAATCTTCCCATTAGATAAGGGAATTCCATCTGACTTTTTAGAGCCTCAAACATAAGTAAACAGAAGCACTGCCAAAAATCCTTAGGTGATTCATATGAGGCCTTTTGTTTCTTTAACATTTTCTCGTCAAGAGACTCAGGATCGAAATGATAGAAAACATATTTGATTAGATCACTGAAGTTCTTAAATGAGTACACACAATTGGTAGGCAAGTTTCGACACCATATTTCTAGAGATTCGTGAAGTGTGTATGAAAGAACCATGATGAAACCTACTTCATCAATATCTTCCTCATTCCCCAAGAATGCAAGGAAGTCGTCTAAGTGATGAGGCTAGGCCACTTCACCTTCACCACCATACGTGATTTCAGACAAGTGATAAAAAAAATCCTTCATGATTTCAAAGAAATGTCCATTGGAAAAACATCACGGAGGGTTAACTGCAACGATATCCATGATAGATGTGTGAAGATTAAAAATAGGATGTGAGGACTTAGCTTGTCATCTGGCCCTCCTTCTAGCACCATAAATTTTGATGGTGCTGGACCTGTCAACATGTCAGGGGATCTCCCCGGCAAGAAGTCCCAACTAGACCTCAGACCATTTGGAGCAAGAGTCCCAACAGTGGGTAGTATGGTATTTCCTTTACTGTGGTTGCATGCAGATGTTATTAAGATGTCCTTTTGGTAGCAAGGGTGTGACATTGAAACAAGTCAAGGAAGGTGCATGAAAGTCTCTAACACATAGAATGGGGAGTGAGTGTACCCCTTAGAAACCTGTGATAGGACAAAGCTTGAAAGGGAACACACGAGAAGAAAGACATCACGATATCGAAAGCAGGGTAGCTTACGATCCAAAGTAATGGATTATACCAACAACACACTTCGATAAGATTCATACAAACACATACGAAATAGTCCATAAATACATGCATAAATTACAACTACATACATCATTAAAGTAACCAGGATAGCCCAACTACAATAACAACATATGTATGAAACATGCTGGCTATGTTATACTAAAAGATTCAAATATCTAATCATACATACAACCATGAATTGCACTAGCCTCGATAGTGGAACATTACAGTCACTGTCGTTTGCTCCTCCAAATAGATGTACTAGCTCTACACTATGGAGAAGCTAAGGCTCGTTATGATACACTCCAAGATTTCTCTAAGTTACACCTATAGGAATCTTGGCTCCCAAAAGCTTGTACAATGAGTTATCAAGTTCTATAAATAGCAAAGGGTGGGGTGACCCTTGACATTCCTCTTTGTGACTCTTAACCTACCGTCATGATTCTTCAACTTACACATGACTGTTACATTCTACTATTAACACTTGGTCTTCCACTTTTACAACATGTTTACATTATAATATGCATATGTACCCATGTGAGACAAAAATGGGCTTGAGTAAGAAATGAAAGGTATCACTAAGGCTCAGACAGTTGTGGGAAGACTAACTCTTCGACATCCTCATGATGATCGATGGTGGTGAACTGATGCCAAGCTTTGTAGGCTTTTATGGTATCTGGATACTCTGCGGTGAAATCCTTCTGAAAGAGAACTCTTGCGTCTGTTGCATCCGGGTACACTAATTTTGCACCTTTTTCCAACTCGTCAAATAACATGTGCATCATAGTCTGAGTGCAACCAGACTAGCAACATACTAATGGATAGTGTTTGCGCTCATTTGCAAGTTTGCACTTGTGGCTATGCGCATCAACTAATCAAAGTACATATCTAGCTCCTATTGGAATTGGTTCTTTGACCTCGCCTTGGTGACTGTGCCAATGGATGAGATCACATGCATGCGCACAATGAAATCCATACTCTTGAACACATGTGCATGTGAAGCCTGCAAGTTGGGGATGAGCTGCAATAGTTCCTCATAGTTCCAAATCTGACTCTGGATGTGTACCTTCAACTCTATCGCCTTTGGATTCATCATTTTTAGCAAGTGAAATGGGGATTCCTTATGAATCATTGTCCATATCTTCATGTGATTGACAACAATGTAAAAGTCTGACAAGATGTGTGCTCTCCTAGCAAAATGTTGCTGCCAACCATTGAGATGGAAAAATGACCTATGAACGATGATGAATATGAAGTACAACTTTGGCATGAGTGTATCGAGATATGACACTTCATCTAGTATCACTCTCCTCAACTCTTCTTTGATGGATGTTGTAACTTTCTCTCCTCCCATCTTGGCTTCTTGTAACCCCTTAGCCATGCACTTGTTCTTAGCTATGAAGAATCTAACACTCGATATGGTGGCTTTGGCATATGCCTTGGTAGCATTGGTCAATGGAGTTCGATGTCTACGCACATCAGACATGACCACTCACTCTTTAAACTATGTAGGAGATACATGGACATTTGGAGTAGGCACTCTCTAACTACACAACTCTGTGTTGTGACTCGTTGAAAGAGATGTTGTGCATCTCAGCTTCCAAATTGTATTCAAGGATTTTAGTGTCTCCTTGATCACTTGGCACTTGCTTTACTTCCAGATCTGGTGAAGCCGGTGGGGTGACCTCTTGGTCGTGAGGCACGAGGTCAATATCTTGATCTAGCTCGAGCTGAACCATATCCATGTGCAACTTCTCTAGCATCTTTTCAATCTCTTGAGCAAAGTCTTGCTCCTGCAACTACGCACCCTGTCGGTTACTCATCGAAAGAGATGTTGTGCATCTCTGCTTCTGGATCATATTCAAGGATTTCAGTGTGTCCTTGATCACTTGGGACTTCCTCTCCTTTTGGTTTTGGTGAAGCTGTTGGGGTGACCTCTTGGTCATGAGGCATGCGGTCAATATCCTAATCTAACTCAGGCTGAACCATATACATGTCCATCTGTTCTAGCATCTATTCAATCTCTTGAGAAAATTCCTTTGCGTGTGACTGCTCACTGTGTTGGCTTTGTGCCAGCTTCTCAAATGACTCAATTACCTGTATGGGCATAATTTCATCAATATCGGCATATTGCACCTCTTTTTGTTCATGTTCCTATTGCACTTCCTTCTCTCTTCTGCGCAACTCTTGTTCTTCCTTGAGTTGCTGCTTCAATTCATACAATTCCTTTTCGGCTTCCTCTAGCTTATGTTTCCCCCTCTACCTTTTTGCGATCCTTCTATCGCATTGTCGCCTCTTAGCCTGAATCTCCAAAGATGCCCTCAACACAAGGGGTCTATTTTGAACTTATAGCTTTGCTCCACCTTTGCGCTATCTCAAACCTTCCTCTTGCCTTTGTCAAGCATAGTTCTGCTAACCTCTGTTGCTGCTGATGATGCTACCCTCTGATATGTTGCTTCCTTCTGCTATGCTAACCACTCTACAACTATGTAGACTAGTTCATTGAGCCTTGAGAAGTGATAACAGTGTTTCCATGGGTCTTCCTTAGGCCAATGACATGCCTTGTGGATCCAAATATAATGCACTCTCACATAGTGGTCCTTTTTTAAGAAATGTAGGTCATACAGATTGAAACTTCTGGTGCCAAAGGTGAGTCTCTTGAATTCCTCCATCTTAGCCTCAGCATGCTTGAGATTCTAGATCTGATACAACCCAATACGCAAAGGAAGAGAGGGTTAAGGTGCCTTCTTCTTCTTATGAAGTCTAGCTAAAAACCTTGTCGAGATGTGATATGAAACTTCTTGTGTGACCAACTTATCCATGGAAAACTTTGGTAAAACATGACATCGAATGCAATTACTTAAGAAATAATTTTTTTAGATACATTAGAAATGAGGAATATATTTTATTATGAGAATGTGGGTGGATTTACCTCCTTTGGCACTCCTAAAAAGGATGATTTGGTTACCCCACAAAGACACATTGAGTGGAGCACATATTGCAATATTCTAAGGAAATTGGATTTGGGGATGTATCAAGAAAACCTATAGAAATGTGTAGTAAATCAATAAATGGGAGGGGAATTATTAGGACCTAGCTAATTTATCAACCCCAAATATTCCTCCCCTTAGATGAGCAATATCTAATTTTCATTTTCTTCATGGAAGATTTCAGTGGTGATGTTTTATAAGATTTGAGTAGTTTCCTCTTCGTTCCACACACACCCACACACAGATATATATGTATGAATATAAATTCATATATATATATATATATATTATATTTTTTTTTTTTTTTTTTTCAAAAGATTATTCTTTGATTTTTCAAATGTGGGGATGAATTCTTCATCCTCAAATTAGATTTCTTTAACATTATATATATATATATATATATATATATATATATATATATATATATAGATAGATATATACACACACACATGTGTATATATATATATATATATATATATATATATATATATATATATATATATATATATATATATATATATATGTAAGTCTATATATATATATATATAGATATAGATATATATGTATATATATATACACACATACACATACACATACATGTATGTACATACATATATATGTATGTATGTATGTATGTATGTATATACATATATATATATATATGTATGTATATATGTATATACATACATAAGTAGATACATATATATGTATATATATATATATATACATGTATGTATATATACATACATGTATATATATATATATATATATATATATATATATATATATATATATATATATATATATATATATATATATGTTAAGGAGGTTTAATTTGAGGATGAAGAATATATATATTTGATTTTTTTCAAAAGATTATTCTTTGATTTTTCAAATGTGGGAATGAATTCTTCATCCTCAAATTAGATTTCCTTAACATTATTTCATGATTATCTAGATTTCGAGCGTCGATACAAATATTTGGTATTCTTATCACTTAGTTGAAGAAGCCATGGAGTTCTAGATTTTAGTCTCCACTTTTCATCTTCACCTATTAGACATTTCTAGTAGCAACAGATTTTCCTTTTTATTTTTACATTAATTCCTATGAGACTTTCTCCCATTCCATCCTATTTTGGATATTCTCTGAGTCATTCTTTAAGGTTTTAATATCTTGATGAAGAAATAAATAATTGGCTTTGTCCCATTATTTTAGGGCCACCTTGGAGGTTTTTAGTTATTTATATCAAATTAAAGAAGGGGAGCCAAATATAAATGTGACAACGAGCTTATAAGATAGTGGCATAGTAGGTTGGGCCCTAAAGCCAAAGAGGGTTAAATAAAAATGGCATAGGACAAAGTTTAGGGGTCTCCAAAAGGTGAAGAAGGATGGAATGAAGGTTTGGCACTTACAAAGGAATAAATGTAAAAATAAAGGAAAGGACCCTTCTATTGATGGTTTTGGACCCGCCAACATGTGAGGGGATCTCTTTCTAAGAAGTCCCAACTAGACCTTCGACAATTTAGAGTAGGAGTCCTAGTAGTGGGTAGTACGGTATTTCCTTGACTGTGGTTGCATGCAAAAGTAAGTAAGATGTCCTTGTTGGTAGCAAGGGTATGACCTTGCAGCAATTCGAGGAAGGGGCATGAAAGGCTCTAACACATGGAAGGGGGAGTGAGTGTGCCCCTTAGAAACCTGTGATAACACACAGATTGAAAGGGAAAACACAAGCAGAAAGACATGACGAGATGGAAAGAAGGAAATCCGAGGATCCAAAGTGATGTATTATACCAACAATACTCTTCGATAAGATTCATACAAGCACATATGGAATAGTCCATACATACATGCAAAAGTTACCACTACATACATCATTAAATTAATCAGGATAGATGAACTATAATAACAACATATGCATGAAACGTGTTGGCTATGTTATATTAAAAGAGTGAAAGATCCAATCATACATACAACCATGACTTCTACTATCCCTGATACCGGAACTTTACAGTCATTGTCACCTGCTCCTCTAAGGAGATGTACTAGCTTTGCATTGTGGAGAAGCCAAGGGTCGTTACAATACACTCCAAGCTTTCTCTAAGTTACACCTATAGGAAGATTGGATCCAAAATCTTGTACAATGATTTATGAGGTTCTATAAATAGAAAAGGGTGGGGTGACCCTTGACATTACCCTTTCTGCCTCTTCACCTACCCTCATGACTCTTCAACTTACACATGACTGTTACATTCTACTATTAACACTTAGTATTTCAATTTTACAACATGTTTACATTAAAACCTGCACATCTACCCATGTGAAACAAAAATGGGCTTGAGTAAGCCATGCAAGACATCACTAAGACTAAGATAGTTGTGGGAAGACTAACTCTTCGACATCCTCGAGATGATCACATGTGGCGAACTAATTCCAAGCTTGGTAATCTATTATGGTGTCTGCGTAATCTATGGTGACATCCTTCTGAAAGTGAGCTCTTGCTTCTATTGCATTTGGGTACCATGGTTTGGCACCTCTGTCCAACTCATCGAATAACATGCAGATCATAGTCTTGAGTGTAACCAAACCAACAACATATTGATGCATAGTGTCTACGCTCATATGCAAGTATAAGTTGGTGGCTGTGCGCATCAACTGATTAAAGTACATGTATAGCTCGAGTTGAACTTGGTTCTTTGACTTCACCTCTATGATTGTGACAATCGATGGGATCGCATGCGCACAATGACATCCATACTCTTGAACACTTGTGCATGTGAAGAATGCAAGCTAGTGATGAGTTTCGTGAGTTCCTCATAGTTACATATCTAAATCTAGATGCGTGCCTTCAGTGCTACTACCTTTGGCTTCATCATGTTTGGAAAGTGCAATGGGGCCCCCTTGTAGCTCATTATCCATATCTTCATGTGATTGAAAACAATGTGTAAGTCTAACAAAATGTGTTCTCTCCGAGCACAGCATTGTTGCCAATCGTTGAGATGGGACAACTGACTTATGCACGATGATGAATCTGATGTACAACTTCTGCGTGACTACCTCGAGGGATGATGCTTCATCTAGTATCGCTCTCTTCAAATATTCTCTGGTGGATGTTATAGCTTGCTCTCCACCCTTCTTGGCTTCTTGTAAATCCTTAGTTATGTGCTCATTCTTAGCTATCAAGAATCCTACACTCGAGCTAGTGGCTTTGGAACATGATTTGGTAGCATCAACCGATGCAGGTGGATGTCTATGCACATCAAACATGATCACTAGCTCTTCAAACCACGTAGGAGATACATGGACACCCAAAGTAGGCACTCTGCGCGACTACACAATTATGTGTTGTGACTCGTCGAAAGATATGTTGTGCATCTCTACTTCCGGATTGTATTCAAGGATTTGAGTGTCTCCTTGATCGCTTGAGACTTTCTCTACTTCTAGATCTGGTGAAGCTAGTGGGGTGACCTCTTGGTCCTGAGGCATGAGGTAAATATCCTAATCTAACTTGCACTGAACCATATCTATATCCATCTTCTCTAGCATATGTTCAATCTCTTGAGAAAAGTTTTTCTCTTGCGAGTGCTCACCCTATCTACTCTGTGCCAACTACTTAGGTGAGTCAATAACCTGTATGGGTGCAGTTTCATCAATATTTGCATGTTGTGCCTTCTGTCATTCTTATTCATGTTGTGCTTCATTCTCTCTCCTGTGCAGCTCTTGTTCTTCCCTGATTTGCCGCTTCAACTTCTGCAACTCCTTTTCTGCTTCGTCCAACTTTTGTTTCTCCTTATTCCTTTGTTCAATTCTGTTGTCATATTATCACCTCATAGCCTCAATCTCCAAAGATTCTCTCAAAAGAAGTGGGTATACTTTGAAATTGCAGCTTTGCTCCGCCTCTACGACATCTACAACCTTCATCTTGACTTTGTCAACCGCAGGTCTGTTGCCCTCTACTGCTCCTGATGGTGTTACTCTCTCAGATGTTGTTTGCTTCTACTTTCCTAACCACCCTAGAGCTATGTTGACCAGTCCATTGATCCTTGAGAAATGATAGCAGTATCTCCATGGGTCTTTCTCAGGCTAATGACATGCCCCATGGATCCAAGGATGATGCATTATCTCACAATGGTCCTATACTAAGAAATGCAGGTTATACAGATTGAAACTTTTGGTGTCGAAGATGAATCTCTTGAATTCCTCCATCTCTACCTCAACATGCTTGACATTATGTATCTCATACAACCCGATCCACAAAGGAAGAGCGGGCCAAGGTGCCTTCTTCTTCCTATGCAGTTTAGGTGACAACCTTGCTGAGATGTGATATGACACTTCTTGCATGACCAAATTATCCATGGAAAGCTTTGGTAAAACATGCATAGCTTTGTCCTCGCTGTACATCTAGATGAAGGTGCCAAGGGATAAGGCATACCAATATGCTATGTCAATCAATGCCTCCATTGCTACCTGTGACATGCAAGGTGAATCTTGCTCAAATATCATCCTATATACGAGGGTGATGAAGTGGTCAGATAGTTGTATGATAACTCCATAGAAGATGCATTTGGAGAACAACCTACAATAAGTGTGCAGAGAGGTTTCCAAAGGTGTCCATGCCCATCCTAATCCTGGGAACTATTTACAGGTATAGACTGCACCAAGTATGTAAGCGAACATGAAGAGATTCACTTTCTAACCCTTGGGTGGATGTCGAGCTTCTGTCACTTGTTCCTTCAACTTGAGATCCAACACGTTAGATTAGTTGAAAGGTCTCCCTTCATTTTCCAACTGATCCAACACAATCACCCAAGTCTCTGGGAACATTTCTGTGCTTTCATGGCCATATAAGTGGCACGCAAAGATGATCAAGAGTTGATATGCTTTCTGTAATATCCTTGTCTTGTAAACTTGGTTGGGTGTCATCCTAAACTTGGACAACTCTTTCACCTAGATCTTCAAGATATCTCTTCAGTTTGCACTGCTCCTTGGTTTGGTGAAGGGTGTATCCATTGTAATCATCGGCTGTGGAAAATGATACATCATGTAAAAGTCCTTTGTACCGAAGGTAGAAAGTTATGTTTCATTGACACTTCTTACCACCATTATCATTAAATTAGTATGTGATACAATCCAATGGATCGTGTCTGAGCATGGAAACATAGGATACTTTCATACAATCTGGTACAAGCCAGACTTGTGTATGTTGACATAAAATTTGCAATCCTCTAAATTCTCCTCAAATGTGCTTGAAAAGGTGTCATTTATGTCCTGCCATTTCATCTTGATCTCCTTTTATATGAACATCTTAGTGTCTTCATAGATGGGTAAGCTCATAGACACTTTCTCAACTACATCTCCAGTTGCACTCTCAACAGTGTCATTTGACCGTCCTCTCCTGGAAGCCACTGTACATGTACTGTTGAGAGATGAATGAATACCTGTGATACATGGAGACAGAGAAACACTTGTAGACAACACAATGTCATTTGAAAACCAAAACAACTTGAGGATTTACATGCGACTTACCTAGGTGATTGACTCAATGGTTTGCACAATTTTCACTCGGAGGTTGGGAGACTATTTGCCAAAACTATGCAGAAAACAACCTAGACTATCAGGGGCCTGACTAACTACTGAAACTGATGAGAACAGTCCAGTTTTACCTGATGAGGATGGAAACTCCACAATACGTAGTTTCAGTGAGCAATGAATGAAACACGGTCAATTGCATCTACACAATTCTGGGGGTCAGTGGGCACTACCTCTCATAATTGCACAGAGAAATCCTAGGAGGAAAGTGTTGGGAAATATATATATATAGATATATATTTTGGAGGAGGGAAGAGTCTTCACTCTCAGAAATTTGTAGTGCAAGTTGGGCAAGGCAATGTCTGGGCCAATGTAGCCCAGACCTATTGTCGAGAGACTGAAAACATGAAAAGGATGAATGAATGTACGAGGTTGAGTGCATACAAGAGTGAATGATCATGCATGTAAATAGTGAGTGCAATATTCTGAAATGGGAAAACAAGTAAGTGTGTGAAGTGAGTCACCACAGTGATGACCGTTATTGCAGAAATAATGTCATGCATGTGACAGTAGTGAGATACAATGAAAAACTGAAACAATGCTTCTTCAAGCTAACATGAATTAAAATGATCGTGAGCATTCAACAAAATCAAGAAAACAACACTCACACAATCCGAAATACAAAAAGCCATAGAAAAGTAGCAGAAGACATGGAAAGCATCCTTACTCAGAAAAAGTTGAACTGAGTGTGCTGAATGCTCCTAGATGAGATGTGGGATGCCAGAGCTCCAAGTTCGAAGTGAGGAATGAGCTCTAAAGTGTCGAATAAATAGTTTTGATAAGATTTAGGCTTATGACGTGCATGGCACAAATCTAGGAAAAGAAACACTTGGCAGAAGGTTTGTATAAAACTTTTGAGTGTAACCTGCACCTGCTAAAAATGCATCCCTAAAATCTAGGCATCTTTTTTTCTTTTTCAATTTTTCTTTTTGGGAAAAGCAACCAATGCATGAAAATCAAGATTACACAGTCTTGGAGGGAACCGTCAACATGGAAACACATGAAACAACCTGCAAGCCTTGAAGTGACTTCTGCGTAGCTTCTGGTTTGAGTGGCTCTAGTTGCCCCTTAGGCTCTATGCAATTTATGGACTGAAGCTTAGATAGTCAGCTAGATCTGTACAAATTTTGAGAGAAAACCCAGTGATGGGGAGCTCTATGTAATTTTCAGAGGGAAGGCTACTTGCCTGCATTGCACATTTTTGGAGCGAAGAAGATGCCTTGATGGTCTTCTTAATTATGGAGAGGAAGGTTGGATGCCCTCCAGTTCTGTGAAATTTTTGAAGTGAGCACAGAAACTAGAAAATGACCAAGTTATGGGATGTCATCTTGCGGGTGGAAGGCAAGCAAGCTAACAAACACAAGTTGATAAGCCAGTAAACTCAAGTAAAGAATATGTACCTGGACAGTGCAAGGCATCTTGTTGAGGATGGTTGGTAGGGAGGCTCCAAAACGAAACTAAGAGAAATTTTTGGAGGGTGGTTGTAGCTGCTACAACACTTAGCGACACACTAGCAGAACTCCAACTCTTTGAATGGACAATGTTTCGTGAATAGAAATTCTAACTCCTTGAGAAGTTTGGTTCAGTTCTCTAATCATCATGGTTTACACACTAGCTTGATTGAAAGATGTAGCACATGCCATGGTCTTGATTGGTCAACACACATTCTAGGCCAAGTCAACTTAGTTGTTTCGATTAGGGATGAGGGGTATATTGGTGCACAAGTAATATGACTGTTAGAGTTTAAGTTTCATCTTTGGTGTTGTTCTGCTGCCATGAAGCCTAGACAGTACCCGGATGGAGTCACCCGGGAACACAAGAATTGCTCTTCTACCAACGAGCCTAGTTAGTACCCCGACAGAGTTACTTGCATCACCTCTCTATGTAGGAAGCCTTTCTCTTCTTTCACCTAATTCATTTTTTTCATATTTTCATATTTTCATGTTTTTCAGGAATTGTGCATAGGCACTTATTTATTTCAGAGGCGGAAGATGGATCCTGACTTATTGGGAGAGGAAGAGGTTGTTCCTTCATAGAATTATCTTATATATACCTCTAAAATACTTGTTAAGGATTTCCCCCTCACCTTACTCTACTTAACTTAGCTAACAAGGGTTAACCCAAAAAAAGTCGACTAGAGTAGGTGCTACTAGTTAGAGTGCAAGTGTTGTGTTTTCACCAAGGTTCACTTCGAACATAACATATTTTCCATTGGTGTATCATTGACTAAAGACACCAAGTTCTGCATGAAGAGGGAAGAAAAAAGATAACCAAGTACTGATAGTTGTACAAGACGTCTTGTACGTTACCTTCCTTGTTTTAAGGGTCGTACATGGTTTCATGCGAAAATAACCTACGGATGTAAAAAAGCAAACAAACAAAAGAGAAAAGGGTAGAAGTAAATGTGAAAGAAAAGAAAGTAAGCAATGTAGGGAAGCAAACAAACAAACAAACAAATCAAGAAATCACACATGCATGCAAGCAAACAAAACATAAATAAAACACTACTCCTACTCCAAAGCTAACAATGCATGGGTCTGATCATGTGAAGTGATATTTCTAATACAACCACCGACACATTGGTTGACCCATGTTGGTGAAGGCATGGTTCACTGACAAAACAATAAGATGAACCAGCAAACATGAAAGATATAACAATGAAGACAAACACACTTTGAGTTTAAATGCATCCACATAAAAGAAAAGAGTGAAAGCACATGACGGGCACTCTGTGGAATTACCATGGTGCTATGATACATTGCATGTAGATGTTAAGCATATTCACTCTCTTGACTGTGACATGAAAGAGAACATGGAAAAATAGACAACTTGCGTCTCGCAAGTGTGCTTGCTGTGTAAGATTCCTCTAATGCATGAGCAATGGGATTATCTGAATTAAGTGGAGGAAGTGAGATCTGTGTTTTGGATTGATATTCAATGCATACATATGAGTGATGAGGAGCCTTGGGTAGTTCAACAATTTCTTGATCAACAATGAAACTAACCTCAGCACAATAAGGGCCTGACATAACCATCAACTTGGGCTAAAGTGCCTTAACAACTTGTGAGATTTTGACTTCATCAAGAGATAGATCATCATAAGCAGTTGGCTTTCAAAGATCAACATCATGAAGACGGGAGTAAATAGATCACGATAGCTATAAGAAAAAAATCAATCAGTTCATTGGCATTGTCATGATCTGATGAATCAAACAAAGGGGTAGATCAGAAGCAAGAATGTTGACCCTGTGCATTTCCTTAAAAAGTAGATGAAAAATCAAGTGGATTTGCAATGAAGAATTTCTTCTCTCGGCTTCCAGATGATGGACTAACATCCATGTGTTCTGCTAACGATCCAAAGTATATGCATCCATGGATGGATTTACACAAGGAAAATTAGAGTTAGAAAAATCACCAAAGATGTGAGAAAAAGTGGAGGAGGCATGGATAGAACAAGGCCATCCTTCACTGTGGGTTGATGTTCAGATCCCCATTCATACTCATCATAAATGACAACACAAGTTGGTTTTGCAACATCAACTCCATCGATGGCGTGATCCTCATTCACAACAGGTGTAGAGTCTAGAACAGAATAACACAAGACAGTGCAATCGAAGGATTCACAGAATGCAAAGACGGAGGTTAAGGTAACAAGTGTGTATGAAACCCATGGGCTTCCCAACCAAATCTCCATAGAAATTAAGAGTGGTGATGGTGAGAGGATGTGATAGTTTAATAGAAGTGTGTGCACATTCTCTAACATCACTCTATGGGGGTGGAGCTGTTTGATGAGGGGAAGGTGGATAGTCACTTGTGACAGTGCTTGTATCTGCCTATTATTGCATAGCTCCAACAATGTAGTGTGTTGAGTAGTGTTTGAAGTTTAACTTCATTTCCAGAAAAAGTGATTTGGTAAGGCAATATTCAAATCTATCCATGAGATAAGGGAATTCCATTTGAATTTTCAGAGCTTCAAACATAATTAAACGAAAGCGTTGACAAAAATCCATGATTCATATGGGGCCTTCCATTTCATTAACATTTTCTTGTCAAGATATTTAGGATAAAAATGATATAAAACATATTTGATTAGATCACTTTAGTGCTTAAATGAGTACACACAATTGGTAGTAAAGTTTCGGCACTATCATTCCAGAGATTCGCTAAATGTGTATGAAAGCATCATGATGAAATCTACTTCATCAATCTCTTCCTCATTCCCCAAGAATGCAAGGAAGTCATCTAAGTGTTAAGGCTAGGCCACTTCACCTTCACCATCATATGTGATTTCAGACAAGTGATCAAAAAAATCCTTCATGATTTCAAAGAAATGTCCATTGGAAAAACATCACCGAGGGTTAACTACAACGATATCCATGATAGATGTGCGAAGTTTAAAATAGGATGTGAGGACTCATCTTGTCATCTGGCCCTCCTTCTAGCACCAAAAATGTTGATGGTGCTGGACCCGAGAACATGTCAGGGATCTCCTTGGTAAGAAGTCCCAACTAGACCTCAGACCATTTGGAACAAGAGTCCCAATAGTGGGTAGTACGGTATTTCCTTGACTATAGTTGCGCACAGAGGTATGTAAGATGTCCTTGTTGGTAGCAAGGGTGTGACCTTTGCAACAAGTCAAGGAAGGTGCATGAAAGGCTCTAACTTACAGAATGGGGAGCAAGTGCGCCCCTTAAAAACCTCTGATAGCACGCAACTTCAAAGGGAACACACGAGAAGAAAGACATCATGATATGGAAAGCAGGGTAGCCGACGATCCAAATTGATGGATTATGAAAACAACATGATTCGATAATATTCATACAAACACATATGGAAGAGTCCATACATACATGCGTAGATTACAACTACATACATCATTAAAGTAACCAGGATAGCCCAACTACAATAACAACATATGCATGAAACATGCTGGCTCTGTTATACTAAAAGAGTGAAATATATAATCATACATACAACCATGAATTCTGCTAGCCTCGATAGCAGAACATTACAATAACTGTCGCTTTCGCCTCCAAATAGATGTACTAGCTCTGCACTGTGGAGAAGTCAAGACTAGTTACGATACACTCCAAGCTTTCTCTAAGTTACACCTATAGGAATCTTGGCTCCCAAATGCTTGTACAATGAGTTATCAAGTTCTATAAATAGCAAAGGGTGGGGTGACCCTTGACATTCCCCTTTGTGACTCTTTACCTACCCTCATGACTCTTGAACTTACACATGACTATTACATTCTACTATTAACATTTGATCTTTCAATTTTACAACACTTTTACATTACAATATGCATATGTACCCATGTGAGAAAAAATGGGCTTGAGTAAAGCCATGAAAGGTATCACTAAGACTTGACAATTGTGGAAATACTAACTCTTCGACATCCTCATGATGATTGATGGTGGCGAATTGATGCCAAGCTTGGTAGTCTTTTATGGTATCCATGCCTCTGTGGTGATATCCTTCTGAAAGAGAACTCTTGTGTCTGTTGCATCCGGGTACACTAATTTTTCACCTTTGTCCAACTCGTGAGGTAACATGTGCATCATAGTGTTGAGTGCAAGCAGACCAACAACATACTTATGGATAGTGTCTACGCTCATTCACAAGTCTATGCTTGTGACTATGAGCATCAACTAATCGAAGTACATATCGAGCTCTTGTCAAAATAGGTTCTTTGATGTCGCCTCGATGACTGTGCCAATGGATGAGATCACATGCGTGCACACAATGACATCCATACTCATGAACACACATGCATGTGAAGCCTACAAGCTGGTGATGAGCTGCCGGGAGTTCCTCATAGTTCCAGATCTGACTCTGGATGTGTGCCTTCAACTCTACTGCCTTTGGATTCATCATCTGCATGCGATTGACAATAGTGTGAAAGTTTGACAAGATGTGTGCTCTCCTAGCAAAACGTTGTTGCCAACCATTGAGATGGAAAACTAACCAATGCGTAATGACGAATATGAACTACAACTTTGGCATGAGTGTATTGAGAGACTATACTTCATCTACTATCGCTCTCCTCAACTCTTCTTTGACGGATGCTGTAACTTTCTCTCCTCCCATCTTGGCTTCTTGTAACTCCTTAGCCATGCACTTGCTCTCAACTATCAAGAATCCAACACTCGATATGGTGGCTTCGGCATATGCCTTGGTAGCATTGGTCAATGCATCTAGATTTCTATGCACACCGGACATGATCACTCGCTCTTTGAAATGTGCAGGAGATACATGGACATCTAGAGTAGGCACTCTCTGACTGCACAGCTCTGTGTTGTGATTCATCGAAAGAGATGTTGTGCATCCCAGCTTCCAGATTGTATTCAAGGATTTTAGTGTCTCCTTGATCGCTTGGGACTTGCTCTGCTTCTGGATCTGGTGAACCTGGTGGGGTGACCTCTTGGTCCTGAGGCACGAGGTTAATATCCCGATCTAGCTTGGGCTAAACCATATGCATGTCCACCTTCTCTAGCATCTATTTAATCTCTTGAGCAAAGTCTTGCTCCTGCGACTGCTCACCTTGTCAATGAATCATCGAAAGAGATGTTGTGCATCTCCGCTTCCAAATCATATTCAAGGATTTCAGTGTCTCCTTGATTTCTTGGGACTTTCTCTCCTTCTAGTTCTATTGAAGCCATTAGGGTGACCTCTTTGTCATGAGGAATGAGGTCAATATCCTAATCTAACTCAGGCATAACCATATACATTTCCATCTACTCTAGAATCTATTCAATCTCTTGAGAAAAGTCCTTCTTGTGCAACTACTCACCCTGTCTGCTCTGTGCCAGCTGCTCAGAAGAGTCAATAACCTATATGGGCACATTTTCATCAATATATGCATATTTCACCTCCTATTGTTCATGTTCCTACTCCGCTTCCTTCTCTATTCTGCGGAACTCTTGTTCTTCCCTGAGTTGCTGCCTCAACTCCTACAACTCATTTTCGGCTTCCTCTAGCTTATGTTTCCACCTCTGCCTTTTCGCGATCCTCCTATCACATTGTCACCTCTTAGCCTCAATCTCCAAAGATGCTCTCAACACAAGTGGGTCTGCTTTGAACTTATAGCTTTGCTTCGCCTCTACACTATCTGAAACCTTCCTCTTGCCTTTGTCAAGCGTAGGTCTGCTACCCTCTGCTATTGCTGATGATGCTTCTCTCTGAGATGTCATTTCCTTCTGCTATGCTAACCACTCTACAACTATGTAGACTGGTTCATTGAGCCTTGAGAAGTGATAACAATATTTCCATGGGTATTCCTTAGGCCAATGACACACCCTGTGGATCCAAGTGTAATGTACTCTCACACAGTGGTCCTTTACTAAGAAATGCAGGTCATACATATTGAAACTTATGGTTTCGAAGGTGAATCTCTTGAATTCCTCCGTCTTCGCATCAACATGCTTGAGATTCTAGATCTCATACAACTCAATACGCAAAGGAAGAGCGGGTTAAGGTGCCTTCTTTTTCCTATGCAGTCTAGCTGAAAACCTTGTTGAGATGTGATATGAAACTTCTTGCATGACCAACTTATCCATGGAAACCTTCAACAAAACATGCAGACCCTTATTTGCATTGTACATCTAGATGAAGGTGCCAAGGGGTGAGGCATACCAATCTTCTATGTCAATCAATGACTCCATTGCTTTCTGCGACATGCAAGGTGGATCCTGCTCAAATATCATCCTGTATACCAGGGTGAAGAAGTGGTGATATAGTTGTATGACAACTCCACAGAACTGCATTCGGAGAAAAACTTGCAATAAGTGTGCACAAAGGTTTATGAAGGTGTCCATGCCCAACCCAAGCCTGGGAACCATTGACTTTCATAAAATGAATCAAGTATGTAAGCGAACATGAATAGCTTCATGTGCTGACACTTCGACGGATGTTGGCCTTCTATCATGTGTTCCTTCAACCTGAGAGCTGACATGTTAGACTAGTTGAAAGGTCTCCCTTCATTCACCAACTGATACAACACAATCACACAACTCTGTGGGAAGGTTTATGTGCTCTCCTCGCCATATAAATGACATGCAAAGATGATTAAGAGTT
This sequence comes from Pinus tabuliformis, assembly GCA_031772625.1. Classification (NCBI taxonomy): domain Eukaryota; kingdom Viridiplantae; phylum Streptophyta; class Pinopsida; order Pinales; family Pinaceae; genus Pinus; species Pinus tabuliformis. The sequence goes on along the minus strand of CM062820.1, from coordinate 1,521,869,111 downwards.
GATATGCCTTCTACAATATCATTTTCTTGTACATTTGGTTGGGTTTCATCCATGAACGTGGATGACTCTTTCACCCAGCTGTTCAATATGTCTCTTGAGTTTGCACTACTTTTGGGTCTAGTGAAGGCTGTATCCTTTGTAACCACCAGCTGCAGCAAATGATACATCGCCTGAAAGTCCTTTTCCCTTAAGGTAGCAAGTTTTGTTCCACTGACACTGCCCAACACCATTATCTATGGATTAGTATGTGAGACAATCCAGCGGATCATGTTTGCGCATGTAAACATGGGATACCTGCAGCAATCCAGTACAAGCCAGACCCTTGTATGTTGACATATACTCTGTGATCCTGTAGATTCTCCTAAAATGTGTCATTGATGTCCTACAATTTCATCTTGATCTCCTTGTTTATGAACAACTTAGTGTATTCATAGATGGGCAAGCTCATAGACACTTGCTCAACTTCATCTATAATTGCACTCTCAACGATGTTTTTTAACCTTGCTCTCGTGGAAGCCATTGTAATTGTACTGCTGAGAGACGCATGAACACCTGTGATACCTAGAGATAGAGCAACACTCGTGGCAAGCACAATGTCAGTTGAAAACCAAAACAACTTGAGGACTTACATGCAACACACTGGGTGACTGACTCGAAGGTTTGCGCAAATTTCAGTGGGAGGCTAGGAGACTGACTACCAAAACTACGTAAAACACAACCTCGACTGTTAAGGGGATAACTTAATGTTGAAACTACACAGAGCACAGTCCAGCCTCGCCTCTTGAGGAATGAAACTGCGGAACGTGAAGTTTCCATCAACAATGACTGCAACACCAGTCAATTGCATCTCCACAATTCCGGGGGCCAACAAGCACTGCCTCTAAGAATTGCACAGAGAAGGCTTGGGAGGCTAGTGTTGGGCAAGCTCTGCGCAATTTCTGCGAGTTAGGCAAAGCCTTCACTCGCATAAATGAACAGTGCGAGTCGGGCAAGGAAAGGTCCGAGCCAAGGTAGCCCAGACCCGTCGATAGGAAACTAAAAACATGAAAAGGATGAATGCATGTGCGAAGATGAGTGCAGACAAGAGCGAATGATCATGCATGAAAACAGTGAGCGTAGGATTCAGAAATGGGAAAACAAGTAAGTGTGTGAAGCGAGTCTCTGCAACGATGATTGTTAGTGCAGAAACAGTGGCATGCATGCAACAATAGTGAGATGCAATGAAAAACTGAAACAATGCTTCTACAAGCTAGCATGCATTAAAACGACAATAAGAAAACAACATTCGCACAAATCAAATACAAAAAGCGACAAAAAAGTATGAGAAGACATGAAAAGCGGACTTACCCGAAAAAAGTTGAACCGAGTGTGCCGAATGCTCCTAGATGCGATGTGGGATGCCAGAGCTCCAAGGTCTAAGTGAAGAATGTGCTCTGAAGCGTTGAATAAATAGTTTTGATAAGATGACGTGCATGCCACAAATCTAGGAAAAAGTGACACTTGGCGGGAGGTTTCTAAAATGGCTTTTGCATGTAATCTCCAACTACTAAAAATGGATCCCTAAAATCTATGGATTCCTTTTTTCTTTTTTTCTTTTTTGGGATAACCTTGGGAGTTGGGTTATTTTTTCTTCTAGAAGCGGGACAATGTTTTCAGAGTGAGGAAGAAGAGCTTGGACATCAGGTGGGGGATTAATTCTTTCTTTCTTTACATGGGATATTACATGGATTTATTCTTCATATGGTTCTTGAAAATGAGAAAGGGAATCATGATTGTTGTTGTTCGGAACATTTTCCTTTCTAATTATCTTCTTAGCTGAGGGCAATGAGAGAAAAAATCCAGATGACAACATTTAAAGGCATAATGATGGAAGACTAATTTTTGGGACTTCTTTGGTTATGATGGACCTTGATTGTGGGTTTTGAGCTTGCTTTTGTGTTGCTAGCATTGCTCATTATCTTTAGTTGGTGGTCATTTTTGAGCTAGTTTGGAACAATTTTTTGGAAAATGTCTATATTTATGACACTTTTTGCATTTGAAAGGAAGATATCTTGTTGTATATTGGATGGAAGTATGACAAAGTATCTAGATTTATTTTCTAAAATCGTTTCTCTAGGTTGAATTCTACACAAATATGAGCACGTACTTGTAGACCATCTTTGACATCTTTTCATTTTATGTACTTTCTCAAAGTGTTACATATATTTTGTATTGTATCATCATTCCAACAATGTAGGAAAATGTGGTAGATACACCCAGATAATAACAATTGAATAGGTCTAGTGTTTGGGTTGAAGTCAAATATCCATATGTTAAAATAAATTTCATGAGGTTCCATGGAGTAGGCGCTACTATGGAGAATAAGATCCTCATATTCCTTCTATTCAAATAAAAAACCAAGCAACCATCAACTATAGAATGTGAAGGAGAATGAGTCCTTGATTAGGGATTTGTGTCTCTTGTTGCACTTAGAGGTGCATTCTATAGCCCAGAATGAGGGAAATGTGTAACTCTTTCATGCTTAACATTGAGTTAACATGTGCCCTTTTATAATAAAAATAAAATATTCTCTAAATTATAAATAATTACATTATCCAAATTAATTAAAAAAATTATTAAAAATCTATAAATCCACTTTCTCTATAATCACTATTAGTTATTGATATATTACAACACATTATGAAATAACATAACTTTATACAAACTTAAAAAAATATATATAAAAAATACATTATATTTTTACTTATATATATATATATATATATATATATATATATTAAAAAATATTTCAATATATAACTTAAATTTATTTAGATTAATTATGAATACACTCTTAAAGAACTTCTTACTATAAATCGCTCATTTAAATCCCTCATACATGTAGAAAATAAAAAAGTTTACACCTAAAGCCATAATGCCCAGCTATAAATGTGCACGAAATGGAAAAGAAACGTGGAGCAATAATGCCGAGGTATAAAAAGACGTGAGATGGAAGAGAAGATTTTAAGATTTCATCCAATTATTTTACAAACTTTGCAAATTGAAACTTGGTGGATTTGCTAATGGAGGCTACTGCACTGAGGGGGAGATATCCCACTCATAGAGGCCGAAACTAAGCTGGGAACCCAATTAGGTAGCGAATTTGGGTTTACCGAATAGACGAAAATGATTTAGGGTTTACTACATAGGGGAAAAGATAATATGGAAATTTTTCTCCCTTACTGAATATCTGTTAATATTAATTAATCTCAATATTAATCACAAACTATTCAACCTTTCAATTAATTTATAAAATTAATATTAATTAGTTAGTAGATATAATGAAATGAACCACACCTTGCTTTAAGATGATGACAATTTATGATAAAATCTAAAGAGGTATTATACTGAACATGGCTTTACTCTAAAAGTTTACTAGAATTCATATCTTTAAAATATTGTAACAGTAAAATCTTATGGACATAAGATCTAAAAACCACCCTTTATTTAAATAAACTTAAATTAAAAAACAACTTTCCGTTCGACATCAATTCAAAATATCTTGGACAAATATAAAGCTGTTTGAGTAAAGATGAAACATCTTTTAACCTCGGTCTTGGTGAGGATTATCTTTGTAAAATCTATCCATCCAGAATCTCATCTCATTGCTGGTTCACAGTTTAATGGGATCAACGTTTTGATTGGGTCGTCTTGCATGTTATTAGATCTCTTTTGATCTGCAAGTTCTTGGGGAGCATTATACATAAATTTCCAACGATCCTTAGCGAAGATGTTCAAAGAAAAGTGGGCGCCATAACAGAAGGTATATAATGTAGATCAATTGTCCTTCCGCGCATTCAACATTTTCGAATATAGATTAAACTTTTCCTTATAAAACAGAACTCATTGTTGTGCAGGGCACGCAGGCGCGGGCACTACCACTTGATTTTAAAACAGCGGACTAAGGAAAAGTGGAGCGAACTGGATTGCCTTCACACATTCCTATGGAGTTCGCTAAAAAAGATCGTCAGTTGGTGATCACTTCAATCCTGTACGTGATGATAAATTTAATTACAGGCCTTGTTTTATTGGTAATCACCCTTCTCGAATGGCGCACATCTTGGCGTGTTAATAAGTTGATTATAGCTTTAAGCATCTCTATGATATTAGTTATCAGATTACATGCTTTTTGGGAAATGTTGTCAGTGAGGACTTCCATTTGGTAGCTGAAAATTGTTTAACCCGGATCAGATTCATTTCAAATAATTAGGAATAATTTTTTCTATGGGCCCGTAAAAGAAATTTGATCTTGTTTATGTATACTGAAATTTCTAAATAATCAACAATCTTTATTATTATATGTTCATGTGCATTCGCTATGAAATATCCATATAATTCGCGAACTTTGGAAACTTAGCTCGGGGTGCCTGTTCGCTATTGTAATTAGTATCTGGAATCTTTGCTTTCTCCTTTGTTGTGTTTTATTGAATGACTGCATGAAAACTCGCTGTTATATTGTAAAATAAAAAATAATGTGGACAAACCTGAATCCATGTCTAACGAGAATTGTAAGATTGAAATAATGTATAACAAATTAATGTGCTGATTGAATCTTTATAATGCATTTATTACTTTCGTGTAAATCTGTTTAAGCTCCATGTGCATGTTAAGGAACGCCATATTTGCAAAGGATTTAGTGCATTCCAACTTTGCTTTGAGACACTTTTAATGCAAGTCTTTTTTATTTAGGGATGGCTTATGGAAAATGATTAATAATCCTTAATCTTTATATATATAACAGTTATGCGAATCTCTATACACTAGGCGATATCAGTAATCTTTAAACATGAATCTATATACATAGAGAAAGAATACGTAGGAGAATAAATAGCTCAATTATTGTTACTCTGAAAAATGTCTGACTGAAGGGATAATGGAGTAAAGATAAGCTGTACTTTAACCTAGAAATTTGTCGGAGAGTTTCTGGTCAAGGAAATTCATGTTAAAAACAAACAATCCAGAGTCCCTTTTACATTGATTGAGCAACTGATTTGCACTCTAGGTTCTCGAGTGTGCAAACGTAATGAGAATGCCACAACTTTGCAATCGGTGAGATGAATGTCATTACTCTTCGATTACCAATTACCTTAAATTCTAACTACTTATAAATATAACTTTTGTACTTTGTTATAATGATTTAAGGAAAAGAATGTAGAAAAGTTCAGGAAAGTAGATTGCCTTCAAGATGGAACATTGTCATTGAGTCAAAGAAAAACACAGCGGGGTGCTGATGGCTGGTTCAGGTATGCTGTGGATCATTATGATCCTTGGTTTAATTTCTGGAAGTCTTCCTTTGGTCATTCTGTTTACTTGTTGATGTTGGGTTTTATACAGAGGCAGAGAGAATTAGTATAAACGTTTACACTGCAAGTCTTTTTCAGATTTTAAGAAAATTTTCTAGAATCACCTAAAATTAATATTTAAGATTTGGATGAATTTTCAAAAGTTATCCGTGGGCGTGTCTGTCTAAATTGTTTAGATCAATTTTGTTATGTGAGTGTGATATGTTGAACGAGGAATCTTGCAAAATGAAAAATAAAGTGGATTGACGTGAATAAATTATCTTATCTTTTAATAATGTAATGGTTTGGATCCATGTACAATGAGAATTATAAGGTTGAAATAATATATAACGAATTAGAGTCTCCATTGAATCTTTATAATGCATTTATTACCTTCCCTGTTAAATCATTTAAAACCCTAAGTCCAAGTTTAAATAGCCCCATCTTTGCAAAGGATTTAATGCATTCCAGCTTCTTAGCTCAATAAAATTTCCGGCCTGCATCATATGATTCGGAATACCAGGGCTTACCTTCTTTTCACCTTGGAGCTGACGTTGTTACCAAATATTATGCGCATATAATTATATTATGGTTAGAAATTTTTAGGCATCCAAATATTATGTGCATGTGATTACGCAAATTTTGCATTTCACTAGCCAAATGTTAAGAACATCGATCTTCGTAACTATTCCGATTTGATGATATTTCAAAGTAATTTATAGGATATTTATAGTTTTATAAAAACCGGTGGAAAAGCGTTTTTTTTTTTAATGATATTTTAGTGGTAGTGCAGATATGAAAAATGTCAATCATTAAATTGGTTTGATTGCTCAAAATGTTTTTATAATAAATTTGAATATAATATAAAATGATAAAAAGTAAGAAATTAAATGAAATAATTTTTTTTGAATATATAATTTTGTATTTATAAAAGTTATGGATAATTATAAAAATTTAATGGTTTTAAAAGTATGGCATCATTTTTTATTGCAATTTATAATACGTATATTTCTATTACATGAGGTGCTAGGTCACTTAACCAAACAAATCTCTTTCGAATGTATAAAATTGGAGAGAACAAATTAGTTTAGTGATGTGTTATTTTTTAATTTATAATGTTAAATTCCATATATTTTTTAATAAAAAAATCATTCTATACTTGAAATTAAAAGAGCTTCATTTAGTGACGAAGGTTATTAGCATATGAGCATCTTAAGAGTTTCATTTAGTGACCAAGGTTATGAGCATCTTAATGTTATTTAGTATTTTTGTTATTATTATTTTAGTTTATACATTTTAATCTATTTTAACATTATCAAATATTTTTATTTTTTTTGGAATTGTATATTTTGGTTTTTTTAGTGTTGAATATAACACAAGTTAATAAAAAGTTATGGAAAAATTATTAGATATATGTATTTCAATATAAAAGATATATTAGAATTAGTATATAATATTTAAAAAGACAATTACATATTTTGAATTTGTATAGTGAATTTTATATGCATTTCTAGTTTTATTAACCACTAATAATTTCTATAGATTGAGGTATTTTTCTACTCTAAGAAAATTTTGTGTTGAGAAAAGTGTTGTTATTTATTTAAAATTTTAGTCATCGATGTCACGTGAACAAGAAAATATAACTTTAAGGGAGTTTGTTGAAAGAAAGTTCATGGGAGTTTTATGAAATTTTGTTGATAATTACTAATAATATTTCAAGGCATTTGGTCTACAGATAAAGTGTTCAAAAGTTTATGCAAAGTGGCAAGTTGGATAACCTTCTAAGATACCATTCCTATGATGTTTGGCACTATAAAAAAATCTTAAGGAATAAGGAGTTATAAAGGTTTGAATGTTGGCAAGTTTCCATTCGTAAGGTTCCCTTGGTAGTTAGACAAGAGTTGAAGCAAAGGTGCTATTTGGGGCTTTAGTGGTCTAGGTGCTTGACTTAGTCATGACCAAAAAAAATCCTCAGAGTCTAGTTTTAAACCACTTAACAACTATTATGGCCTATAAGCATATGGTGTAAGGAGCTAAATGATGATGTCAAATCCAGATTTATAAATTTAGTGCTCACAGAGTTAAGCCATTGGAGTTAGCTTGTAGTTCAGAGAAAAGGACCTGGATTTTGTGCCAAAAGGAAGTTTCAACATTTCACATTCAAAACAACTTTAAACTAGGCTAATAGACATCGATTAAAAAAATATGTATAAATGGAATGAAGCATCAAGCAAACTAAGATAAAATAAAAATAAATCTTGGTGTTGAAATAGAAGTGAAAATGTGTTCAAAATGAGGAAAATAGAATAAGAAGAATAGTAATTTAAAGAATATAACTAAAATAAAACTAATCATTAGACTCAGAAATAGAAAATCAACAGAGAATAGAAGTAGCTCTAAATCTATATAAACAACAATAGCATTATAGACAAGGTATCTAAATGAATGTATCTAATTATTTGTATCTAATAATAGTAGGTGTCTGGGGTATCTGAGAGTTTTGTATCTTGAGACTTAGTAGAAAATGTGTGTTTGAGTGAGCGGAATAGGGAATCTATTTATGATTTTATGATAGAGAAGCCTTTTTAATCTGAGTTTGAAAATTATATAAAAGAGGAATATTGAGGGATGTGTAGGTATGACCTTGCACAACTACAAGTTGGTACTTTCTTTCAATTCATGTTGATAAAATAGGGAGTTGTTGTTTCCTTCCATTTGGTTCCATAAAAAATCAACAAGTTTGTGGTTGGAGAGGGAAAGAAGGTAGGTGGTTGTTGTTTCCTTCCATTTGGTATGATAAAAAAACAACAAGTTTGTGGTTGGAGAGGGAAAGAAGGTTGAATCCCTTTGAAGGTGGTAGCCTACACAAAAATTTATGTAACTTGAACTTGGAGCTTCATTTTGCGTCATATTCAAAAATATTTTTTTATTTTCCCAGTTTGGATTCCATGATAATATCTTGTTTGCATGTTTTATAAGATTGATATGTTATTATTTACTACTATATTGATAATTTAATATCTTGTGTCTAGATTTTATAATATTGATGGATATTTTTTATTGATATGTTGATAAGTGTTTTTACTTTGAGCAAGGAGTTTTGAAAAATGCTAAAATATTTATTCGCCACTCACAATATTTTCCTGGCTTCTAACAATTGGTATCAGAGCCAAGTTCCTTCAAGAACAATCTAATATTTCGAAGGATTATCAAGGACAATGTCTCACCAAAATGTAGAACACACCAATAAGGCTCTTATGTATATTATAATGAACTATACATTCTGAAAGGTAAGGATGAAGATTTACTTACAATATCTTGGTGCAGATGTATGGGACACAATATAAGATGACTATGAAAACCCTCCAATCATGTTTACTAGAGATGATAAGTCAAAGGTCATGTATAATTCAAAGTTAATGAATGCACTCTTTGATTAGTTTCCTGAATGAAAATTTGTCAAAGTCATGGATTTCACAACTCCCAAGGGGATATGGGATGAAATGAGTAGTTGTTACAAAGGGAACAATAAGGTAAATAAGGCCAAATTACAAGGATTTAAAATTCATTTTGAATCCCTAAAGATGCATTACATTGAGGAAATATCCAAGTTTTTCCTTCGTGTGGATGAAGTAGTCAATACAGTATGAGAACTAGATGAAAAACTAGCTAAGATAGATGGTGTTCAAAACATGTTGAGGTCACTTCCTAAAATATTCAATCCCACGATGTCAACTATTGAAGAAATGACATATCTAAACACTAAAATTTTGGATCAATTTCATGGAACATTAACTCCCTATCAAATCAAGATTTCAAAAGGAAAAAATACAGCAAGGGAGGCAACCTTGAAAGTAGACAAAAATAATAGAGAAGATAAAGATGACTCATGTTGTGAATTAGATGAAGTGGAGGAAAATTTTGATAGAAAAATGAAGAGAGGATTGGGTAAATAGAAAGGTAAGTTTCATTTTTTTAGTTGTGGTAAAGTAGGTCATTATGTTTCTAAGTGTCAATAATGAACAAAGAGAATGAACATGAACAAAAGGATAAGTATAAAAAAATAAAGAAGGACAAGAATATCAAAAAGAATTCTTTCTATACTCAAGACAAAAACAGTTCCTCAAAAGATGAAGATGTATTTAATCCTTTGATGAGCATACAGATAAGGGGAGTACAAAGGAGTTCATGCTCATATCTCTAGACATTCTAGAAGAGTCACATGTAAAGTCTAATGAGGAAGTGGTTGAAGTAGACTTGGAAGGTGAGTTGATTAGTGATCTAGAAGAAATAAAAAGGCTAAAGAAAAATAATAAGATGCAAAAGGAGATGATGGAAATATTAGGAAAAGAAAAAGGTAACTCTAACAGTTTGGTATCTCTTCTTTTAAAATTGAAGAAGTTGAAGAAAAATGAAGATATTTTGCTGGAGCCACTGAAAGAAAAAGAGAAGGTATGTGAAATGCTTGAGGAGGGGGGAGGGGTTTGTCACCCTTACAGAAGAGTTAGGAAAGAGGAAAACACAAGTTGGTCTAAACTATAAATTTTACAATGGAATTAGTAAATTAAATGAAATTATGAATGTTCAAAGATATCATGCTATTAATACTAGTTTGGATTATCAAGGAGAGTCAAGTTAAACAACACTTAAAGGTAGGGAACCCATCCATTCTTTTGAAGCAATAAAAAAACTATAATTTGATAAAAATAAAGAACGTGATAAAAAACAACAAGAGTAGTGAAGAATGAAAAAGAGAATTCATGTCAAAACAACTAAACATAAAAATTAGCAACAATACTTCAATGTAGGAAACAACTATAGAGTTCAACAAAGACCTATTATGCCTCCAAGGAGAATATTGTAGGAATTCAGTATGAAAATTGCTCTCATGTACGCAAATATATTCCTTTACATGTAGGAACTATGGACATTAAGGTATAATTTGTAGAGTCAATTTAAGATATAGACAAATAAGAAATCAAATAAAGATTTTCTATCAATTCAATTACATATTTTCTAGGATAAATAGAAATATACCCAAAAACAACAATTCATTTTCTATTTTGGATGACATGTTGCAATGTTATAATTGTCATAATTAAGGGCATACAGTATCTTCTTGTAGAATAAAAATATTTATACCAGTGCCTATGAACAAGTAAGAGAAAGAAAAAACAAAGGTATGGTAGCAGAAAAATTAAATAAATAAATTATGGCATTGTGTTGTATGCACAAAATTAGGGAAACCATTAAAGGTAACCTCACTTTTGGAAATGATGCTTTAGGTAAAATCTTTGGTGATGACATTATCAGTATGGTAAATGGAAGAGCTAAAGCAAAAAATGCGTTACTTGTTGAAGTATTGAAACATAATTTGTTGAGTGATTCTTAGATGTGTGATCAAGAATATGGCACTATTTTTTGTTGTAAAGGTTGCAAAATTAAATGAACAAACAATATCAATGAAGTTGTTGTTGAAGATTTTAGAATAGACATAAATGTCTATGTTGTAAATGAAAAAAATGAGAAATGTTGTTCGGTTAAATTTTAAGAGAGCTGGTTACGACATAGACGATTGGGCTAGTTGAATTTGAATCATACATTAAATCTAAGTAAAAACAATGTTGTGAGGGACTTGTTGAAAATTTCTAAGCCAAACAATATAATTTGTAAATTGTTTCAGGATGGGAAACAAATTTGTGTGCCTTTCAAAACCAGAAAAAATTATCCACTAGGTTCCTGCAATTGGTTTATATGGACTTATCTAGTCCTTTGAGAATTTAGACACCAAATGGAAAGTTGTGTTTAATTTTGAGTATTCATAATTTCAACAAACTAATTTAGGTTGCATTTTTTAGGGAAATATCAAAACATTAAAGCAATGTATGAAAATGGAAATAAAAATAAAATAAAGTGTAGAGAAGATAAAAATGGTGGAGAGTTTAACTCTAAATAAATTAATGAATAATGAAAGGAGCATGGCATAAAAAGACAATTCACCATTGTAGAAAATCCACAATAGAATGGTCTAGTGCCTGAAAGAGCCAGTAGTTCAATACAATAATCGACAAGAGAAACGATGGATGAGAGAAGTATACCATAGAGAGTTTGGGTTGAATATATACATACAATAGTATTTATTTTGAATATAGCACACTCGAGTCCAAACAGTGACAAGAACCCCTATGAGTTGTTTTATGGAATGCCAACAATAGTAAAGCACTTCAATGTATTTGGAAGTAACTCCTACATTACAAATAGTGATGAGAGGATTCATATAGTAGAAAAGGATATAAGTGTTATGGTAAGAACTAAATAAAAATAGTTGATAACATTGATGTTAGAGTGCATGAGTCTAATTTTCACAAATACAAACAACCAACAAATATTAGCTCAGTGGAATTGGGAAGCCATGAGGATGATGATGAATAATTTGAGGAAGAAGGCAACGAATATGAAAAAGTTCCCTAACCAAAATATCCCTCAAGGAGTTCAAAATAGAAGAAGATTGATGAATCCCCCTAGTCGAGCACATATAGAAATGTTTCCCATGATTGAACCAAAACATTTTTCTCAAGCTAGCTAAGATGATAACTGGATAAAGGTTATGAATGAAGTGCTTAATCAAATAGAGAAGAATCAGAATTTTATTAGTTCCAACACTAGCAGGAAAAAATGTCAGTGGTACAAAATGTGTCTTCAGAAATAAATTAAATGAGGATCAACAATTGGTGAGGAGTAAGGCTAGATTAATATGTAAAGTATATGCTCAGTTGAAGGATTAGATTTTGATGAAAATTTTCTCTTGTGGCTTGATTATAGGCTACTAGAAATTTTTTACCCTTTTCTAGTTACAAAACGTTCAAGGTATATAAGATGCATGTAAAATCCACTTTCTTGTATGATAAGCTTAAAGAAGTGGTTTAAATTGAGTAACTTGATTTTTTTCAACATTTAGGAAATTATAACAATGAATGCATGTTGAAAAAGGCACTATATAGTATTAAATAAGCACCTAGGGCTTGGTATTCATGACTAGTTAAATATATGCTATAGGGTGGATTCAAAAGGGAAGTAGTAGACAAAATCTTGTATATTAAATCTGATAATGAAAATATTTTGATTGTTGTTGCCTATATTGACAATACTATTTTTGGTAGTGATGAAAAAAAACTTTGTCAAGAGCTTTGACTTGATGTGAAGGCTGAATTTCAAATTTCCATGCTTTAAGAACTTTCATACTTCCTTGTTTTATGAATTACAAAACCATTGAAAGGAATATTCATCTCCTAAGGAACATACCTCAAAGAAGTACTGAAAAAATTGGAATTAAAGAATATCAATTTTCAATACTTCAATGGTCACTGGATGTAAGCTCAACAAAGATGATGAGTCACACGAGGTATATTAAACATTATATAGGTCAATAATAGGCAGTATCTTATATTTAAGAACATCAAGACAATATATTATGCAAGTTGTTTTTGTTGGTAAATATCAATCAGCCCTCATGCAGAGTCATCTCTTAGCAACAACATGAATATTCAAATATTTGACAACCATAATGGATCTCTCTTTCTATCATTGATGTTGAGTACATTGCAGTAAAATATAGCTACACTCAAATTGTGTATATGAATCAAAACTTACAAGATGTGAATGTAACTTATAAAGTTATTATTCCATTTAGTTGTGATATAAAAAGTGATATAAACATATATGAAAATCCCTTTCTACTTAAAAAGGTAAGAATATTCCTATAAAGTACCCCATTCTTAGAGAACAAGGTGCATATCAGGTTGTGAGACTAGAGTACATTCCAAAAAAAGTAGTTTTTTATATATTCACCAAATGCCTCGCATGAGAACCTCTTGAGTATTTAAGGTAGAGATTGGGAGTAATTTCTCTCCTCTCTCAACTAGATCTTATCCACAAGGAAAGAAGGTAGTAGTCCAAATAAAAGATGTGATAACTTAATAACAAATATCAACAAAGGGGGAGCTTACAGGTCGACATGACTAACATAATTACATGGGGATATTAGTTGTAGGGATGTTATATAAAATCTTTTACATTGATGTTTGAGGGGAATAATGAGCAAGTAGATTATGAGATTCTTTGTCATTATTGATAGGGGAATAGGATGAAATTGGTTTACTAGAATAAAAAGGGGAGAATCAGCAAAATAATAAACAAGTTTGTAGGAAAAATAATAGCAATGTTGATGATCAAGTGATGGGGTAGCCATTAGTGACCTACCATGTTTGGTAGTAATTCTGAGTGGTGTTTTCATCAATTCCAAAGGGGGATATAATAGATAAAAGCGTTTTCATTGATGTCAAATTCTATTAGTTGATGTTATGTGAACAATAAAACATAAGTTCAAGGGATTTTGTTGAGAGAAAGTTTAGGGGATATTGTTAAAATTTTGTTGATGATTACATATGATATTTGAAAGAATTTAACTATACGTAAATTATTCAAAAGTTGGTGCAAAGTGGCTAGTTGTATAGTCTTCTAAGAGACCTTTCTAATGGTATATGGAACATGGAAAAAATTTGATAGGATAAAGAGTTATGAAGGTTTAAGTTTGGTAGGGTTCCAATGGTCATGGTTCCAATATGTCCTGACAAAGTACAATTAGCACACTAACAAGACAATGGATAGGTGGTGATAGGTGATGAAGTAGCACATACAACCAAAAAGGTCAATGTTCTATTTTTGTATGGTTTCACATGATAACAAAGTGTTGACCCCCTCCTTTGTTAACAATTGAGCATATGGGGGGCCCCACACTTAATAAGGATAATAAGATCAAGAAAAGAAAATATTAGTGCATTATGCACTATGAGAAAGTGTGTGGGCAATTATCCATGAATATGAGAAAGGGAAGACACCTTGCTATTCGTCGAGTATACTATGGATCCCCACAATTAATGTGAGTCATTGATAAACTATGGGTGTATCAATGGATATTAGGTGCACAATTGTGTGAGGCTTAATGACTAAAATAACAACTCATCTAATTTGATGATATATAACAATTTTATCTACAAGAAAATATCAATATTGGGCCCGCAATAAGCATGATATGATAAAAGAATTCATGATGAATCAATCTAGCGTCCCAAATTGATATAAAAAATTCTACATGTGTGCACTTTAATGAATAAAAGCCACCTGATATATTATCCAGGTGATGTTATGGAAATGCATGTGGATGATAGCTATTTGTGATACAATAAAGAAGACATGATGGCACAATAATAAGAGGACATGTGGCAAGTAGTAAGTGACATGGCAGAGTGATGAAGTGGTGCCTTGGGAGTAGGACAACTGGTATGTGTTTTTGGACCCTTTATGTGGCGAGGTGGGATGAATCTAAGTGACACATGGAATCAATCAGAGGATTTTGTGTGGCGTGATGATTTCAAAGTGAGGTAAGCATGAAATTAATCATTGATATGGAAAAACATATGAATTTGTTCCTATGAGTCATGTTTTTGTGAAATTTTTGTATGTTAACAATTTTTCCAAATTGGGTGATGACATAGTAGTGGTTCCATTGATCAAGTGACATTGAGATACACTTGGAGGTCTAGGCCTATGGGAACTTTGAAAAGTCAACAAAAATAAACTCTCGGATCGCAGACTTGGATAGGCGATTAGCCAAGATGAGAAAGACAAGGTTACCACCCCTAGTTCTACTATAGAAGAGCAAAAAACAAGGGGCTATTTAGGGAATCTAGTGGTATGTGTATCTATCATAGTCATGATACAACAAAATTTTGAGACTGCAAATTTAAGGCACATAGCCCACGGTTCTAGCCTAGGAGAACATGGAGCAGGGAGCCAAACAACAAAGTCAAATCTAGATTAGAAATTAAGCACGCACAGAGTTAATCCATTAGAGTTAAACTGCAAAGATGAGAAAAGAGACTTGGATTTAGTGCCAAAAAGGAAATTTGATGTTCAACATTACGTGTGTTGATTAAATTTGGAGCTTTAGCTCCAAATTTAAACTAGACAAATAGAATTCAATAAGAACAACATGTATCAAGGTGATGAAGATAAATGTGGTTGAGATAAACTAAAACTAAATCTTGGCATTGAAATAAAAGTGAACAATTCGTTAAAACTGAGGAAAATAGAATCTGAACAAAAATTAAGTCATAAAACATAACTGAAGTAAATCTAATTATTAAAATTAGAAATTCAAAATCAATTAAGAATAGAGGCATCTCTAATTCTATATAAACAAAAACAAAATTACAGAGAAGGTATCTGAATGAATGTATCTAAATGGAGGTATCAAAAAAGAGGTTTTTGGGGTATCTACGAATTGTGTATCTTGAGCGAGACTAATTATTGATTGTTTGAGTGAGAAAATTAGAGAATTTATCTATGAGCGTATGACAAAGAATCCTTCTCTATTTGAGTTTGAAAATTATATTAAATATGGATCTCAAGTATTGTGTATGTAAATTCATGGACAATAGGGAATTGGTGTTGATAAATAGGGAGTTGTTGCTTCCTTTAAGCTAGTTCCAAAAAAATATATAAGTTGGTGCTTCTAGAGAGAAAGAAGGTTCAATCCTTCTATAGTTTGTAGCCTATAGAAAAGTCGATGTAACATGAATTTCAAGATTTATTTTGCATCATAATATAAAATAATTTTTTAGTTTTCCCAATTGGGTTTCCAACTTAATATCTTGTGTCCATATTTTATAAGATTGATTGGATATTATTTATTATTGTGTTGATAAGTGTTTTTACTTTTTGCAAGGAATTTTGAAAATTGGTAAAATTTTCATTCACCAAACCTCTCAGTATTTTCTTGGTTTATAACACTTTATTAGATTTGGAGATCTATACAAGGAAAGTAAATTAATGAACACCTATGATAGATTTTTCATTATTGAAAGAAGTATGCTAGGGACAAGTGCATGTTCCTAATAATATGCCAACCAAAAACACTAGGTTTGTGTAACAACCCTCATAAAAAAGCAATATAATAAAAGTCAATAAAGGAAAAATAATTACCAAGGTCATGGGACACTTAGTCCAAGTTGAATGATGGGAAAAAAATCCTAGTGTGGGTGTTCATTTGCTTTATTATGGCCAAGGGAAATTGGCAAAGGAAATGGCAAACGACTTGGAAAGGCATGAGGCATTAATTGGCATTTTATTTATGAAAATAATGGAAATTAGGAGAAAAGGAAGGTGAAAGGTCATAGGTTGCAAGTGAGGAGGAAAATAAGGAAAAATAATGGAAATTGAAGAAATTAGAGACCTCATTGATAAAAACGCTTTTGAGAATCATTTCACAACTTTTGTCAGTTCAATTTTAGATCTCTCTCTCTACTCTCTAATATCTCATACTCTTTGCCATTTTTATCCCATTTTTTAACCCGTAATTTTTTAAAGAGCCGACAACAAGAGCATCGGTACGAATTTGTAATAAACAAGGTTAAATCACTGACAAAAAGGTTGTCAACGTTATTTTAGTTTTGAAAATTTAAAAATTATGATGACATATAGGGTATCAATGCCAAATGGAGAACTTTAAATTTTTTCCTTATACTATAGTGAACTAATCCATGTTAGCCTAGGAGAAGTCATGGATCAAACATGCATTTGGGAGTCATATGGTAAGATCACGGGATATATGGTTGGATTCCGCCGCTGAGAGGTATGTGGGTTTAAAAATTATGATCGCATGATAAGGATTTTTCAAATCAGTCATTAGTTCGTTATAATGATGAGCATCTTGACACGTTTTGGAATAAGTTACCCATTATAGAAATTTCTCGTATTACCCATGATTGATATGTTGTTGTCTTATGCTAAATGCAGATAGTTTATTAAGTGTTCTCTACAGATCGAGGATAAAATCATAATCCTTTTCCATTGCTTTCTTTTAGTTGTGAGAAAGATGAGAAAGAGAGGAAAATTGAATAGGAGTGAACCCAAGGCTCCTGAACTAATCAAAGTGTATCATGAAATCCAACAGTGGTTTTAGGCAACAATATGGGAGCTATTTTTCAATCGGTGTGCAAGTTACCTTGATGAGGTCATTAAAGCATTTCCTGAAGGCTTCGATGGTCAACAGGTGTCTATTGGAGGAATTACCTTTCAAGTGATAGAGGAGCTAATTTCTGGTCATGCATTCACAATATACATTAGTGAACCCATCAACTGTTAGTAAATAGTAGCATCCAATTCCTCACTTGAAGTGGCATCCTACTTCCTCCAGTTGGTTGCTAGAGGTGATTCCATGGGTTTCCAATTGTCCATGCAAATCCTCCAAAGTATATCATTGGAGTACTTTCCTTAAGAGAAAAACAATTCCCCATCTCCTTGCCATACTTCTAATCTGAGGAAGTAGTGCATGAGACCCATGTCCTTTATTTCAAACTCTCTTGCAAGGTCGTCCTTACAAGATCTAATTAGTTGCTCACCACTAGTTAAAATAAAATCATGAACATATAAGACAATAACCAATAATTTACCTTCTACTAAAATATGATAGAGGTTTACATTCACTTCAATTTTGGTGAAGCCCAAACTAGTGACATAGCTATCGATTCTGGTGTACCAAGAACAAAGTACTTTCTTCAGACCGTACGACACTCACTCTAAATCAAAAGTCTTGAAGCTTTATGGTTGCTTGATATACCCCTCCTCCTCATTAAATCCATTGAGGAATGTTATTTTTACATCCATCAAGTGGATATTCAACCCCATTTGTGCCGCTAGAGTAGGAATTGATCTAATGGATGAGTACCTTTCTACAAGAGAAAATGTATCCTCATATCCAATCCCCTGAACTTGAGAGTACCCCTTGGCGAAAAATTTGGCCTTGTACTTTTCTATGCTTTCGTCTACTACATGCTTTACCTTGAAGATCCATATTGAACCCACAACTGATTTTTTTGCTGGCCTTGGGACTACTTCCCAAACACTATTATTTATAATTGATTCATATTCCTCCACCATTACATCAACCCACACAGGTTTCTCTACTGCTTCCTTGAAATAGGATGGCTCTGTCTCTACAAGTTCAATAACTATAGTCATGTAGCTAGTATACTGATTTGGTGACCTTCTCCGCCTACATTGAGACATTCTCCCTCACATCATGTACAAGTCTCTCAGCTTCGCTATTCCTTTTTCTACATTCTCTATATGGTTACTCTTGAGTGGTTATTTCCACTCTCGTCTCCTCAACTTGTGGTTGCTCCATAACTTCTTGAGGTTCTTCCTTTCAAGCTAAAAGATCATCTTCTCGTGGGATCTGAATATCCATCTCAAGAGAGAATCACATGGATTTATCTTCGTCAAATTTTACATCCCTTCTCACAAATTTAATTCTGAGGGATGGAGAGTACACACGGTGGTTGTGGGGATTTTTGTGTAACCTGCAAATATCACCAAATTTTTTTTTAGCTCTAGCTTCTTCCTTGATTATTTGAAGACATGGTAGTAACAGAGTCTCAAAAAATATTGAACTGTGACACATTTGAATTTCTCCTCGAGAAAGCTTCATCTAGTGTAATCATGAATAAAATCTAATGAGGACTCTGTTTCTACAAAAAAAAAATTGTGTTACATGCTTCATCCCATAACCGCAGATGTAGACCTTGATCATGCAACATTTCCATCACTACTCTGACAATGCTATGATTCTCTCTCTCATCCACCCTATTCTCCTTTGGGTTATGGGGGGATTTCCACTCCAATGGAATTCCTCCTCTGGCACATAAATTTTTAAATTCATTTGACACATACTCATCTCCATTATCACTCCTGAGAACCTTCACCTTCTTGCTCGTTTCTTTCTCAACTAGTGCCTTGAATTCTACGAACTTGGAGAATATCTCATATTTCCTCCACATGAATAATATACAACACTTCAGTGAGAATTGATCAATAAAAATGATAAAGTATTTGTGCCTTGAAGTGAAGTTTGTTGAGAAAATTCCACATACATCAGAGTAGATCCTTTCAAAGACTACATGTTCTTTGTTGTCTCGATCTTGGAATGTGGATTTTGTGTACTTCGCTAAGGTACATCCTTTACATACATCCTTCTCCTCAAGTGCTCCTTTTGGGGGTCGTATGGTTCTTTTCTACATGATCTTCAAAGCACAATGACGTAAATGGCCTAGTCTTCCATGCCAAATTTCACTGACATTGCGCTCCACACCTTCTCTACCTTTGTGCTCAATTCAACACAATCCTCCACATCTATATTTTATAGGTTCTTTACACGAACCCTGATTTTCTTCACCTATCATGTGGCTATGTGTCTTAGGAATGAATTTCCTTTACTGAAGATCACATCATAACCAGAGTATTCCAAAACTAAAACAAATATTAGATTTTTCCTTATGCTCGGAACAGACATGACATGATTGAGCTTGAGGGCAGAGTTTGAATCCATCTGAAAGGTGACTGTACCAATCCTAGTCACGCTATACCTTCTATTGTCAGCCATCTCTATGTGCATTGAATTTTTTTTTCTTCTAGGTCACTAAAAAATCTCTACACCCTATCATGTGGAATGATGCACCTGAGTCCAAGTACCAAAAGCTCTCATCATTATGTTAGCCATGCATGAAATTATGTAAAGTTAACCTTGAATTGTGAAGCCAAAAATTCACCTGCTCCTCCTCCTAGGGTCTTCTTGGTTTCCTTCTTGTGTGGACACTTTGTGGTATAGCTTCTGAATTCATGATAATGGAAGCATTTAATTGTTGACAAATATTTCTTCTTGCTCCCTTGACTATATTCTAGTTGGATTTGGATTTATTCCTGTTTCCCTTATTTTCCTTTCCAACAAATGCAAACTTTTCTTTATCCTTGCCCTTGGATGAAGACCCATCTCTGGTATTCCATGTTATTTCTTCATGTATCGAATCAGACCATAAGTGCTCCTGATTCGGTAGTTTATCCCTCCCATTCATTGAATATTGATAGCTATTCCAACTCTTAGGAAGGCTCGGAAGAGCTAGGCTTACCAAGTCATCTTCAGGGATAGTAACACTGACCTAGACGAGTAAATCATGACATTGTGTGAACCTGCTCATATATTACAGTATAGTGTCATTCTTCTACATCTTGATGCTTTGAAGTTTATCCTTTAGCATCAGCTTCTCGTGGTCACTACTATTATTGGACAATTATGTTAGTGCTTTCCATATTGCGAACAAAGTTTCTTTTTTGTGGAGATTCGAGACGATATGATCCCGTACTCCCTCCAAGATTATTCTCCTCATCTTGGTTACATATTTCTTCCACTTTGCAAGGTCCTGGATATCAGTTGTTGGTGGTATTGGAATATTTGTCTTGACATATTCATGCAATCCATTTTCATCCAATATTTCCTTGATGCGGTCCTTCCACGCAACAAAATTTGAGGTGCCTCTGAGCGTACTCTAGAATTAGTCCAATTAAGGCCATCTTCTCACCTCTGAAGAAATATTGCTACACTAATCTTCAAATTCAAAACTTTGAGATTTTTGTTTTGAATTTCCTCCTCTAATGTGAATCCAAATATGATACCATATAGAAATCAAGTTATAGATTTTCAGCTACTCATGAATTTTTAATCAAAATCAGAAGACAAAAGCCTACTCTACTCCTCTGCCAACATTAATTCATAATTTAGAACAAAAATATTCGACATACAAGATGAAATAACACACATGAAACACATATTTTTATATGGGGAAAGCAATATGCTAAAACCCTAATCTCTACTTGCATTCAAATGAATAAAGCTACATTAAAATTTATTTTCTCAACTAAGCACACACTGCAACTGCATATCCTATCTCTCTGCTCATTGAAGACCTCTCACCCAGACTTAGTCAATTTTTTTCTTGGCTTGAGCTCCTATTTTCTTGCATTTTTCATTGAGGAATTAAGCGCTATTATTAGGAAATTCCTCTAATTTACTGGCACAATTATTTAGGTTGTTCACCTAGTTTCATGCAACACTTGTACACTCAAGGGTAGTCTACAACTACTGTTACATTGCCTTGTAATCTCTACCTCAACTCGATAACTTGAATTCCCTAGAGGCACTAGATACTTTTGGTCAACTGATCAGTTAAGTAGATGATCACTATGTCTGATTGATCTCCCACTTCTTAACTGGCCTTCCACTGGTTCCTCCAAACACTAGAACTAGCTTAACTGAAAACAACCTGAGATAAATGACCTTGATTACTACAAATTAGAAATCACACATGTTTAACTGAAATCTAACTACTTCAACTTGAATTTACTGAGTAAATTGGGTGTCACACAAGTTAACATCATCCAATATTTCCAAATGTTTCTCAATTTTATCAAGGAAAAATCAAATTGAGAATTTATTGCTACATTTTTGAACAACAAATATTGTTTATACCTTCAACCTTGTGAGGAAAGTAAGAAAATTGAAAATATTACACACACACACACACACACATATATAATGTTGATCATATCATATTCACAAGCCTAGATCCATGTTGACCTTAGATTTATCAGTCATGATAGTATAAAACTGGATAGCATTAAAATCCTACGATAAACTAAGATGGCACTATATAAAGGAAATCCTTAAAGCTTATGGTTTTGACTACAACTGGATCAAGTGGGTCATGGCCCTGGTAACCACAGCAAGTTTCTCCATCCTTCTCAACGGCTCACCTTCTAGAACCTTTAGGCCTTCAAGAGGCCTTAGGGAAGGCGATCCACTTTCCCAATTCCTCTTCGTTCTCATGATGGAAGGATTAGGCAGAATGATCAAATCAACCAAAGAGGAAGGCAGAATCAGGGGGCTAAAACTCACTCAATATGGGGAAACATTGACTCATCAACAATTTGTGGATGACACTATGCTGCAGGGCACTCCCATTGTCAAGGAAGCCAAAGTCTTCAAACAAATCAGGAACAATTTTGCAAAAGTTCTTGTCACGGACATAAGCCTCACAAAATCAAAAGTTTTCTTTTTCAATACAGATATTTCAATCCGAAGAAATATCTCCAGAAGTTTTGGTTTTCAAAGAGAGAATCTTCCCTCTAATCTAGGTATGCCTCCCACTGATAAACCTCTGAATAAGGAAGTATGAGAGTCAGTTACAAATAAGCTTAAGGAAAAAGTCAACAACTGGACTAACAAATCTTTGAATTTAGCAGAAAGACTAGTTCTTACAAAGGCTGTCCTTCAAACCATTCCAGTTTTCATGTTTTCATCCCTTCTAGTCCCTAAAGGAGTTTTATAGCAGATCAAGAACATTCAAAGAAACTTTATTTGGGGTAAAGGGGAAGAGAAAAAGAAATGGGCCCTGGTGGCATGGGATAAGCTCTGCAAACCCAAAACCCATGGTGGTTTAGGTCTCCACGACCCAGATACCCTAAGAAAGGTCTTGGGGGAAAACATTTTGTGGATATGGATAAAGGAAATCAATAATCCATGGACCAAGCTATGGAAAAAAAAGTACAAAATGAACTGGTAGGAAAAGGACCACATCCGAATGTCAAGGCACATCAGGGGCTCTCATATTTGGAACAAGGCTTGGGAGAACAAAACCTTAGTTCACAATCATAGTTTCTGGGAGATAAGAAATGGGAGTCTAGCTTGGTTCTGGGAGGACAACTAGAAGCAAGAACATAATCTATGCAGAGAAAGTCTAGAAATCATAAAAAATGACAACCTTAACAAAGGCCTAAAAAGCGTACGTGACTTTTTGGATCAGTCAAGAGAGGAAGGGAAATGGAGATTCTGGAAGGTACCAAATTATAGTGCAGAGACCCCTTTGAGATCCCAAGCTAAATTTATTGAAGAGACCTTGGAAAAGAGACAAATTTTAACATCAACCTAAAATGATCTACTAAGATGGGGTAGAAATAATGAGGGCAACTTCAACCTCAAAGAAGCCAAAATAATAATTACCAGATTTGACCATCTAAATCCTGACAAGACTTTGAAAAACCTTTCGTACAACCCTCACTGGATGAAAATCAAACTATTCATGTGGCTAGTTCATCATAAAAGGATTCTAACCTAGGAAAATCTTAGAAAAAGAGGTTTTGCAGGACCTTCTAAAAGCCAATTATCTGGTCTATAGGAGGAGACCATGGATCACCTTCTAAACCATTACAAGTTTACCTTCTCCTTATGGAATTGGGCAGCCTCTATCTTTGACCAAACAAACAGAAAGGAAAATGAAATTATTGTAACTTTGAAGAATTGGAGGAAAGACTTCTTGGATAATGAGATAGTCAATGTAGCTTGGACTCTGATCCCAGGTTTTTTGATATGGGATGTGTGGAAAGAACACCACAATAGGATATTCAAAACTAATCGAGCTCAACTCAAGGAATCGTGGCTCAGATTCTAAAACAGCTCAAAGACACAACACATGTCTTTTTGAAGCAACCTCCTGAGAAAATCCCTGGTCCGAGAGACATTCACATCCTTGAACAATTGGGATTTCGGTCTTATGGTCCTCTAGGCACCAAGAAGAAAGAAAAACAAAGATCAGATATCAAAGCCTTCTCGCAATGCCCCCCGCATGGCTTCCTGAAAGTCAACATAGATGGAACCTCAAAAGGGAACCTAGGGGATGCTGGTTATGAAGGAACCATAAGAGATGCAAAGGGCAATGTCAAGGTCATTTTTCATAGTCATTTGGGGAGGGCTACCAACAACATGGCAGAAGTCATTGCCATTGAGCAAGGTTTAGAAATCCTGATAGGCCAAAATTTACAAAACAAAATCATAGAGGCAGACTCAGAACTAATGATTAATTCGGTCAAAAGAATAAGCACTAGCTCAACACCACACAAATTTTCAAGGCACTGGCGACTTTCACATGTGTTTCATTCAATTCAATCTCACCTCAGAAAACTGAGAACTTTGAGCTTTGTTCATGTGCGCAGAGATGCCAACAGAGTGCGAATAGGCTAGCCAATGAAGGAGTGATCTACACAAGAGAAAACAAGTGCCTCCTGTGGGAGTTTATTCAGACAGGACAGCTATGCAAGGACTACAACACTCTGGTGCATGAAGACAAGGAGCATTACCAACACTCCAAGGGGAAAGAGGTAGCAGAAATCCAAGATGTCAAAAGTTAAGGGCTCAACTAACAAGGAGCCTAAGCATAGGATCTTGCAAAGGAATGGAAGGCAGAGGAGTAAGAATGTGAAACCAGAAAGTGGCTCTAATGCTTCACTCCAGAAAAGGGTGGTTTTACAGTAGTTACTAAAGTTATCGAATGCTCGATGGTACCAGAAGTGGTTTCACCAGAAAGCTTATGATGTCAGAAATGGAGATACGTGTGGCTTTAGGAAGGAAGAGAATATCGCCTTCATCGTCCGGGCTTCTCCCACTCTTTTCTTCAGCCAGATATCCTTTACAACGTCAGATCTGGTGGCAGAAGATCTAAGGCTGAAGTTGATCGAGCTTGCTGGTGGTGGGACACAGGAGGTTTTACTACAGATTCCCAGGTTATCAGGTGTCTACATTACCATAAGTGGATTTTCAGAAAAGCCTCCAATGCCATTGAACGTGTAACACATGGCTCCAGAAAAACTGTGAATACTACCTTCATCGAGTAGGTAATTCTAGTGCATTTAGTCCGCCTGATATCCCTCACTGCTGTTGGATTTGGTGGCAGCATATCTAGGGCTGAGGTTATTTGGGCTTGTTGGTGGTGGGATTGGGACAATTTTACTACAGTTTCCAAGGTTATCAGGTGTCCGCATAACCACGAGCGGATTTTTGGAAAAGCCTCCAATGCCATTGACAATGTAACACATGGCTCCAGACAAAATATGAATGCCACTTTCATTGGGTCGGTAACCCTCGTGCATTTAGGCCGCTCGATATCCCTCACAACCGTTGATTTCTGTGGTTGCCAATCGACAGCTTGGATTTGCGGTGCTTGTTTTCCACTAAAGGGGTGACTCTTTATCCTTATTTCCATTGATCGATTCTTTAGCTTTGTCAAATGTAACGTGTGGTGAGCCTGTGCGTGAGCATGTGGCTCAGTTCCCTAACTTAGGGCATATGTCAAATCTATGACATCATGTATATTATGTGTCCTTTTTGTTGCTCCATTTGAGTAGAAAGTTCGTTTCTTACTTGAGCAAAAAAAAAAAATGAAACTAGTCATTGCTCAATTCCAAAAATTCTATGGGATGATCCTTGTGACACTAAGAGTGGTGAATATAAAAACCTTTTCTTTTAGAATTTCAAGTCTATATTAAAATTAGATCAACATTTTACAAGATTAGTCACACCACCAACCATCATGGCCTTCAACAAAACTATGGTGATACTTGTGCTCACATCTAAATTTTAAAATATTTATCACACTACCTTCTTGACCTTTTAAGTGAGCAAAATGATGATGATATTTGAAATCATTCTTTAATGTTCTTCAAGTATAGAAATAAAAATATGAAGAGTTCCGAGTAATTTGATACCTTCCAAAAAAACAAAGAAACGATATTTGATCTCAGTGGTCATTCATTATCATCATCATCATCATTAACACCCTCAATAATAACATTAAATAAAAAAAGATACAAATTTAATAATATATGTTGAATATAAAAAGTTATTAATATATTAATTTTATGTTTGAAGAAAACTTTTTCTTTAAATTATTTTTGGATAGTCTCTACTTGCTTACCACCAAATCCATGTTAATCATAGATTTATAAATCACTTAATGATTAAGTTTCTTAAGGTAAAAACATCTTTTATATTGCAAAAATTGAAGAAAGGCTTGCACAATCTGAGATAATTCCTCTAGAAGCTTGGTAAATCAGGTTAACATGAATCTATGTTAGTTATATATTTGTTTTAACCATGAGAATTTTTTCCATGAGTCACAAAATCGAAAGTAGAAATATAAGAAATTTTTTTAATTTGTCTTACTTTCTCTCTCAGATGATATAAAGTTATTTTCCTTTGACATGGACATTAAAATAATTTATTTAAGGCTAACACTAAAATATTTTTTAAGTTCTAAGAAGAAAATGAACATTGTTAATATTATAACTAATTCTCATTGGTTTCATAGTGAAAATAGACATTGGTTATTTACGAAAATACCATCGGATGAAAGAGTTTGTCACCCGTGTGATCATAGGTTGCTTGAAAATGAAAAACACTTTCTCTTAGATTTTCCATCTTGATATGAGAATGTTTCTTTGACTCTTTTTTAACATAGAAAAAAAATGTTACAAATCCTAATTAATCTCTTACATTCTTAACATGAAATAAGCTATACAATATACATATATATAAAAGACCAACAAATATCTAAAGCCAATTATTAAACTCCTTATTTTTATTTTCAATTACTTTATTTATCTATATAAAATTAACTTAAAATTGAAATAGAAATATTGTACCTATAATATATTTAATTTAAAGATGCATTAAGTACCATATACAAAATAATAAATATTTCACCGATAAAATATCAATCCATCGGTTTAAACAAATTAATTGCTTCTAAGAGGGGGAAAATTTGTTTTCTGCTACAATATATATTTTATAGAAAGCACATGTTCTCTTCTGTTTTTTTTTTCTTTTTTCGCAATTTATTTGAAACAAGACTATGAGTGGCTTATAATACTTTTTACAAAGGCAAGTTTTACTCTGAACTTCAAACTTTAATAAACATAATTGTAAAGAATAACTTCTGAAAATTTACATATAACCGTTCACCTCAAGAGAAAAACTATTTACTTCCCGACGCCATTCGTAAATTTTACAAGTCGGTGAACTCGGTCGAGTGAGTACAAACATACTTTAAAAACTCTAATAAAATATAGTCGTTGATCGAGTAAAGACGAGCCAGCTTTAACTTGAACGTTGGGGGCGGTTATATTAGAAAGGTAACATTGGTAAAAGCTAATAAAATATAGCCGTTGATCAATAAAGATCAACCTATTCATCCAATTCTTAGTAAAATGCATGGTCTTTCGATTTATCATTCCATGCGTCACAATTTTTTACAGCATAGGTTAAACTTTTAAATCTGAAACAAGCATTCATCGTTGCCCAGGGCACACGGTTTTTTTTTTTTTGGCCATGAGGGCACACTGTTCTTAAACTCTGACGAGTCTGTGCAAGCAGTGGCCCTTGAGTTTAAGGTATAGTTTAAAACGTAGGACTAAGGAGAAGTAGAATTAAGCAGAATGCCTTTGCTATGGAATATTCCCATGCAATCCAATGAAAGAGACCGTCTGTTGGTGATATGTTCAATTATGACCATCGTGATCGGTTCAATTATGACCCGTGTTAATGGGCCTTGTTTTGATTTCATGTTTATAAGTTGATATTAGCTTTAACTGGCTCTCTGATATTCCTTTCATAATGGTGAGGGCAGTACTGACCTATCTCTCTCTCTCGACTTCATCAACGTTCTTGAAGACCAATCTATGATATGCAGCCGAAGCCTTCCTTCACAATCTTAATTACCACATTACGTGTTTTATTAAAAATGTTGTCAATCAGGACTATCATTGGATATCATGCTAGATGTAAATGACAAGAATTGAAAATTGTCATGCTAGATGTAAATGACAAGAATTGAAAATTGTGGAGCACAGTATTGTTCTTCTTAGTATTAGAAATCACTTAAATAAGATTATATTAGAAACATCGCTGGACTGGACTAATTGAAACTGAACTATAATGCTTGGATGGATGGTTTTGACACCTAGCAGGTGGTTGGAATTAGATTCTCCAAAGCTCCCCTTAATTACAAGCACATATAAATTTAATTAAGGTACTTGCTAGTCTGTGTATTAGCTACACTTACAATTTTAAAAAATCACTTCAACTAGATTTACTTTCATTCTTCTCTTCTTGTAGATCTTGTAGCCTCTAAATTGTTTAAGTTTTTTCTTCTTGTTGTATGCTTCAAATTTTAGTTTCCTCACTTGCTAGTGCAGGTCTTCCATTGTTCCAGGTTGTCTAAGCATGTCCTAGGCTTCTTCAAATATTAGCTTGTATGTGCACTATTGTCATGCCATATTTTGTTGTGTTATTTTCCTCATCAATCTGCTGCAACATAAGAGCATAATACAATTTCATATGTTTAGGACTCCAATACAATTTCATATTCAAGGATTTCAGTGTCTCCTTGATTGCTTGGGACTTTCTATCCTTCTAGTTCTAGTGAAGCCATTAGGGTGACCTCTTGGTCATGAGGAATGAGGTCAATATCCTAATCTTACTTGGGCAGAACCATATACATTTCCATCTACTCTAGAATCTATTCAATCTCTTGAGAAAAGTCCTTCTCGTGCAACTACTCACCCTGTCTGCTCTGTACCAGATGCTCAGATGAATCAATAGCCTATATTGGCACATTTTCATCAATATATTCATATTTCACCTCCTATTGTTCATGTTCCTACTTTGCTTCCTTCTCTATTCTGCGGAACTCTTGTTCTTCCCTGAGTTGCTGCCTCAACTCCTACAACTCATTTTCATCTTCCTCTAGCTTATGTTTCCACCTCTGCTTTTTTGCGATCCTCTTATCACATTGTCACCTCTTAGCCTCAATCTCCAAAGATGCTCTCAACACAAGTGGGTCTGCTTTGAACTTATAGCTTTGCTTCGCCTCTGCGCTATCTGAAACCTTCCTCTTGCCTTTGTCAAGCGTAGGTTTGCTACCCTCTGCTATTGCTGATGATGTTGCTCTCTGAGAT
Organism: Pinus tabuliformis; assembly: GCA_031772625.1. NCBI lineage: Eukaryota > Viridiplantae > Streptophyta > Pinopsida > Pinales > Pinaceae > Pinus > Pinus tabuliformis. The sequence continues at coordinate 1,521,840,054 of CM062820.1, read as the reverse complement.
GTTGTTTCCTTCTGCTATGCTAACCACTCTACAACTATGTAGACTGGTTCATCGAGCCTTGAGAAGTGATAACAATATTTCCATGGGTATTCCTTAGGCCAATGACACACCCTATGGATCCAAGTGTAATGTACTCTCACACAGTGGTCCTTTACTAAGAAATGCGGGTCATACATATTGAAACTTCTGGTTTCGAAGGTGAATCTCTTGAATTCCTCCATCTTGGCATCAACATGCTTGAGATTCTAGATCTCATACAACTCAATATGCAAAGGAAGAGCGGGTTAAGGTGCCTTCTTTTTCCTATGCAGTCTAGCTGAAAACCTTATTGAGATGTGATATGAAACTTCTTCCATGACCAACTTATCCATGGAAAACTTCAGAAAAACATGCAGATCCTTATTTGCATTGTACATCTAGATGAAGGTGCCAAGGGGTGAGGCATACCAATCTTCTATGTCAATCAATGACTCCATTGCTTTCTGCGACATGCAAGGTGGATCCTGCACAAATATCATCTTGTATACCATGGTGAAGAAGTGGTCATATAGTTGTATGACAACTCCACGGAACTGCATTCGGAGAAAAACTTGCAATAAGTGTGCACAAAGGTTTATGAAGGTGTCCATGCCCAACCCAAGCCTGGGAACCATTGACGTTCATAAAATAAATCAAGTATGTAAGCAAACATGAATAGCTTCATTTGTTGACACTTCGACGGATGCTGGCCTTCTATCACGTGTTCCTTCAACCTGAGAGCTGATATGTTAGACTGGTTGAAAGGTCTCCCTTCATTCACCAACTGATACAACACAGTCACTCAACTCTGTGGGAAGGTTTATGTGCTCTCCTCGCCATATAAATGACATGCAAAGATGATTAAGAGTTGATATGCCTTCTACAATATCATTTTCTTGTACATTTGGTTGGGTTTCATCCCTGAACTTGGATGGCTCTTTCACCCAGCTGTTCAATATGTCTCTTGAGTTTGCACTACTTTTGGGTCTAGTGAAAGCTGTACCCTTTGTAAACACCAGTTGCAGTAAATGATACATCGCCTGAAAGTCCTTTTCCCTTAAGGTAGCAAGTTTTGTTCCACTGACACTGCCAACACCATTATCTATGGATTAGTATGTGAGACAATGCACTGGATCATGTTTGCGCATGTAAACATGGGATACCTACAGCAATCCAGTACAAGCCAGACCCTTGTATGTTGACATATACTCTGTGATCCTGTAGATTCTCCTAAAATGTGTCATTGATGTCCTGCAATTTCATCTTGATCTCCTTGTCTATGAAAAACTTAGTGTATTCATAGATGGGCAAGCTCATAGACACTTGCTCAACTCCATCTATAATTGCACTCTCAACGATGTTTTTTAACCTTGCTCTCCTGGAAGCCATTGTAATTGTACTGCTGAGAGACGCATGAACACCTGTAGTACCTAGAGATAGAGCAGCACTCGTGGCAAGCACAATGTCAGTTGAAAACCAAAACAACTTGAGGACTTACATGCAACACACCTGGGTGACTGATTAGAAGGTTTGCGCAAATTTCATCGGGAGGCTAGGAAGCTGACTACCAAAACTTCGTAAAACACAACCTCGACTATTAGGGGGCTAAATTAATGTTGAAACTACACAGAGCACAGTCCAGCCTTGCCTCTTGAGGGCTGAAACTGCAGAACGTGAAGTTTCCATCAACAATGACTGCAACCCAGTCAATTGCATCTCCATAATTCTGGGGGCCAACAAGCATTGCCTCTGAGAATTGCATAGAGAAAGCTTGGGAGGCTAGTGTTGGGCAAGCTCTGCGCAATTTCTGCGAGTTAGGCAAAGCCTTCACTCGCATAAATGAACAGTGCGAGTCGGGCAAGGAAAGGTCCGATCCAAGGTAGCCGAGACCCGCTGATAGGAAACTAAAAACATGAAAAGGATGAATGAATGTGCGAAGATGAGTGCAGACAAGAGTGAATGATCATGCATGAAAACAGTGAGTGTAGGATTCAAAAATGGGAAAACAAGTAAGTGTGTGAAGCGAGTCTCTGCAACGATGATTGTTAGTGCAGAAACAATGGCATGCATGCAACAATAGTGAGATGCAATGAAACAATGCTTCTACAAGCTAGCATGCATTAAAAAAACAATAAGAAAACAACATTCACACAAATCAAATACAAAAAGCGACAAAAAAGTGTGAGAAGACATGAAAAGCGGGCTTACCCAAAAAAAGTTGAACTGAGTGTGCCGAATGCTCCTAGATGCGACGTGGGATGCCAGAGCTCCAAGGTCTAAGTGAATAATGTGCTCTAAAGCGCTGAATAAATAGTTTTGATAAGATGATGTGCATGCCACAAATCTAGGAAAAAGTGACACTTGGCGGAAGGTTTCTAAAATGGCTTTTGCATGTAATCTCCAACTACTAAAAATGGATCCCTAAAATCTATGGATTCTTTTTTTCTTTTTTTCTTTTCTGGGATAACCTTGGGAGTTGGGTTATTTTTTCTTCTAGAAGCGGGACAATGTTTTCGTTGTGAGGAAGGAGAGCTTGGACATCCGGTGGGGGATTAATTCTTTCTTTCTTTACATGGGATATTACATGGATTTATTCTTCACATGGTTCTTGAAAATGAGAAAGGGAATCATGATTGTTGTTGTTTGGAACATTTTCCTTTCTAATTATCTTCTTAGCTGAGGGAAATGAGAGAAAAAATCCAGATGACAACATTTAAAGGCATAATGATGGAAGACTAATTTTTGGGACTTCTTTGGTTATGATGGACCTTGATTGTAGGTTTTGAGCTTGCTTTTGTGTTGCTAGCATTGCTCATTATCTTTAATTGGTGGTCATTTTTGAGCTAGTTTGGAACAATTTTTTGGAAAATCTCTATATTTATGACACTTTTTGCATTTGAAAGGAAGATATCTTGTTGTATATTGGATGGAAGTATGACAAAGTATCTAGATTTATTTTCTAAAATCGTTTCTCTAGGTTGAATTCTACACAAATATGAGCACGTACTTGTAGACCATCTTTGACATCTTTTCATTTTATGTACTTTCTCAAAGTGTTACATTATTTTGTATTGCATCATCATTCCAACAATGTATGGGAAAATGTGGTAGATACACCCAGATAATAACAATTGAATAGGTCTAGTGTTTGGGTTGAAGTCAAATATCCATATGTTAAGATAAATTTCATGAGGTTCCATGGAGTAGGCGCTACTATGGAGAATAAGATCCTTCTATTCAAATAAAAAACCAAGCAACCGTGAACTATAGAATGTGAAGGAGAATGAGTCCTTGATTAGGGGCTTGTGCCTCTTGTTGCACTTAGAGGTGCATTCTATAGCCCATAATGAGGGAAATGTGTAACTCTTTCATGCTTAACATTGAGTTAACATGTACCATTTTATAATAAAAATAAAATATTCTCTAAATTATAAATAATTACATTATCCAAATTAATTAAAAAAATTATTAAAAATCTATAAATCCACTTTCTCTATAATCACTATTAATTATTGATATATTACAACACATTATGAAATAACATAATTTTATACAAACTTAAAAAAAAATATAAAGAATACATTATATTTTTACTTAAACATATATATATAATCTTATATGTTTTAAAAATATTTTAATAGATAACTTAAATTTATTTAGATTAACTATGAGTGCACTCTTAAAGAACTTCTTACTATAAATCGCTCATTTATATCCCTCACACATGTAGAAAATAAAAAAGTTTACACCTAAAGCCATAATGCCAAGCTATAAATTTGCATGAAATGGAAAAGAAACGTGGAGCAATAATGCCAAGGTATAACTATATCCCTCACACATGTAGAAAATAAAAAAGTTTACACCTAAAGCCATAATGCCAAGCTATAAATTTGCATGAAATGGAAAAGAAACGTGGAGCAATAATGCCAAGGTATAAAAACACGTGAGATGGAAAAGAAGATTTTAAGATTTCATCCAATTATTTTACAAACTTTGCAAATTGAAACTTGGTGGATTTGCTAATGGAGGCTACTACATTGAGGGGGGGAGATATCCCACTCATAGAGGCCGGAACCTAGCTGGGAACCCAATTAGGTAGCGAATTTGGGTTTACTGAATAGACGAAAATGATTTAGGGTTTACTACATAGGGGAAAAGATAATATGGAATTTTTTCTCCCTTACTGAAAATCTGTTAATATTAATTAATCTCAATATTAATCACAAACTATTCAACCTTTCAATTAATTTATAAAATTAATATTAATTAGTTAGTAGATATAATGAAATGAAGCACACCTCGCTTTAAAATGATGACAATTTATGATAAAATCTAAAGAGGTATTATACTGAACATGGCTTTACTCTAAAAGTTTATTAGAATTCATATCTTTAAAATATTGTAACAGTAAAATCTTATGGACATAAGATCTAAAAACCACCCTTTCTTTAAATATACTTAAATTAAAAAACAACTTTCCGTTCGACATCAATTCAAAATATCTTGGACAAATATAAAGCCGTTGTTTGAGTAAAGATGAAGCATCTTTTAACCTCGGTCTTGGTGAGGATTATCTTTGTAAAATCTATCCATCCAGAATCTCATCTCATTGCTGGTTCACAGTTTAATGGGATCAACGTTTTGATTGGGTCGTCTTGCATGTTATTAGATCTCTTTTGATCTGCAAGTTCTTGGGGAGCATTATACATAAATTTCCAACGATCCTTAGCGAAGATGTTCAAAGAAAAGTAGGCGCCATAACAGAAGGTATATAATGTAGATCAATTGTCCTTCCGCGCATTCAACATTTTCGAATATAGATTAAACGTTTCGATATAAAACAGAACTCATTGTTGCGCAGAGCACGCAGTTTTTAAATCGCAACGTGGTGGCGCGGGCACTAGCACTTGATTTTAAACCAGCGGACTAAAGAAAAGTGGAGCGAACTGGATTACCTTCACACATTCCCATGGAGTTCGCTGAAAAAGATCGTCAGTTGGTGATCACTTCAATCCTGTACGTGATGATCGATTTAATTACAGGCCTTATTTCATTGTTAATCACCCTTCTCGAATGGCGCACATCTTGGCGTGTTAATAAATTGATTATAGCTTTAAGCATCTCTATGATATTAGTTATCAGATTACATGCTTTTTGGGAAATGTCGTCAGTGAGGACTTCCATTTGGTAGCTGAAAATTGTTTTGCCCGGATCAGATTCATTTCAAATAATTACGAATAATTTTTTCTATGGGCCCGTAAAAGAAATTTGATCTTGTTTATGTATAGTGAAATTTCTAAATAATCAACAATCTTTATTATTATATGTTCATGTGCATTCGCTATGAAATATCCATATAATTCGCGAACTTTGGAAACTTAGCTCGGGGTGCCTGTTTCGCTATTGTAATTAGTATCTGGAATCTTTGCTTTCTCCTTTGTTGTGTTTTATTGAATGACTGCATGAAAATTCGCTGTTATATTGTAAAATAAAAAATAATGTGGACAAACCTGAATCCATGTCTAACGAGAATTGTAAGATTGAAATAATGTATAACAAATTAATGTGCTGATTGAATCTTTATAATGCATTTATTACCTTTCGTGTTAAATCTGTTTAAGCTCCATGTGCATGTTAAGGAACGCCATATTTGCAAAGGATTTAGTGCATTCCAACTTTGCTTTGAGACACTTTTAATGCAAGTCTTTTTTATTTAGGGATGGCTTATGGAAAATGATTAATAATCCTTAATCTTTATATATATAACAGTTATGCGAATCTCTACACACAAGGCGATATCAGTAATCTTTAAACATGAATCTATATACATAGAGAAAGAATACGTAGGAGAATAAATAGCTCAATTATTGTTACTCTGAAAAGATGTCTGACTGAAGGGATAATGGAGTAAAGATAAGCTGTACTTTAACCTAGAAATTTGTCGGAGAGTTTCTGGTCAAGGAAATTCATGTTAAAAACAAACAATCCAGAGTCCCTTTTACATTGATTGAGCAACTTGATTTGCACTCCAGGTTCTCGAGTGTGCAAACGTAATGAGAATGCCACAACTTTGCAATCAGTGAGATGAATGTCATTAGTCTTCGATTACCAATTACCTTAAATTCTAACTACTTATAAATATAACTTTTGTACTTTGTTATAATGATTTAAGGAAAAGAATGTAGAAAAGTTCAGGAAAGTAGATTGCCTTCAAGATGGAACATTGTCATTGAGTCAAAGAAATACACAGCGGGGTGCTGATGGCTGGTTCAGGTATGCTGTGGATCATTATGATCCTTGGTTTAATTTCTAGAAGTCTTCCTTTGGTCATTCTGTTTACTTGTTGATGTTGGGTTTTATACAGAGGCAGAGAGAATTAGTATAAACGTTTACACTGCAAGTCTTTTTCAGATTTTAAGAAAATTTTCTAGAATCACCTAAAATTAATATTTAAGATTTGGATGAATTTTCAAAAGATATCCGTGGGCGTGTCTGTCTAAATTGTTTAGATCAGTTTTGTTATGTGAGTGTGATATGTTGAACGAGGAATCTTGCAAAATGAAAAATAAAGTGGATTGACGTGAATAAATTATCTTATCTTTTAATAATGTAATGGTTTGGATCCATGTACAATGAGAATTGTAAGGTTGAAATAATATATAACGAATTAGGGTCTCCGTTGAATCTTTATAATACATTTATTACCTTCCCTGTTAAATCATTTAAAACCCTAAGTCAAAGTTTAAATAGCCCCATCTTTGCAAAGGATTTAATGCATTCCAACTTCTTAGCTCAATAAAATTTCCGGCCTGCATCGTATGATTCGGAATACCAGGGCTTACCTTCTTTTCACCTTGGAGCTGACGTTGTTACCAAATATTATGTGCATATAATTATATTATGGTTAGAAATTTTTAGGCATCCAAATATTATGTGCATGTGATTACGCAAATTTTATATTTCACTAGCCAAATGTTAAGAACATCGATCTTCGTAACTATTCCGATTTGATGATATTTCAAAGTAATTTATAGGATATTTATAATTTTATAAAAACCGGTGGAAAAGCGTTTTTTTTTTTTAATGATATTTTAGTGGTAGTGCAGATATGAAAAAATGTCAATCATTAAATTGGTTTGATTGCTCAAAATGTTTTTATAATAAATTTGAATATAATATAAAATGATAAAAAGTAAGAAATTAAATGAAATAAATTTTTTTGAATATATAATTTTGTATTTATAAAAGTTATGGATAATTATAAAAATTTTAATGGTTTTAAAAGTATGGCATCATTTTTTATTGCAATTTATAATACGTATATTTCTATTACATGAGGTGCTAGGTCACTTAACCAAACAAATCTCTTTCGAATGTATAAAATTGGAGAGAACAAATTAGTTTAGTGATGTGTTATTTTTTAATTTATAATGTTAAATTCCATATATTTTTTAATAAAAAAATCATTCTATACTTGAAATTAAAAGAGCTTCATTTAGTGACGAAGGTTATTAGCATATGAGCATCTTAAGAGTTTCATTTAGTGACCAAGGTTATGAGCATCTTATTTTTATTTAGTATTTTTGTTATTATTATTTTAGTTTATACATTTTAATCTATTTTAACATTATCAAATATTTTTATTTTTTTGAATTGTATATTTTGGTTTTTTAGTGTTGAATATAACACAAGTTAATAAAAAGTTATGGAAAAATTATTAGATATATGTATTTCAATATAAAAGATATATTAGAGTTAGTATATAATATTTAAAAAAACAATTACATATTTTGAATTTGTATAGTGAATTTTATATGCATTTCTAGTTTTATTAACCACTAATAATTTCTATAGATTGAGGTATTTTTCTACTCTAAGAAAATTTTGTGTTGGGAAAAGTGTTGTTATTTATTTAAAATTTTAGTCATCGATGTCACGTGAACAAGAAAATAGAACTTTAGGGGAGTTTGTTGAAAGAAAGTTCATGGGAGTTTTATGAAATTTTGCTGATAATTACTAATAATATTTCAAGGCATTTGGTCTACAAATAAAGTGTTCAAAAGTTTATGCAAAGTGGCAAGTTGGATAACCTTCTAAGATACCATTCCTATGATGTTTGGCACTATAAAAAAATCTTAAGGGATAAGGAGTTATAAAGGTTTGAATGTTGGCAAGTTTCCATTCGTAAGGTTCCCTTGGTAGTTAGACAAGAGTTGAAGCAAAGTTGCTATTTGGGGCTTTAGTGGTCTAGGTGCTTGACTTAGTCATGACCAAAAAAAAACCTCAGAGTCTAGTTTTAAACCACTTAACAAACTATTATGGCCTATAAGCATATGGTGTAAGGAGCTAAATGATGATGTCAAATCCAGATTTATAAATTTAGTGCTCACAAAGTTAAGCCATTGGAGTTAGCTTGTAGTTCAGAGAAAAGTTCCTGGATTTTGTGCCAAAAGGAAGTTTCAACATTTCACATTCAAAACAACTTTAAACTAGGCTAATAGACATCGATTAAAAAAATATGTATAAATGGAATGAAGCATCAAGCAAACTGAGATAAAATAAAAATAAATCTTGGTGTTGAAATAGAAGTGAAAATGTGTTCAAAATGAGGAAAAGAGAATAAGAAGAACAGTAATTTAAAGAATATAACTAAAATAAAACTAATCATTAAACTCAGAAATAGAAAATCAACAAAGAATAGAAGTAGCTCTAAATCTACATAAACAACAATAGCATTATAGACAAGGTATCTAAATGAATGTATCTAATTATTTGTATCTAATAATAGTAGGTGTCTGGGGTATCTGAGAGTTTTGTATCTTGAGACTTAGTAGAAAATGTGTGTTCGAGTGAGCGGAATAGGGAATCTATATATGATTTTATGATAGAGAAGCCTTTTTAATCTGAGTTTGAAAATTATATAAAAGAGGAATATTGAGGGATGTGTAGGTATGACCTTGCACAACTACAAGTTGGTACTTTCTTTCAATTCATGTTGATAAAATAGGGAGTTGTTGTTTCCTTCCATTTGGTTCCATAAAAAATCAACAAGTCTGTGGTTGGAGAGGGAAAGAAGGTAGGTGGTTGTTGTTTCCTTCCATTTGGTATGATAAAAAAACAACAAGTTTGTGGTTGGAGAGGGAAAGGAGGTTGAATCCCTTTGAAGGTGGTAGCCTACACAAAAATTTATGTAACTTGAACTTGGAGCTTCATTTTGCGTCATATTCAAAAATACTTTTTTATTTTCCCAGTTTGGATTCCATGATAATATCTTGTTTGCATGTTTTATAAGATTGATATGTTATTATTTACTACTATATTGATAATTTAATATCTTGTGTCTAGATTTTATAATATTGATGGATATCTGTTTATTGATATGTTGATAAGTGTTTTTACTTTGAGCAAGGAGTTTTGAAAAATGCTAAAATATTTATTCGCCACTCACAATATTTTCCTGGCTTCTAACAATTGGTATCAGAGCCAAGTTCCTTCAAGAACAATCTAATATTTCGAAGGATTATCAAGGACAACGTCTCACCAAAATGTAGAACACACCAATAAGGCTCTTATGTATATTATAATGAACTATACATTCTGAAAGGTAAGGATGAAGATTTACTTACAATATCTTGGTGCAGATGTATGGGACACAATATAAGATGACTATGAAAACCCTCCAATCATGTTTACTAGAGATGATAAGTCAAAGGTCATGTATAATTCAAAGTTAATGAATGCACTCTTTGATTAGTTTCCTGAATGAAAATTTGTCAAAGTCATGGATTTCACAACTCCCAAGGGGATATGGGATGAAATGAGTAGTCGTTACAAAGGGAACAATAAGGTAAATAAGGCCAAATTACAAGGATTTAAAATTCATTTTGAATCCCTAAAGATGCATTACATTGAGGAAATATCCAAGTTTTTCCTACGTGTGGATGAAGTAGTCAATACAGTATGAGAACTAGATGAAAAACTAGCTAAGATAGATGGTGTTCAAAACATGTTGAGGTCACTTCCTAAAATATTCAATCCCACGATGTCAACTATTGAAGAAATGACATATCTAAACACTAAAATTTTGGATCAATTTCATGGAACATTAACTCCCTATCAAATCAAGATTTCAAAAGGAAAAAATACAGCAAGGGAGGCAACCTTGAAAGTATAAAAAAATAATAGAGAAGATAAAGATGACTCATGTTGTGAATTAGATGAAGTGGAGGAAAATTTTGATAGAAAAATGAAGAGAGGATTGGGTAAATAGAAAGGTAAGTTTCATTTTTTTAGTTGTGGTAAAGTAGGTCATTATGTTTCTAAGTGTCAATAATGAACAAAGAGAATGAACATGAATAAAAGGATAAGTATAAAAAAATAAAGAAGGACAAGAATATCAAAAAGAATTCTTTCTATACTCAAGACAAAAACAGTTCCTCAAAAGATGAAGATGTATTTAATCCTTTGATGAGCATACAGATAAGGGGAGTACAAAGGAGTTCATGCTCATATCTCTAGACATTCTAGAAGAGTCACATGTAAAGTCTAATGAGGAAGTGGTTGAAGTAGACTTGGAAGGTGAGTTGATTAGTGATCTAGAAGAAATAAAAAGGCTAAAGAAAAATAATAAGATGCAAAAGAAGATGATGGAAATATTAAGAAAAGAAAAAGGTAACTCTAACAGTTTGGTATCTCTTCTTTTAAAATTGAAGAAATTGAAGAAAAATGAAGATATTTTGCTGGAGCCACTGAAAGAAAAAGAGAAGGCATGGGAAATGCTTGAGGAGGGGGGAGGGGTTTGTCACCCTTACAGAAGAGTTAGGAAAGAGGAAAACACAAGTTGGTCTAAACTATAAATTTTACAATGGAATTAGTAAATTAAATGAAATTATGAATGTTCAAAGATATCATGCTATTAATACTAGTTTGGATTATCAAGGAGAGTCAAGTTAAACAACACTTAAAGGTAGGGAACCCATCCATTCTTTTGAAGCAATAAAAAAACTATAATTTGATAAAAATAAAGAACATGATAAAAAACAACAAGAGTAGTGAAGAATGAAAAAGAGAATTCATGTCAAAACAACTAAACATAAAAATTAGCAACAATACTTCAATGTAGGAAACAACTATAGAGTTCAACAAAGACCTATTATGCCTCCAAGGAGAATATTGTAGGAATTCAGTATGAAAATTGCTCTCATGTACGCAAATATATTCCTTTACATGTAGGAACTATGGACATTAAGGTATAATTGTAGAGTCAATTTAAGATATAGACAAATAAGAAATCAAATAAAGATTTTCTATCAATTCAATTACATATTTTCTAGGATAAATAGAAATATACCCAAAAACAACAATTCATTTTCTATTTTGGATGACATGTTGCAATGTTATAATTGTCATAATTAAGGGCATACAGTATCTTCTTGTAGAATAAAAATATTTATACCAGTGCCTATGAACAAGTAAGAGAAAGAAAAAACAAAGGTATGGTAGCAGAAAAATTAAATAAATAAATTATGGCATTGTGTTGTATGCACAAAATTAGGGAAACCATTAAAGGTAACCTCACTTTTGGAAATGATGCTTTAGGTAAAATCTTTGGTGATGACATTATCAGTATGGTAAATGGAAGAGCTAAAGCAAAAAATGCGTTACTTGTTGAAGTATTGAAACATAATTTGTTGAGTGATTCTTAGAGGCGTGATCAAGAATATGGCACTATTTTTTGTTCTAAAGGTTGCAAAATTAAATGAACAAACAATATCAATGAAGTTGTTGTTGAAGATTTTAGAATAGACATAAATGTCTATGTTGTAGTGAGAAAAAAGAGAAATGTTGTTCGGTTAAATTTTAGGAGAGCTGGTTACGACATAGACGATTGGGCTAGTTGAATTTGAATCATACATTAAATCTGAGTAAAAACAATGTTGTGAGGGACTTGTTGAAAATTTCTAAGCCAAACAATATAATTTGTAAATTGTTTCAGGATGGGAAACAAATTTGTGTGCCTTTCAAAACTAGAAAAAATTATCCACTAGGTTCCTGCAATTGGTTTATATGGACTTATCTAGTCCTTTGAGAATTTAGACACCAAATGGAAAGTTGTGTTTAATGTTGAGTATTCATAATTTCAACAAACTAATTTGGGTTGCATTTTTTAGGGAAATATCAAAACATTAAAGCTATGGATGAAAATGGAAATAAAAATAAAATAAAGTGTAGAGAAGATAAAAATGGTGGAGAGTTTAACTCTAAATAAATTAATGAATAATGAAAGGAGCATGGCATAAAAAGACAATTCACCATTGTAGAAAATCCACAATAGAATGGTCTAGTGCCTGAAAGAGCCAATAGTTCAATACAATAATTGGAAAGAGAAACGATGGATGAGAGAAGTATACCATAGAGAGTTTGGGTTGACTATATACATATAATAGTATTTATTTTGAATATAGCACAGTCGAGTCCAAACAGTGACAAGAACCCCTATGAGTTGTTTTATGGAATGCCAACAATAGTAAAGCACTTCAATGTATTTGGAAGTAACTCCTACATTACAAATAGTGACGAGAGGATTCATATAGTAGAAAAGGATATAAGTGTTATGGTAAGAACTAAATAAAAATAGTTGATAACATTGATGTTAGAGTGCATGAGTCTAATTTTCACAAATACAAACAACCAACAAATATTAGCTCAGTGGAATTGGGAAGCCATGAGGATGATGATGAATAGTTTGAGGAAGAAGGCAACAAATATGAAAAAATTCCCTAACCAAAATATCCCTCAAGGAGTTCAAAATAGAAGAAGATTGATGAATCCCCCTAGTCGAGCACATATAGAAATGTTTCCCATGATTGAACCAAAACATTTTTCTCAAGCTAGCTAAGATGATAGCTGGATAAAGGTTATGAATGAAGTGCTTAATCAAATAGAGAAGAATTAGAATTTGTATTAGTTCCAACACTAGTAGGAAAAAATGTCAGTGGTACAAAATGTGTCTTCAGAAATAAATTAAATGAGGATCAACAATTGGTGAGGAGTAAGGCTAGATTAATATGTAAAGTATATGCTCAGTGGGAGGATTAGATTTTGATGGAAATTTTCTCTTGTGGCTTGATTATAGGCTACTAGAAAGTTTTTACCCTTTTCTAGTTACAAAACGTTCAAGGTATATAAGATGCATGTAAAATCCACTTTCTTGTATGACAAGCTTAAAGAAGTGGTTTAAATTGAGTAACTTGTTTTTTTTCAACATTTAGGAAATTATAACAATGAATGAATGTTGAAAAAGCACTATATAGTATTAAATAAGCACCTAGGGCTTGGTATTCATGACTAGTTAAATATATGCTATAGGGTGGATTCAAAAGGGAAGTAGTAGACAAAATCTTATATATTAAATCTGATAATGAAAATATTTTGATTGTTGTTGCCTATATTGAAAATACTATTTTTGGTAGTGATGAAAACAAACTTTGTCAAAAGCTTTGACTTGATGTGAAGGCTGAATTTCAAATTTCCATGCTTTAAGAACTTTCATACTTCCTTGTTTTATGAATTACAAAACCATTCAAAGGAATATTCATCTCCTAAGGAACATACCTCAAAGAACTACTGAAAAAATTGGAATTAAAGAATATCAATTTTCAATACTTCAATGGTCACTCGATGTAAGCTCAACAAAGATGATGAGTCACACGAGGTATATTAAACATTATATAGGTCAATAATAGGCAGTATCTTATATTTAAGAACATCAAGACAAGATATTATGCAAGTTGTTTTTGGTGGTAAATATCAATCAGCCCTCATGCAGAGTCATCTCTTAGCAACAACATGAATATTCAAATATTTGACAACCATAATGGATCTCTCTTTCTATCATTGATGTTGAGTACATTGTAGTAAAATATAGCTACACTCAAATTGTGTATATGAATCAAAACTTACAAGATGTGAATGTAACTTATAAAGTTATTACTCCATTTAGTTGTGATAAAAAAAGTGATATAAACATATATGAAATTCCCTTTCTACCTTAAAAAGGTAAGAATATTCCTATAGAGTACCCCATTCTTAGAGAACAAGGTGCATATCAGGTTGTGAGACTAGAGTACATTCCAAAAAAAGTAGTTTTTGATATATTCACCAAATGCCTCGCATGAGAACCTCTTGAGTATTTAAGGTAGAGATTGGGAGTAATTTCTCTCCTCTCTCAACTAGATCTTATCCACAAGGAAAGAAGGTAGTAGTCCAAATAAAAGATGTGATAACTTAATAACAAATATCAACAAAGGGGAAGCTTACAGGTCGACATGAATAACATAATTACATGGGGATATTAGTTGTAGGGATGTTATATAAAATATTTTACATTGATGTTTGAGGGGAATAATGAGCAAATAGATTATGAGATTCTTTGTCATTATTGATAGGGGAATAGGATGAAATTGGTTTACTAGAATAAAAAGGGGAGAATCAGCAAAATAATAAACAATTTTGTACGAAAAATAATAGCAATGTTAATGATCAAGTGATAGGGTAGCCATTAGTGACCTACCATGTTTGGTAGTAATTCTGAGTGGTGTTTTCATCAATTCCAAAGGGGGATATAATAGATAAAAGCGTTTTCATTGATGTCAAATTCTATTTGTTGATGTTATGTGAACAATAAAACATAATTTCAAGGGATTTTGTTGAGAGAAAGTTTAGGGGATATTGTTAAAATTTTGTTGATCTTTACATATGATATTTGAAAGAATTTTACTATACGTAAATTATTCAAAAGTTGGTGCAAAGTGGCTAGTTATATAGTCTTCTAAGAGACCTTTCTAATGATATATGGAACATTGAAAAAATCCGATAGGATAAAGAGTTATGAAGGTTTAAGTTTGGTAGGGTTCCAATGGTCATGGTTCCAATATGTCCTGACAAAGTACAATTAGCACACTAACAAGACAATGGATAGGTGGTGATAGGTGATGAAGTAGCACATACAACCAAAAAGGTCAATGTTCTATTTTTGTATGGTTTCACATGATACCATAGTGTTGACCCCCTCCTTTGTTAACAATTGAGCATATGGGGGGCTCCACACTTAATAAGGATAATAAGATCAAGAAAAGAAAATATTAGTGCACTATGCACTATGAGAAAGTGTGTGGGGAATTATCCATGAATATGAGAAAGGGAAGACACCTTGCTATTCGTCGAGTATACTATGGATCCCCACAATTAATGTGAGTCATTGATAAACTATGGGTGTATCAATGGATATTAGGTGCACAATTATGTGAGGCTTAATGACTAAAATAACAACTCATCTAATTTGATGATATATAACAATTTTATCTACAAGAAAATATCAATATTGGGCCCGCAATAAGCATGATATGATAAAATAATTCATGATGAATCAATCTAGCGTCCCAAATTGATATAAAAAATTTTACATGTGTGCACTTTAATGAATAAAAGCCACCTGATATATTATCCAGGGGATGTTATGGAAATGCATGTGGATGATAGTTATTTGTGATACAATAAAGAAGACATGATGGCACAGTAATAAGAGGACATGTGGCAAGTAGTAAGTAACATGGCAGAGTGATGAAGTGGTGCCTTGGGAGTAGGACAACCTGTATGTGTTTTTGGACCCTTTATGTGGCGAGGTGGGATGAATCTAAGTGACACATGGAATCAATCAGAGGATTTTGTGTGGCGTGATGATTTCAAAGTGAGGTAAGCATGAAATTAATCATTGATATGGAAACACATATGAATTTGTTCCTATGAGTCATGTTTTGTGAAATTTTTGTATGTTAACAATTTTTCCAAATTGGGTGATGACATAGTAGTGGTTCTATTGATCAAGTGACATTGAGATACACTTGGAGGTCTAGGCCTATGGGAACTTTGAAAAGTCAACAAAAATAAACTCTCGGATCGCAGACTTGGATAGGCGATTAGCCAAGATGAGAAAGACAAGGTTACCACCCCTAGTTCTACTATAGAAGAGCAAAAAACAAGGGGCTCTTTAGGGAATCTAGTGGTATGTGTATTTATCATAGTCATGATACAAGAAAAATTTGAGACTGAAAATTTAAGGCACATAGCCCACGGTTCTAGCCTAGGAGAACATGGAGCAGGGAGCCAAACAACAAAGTCAAATCTAGATTACAAATTAAGCACGCAACAGAGTTAATCCATTAGAGTTAAACTATAAAGATGAGAAAAGAGACTTGGATTTAGTGCCAAAAAGGAAATTTGATGTTCAACATTACGTGTGTTGATTAAATTTGGAGCTTTAGCTCCAAATTTAAACTAGACAAATAGAATTCAATAAGAACAACATGTATCAAGGTGATGAAGATAAATGTGGTTGAGATAAACTAAAACTAAATCTTGGCATTGAAATAAAAGTGAACAATTCGTTAAAACTGAGGAAAATAGAATCTGAACAAAAATTAAGTCATAGAAGATAACTGAAGTAAAACTAATTATTAAAATTAGAAATTCAAAATAAATTAAGAATAGCGGCCTCTCTAATTCTATATAAACAAAAACAAAATTACAGAGAAGGTATCTGAATGAATGTATGTAAATGGAGGTATCAAGAAAGAGGTGTTTGGGGTATCTACGAATTGTGTATCTTGAGCGAGACTAATTATTGATTGTTTGAGTGAGAAAATTAGAGAATTTATCTATGAGTGTATGACAAAGAATCCTTCTCTATTTGAGTTTGAAAATTATATTAAATATGGATCTCAAGTATTGTGTACGTAAATTCATGGACAATAGGGAGTTGGTGTTGACAAATAGGGAGTTGTTGCTTCCTTTAAGCTAGTTCCAAAAAAATATATAAGTTGGTGCTTCTAGAGAGAAAGAAGGTTCAATCCTTCTATAGTTTGTAGCCTATAGAAAAGTCGATGTAACATGAATTTCAAGATTTATTTTGCATCATAATATAAAATAATTTTTTAGTTTTCCCAATTGGGTTTCCAACTTAATATCTTGTGTCCATATTTTATAAGATTGATTGGATATTATTTATTATTGTGTTGATAAGTGTTTTTACCTTTTGCAAGGAATTTTTAAAATTGGTAAACTTTTCATTTACCAAACCTCTCAGTATTTTCTTGGTTTATAACACTTCATTAGATTTGGAGATCTATACAAGGAAAGTAAATTAATGAACACCTATGATAGATTTTTCATTATTGAAAGAAGTATGTTAGGGACAAGTGCATGTTCCTAATAATATGCCAACCAAAAACACTAGGTTTGTGTAACAACCCTCATAAAAAAGCAATATAATAAAACTCAATAAAGGAAAAATAATTACCAAGGTCATGGGACACTTAGTCCAAGTTGAATGATGGGAAAAAAATCCTAGTGTGGGTGTTCATTTGCTTTATTATGGCCAAGGGAAATTGGCAAAGGAAATGGCAAACGATTTGGAAAGGCATGAGGCATTAATTGGCATTTTATTTATTAAAATAATGGAAATTAGGAGAAAAGGAAGGTGAAAGGTCATAGGTTGCAAGTGAGGAGGAAAATAAGGAAAAATAATGGAAATTGAAGAAATTAGAGACCTCATTGATAAAAACGCTTTTGAGAATCATTTCACAACTTTTGTCAGTTCAACTTTAGATCTCTCTCTCTACTCTCTAATATCTCATACTCTTTGCCATTTTTATCCCATTTTTTAACCCGTAATTTTTTAAAGAGCCGAAAGCAAGAGCATCGGTATGAATTTGTAATAAACAAGGTTAAATCACTGAAAAAAAGGTTGTCAACATTATTTTAGTTTTGAAAATTTAAAAATTATGCTGACATATAGGATATCAATGCCAAATGGAGAACTTTAAATTTTTTCCTTATACTATACTGACATAATCCATGTCAGCCTAGGAGAAATCATGGATCAAACATGCATTTGGGAGTCATATGGTAAGATCACGGGATATATGGTTGGATTCCGCCACCGAGAGGTATGTGGGTTTAAAAATTATGATCGCATGATAAGGATTTTTCAAATCAGTCATTAGTTCGTTATAATGATGAGCATCTTGACACGTTTTGGAATAAGTTACCCATTATAGAAATTTCTCGTATTACCCATGATTGATATGTTGTTGTCTTATGCTAAATGCAGATAGTTTATTAAGTGTTCTCTAGAGATCGAGGATCAAACCATAATCTTTTTCATGTGCTTTCTTTTAGTTGTGAGAAAGATGAGAAAGAGAGAAAAATTGAATAGGAGTGAACCCAAGGCTCCTGAACTAATCAAAGTGTATCATGAAATCCAACAGTGGTTTTAGGGAACAATATGGGAGCTATTTTTCAATCGGTGTGCAAGTTACCTTGATGAGGTCATTAAAGAATTTCCTGAAGGCTTCGATGGTCAACATGTGTCTATTAGAGGAATTACCTTTCAAGTGATAGAGGAGCTAATTTCTGGTCATGCATTCACAATATACATTAGTGAACCCATCAACTGTTAGTAAATAGTAGCATCCAATTCCTCACTTGAAGTGGCATCCTACTTCCTCCAGTTGGTTGCTAGAGGTGATTCCATGGGTTTCCAATTGTCCATGCAAATCCTCCGAAGTGTATCATTGGAATACTTTCCTTAAGAGAAAAACAATTCCCCATCTCCTTGCCATACTTCTAATCTAAGGAAGAAGTGCATGAGACCCATGTCCTTTATTTCAAACTCTCTTGCAAGGTCCTCCTTACAAGATCTCATTAGTTGCTCACCACTAGTTAAAATAAAATCATGAGCATATAAGACAATAACCAATAATTTACCTTCTACTAAAATATGATACAGGTTTACATTCACTTCAATTTTGGTGAAGCCCAAACTAGTGACATAGCTATCGATTCTGGTGTACCAAGGACAAAGTACTTTCTTAAGACCGTATGAAACTCACTCTAAATCAAAAGTCTTGAAGCTTTATGGTTGCTTGATATACCCCTCCTCCTCATTAAATCCATTGAGGAATGTTATTTTTACATCCATCAAGTGGATATTCAACCCCATTTGTGCCGCTAGAGTAGGAATTGATCTAATGGATGAGTACCTTTCTACAACAGAAAATGTATCCTTATATCCAATCCCCTGAACTTGAGAGTACCCCTTGGCGAAAAATTTGGCCTTGTACTTTTCTATGCTTTCGTCTACTACATTCTTTACCTTGAAGATCCATATTGAACCCACAACTGATTTTTTTGCTGGCCTTGGGACTACTTCCCAAACACTATTATTTATAATTGATTCATATTCCTCCACCGTTACATCAACCCACACAGGTTTCTCTTCTGCTTCCTTGAAATAGGATGGCTTTGTCTCTACAAGTTCAATAACTATAGTCATGTAGCTAGTATACTGATTTGGTGACCTTCTCCGCCTACATTGAGACATTCTCCCTCACATCATGTACAAGTCTCTCAGCTTCGTTATTCCTTTTTCTACATTCTATATATGGTTACTCTTGAGTGGTTATTTCCACTCTCATCTCCTCAACTTGTGGTTGCTCCACAACTTCTTGAATTTCTTCCTTTCAAGCTAAAACATCATCTTCTCGTGGGATCTGAATATCCCTCTCAAGAGAGAATCACATGGATTTATCTTCGTCAAATTTTACATCCCTTCTAACAACTTTAATTCTGAGGGATGGAGAGTACACACGGTGGTTGTGGGGATTTTTGTGTAACCTGCAAATATCACCAAACTTTTTTTTAGCTCTAGCTTCTTCCTTGATTATTTGAAGACATGGTAGTAAATAGAGTCAAAAAATATTGAACTGTGACACATTCGAATTTCTCCTCGAGAAAGCCTCATCTAGTGTAATCATGAATAAAATCCAATGAGGACTCTGATTCTGCAAACAAAATTTTGTGTTACATGCTTCATCCCATAACCGCAGATGTAGACCTTGATCATGCAACATTTCCCTCACTACTCTGACAATGCTATGATTCTTTCTCTCATCCACCCTATTCTCCTTTGGGTTATGGGGGGATTTCAACTCCAATGGAATGCCTGCTCTGGCACATAAATTTTTAAATTCATTTGACACATACTCATCTCCATTATCAGTCCTGAGAACCTTCACCTTCTTGCTTGTTTCTTTCTCAACTAGTGCCTTGAATTCTACGAACTTGGAGAATATATCATATTTCTTCCACATGAATAATATACAACACTTCAGTGAGAATTCATCAATAAAAATGATAAAGTATTTGCGTCTCGAAGTGAAGTTTGTTGAGAAAATTCCACATACATCAGAGTAGATCCTTTCAAAGACTCCATGTTCTTTGTTGTCTCGATCTTGGAATGTGGATTTTGTGTCTTTCGCTAAGGTACATCCTTTGCATACATCATTCTCCTCAAGTGCTCCTTTTGGGGGTCGTATGGTTCTTTTCTACATGATCTTCAAAGCACAAAGATGTAAATGGCCTAGTCTTCCATGCCAAATTTCACTGACATTGTGCTCCACACCTTCTATACCTTTGTGCTCAATTCAACACAATCCTCCACATCTATATTTTATAGGTTCTTTACACGAACCCTGATTTTCTTCACCTATCATGTGGCTATGTGTCTTAGGAATGAATTTACTTTACTGAAGATCACATCATAACCAGAGTATTCCAAAACTAAAACAAATATTAGATTTTTCCTTATGCTCGGAATAGACATGACATGATTGAGCTTGAGGGCAGAGTTTGAATCCCTCTGAAAGGTGACTGTACCAATCCTAGTCACGCTATACCTTCTATTATCAGCCATCTCTATGTGCATTGAATTTTTTTTTCTTCCAGGTCACTGAAAAATCTCCTACACCCTATCATGTGGAATGATGCACCTAAGTCCAAGTACCACAAGCTCTCATCATTGTGTTAGCCATGCATGAAATTATGTAAAGTTAACCTTGAATTGTGAAGCCAAAAATTCACCTGCTCCTCCTCCTAGGGTCTTCTTGTTTTCCTTCTTGTCTGGACACTTTGTGGAAGCATTTAATTATTGACAAATATTTCTTCTTGCTCCCTTGACTACATTCTAGTTGGATTTGGATTTATTCCCGTTTCCATTATTTTCCTTTCCAACAAATGCAAACTTTTCTTCATCCTTGCCCTTGGATGAAGACCCATCTATGGTATTCCATGTTATTTCTTCATGTATCGAATCAGACCATAAGTGCTCCTGATTCGGTAGTTTCTCCCTCCCATTCATTGAATATTGATAGCTATTCCAACTCTTAGGAAGGCTCGGAAGAGCTAGGCTTACCAAGTCATCTTCAGGGATAGTAACACTGACCTAGACGAGTAAATCATGACATTGTGTGAACCTGCTCATATATTACAGTATAGTGTCATTCTTCTACATCTTGATGCTTTGAATTTTATCCTTTAGCATCAGCTTCTTGTGGTCACTACTATTATCATATAATTATGTTAGTGTTTTCCATATTGCGAACAAAGTTTCTTTTTTGTGGAGATTCGAGACGATATGATCCCGTACTCCCTCCAAGATTATTCTCCTCATCTTGGTTACATATTTCTTCCACTTTGCAAGGTCCTGGATATCAGTTGTTGGTGGTATTGGAATATTTGTCTTGACATATTCATGCAATCCATTTTCATCCAATATTGCCTTGATGCGGTCCTTCCACGCAACAAAATTTGAGGTGCCTCCGAGCGTACTGTAGAATTAGTCCAATTAAGGCCATCTTCTCACCTCTGAAGAAATATTGCTACACTAATCTTCAAATTGAAAGCTTTGAGATTTTTGTTTTGAATTTCCTCCTCTAATGTGAATCCAAATATGATACCATATAGAAATTAGGTTATATATTTTCAACTACTCATGAATTTTTAATCAAAATCAAAAGACAAAAGCCTACTCTACTCCTCTGCCAACATTAATTCACAATTTAGAACAAAAATATTAGACATACAAGATGAAATAACACACATGAAACACATATTTTTATATGGGGAAAGCAATATGCTAAAACGCTAATCTCTACTTGCATTCAAATGAATAAAGCTACATTACAATTTATTTTCTTAACTAAGCACACACTGCAACTGCATATCCTATCTCTCTTCTCATTGAAGACCTCTCACCCAGACTTAGTCAATTTTTTTCTTGTCTTGAGCTCCTATTTTCTTGCGTTTTTCATTGAGGAATTAAGCGCTATTATTTAGGAAATTCCTCTAATTTACTGGTACAATTATTTAGGTTGTTCACCTAGCTGCATGCAACACCTGTACACTCAAGGGTAGTCTACAACTAGTGTTACATTGCCTTGTAATCTCTACCTCAACTCGATAACTTGAATTCCCTAGAGGCACTAGATATTTTTGGTCAACTTATCAGTTAAGTATATGATCACTATGTCTGATTGATCTCCCACTTCTTAACTGGCCTTCCACTGGTTCCTCCAAACACTAGAACTAGCTTAACTGAAAACAACCTGAGATAAATGACCTTGATTACTACAAATTAGAAATCACACATGTTTAACTGAAATCTAACTACTTCAACTTGAATTTACTGAGTAAATTGGGTGTCACACAAGTTAACATCATCCAATATTAAAGAATTTAGACTTTTGTGATCCATAGCATTGTTCAGAAACTCTTCGGCAAAATCACATAACAAAACCTTTGTCGATGCGTTTCGAACCAACCAGTGTGGTTCATCATCAGGACAAGTTCCAATATTTCCAAATTTTTCTCAATTTTATCAAGGAAAAATCAAATTGAGAATTTATTGCTACATTTTTGAACAACAAATATTGTTTATACCTCCAACCTTGTGAGGAAAGTAAGAAAATTGAAAATATTACACACACACACACACACACACACACACATAATGTTGATCATACCATATTCACAAGCCTAGATCCATGTTGACCTTAGATTTATCAGTCATGATAGTATAAAAAAAGGATAGTATTAAAATTATTATTACATCAAAATATAAAGAGAAATCGTGGATTGCTAAAGAGTTAGAGAGGAAAAGAAAATTAAGATATTAGAAAGAGGTGATCATCTGAAATCTAAAAAATAAAAGTATCTCATTGTCTTATCTAGCATAAAGAAGAAAATAAACATTGTTAAAATAAGAACAAATTCTCATGAGCTCTAGAGTAAAACTAGTCATTTCTTGGGAGCTTGGACTAGGGTTTGAAACAGGGGATGAAAAAAGTGAGCTGGTAACCATGGAGGGACAAGGAGGAGGGAGCTCCACTCCCTCCTACAGTAATGTGGTTTCAAACAAAGGCAGAGGGATGAGTCGGAACAAGCAAGAAAATAAAAAGGAGAAAGAGACAAGAACCTCTGATACCCAAGAGTTGGAAGGTAGAAAACCCCATAAGGAGGAAGGGACCCACAAGGAGATTCAAGAGGAAAAGAAAGCAGGAGACAATGGTCAGAGGTTTGAGAGAAAAACTACAACGAGACCCTGCAAGCCCAAGTCTAATATTAAACCACGGGTGGTCCTAAACAGTCCTGCTTTGTAGGAGCATAGAGATCACATGGCCACCTATGCATTCATATGCAATTTTATGGGTATTTGGCCCATGGAGAAAGCACTATACACTTGGATAAGAAACACATGGAAACCAAAAGGAGAAATAAAGATACATCTGGGATCCAAGGGTTTTTTTACTATGGTTTTCTCGAACCTGGAGGATAAATATAGAATATTTGAAGGAGGACCTTACTTCTTTGCTTCTACAGGCCTCTATTTGTGACCCTGGACAATGAACTTTGTTCCAGAGCAAGAAACGTTCACATCGGTTCTGGTATGGATTAGATTATATTCCTTACCTTTAGATTATTGGCTGCCAGAATCCCTAAAAGCTATAGGTAATAAATTAGGACATTTTTTAAAGATATCAGAGGTGACTCTACGAGGTAAATATACATGTTTCACCTGTATATGTGTAGAAATGGACTTATTGGGAGCAATCTCGGATGAAGTCATCCTGGAAGTATATGATGAGGAATGCGTACAGGCGGTTGACTATGAACACATCCCATTTAGATGCAACAAATTTCATGAACGTGGGCATCTCTTCAGAGAATGCCCATTCAACAAAAGTGAGGACGATCTAAAATTCAACATCGGTAAAGGCTCTAAAGGTTACGCCAAAGTGACTGGCAAGGGGAAAGGAGGAGGAAAAAGGCACCATAATAAATCCAATGAGAAAAAGTTACCAAGTCACACTAGTTTTGAGATTTTAGAAGAGGAGGGGGAAGAAAATGGAAAGAGTAAGGAACAGGGGAACATTCCATCAGAAAGGGAAATAGAGGATAGCATGGCCATCACACAGGTAGACAATGACATGAAGGAGGACCCACTAAACAATAAAGGATGTGGAGGACACCAGAACATGACCCCAAGCGAAGGAGGAACATAGGAGCAAGACCTACAGGATATTCTTGATAGGGAGAACCTTGAACTAGAACATTTCCTAGAATAAGGAACCAACAAAGGGATTGACTCTCTGCCACAAGAGAACTTTGATAGAGTGCAACAGCTTTACATCAGAAGGTCCCAAACAAAGGCTGCAGGAGTCAAATGGAACTATGATAGCCAGGAGAATAAAGGGGTCAAACAAATGAAGACTACACTAGAATACTCCACCAAAAACCTAGGCAAGAAAAGAGGAAGAAGGAGATAGAATGAGCTCCTATTAGAATGTGGTAAACTCCTAATTAATTCAGTTAAGATGAAAGATCCTACCAATTACTCTTTCACAAACACTTCATTATGAAGCTTGCAACCTGGAACATTAGGGGGCTAGGCAGCAAAAGAAAGCAAATAAATCTCAGTAATAGAATAAAAGAAGAAAAACCAGACATGGTGTTCATACAAGAAACCAAATGCTCAATAGAAAAGATCAGTGAACTTCACCGCAAATGGCTCAATAACTATGAGTACCTTGAGGTCAAAGCAAACAACACAGCAGGGGGAATTCTTACCCTATGGAATCCATAGAAATTTGAGATCATTGATGTAGAAGCATCCAAAAATCACCTTTCAATGGTAGTACAACCTTTGGGGGACAAAGAGTGCTACTTGATCACTAATATCTATGGTCCTCAACTGCCAGAAGACAAACTAAAACTCCTCACTTCTCTGGAGGAGCTAAGAGAGAGACACTCACTTATACCCTATATTTTGGGGGGAGACTTCAATATGATCAGATCCCCATCAAAGATAAAAGGGGGAAGAAGAAGGCTGGGACAAGACTCATTTACATTTCAGAACTTCTTAGACACCATGGGACTGGTGAGTATGGAAACATTAAATGGAACCTTCACATGGAATAACAAAAGAGCGGGTACTGTCGAAGTTGCCTTGAAATTAGATAGATTCATAATCTTGGAGGATCTCCTTCTGTTAGGTAACTCTATGACAACCTGGACTCTTCCTTTTAGTGGCTTGGACCACTCGCCCATCTAGTTGGAAACTTCTTTTACTGGAACCCCAAGAAATAGAACTTTCATGTTCGAAAATGCATGGCTCACTCACCCCAAATTCATCAATAATATTAGAAATTGGTGGGTGGAAGACATTCCCACCCAGGGCACAAAAATGTTCCTATTGTATCAGATACTCAAACATATTAAACAAAGGCTCAAATAATGGAACAGAATTGAGTTTCGCAACATTTTTGAAGTGAAGAGAGAAGTGGAAAGAAAATTACAAGAAACTAATCAAATTCTCATCTAGGAAGGATTCATAGAGGAAAGGAAGATACTGGCAGACTCTCTGCAGTAATATTGGGACAATAGATGTCAGTAGGAGGAAATATTCTGGAAACAGAATTGTAGAGTAAAATGGATTAAAGAATGGGAGAGGAATACCATATTCTTCCACAAATATACAATGAAACACATGGCTCATAATAGGATCACAAAACTCTTAGATCCACAAGGGAAGGAGTTAAATACACACAAGGAAATGGAATCTATTCTGGTCCAACATTTCAAAAGCATTGTAGAGGAAACTGGTGCAAACATATCTCAATTCATTAAGAGCTTCACAAAGAATATTCCAAAATTGGTGACTCGGGAAGATCACTATACTCTCAAGAGGCCAGTAATGGAGGAAGAGGTCAATGAAGTGATCAAAGAGATGCACAATGGGAAAGCTCCAGGCCCAGATGGTTTCAATGTAGACTTCTTCAAAACATGTTGGGAAATAGTCAAATATGACATTCTTGATGTGGTGGACGACTCAAGGAAATCAAGAAAAGTTCTCAGAGTGATTAATGAATCTTTCATAGCACTAATCCCTAAACAGAAAAAGCCATGACACCAGAAAGATTTAGACCCATAGCTTTATGCAATGTGATGTACAAAATAATTTCCAAAGTTATTGCTAATAGACACAAACCTCTACTTCCATATCTCATGTCAGAGGAATAGACCAGATATATGGAAGATAGATAAATTCTCAATAACATCATCCAAGCTCATGAAGTGGTTCATTCCATCAAGACCAATAAGCAAGCAGGTATGATAATACAAATGGACATAGTGAAAGCCTATGATAAACTAAGATAGCACTATATAAAGGAAATCATTAAAGCTTATGGTTTTGACTACAATTGGATCAAGTGGGTCATGGACCTTGTAACCACAACAAGTTTCTCCATCCTTCTCAACGGCTCACCTTCTAGAACCTTTAGGCCTTCAAGAGGCCTTAGGGAAGGTGATCCACTTTCCCAATTCCTCTTCATTATCATGATGGAAGGATTAGGCAGAATGATCAAATCAACCAAAGAGGAAGGCAGAATCAAGGGGCTAAAACTCACTCAATATGGGGAAACATTGACTCATCAACAATTTGTGGATGACACTGTGTTGCAGGGCACTCCCATTGTCAAGGAAGCCAAAGTCTTCAAACAAATCCGGAACAATTTTGCAAAAGTTGTTGTCACGGACATAAGCTAAACAAAATCAAAAGTTTTCTTTTTCAATACAGATATTTCAATCCGAAGAAATATCTCCAGAATTTTTGGTTTTCAAAGGGAGAATCTTCCCTCTAATCTGGGTATGCCTCCCACTGACAAACCTCTGAATAAGGAAGTATGAGAGCCAGTTACAAATAAGCTTAAGGACAAAGTCAACAACTAGACTAACAAATCTTTGAATTTAGCAGAAAGACTAGTTCTTACAAAGGATGTCCTTCAAACCATTCCAGTTTTCATGTTTTCATCCCTTCTAGTCCCTAAAGGAGTTTTATAGCAGATCAGGAACATTCGAAGAAACTTTATTTGGGGTAAAGGGGAAGAGAAAAAGAAATGGGCCCTGGTGGCATGGGATAAGCTCTGCAAACCCAAAACCCATGGTGGTTTAGGTCTCCACGACCCAGATACCCTAAGAAAGGTCCTGGGGGAAAACATTTTGTGGATATGGATAAAGGAAACCAATAATCCATGGACCAAGCTATGGAAAAAAAAGTACAAAATGAACTGGTAGGAAAAGGACCACATCCGAATGTCAGGGCACATCAGGGGCTCTCATATTTGGAACAAGGCTTGGGAGAACAAAACCTTAGTTCAGAATCATAGTTTCTGGGAGATAAGAAATGGGAGTCTAGCTTAGTTCTGGGAGGACAACTAGAAGCAAGAACATAATCTATGCAGAGAAAGTCTAGAAATCATAAAAAATGACAACCTTAACAAAGGCCTAAAAAGCGTAAGTGACATTTTGGATCAGTCAAGAGAGGAAGGGAAATGGAGATTCTGGAAGGTACCAAATTACAGTGCAGAGACCCCTTTGAGATCCCAAGCTAAATTTGTTGAAGAGATCTTGGAAAAGAGACAAATTTTAACATCAACCTAAAATGATATACTAAGATGGGGTAGAAATAATGAGGGCAACTTCAACCTCAAAGAAACCAAAATAATAATTACCAGATTTGACCATCTAAATCCTGACAAGACTTTGAAAAACCTTTCGTACAACCCTCACTGGATGAAAATGAAACTATTCATGTGGCTAGTTCATCATAAAAGGATTCTAACCTATGAAAATCTTAGAAAAAGAGGTTTTGCAGGACCTTCTAAAAGCCAATTATGTGGTCTATAGGAGGAGACCATGGATCACCTTCTAAACCATTACAAGTTTACCTTCTCCATATGGAATTGGGTAGCCTCTATCTTTGACCAAACAGACAGAAAGGAAAATGACATTACTGTAACTTTGAAGAATTGGAGGAAAGACTTCTTAGATAATGAGATAGTCAATGTAGCCTGGACTCTGATCCCAGGTTTTTTGATATGGGATGTGTGGAAAGAACACAACAATAGGGTCTTCAAAAAATATTGGGCTCAACTCAAGGAATCGTGGTTCAGATTCTAAAACAGCTCAAAGTCACAACAAATGTCTTTTTGAAGCAACCTCCTTAGAAAATCCCTGGTCCAAGAGACATTCACATCCTTGACCAATTGGGATTTCAGTCTTATGGTCCTCTAGGCACCAAGAATAAAGCAAAACAAAAATCAGATATCAAAGCCTTCTGGCAATGCCCCCCTCATGGCTTCCTGAAAGTCAACATAGATGGAGCCTCAAAAGGGAACCCAGGGGATGCTGGTTATGGAGGAACCATAAGAGATGCAAAGGGCAAGATCAAGGTCATTTTTCATAGTCATTTAGGGAGGGCTACCAACAACATGGCAGAAGTCATGGCCATTGAGAAAGGTTTAGAAATCCTGATAGGCCAAAATTTACAAAACAAAGTCATAGAGGCAGACTTAGAACTAATGATTAATTCAGTCAAAAGAATAAGCACTAGCTCAACACCACACAAATTTTCAAGGAACTGGTGACTTTCACATGTGTTTCATTCAATTCAATCTCACCTCAGAAAACTGAGAAATTTGAGCTTTGTTCATGTGTGCAGAGATGCCAATAGAGTGCGAATAGGCTAGCTAATGAAGGAGTGATCTACACAAGAGAAAACGAGTGCCTCTTGTGGGAGTTTATTCAGACAGGACAACTATGCAAGGACTACAACACTTTGGTGCACGAAGACATGGAGCATTACCAACACTCCAAGGGGAAGGAGGTAGCAGAAATCCAAGATGCCGAAAGTTGAGGGCTCAACTAACAAGGAGCCTAAGCATAGGATCTTGTAAAGGAATGGAAGGCAGAGGAGTAAGAATGTGAAACCAGAAAGTGGCTCTAATGCTTCACTCCAGAAAAGGGTGGTTTTACAGTAGTTACTAAAGTTATCGAATGCTCGATGGTACCAGAAGTGGTTTCACCAGAAAGCCTCTGATGTCAGAAATGGAGATATGTGTGGCTTTAGGAAGGAAGAGAATATCGCGTTCATCGTCTGGGCTTATCCTGCTCTTTTCTTCAACCAAATATCCTTTACAACGTCAGATCTGGTGGCAGAAGATCTAAGGCTGAAGTTGATCGGGCTTGCTGGTGGTGGGACACAGGAGGTTTTAATACAGATTCCCAGGTTATTAGGCATCTACATTACCATAAGTGGATTTTCAGAAAGTCCTCCAATGCCATTGAACGTGTAACACATGGCTCCAGAAAAATTGTGAATACTACCTTCATCGAGTAGGTAATTCTAGTGCATTTAGTCCGCCTGATATCCCTCACCACTGTTGGATTTGGTGGCAGCATATCTAAGGCTGAGGTTTTTTAGGCTTTTTGGTTGTGGGATTGGGACAATTTTACTACAGTTTCCCAGGTTATCGGGTGTCCGCATAACCACGAGCGGATTTTTGGAAAAGCCTCCAATGCCATTGACCATGTAACACACAGCTCCAGACAAAAAATGAATACCACTTTCATTGGGTCGGTAACCCTCGTGCATTTAGGCCGCTCGATATCCCTCACAACCGTTGATTTCTGTGGTTGCCAATCGACAACTTGGATTTGCGGTGCTTGTTTTCCACTAAAGGGGTGACTCTTTATCCTTATTTCCATTGATCGATTCTTTAGCTTTGTCAAATGTAATGTGTGGTGAGCCCGTTCGTGAGCATGTGGCTCAGTTCCCTAACTTAGGGCATATGTCAAATCTATGACATCATGTATATTATGTGTCCTTTTTGTTGCTCCATTTGAGTAGACTGTTCGTTTCTTGCTTGAGCAAAAAAAAAATGAAACTAATCATTGCTCAATTCCAAAAATTCTATGGGATGATCCTTGTGACACTAAGAGTGGTGAATATAAAAACCTTTTCTTTTAGAATTTCTAGTCTATATTAAAATTAGATCAACAGTTTACAAGATTAGTCACACCACCAACCATCATGGCCTTCAACAAAACTATGGTGATACTTGTGCTCACATCTAAATTTTAAAATATTTATCACACTACCTTCTTGACCTTTTAAGTGAGCAAAATGATGATGATATTTGAAATCATTCTTTAGTGTTCTTCAAGTATAGAAATAAAAATATGAAGAGTTCCCAGTAATTTGATACCTTCCAAAAAAAAAAAAAAAACCATATTTGATCTCAGTGGTCATTCATTATCATCATTAACACCCTCAATAATAACATTAAATAAAAAAAGGTACAAATTTAATAAAATATATATTGAATATAAAAAGTTATTAATATATTAATTTTATGTTTCAAGAAAACTTTTTCTTTAAATTATTTTTGGATAGTCTCTACTTGCTTACCACCAAATCCATGTTAATCATAGATCTATAAATCACTTAATGATTAAGTTTTTTAAGGTAAAAACATCTTTTATATTGTAAAAATTGAAGAAAGGCTTGCACAATCCGAGATGATTCCTCTAGAAGCTTGGTAAATTAGGTTAACGTGAATCTATGTTAGTTATATATTTGTTTTAACCATGAGAATTTTTTCCATGAGTCACAAAATCGAAAGTAGAAATATAAGATTTTTTTTTTAATTTGTCTTACTTTCTCTCTCAGATGATATAAAGTTATTTTCCTTGACATGGACATTAAAATAATTTATTTAAGGCTAACACTAAAATATTTTTTAAGTTCTAAGAATAAAATGAACATTGTTAAGATTATAACTAATTCTCATTGGTTTCATAGTGAAAATAGACATTGGTTATTTACGAAAATACCATCAGATGAAAGAGTTTGTCACCCGTGTGATCATAGGTTGCTTGAAAATGAAAAACACTTTCTCTTAGATTTTCCATATTATACGCACATTCCATCCAATTTTCGACTCAACAAATCTATCTTGATATGAGAATGTTTCTTTGACTCTTTTTTAACATAGAAAAAAAATGTTACAAATCCTAATTAATCTCTTACATTCTTAACATGAAATAAGCTATACTATATATATATATATATATATATATATATATATATATATATATATATATACATAGATATATATATATATACATACATATATATATATACATATATATATATATACATATATATATATATATATATATATATATATATAAAATAAATCAGACCAAGAAATATCTAAAGCCAACTATTAAACTCCTTATTTTTATTTTCAATTACTTTATTTATCTATATAAAATTAACTTAAAATTGAAATAGAAATATTGTACCTATAATATATTTAATTTAAAGATGCATTAAGTACCATATACAAAATAATAGATATTTTACCGATAAAATATCAATCCATCGGTTAAACAAATTAATTGCTTCTAAGAGGGGGAAAATTTGTTTTCTGCTACAATATATATTTTATAGAAAGCACATGTTCTCTTCTGTTTTTTTTTTCTTTTTTCGCAATTTATTTGAAACAAGACTATGAGTGGCTTATAATACTTTTTACAAACGCAAGTTTTACTCTGAACTTCAAACTTTAATAAACATAATTGTAAAGAATAACTTCTGAAAATTTACATATAACCGTTCACCTAAAGAGAAAAACTATTTACTTCCCCACGCCATTCGTAAATTTTACAAGTCGGTGAACTCGGTCGAGTAAGTACAAACATACTTTAAAAACTCTAATAAAATATAGTCGTTGATCGAGTAAAGACGAGCCAGCTTTAACTTGAACGTTGGGGGCGGTTATGTTAGAAAGGTAACATTGGTAAAAGCTAATAAAATATAGCCGTTGATCAATAAAGATCAACCTATTCATCCAACTCTTAGTAAAATGCATGGTCTTTCGATTTATCATTCCATGCGTCACAATTTTTTACAGCATAGGTTAAACTTTTAAATCTGAAACAAGCATTCATCGTTGCCCAGGGCACACAGTTTTTTTTTTGGCCATGAGGGCACACTGTTCTTAAACTCTGACGAGTCTGTGCAAGCAGTGGCCCTTGAGTTTAAGGTATAGTTTAAAACGTAGGACTAAGGAGAAGTAGAATTAAGCAGAATGCCTTTGCTATGGAATATTCCCATGCAATCCAATGAAAGAGACCGTCTGTTGGTGATATGTTCAATTATGACCATCGTGATCGGTTCAATTATGACCCGTGTTAATGGGCCTTGTTTTGATTTCGTGTTTATAAGTTGATATTAGCTTTAACTGGCTCTCTGATATTCCTTTCATAATGGTGAGGGCAGTACTGACCTATCTCTCTCTCGACTTCATCAACGTTCTTGAAGACCAATCTATGATATGCAGCCGAAGCCTTCCTTCACAATCTTAATTACCACATTACGTGTTTTATTAAAAATGTTGTCAATCAGGACTATCATTGGATATCATGCTAGATGTAAATGACAAGAATTGAAAATTGTGGAGCACAATATTGTTCTTCTTAGTATTAGAAATCACTTAAATAAGATTATATTAGAAACATCGCTCGACTGGACTAATTGAAACTGAACTATAATGCTTGGATGGATGGTTTTGACACCTAGTAGGTGGTTGGAATTAGATTCTCCAAAGCTCCCCTTAATTACAAGCACATATAAATTTAATTAAGTTACTTGCTGGTCTGTGTATTAGCTACACTTACAATTTTAAAAAATCACTTCAACTAGATTTACTTTCATTCTTCTCTCCTTGTAGATCTTGTAGCCTCTAAATTGTTTAAGGTTTTTCTTCTTGTTGTATGCTTCAAATTTTAGTTTATTCACTTGCTAGTGCAGGGCTTCCATTGTTCCAGGTTGTCTAATCCTAGACTTCTTCAAATATTAGCTTGTATGTGCACTATTGTCATGCCATATTTTGTTGTGTTATTTTCTTCATCAATCTGCTGCAACATAAGAGCATAATACAATTTCATATGTTTAAGACTCCAATACATGAAAATTTTATTAATTTGTTCATTATTCAAGATGTTTTCATGGCTTATTTATGCAGTTTCTATGCAGACTTTATTAAGGCATGTTGTTGGAAGCCATGCTTCAACGAAATTTAACTCTTCTTCATAATTGTCTTGTGTACTGGCACACTGCAAATCAATGTTAGAATTAAAAATATTTGCATAACCATATTGCTTATGTTCATTCTTCTATGCAATGAGAGCTTTCTCCTATTGTGTTTCTCTCTCTTCCTTTGCCTCTGTTTCTATATTCTCTTTGTGGGCTTCCTTCTTTTGCTCTGCCTCTATCTATGTCTATGTTTCTTTGACTTCTTTACTACCCTGTGTTGCTACAAACAAGTTGTCTTCCATTTGGTTTTTAGACTCAAGTGGGATTACCTCACCAAATAGTATCATGTCAATATCATGTTTTTGTTGCATCATCTACAACCATTCATCATTAGTCAACAAATCTTCATCAAAGTTTACATCAGAAATATTAATTGTTGATTTAATGATCAGAACTTAAACAAGAATGTAACAAATTACAGATATAACCATAAATACAGAGATGTATCATAAATAATACTTCATTTCATTAATATCAAGTACTGAAATATGCTTACAAACAGAATGGAAATAAGACTAGCTCAGGCGATGGTAGCTTATCTATAAGAAGGGATGTGGCGAAGACATGCTTCTAAACTGTGTTACAATGAGGCTCAAAGACGTATTTATTATTGACAAATAGAAAAAACCATAAACATCCAAAAACCTAACCTTAGGAGATGAAGCGCCGAAACAAGTGGCCCTAATTGGGGAAATTGGTAGATCAACTTCCCGGGGTCGTAAATTTGGCATACAATCTTCGTTTGACACACCCAATACCTCGTTCGAAATATCTATCTGAGGACTACAATGTTTGAGCGGCCAACATTGGTCAATGACGCAGGCTGGCCTCGATTTTCCCTAAAAACATCGTTTCAGGCCTCAAAATAGCTCCCGACGTTTGGGACCCTAAAAACTACAAAAAATAGTAAATTGTGCTACAATTAAGGAAACTGGAAGAGACAATGGTGGGAGCCGTAAAGGAATAGGTTGGTGGCCACCAACATCCACCTAGATCAGTCCTCCCCCCATAAGAAGAAATGGTCCCCATTATGTTGAGTGCCTCCATGAGATGGGGAAATTCTACTGAACTTGGTCCCAGCTAAGCCACTTGCCTTGGTGTAGGAGTTGGCCAACTTTGACAACCCGATATAATTGGATTTTTTCGCAATGAGTGTTCTTGATCTGTGTGTCCATAATCCAATAATTTTTGGCATGTTCCATGCAGTATAGATTTAACTTTTGAGTTGTTCTGCAATGTCGGATGTGTCCAGTAATGGTGGGAAGTATGGTTGAAGGCAGTCCACATTGAACACTGTGTGTAAGCCAAGGAATCGGGGAACGAAAAGCTCAAAAGCATTGTCTCCCACAACCTTGGTAATGGTGTAAGGACCATATCAAAGTGGTTTGAGCTTCTAATTGGCTCTGGTAAGAAATTATTTTTGCAAATGCAAAGAAACTTTTTCATCCACCTGAAAATTGTGTAGAAAATGATGTTAATCATGTCGTTGCTTGTATTTAGAATTTGACTTCTCCAAGATGTCATGAACCTACTGAAGGATGTGTTAGATGTGTTCAATAAATTTGGTAGCTCTATTGGCCTCAGACAGTACATGTGTGGATTGGGTCTGTGTAGTTGCATGAGCCATGGAAACATCACTCGGACACAATGGTTAAAATCTTAGACCCACTTGAAAGGGACTACGACGAGTCAAGATATTGAGAACTCTGTTATAACTGTGTTGCACATAGGGAAGACTCCCATATTAGGTTTGTGGATGCTTGGAGTTGTACATTCGGAGTATGTGAACTATCATCCTATTGACAACCTTCATCTGGGCATCAGTCTCGGGGTGGAAGAGAGTTTACTTGGTGAGCTTGGTGTCCAATAGTGTCCATAGGCTTGAAAATATGTGCTTAGGAACCTGCTATCATAATATGATATTACAGTCTATAGCGTCCCAAAATGTACCCACAATCATTCAAAGAAGAGTTTGGTATTGTCCTCTGCTATGATACTCTTCTTGCATGCTGCCAATATAGCCATCTTAGAAAATTTGTCCACAACCACAAATACACAATCATTACCACACTTGGTAGAGGGGAGGCCAGACATATAGTCCATGGAGATGGATTCCCACTGCTAGTTGGGAGTAGGAAAAGGAGTGTATAGGCCTTTAGTCTTTTGGCTTGGTGATGGTCTAGGAAGTGTAGGATTTGATGTATTCTCTAACATCTAGTGAGAGTTTTCACCAATAAAATTACTTTTGTAGTACAACGACAATTTTCTCCACCCCAAAGTGTCATGCAAACTAACTGTAGTGCACTTCCCAAATCAATTTGGCACACTCACATGGACGAACACAAATGCGGTCTAGGTAGCATAATATTGCATCATAGAGGAGGAAATCAGGAACTGACTTTCCATCTACTAGCATCTTGTTTATGGAGGTGAACTCTAGATCCTTTTTGTATAGTTGAAGCCATCTAGAGGTCTCATGGTCACAAGAGTTGAAAACAATAGTCAGTGATGAAACTAGAGGCTGACTAAGGCAGTGCGCAACAGGATTGGTGCTGCCCTTTTTGTATTTAATGTTCAAGCAAATTTGTTGCATATATGTAGATCACTTCTGATGGCAATCGTTCTGTAACTTCCCCTGTGTCTCTATAAACTTAAGAGGTTGGTGATCGACATGGATGACTGCTTCCATTGCCGACAAGCCTATAAGATGGAATACATCTCTTTATCATAGTTGGGGTGATTAATAATTCTATCAAAAAGTGTCTTGCTATGATAGGACACTGGATTCCCGTGCTAGGTGAGGAATGCACCAATAGCATAGTCTAAGGCATCTGTTTCAATTTGAAATGGTTGTTGTAGGTGCGAGCGTGTGAGTAATGATGTAGAGAAGAGGAAGTGCTTCAAATGAATGAATGCCTTCGGTTGGGACTCAAACCAAGAAAATTTTTCTTTCTCCCCACCATTAATAATCTGACTCAAGGGCCAAGTGATATGGGATAATTCCAACATGAACCTTTGATAAAAATTTGCAAGTCCCAAAAATCAGTGAAGCTCTGTTAGAGTGATCGGAGATGGCCAATCCTGAATGACTTTGATCTTAGTCGGATACACATGCATGCCATGCTCATCTATGATGTAATGGAGATATTAGACCTATCTCATGCCAAAGGTGAATTTCTCCAAGTTCACACACAATTTGTGCTGCCAAAGGCTTTTAAGGACCTCCAAAATGTATTTCAAGTGCTCTTCCTAACTCTTGCTGAAGATCAGGATGTTGTCTAGATAAACAACCATGAAAGAGTTAGTGAAGGGCCGCAAGATGTCATCCATTAGCCTCATAAAAGTAGTCGAGGCATTTGTCAACCTGAAGGGCATAAACAACCATTCAAAGAGGCCTTCCTTAGATTTTTAGGTCATGTTCCATAGATATGTGGATCCTATTGGAGCCTGGTGATAGCCAGACCTCAGA
This sequence comes from Pinus tabuliformis, assembly GCA_031772625.1. NCBI lineage: Eukaryota > Viridiplantae > Streptophyta > Pinopsida > Pinales > Pinaceae > Pinus > Pinus tabuliformis. The sequence goes on along the minus strand of CM062820.1, from coordinate 1,521,803,167 downwards.
TCGATATTTCTAAAATAATTGGCCCCATGGAGTTGGGACAGAAGGTGATCAATCTTTGGGATTGGGTACTTATTCTTGACGATGATTTTGTTTAGTGCTTGATAATCAATGCAAAGCCTCTAGGGCCCATCCTTATTCTTTACAAGTACAATCGATGATCCAGGTGGATGTTGGTGGCCACCCACCAACCCATTTGGACCCCCACAATTGTCTATCTCAGCATTTTCAGTTTCCTTAATTGTAGCACAACTTACTATTTTTAGCAGTTTTTCGGGTCCTGAACTTCCGGAGCCGTTTTGAGGCCCTAAACGACGTTTTTTTGGGAATCCGGGGGCAACATGGGTCCATGGACCGATGTTGCCCTTCCCAAAGTGGTAGTTCTCGGATAGATCTTTCTAATGAGCTATCGTACACGTCAAACGGAGATCGGATGCCAAAGTTACGACCCCGGGAAATTGATGTACCAATTTACCCAAACGGGGCCCACAATTTGGCGTTTCATCTTCTAGGGTTAGCTTTCGGGATGTGAAGGGTTTTCCATTGTTTCTCAACAATAAATAGGCCTTTGAGCCTCATTGTAATACAGTTCGGAACAGTTCAGAGGCATGTAGCCGCCACATCTCTTCTCAGAGATAAGCTACCATCGCCCTAGCTAGTTTCTTTCCATTTCTGTTTGTAAGCATATTTCAGTATTTTCCATTAATGAAATGAAGCATTATTTCCGCTGTATCTCTGTGTTTATGGTTATTGAATCTCTGTATTTATGGTTATCTCTGTAATCTATTGCGTTCCTGTTTAAATCTGGATCAGTGGTATCAGAGCGGTCTGTTTTTTCTCTGTTTTTCTTTGCATGTCCCCAACGAGGTCGGGATATAAGGAGTTAGGGCTTGAACTGGTCGAACCTTTGCAAGACCAGCCTCGCAAATCCCGACGGCCTCCCATGGCGGATAAGAAGAAAGACGAGGGGGCAGGAGATCCTATCAAAATCCTGCTCGAAGAAGCGCTCGAGCGGCAAAGGAACGCGATGATGGATAGCTTTGCGCAGATTCTTCAGCGGCTACCCAGAGGTGACGCATCGACTTCCAACAGCGACTCTGGAAATGCCACACCGTTTAAGGTACAAGTTAATTTTGAAATCCCCATCTTCGAGGGTCAAATAAACGCAGATGCCGTAGATAAATGGTTAAATCTGCTAGATGGGTATTTTTCTGTTCACGAATTTTCAAGTCGGGAAAAGATTGTTTTCGCTCTTCTCAAAGCAGCCCCCCACGTCAAGGACTGGTGGGAAACCTACTGCGAGCAGAAGGACGAAAGTACAGGCTCACTATTTTCAGCCACACCAACTTGGAATGAATTCCGGGATGCCATCAAAGAACAGTATTACCCTGTCGGAAGCTATGAAGACAAATACATCAAATGGACCACACTGCGGCAGGGACGAGACCAAGATGTGCCGGAGTTCACAAACATTTTTCATACCCTTCGCACACAGTTGGGTATCAAAGATTCTGAGCTGCATCTGGTACTCAAATACCGTGGCTGCCTGCACAAATACATACAGGAAGAGATGGTGTTCTTGAACATCTCCTCACTCGGCACAGCATACCGATACGCTGTCAAAATCGAGCAAAAGTTCAAACAGAAGAAGCGAGACTTTGGATCTGCAAATCCGAAGCCCAAAGGACAAAGCCAAGGCGGGGTGACCCAAGACAACCCGTCGAAGCCGCAAGAAAAGAACAACACCACGAAGCCAAAGAAGGACACAGGAAAGTGGTGTGAGTTCCACAAGAGTCCCACTCATAACACAAGTGAGTGTCGGACCAAGTAGTCCCTTGTGGCCGAGTTGAAGGCTTCCGAATCAGATGCATGTTCTGACCCTGAGCCAGAACCCGACAAGGGGAATGGAAAAGGGAAGCAGATCATTGATGTAGATCCCAGCGCCACTGTTGCCACTGCCAAGATCCAGAAAGATGAGCCCGAAAATCCAGAGGAAGGGGAACGTCTTTTCCACTCACAGATGTGGGTGAAGGGTTCGCCGCTACAATTCATTGTGGACAGTGGCAGCCAAAAGAACCTGGTTTCAGCAGAGGTCGTGAAGCGGTTGGGCCTACCGACTACACCACACCCACAGCCATACAGTATCGGGTGGCTTCATGAAGGACGAGATCTGAAAGTTCGCCAGCAGTACCGCCTTCCCTACAGCATCAAACCCTTCACAGACGAGGTATTGTGTGATGTTACACCTCTGGATGTTTGTGATGTACTATTAGGCCAGCCATACTTATGGAGGCGACATGCTGTGTATGAGTCAAGGCCTCGCGCTGTCATTATTTCTTTGGGTGATTCATTATACAGGATACCAGAGGTAGCTCCACCTACTGCCACATCTATGATCACTGCTAAGAAAGGCAGCAAGCTCATATCACAGACCAGGAAATTCATTTGTCTGGTTCACTCCCAAAGTAAGGGGAAGATCGTTGCTACATCCATGACCCCTGCAAAGGGTTCCTCCACGCAGCAGCAGCAGCAAAGGGATACGGTCATGACAGAATACAGGAACAACTTCTCCTCATCCACAGGGGTACCACACAAGTTTCAGGTGGGCGACAAAGTTTGGTTACATCTACAGAGAGAACGCCTTACCAGAACCCATCAGAAACTCAGGCAACGCCGACATGGTCCTTACAGCAGTACCAAGGCTATGGGGAACAATGCTTTGGAGCACATCATTCCTCCATTCCTTCGCCGGCACCAAATGTTCAATGTGGACCATTGTCAACCATGCTTCTCACCATCACTGGACACATCAGAGACTGCAGGACAAGTTCAGCAGATGGAGGAACTCAACGCAATGGGGACCATTGCTTCCTAAGGGGGGAGGAATGATCCAGGTGGATGTTGGTGGCCACCCACCAACCCATTTGGACCCCCACAATTGTCTCTCTCAACATTTTCAGTTTCCTTAATTGTAGCACAACTTACTATTTTTAGCAGTTTTTCGGGTCCTGAACTTCCGGAGCCGTTTTGAGGCCCTAAACGACATTTTTTTGGGAATCTGGGGGCAACATGGATCCATGGACCGATGTTGCCCTTCCCAAAGTGGTAGTTCTCGGATAGATCTTTCTAACGAGCTATCGTACACGTCAAACGGAGATCGGATGCCAAAGTTACGACCCCGGGAAATTGATGTACCAATTTACCCAAACGGGGCCCACAATTTGGCGTTTCATCTTCTAGGGTTAGCTTTCGGGATGTGAAGGGTTTTCCATTGTTTCTCAACAATAAATAGGCCTTCGAGCCTCATTGTAATATAGTTCGGAACAGTTCAGAGGCATGTAGCCGCCACATCTCTTCTCAGAGATAAGCTACCATCGCCCTAGCTGGTTTCTTTCCATTTCTGTTTGTAAGCATATTTCAGTATTTTCCATTAATGAAATGAAGCATTATTTCCGCTGCATCTCTGTGTTTATGGTTATTGAATCTCTGTATTTATGGTTATCTCTGTAATCTATTGCGTTCCTGTTTAAATCCGGATCAATCGAGCTCGCACAACATGAGGAACTTCTTTGGATGTACCCATTTTGCAGAAACTCCTGGATTTGACGCTTGATCTCTTCATTTTCCAGAATAAAGTGGTGATATATCGGCCCATTTGATAGGGGTGCTCTGGAAGTAGGATCAATTGAATTCTTAACCTGGCAGTACAAGGGTACCCCTATGGGTGAGGAGAAGATGTCCTTGTATTCTTGCACGACTGTATCCACCTGCTTCTGTTGCATATAGGAACCTTCCCAGGGGCCATGGATGTCGTTATGATCTTCCCCTTACTTGGAGAGTGAATAAAAAAGAAAATAAAGTTCCCAGTCTGGGAGATGATCTTACTACATTTCTTAGCAGAGATCAATGAGATGGTGGTAGGTAGGGCTACCTTCGGTATCCTGTATAACATAATACCCAAAGAAATAATAACAGAGTGAGGACTAGACTCATATAAAACATGTCTCTTCCACAAGTATGGTCATCCTAATAATACACCACACACTTAAAGATGAGCAACATCAGACAACACCTCATTCGCGAAGGGATTGATACTATAGGGAAGGAGATAGTGCTGGCTGATGCGGAGATCTCATCCTTGGTGAAGCCACCTGATGGTGTATGCTTGTGGATGTGTTGTAGCTGGTAGGCCAACCACTTCATGGCCTCTGCTGAAATGAGGTTATTTTGGCTCCCACGGTCGATAATGAATTGATGTAAAGAACCCTTTAGCCACATCTGTGAGTGGAATATGAATTGCCCCTCTTCTAGATCTTCAGGCTCAATCTTTTGGATTTTGGTGGTGGCCACAGTCACAGTAGGCTCCACATCAATGATTTTCTTTCCTTTTTCATTCTCCTCGTTAGGTTCTCACTCAGAGTTAGAACATGCGTGAGATTTGGAAGCCTTCGGCTTGGTCATCAATGACTCATTGGACCGACACTCACTTTTGTTGTGAGTGGAGCTCTTATGAAACTCACACCACTTTCCCCTATCCTTCTTTATCGTCATGGGGTTGCTATTGTCTTGTGGCTTTGGTGGGCTATCTTGGGTCGCCTCACCTTGGCTCTATCCTTTTCTCTGTGCTTTGGGGGTTCCTTTCCCTTGCTTCGGATTTGAAGATCTAAAGTATCATTATTTATGTTTAAACTTCTGCTCAATCTTGACAGGATATTAATACGTTGTGTTGAGTGAGGGTATGTCCAGGAACTCCATTTTTTCCTGGGTGTATCTATGCACACAACTGCGATTTTGAATCCCAAATGCTAATCAAAATCCTTGATGCCCAAATTCATGTGAAGGGTATGAAAACCATTGGTAAACTCCGACATGTCTTGGTCCCTTCCGTACTTCAGCCTAGTCCAGTTTATGTGTTTATCCTCATAGCTCTCGATAGGGTAGTACTACTCCTTGATGGAATCTTGGAACTAATTCCAAGTGGGTGCGGCTGAAATAGTGAGTGTGTACTTTCATCCTTCTTATCATAGTAGGTTTCCCAGTTTTCCTTGACTTGGGGGGGAACTTTGAGAAGTGCAAAAGTAATCCTTTCCCAGTTGGAAAATCATGAACAAAAAAATATCCTTCAAGTAGATTTAACCATTTATCTACCATGTCTACATCTATCTGTCCTTCAAATATGGGGATGACAAAGTTAACTTGTACCTTCAAGGGTGTTGCACTTGTAGAGTAGCTACTAGAAGGAGGTGCATCTCCTTTGGGTAGTCATTGAGGAATCTGGGCAAAGTTTTCCATCATCATGTCGCTCTATTGCTCGAGGGCTTCTTTGAGCAAGATTTTGAAAGGATTTTTTGTCCCCTCGTATTTCTTCTCTTCCACCATGGGAGGTCATTGGGATTTGCGAGGCTGGTCATGTAAAGATTTGACCAGTTCGATCCCCAACTCATTATATCTCGACCTCACAGGTGACATCCAAAGAAAAACATATAAAGAGAATACCGCTCTGATAGCATAGATCCAAACTTAAACATGAACACAACAAATTATATATATATAAACGCAAATATGTAGTAGAAATAATACTTCATCTCATTAATATCAAATATTGAAATATGCTTACAAACAGAATGGAAATAAGACTAGCTTGGGCGATGGTAGCTTATCTCTAAGAAGAGATTTCGTGGCTACATGCCTCTGAAATATGTTATAATGAAGCTTGAAGGCCTATTTACTATTGAGAAATAAGGAATATATAACTATAAATGCAAAGATGCAGTAGAAATAATATTTCATTTCGTTAATATCAAACACTGAAATATGTTTACAAACAAAAAGGAAATAAGACTAGCTCGGGCGATGGTAGCTTATCTCTAAGAAGATATGTCACAACTACAAGCCTCCGAACTATGTTATAATGAAGCTTGAAGGCCTATTTATTATTGAGAAATAAGTAAAAACACTAAACATCCCAAATATTAACCCTAGGAGATGAAGCACCAAAACTATGGGTCCTGTATGGATAACTTGCTACATCAACTTCCCCGGGTCATAACTTTGGCATACGATCTTTGCTTGATGTAGCCAATACATTGTTTGAGATATCTATTCGAGAAATAAAATTCTCCAGTGGCCATCAATTGTCAAAGACTAATGTTTTCCCCAGTTTTCCTAGAAAATGTTGTTTAGGACGTCAAAATGACTTTGGAAATTTAGGACCTAAAAAAATGCCAAAAATAGTAATCTTTACTACAATTAAGGAAATTGAAAAACTGAAGGAGACAGTGGTGGGGGCACATGTGGAATAGCTGTGTGGCCATCAACATTCACCAAGACCAATTGACCATAGAATTGAGTGCTCCAATGGTAGGTTCATTGTTATAAACAAGCTCTATTGTTGAATTCATCGAAATTTTATCAACAAGCTCTGTTGTTGGATTCACCATATTATCATCAGCAATATTTGTTGCTAGATTCTCCAAATTTCTATCAAAAAATGTGTTTGTTGGATTCACCAAATCTTCATCCACTCGTGGTTGATCACAATGGGATTCAAAAAACGTTTCATCTAGATGTGGATCTTGTGATATAGATCTACCTTCTTCTTCAACTACATTACTCCCCCTTACAAAAAAATTCCTATTAAGGGTATCCCAGGCTTCCTTTGCTATCTTTCCTTCATTCATTCCAGTTATTTATTCTCATCATTAAAACAAAAAATTAAATCATATCTTGTTGCTACTTCAACTTTCTTAGCCTGTTGGCTATTCCCATATGTTGAGTGTTGACATAATGTGGCACAACAAACAAATGGAAATGCAGACATAGATGACCTACAATAAAAATGCCTCTAATTCTTGACTTCCATAAACAAAGGAGTCTACAAATTTTCAAAACGGAAACACTTTCACAAAATCTTTTACAAAAAAAATTAGAACGACAAGTGTCAGTTGGAAAAATGCCCTTTTTTAAATCTCTTTTTCAAAGACTAAACTCCATATTAAAAATGACTTAAATAAGGTTAGATTGGAACATCATTAATAAATTACTGGAGTGAAACTCGACTACACTGGACTAATTGAAACTGCACTAGGACACTTTATTGATGGTTTTGACAACTAACAGGTGGTTGGAATTAGATTCTTCAACACTCTCCCTTAATTAAAACCACATAAACATTTAATTAAGATGAATGGTGGTCTATGTCTCATCTAGGCTTACAATTTAAAATTTTCAATTCAACTATATTTACTTTTCTTCTTCTCTTCTTCAAGATCTTGTAGACCCTAAATTGTTTCAGGTTTTTCTTCTTGTTGTATGCTTCAAATTTTAGTTTCTTCCTTTGTCGATGCATGTCTTCCATAGTTCCAGTTTGTCTAAGTATGTCTTGTACTTCTTAAAAACTTATCTTGTATGTGGAATGCTACCACATGTAATCCTTTTTTGTGTTCTTTTCATCATCAATCTACTGCAACATAAGACAATAATAGAACTTCATCTCTTAAGGACTCCAATCCCTAAAAGTTTCATTAATTTGTTCATCATTCAAGCTATCTTCAAGGTTTATTTTTGCAGTTTCTATGTAGAATTTATCAAGGCATGGTGTTGCAAGCCATGCTTCAAGGAAATTTAACTCTTCTTCGTAATCGTCTTCTATACCTGCAGACTGGAAATCAATGTTAGAATTAAAAATATTTGCAGAACCATATTGGTTCTTTTCCTTATACTTTGCAATGAGAGATTTTTCCTGTTGCATTTAATTCTCTACCTCTGCCTCTGTTTTTATTTTCTCTTTATGGGATTCCTTATTTTCTTGTTCCTCTATGTTTGTCTCTATTTCTTTGAATTAGTTACTAACCTATGCTCATACAAACAAGTTGTCTTCCACTTGGTTTTTAGACACAAGTCGGATTATCTCACCAAGTAGTATCATGTCAATATCATGTTTTTGTTGCATAATATGCAACCATTCATCATTAGACAAAAAATTTCATCAAAGTCTACATCAACAATACTAATTACTCGATTCACCATAGCATTGACTGCTCTAATATCAGCTTCGTTGTCATCAACAAGATTTGTGGTTGGATTCACCAAAATTTCATCAACAAGATCTGTTGCTAGATTCACCATATTGTCATGAATAAGCTCTCTTGTTGGATTCACCAAATTTTGATCAAAAAACTTGGTTTTTGGATTCACCAAATCTTCATCCACTTGTGGCTAAGAACAATGGGATTTAAAACATGTTTCAACTCACTATAGACTTGCTATTATAGATCCATCTTCCTCTTTAACTGTATTTCTCCCCCTTACATGAAAGTTTCTCTTAAGGGTATCCCAGGCTTCCTTTTTTGTCTTTTCTTCATTCATTCTAGTTGTTTCTTCTCATCATAAAAAAGGTCAAACATCTATTCTTGCTACTTCGACTTTCTTAGCCTCTTGGATATTCCCATATGTTGAGAGCTGATAGAATGTGGCTCAACAAACAAATCGACTTGTAGACATAGATGACTTATAATAAAAATCCCTCTAATTCTTGGCTTCCACAAATAAATGAGTCTACAAATTTTCATAAAGACAATGCTTTCACAAAAGCTTTTACAAAACAAAATTAGAATGACAAGAGCTAATTACAACAATGCCATTTTTTTAATCTCTTTTTCAAAGACTTTTGAAAATAACCTCCTCTTTTCAATAAAAAATGTAGCAGTCCATTATTTTTGTAATTCAAGTTCTTGTCGAAAAGAAATTTTGAATAAGAAACTTTTTCTTTTTAAATGAGAAGCATACATGAATATTATAAGAGAAGTCCTTTAAAAAACCAATCAACGAAGCCGATTTTAAAAGACTTGATGATCTTTTTAATACAACATGCCTTCAAAATATTTTAGCAAAAACACTTCTTTTCCTAAAAAAATAAAGGAACCCTTTTAAAAAATTTGGTTTCATTTGAAGGCTTAAAATAACTTCGTGAAGCTCTGGTACCTCATGACTTATACCATAGATCATTGTTTGACCTGTTGTGGTTTGTGCAACAAACTTTGTTTTTCGTTTTTTGGAGAAAATAATAAGAGTATTTCAAATAACTTATCTTACGATACATTTATAAAAATATTTCGCTCCCTTTAAAATTCCTCTTCGTCGTTTGTGTAGTTTCAATGGTTTTTTATGCACAATTTTGCGCACTCCTTTAATGCATGAGGTGCATCAATTTTAAAAAATCGATAAATTGGTAAGTTTGTTATTTCTTGTGCAGTTTCTTTTTGGGTTAGGTGCAAAAGCTAGGCACTGAGCTCTATTGATAGTTGTATAGTTGATGCACTTACTCTTCTTCACATGTGAAAAATTCACAATTTTCTCCTCAGCCTCTCATAACCATTTCTTCTTCTTCTTGAGCCCAAAAAAATATTAAGGTGTTGTTCTCTCTAGAGTCTTATGCGACCTAGTATCTTCTCTCTACTTCTCTCAAAGAGTCTTATGCACCCTATTCTCCGATACAATGAAAAATAGTGAAAACTATGGAGAAAACTGTTTCTCTTCTTAGTATTACAAGCCACTTAAATAATATTACATTGGAAACATCAATAATAAATGACATGAATGAAACCCAACTAAACTGGACTAACTCAAACTATACTAGGACACTTGGATGGATGGTTTGGATACCTAGCAAGTGGTTGGAATTAGATTCTCCAACATTACAGATGATAACTAAAAATTGTTTAACTCGGATTCAAGTAATTAAAGTAATTCAAGAATATTTTTATAAACGTTAAATTTTGTTGTAATTAAGAATCTTTATCATTGCATCGATGTGTAATATACTATGGAATTTTCATACAAGTCGTGAAATTCAGAAACTTACATGATGCCCATATAAAATAGGCCTGTGATTATTGAACAATGACTTTCATGATAGGTTGAGCTATTGTAATCAACATTTGCGTAATCTTTTCTTTTTCATCTATTGTAAGTTATACAATGATCACAAGAAACATTATTGTTATGCTAGTAATATCATATAAATAATTCCTGAGTTGGGAACCATCGTCCTCATAAATTAAGGTTGGGTATTATGATCTGAAATTGTGTTTTGTAGGTGAACACATGTATTCCACACTTGTTACACAACTAATGGATACTATGAATTTTAATCCTCTTAGTATGATTATGGCATAAAATGATGCTTTAAAATGATGTGAAATACTGGGTCTATACTTTTGTATTAATAGTTTCCACCTTCTGATAATGTAATAATTTCACATTTTTAAGGGCTTTACTTTGTAACCAATTATAACATAAGATCTTTTGGGTTCAAGTTCATGTCACTGTCTAAGTGATAAGCTACTCAGAGATATATGGAAGTCACATCTCTTTTTTTTTTATTGGTTAAGTATTTATCATCATCTACAGCAAGGACCAAGCACAAAGATACAAAATAACATTGAAATATTAAACAGATTTTGATTATGATTGCACATAACAAATATTTTAGCTTTTTTTTAAATCTCAAGCTACGATCCAAAACTAGATGAATGAAGAGTTAACAGGAAAAATACTAGGAAAACAATTTAAAATGGTCACCTTATATTATTGGTTTATTAGATAATTGTCAAACATGTAGACAGATCCATGAATAAGCTCCACATTTGAAAAATGATTACATTCACGATGAGAAATTGATTTGTACAAGTGTAAGGTAGGTCCGAGATATAACCATCTTGATAACTTATTACAATAAATTGAAAACTAACAATTAATTATTATTTTACAAACATAATCCTGAAGGATTAGTTATCCCCCCTTAATCTGAATGGACATAGCATACAATGAGTAACATTCTAAACTTTTCAAACTTTTCACGTCCCAGTGCCTTTGTAAATATTTGTACAACCTTTTAAGAGGTAGGAAAATGTGTCAGAGGAATAAATTTGGCCTCTACATAATGTCAAATCAAGTGATATTTAGTGTTAATATACTTGCTTCGATCATGAAATTCAGGATTCTTGGCAAACTAAATTGTAGAAGACTTATCAATAGGTAGTGGAGTTGAAGCCTTTTGTTTCTCCTGATTGTCTTCAAGTATTTTGTGAAGCCAAATGATTTCTTTTGTCATACTGTAGCATATTCATATTTAGTGGTAGAATCAATAGGAACAAGTTTCTTGCACAATATCCAACTAATAGTTGTTGATCTAAGATTCATCAAATAACCATAAGTAGAGATCACATTCTCCTTATCCCCATTAAAATCAAAATCTGAATAGATGGTGAGATGAAAATCTGCAACTTTGGAATATTTGATGTCATATGTTTGAGCACTTTTCAAATATGGGAGAAATCTCTTTGTTTCATTCCAATGACCTTCAAATCGCTAATGCATGAAATTGTAAATTATCCCTACAACAAAAGCTATGTGAGGTCGAGTAGTAGTTAGAAAATTCAAACTTCCAACAAGTTTACTGTATTTTGTTTCATTTTCAAATGTACTTCCTTGAATGGATGGAAGTAAGCTTCAATTTTTTCTCCATTGAAGTAGCGACAAGATTAAAATCCTACATTCTAATTCTGTCCAATATACTGTTGAAAATAGCAACAAGAAATGTTAAAAATAGCATTGCTATAGATAACATTTCAGGATATATTCCAATTTTAATTTGTCCTTGAATTAAAATTGAGAATTAAAATTTGAATTTATTCTCACCAGCTGTTTGAAAATTAATTAATTAATTAATTCATCTTGAATTAATTAGTTGGAGAAATCCAAACATGAAGTATTTGTGAAGACATGCAATAGTTATCCCTTTGATTGAGGAAGTAATCCCTCAATTAAGGAGATAAGGATGAGTTGTATTTGAGTTATAATCAGTTATATTAGTTAACTGAGTTAATTCTAGTTAAATTAGTTCCAAATAGTTGGAGGAACTAATTGTGAGTTCAATCAGTTAATGCATGCATGCATGCAACTAGTGTACTGTAGATAACTGAATATTATCTCATAAATAACTCATGCATGTTAGTTCAGACAAAGACCCAATTGAGATTAAAGATGGGGACATTGTACTATCAGTTGGAGGAATTTTCCTATAAAGGAAACTCATCCATGTAGAAGGAACAAGGTTCCTTGAGGATTGCGTAGTTTTGCAGCGTGTGAGATCAGTGTTACACTTGGTAATAGTAGGATCACCCAAGAGAAAAAAACACAAGGAAATAGGAGCTTGGAGGGCAGAGGAGAAGGCTTGTGAGAAGCTTTGATTTCTTGTGAGCATCTAGGATGATTGTATTGAGAGCTGGTTAGCTGTGAGAGCTAAAGCTTTGTGTAATATTGATGTATTTCCACCTTGTATGGTAATATGGATAGCTGGGTTTTTAACTGAGGCTTTCCCCAGAGTATTCTTCTATGTTTCATGTGTGATTGAATCTTCTTCTCTGTTATATGTGTTATGTTTTATCTTGCTCAAAATCGATTAAGCTTCTGCAAGTTTGATTGTAGAAGTAGATTAAGTATTTTGCTTTAGCACATTAGATAATCAGTTTAATCTACAATGAGAATTTCTACATGGTATCGGAGCTAACTGATCTATACAGGAATTTCTACATGGTATCAGAGCAAAGGTAATCAAATCAGAGAACAATATATAAAGAAGGGAAAAGTTCGAAGTTTGAAGTTCTTGATTGCAGGTACAAAATCGATTTCTTATCACATCTCAGACTTCACCAATGGCGTTCAATGGCTTGAGACTGAGTATGCACTAGATGGTAGCTCGAATTACATAGCATGGAAGCGGTATTAGAGGAAAACGGTTTGAAGGACTTCATTGATCAAGAAGTCCTCAAGCTAGTAGTAGCTAATGCCCAAGAATTGGCGAAATGGAAGAAATGTGTGGCGAGAGTGACGAGGATTCTTCTAGAGGGAGTTAGAGACCATATTGTCTCGAGTCTCCATGGGAAGGAGACTTTGTTTTCAATGTGGAAGACATTGAAGGACCTATATCAGAACAATAGCGACCAGAGAAAGCTGGTGCTAAAGGACAAGCTTCGAAAAATCAAGTGTGAAAAGTGCGACATGATTTCTACATATTTGAACAAGCTCACCACCTGCATAGATGAGCTTGGAAGTGTAGGAATCATGATATTCGATGATGATATGGTGAGCCTTGCTCTCCTCGGTCTTCCTAAGAGCTGGCATAGCTACCAGGACTTAGTGAATGGAAGAGAGAAACTGCCAGATTGGGAACAACAATGGTTGGATTTCATGTTGGAGGAGATCAAGAGAAGTACACAAGATGGTTCTTCATCTAAGGAGGATGAAGAAAATCTGGCCTTACCGAGTAAGGCAAGGAATGGGAAGGAGAAGGATTCTCATCCCAAATCGATTTCTTCTCATGGAGGGAAGAATGGTGACAAATCTAAAGTGAGATTCTTTAATTATCATGAGATGGGTCGTTATGAGACTATTTGCCCATCGAAGAAGTCCAAGAAGGGATCCTTTGAAGGATCTGAAGGTGAGGCATTGGCCTCTCAATTTGAGATGGACTTCACCCTCATCGCATGCATGGTTTCATCAATGATGGTTTGTGGTTGGTTTCTTGAAAGTGGAGCCTCTTTCCACATGACTGACGATAAAAGTTTACTCAGTACCTTGGAGGAGAAAAACCTCAAGATACTCATAGAGATGGGTGATGAAGAAAGGTATATTGTTTCAGAAGTGGGAACTGTTGCTTTTCAGAAGGAGCATGGAGTTTCTATCACCTTGACTGATGTAAAGTATGTGCCTGGATTGAGGAAAAACTTGGTATTGATCGCAATGTTGGAGGACAAAGGCTACGCTGTTGTCTTTAGTAAGGGAAAGGTTTTCCTTAGACACATCACCACGGGATAGGTGAAACAGATCAGCTCACGAGTGTAGAACCTATATGCTCTTGAGGTTCAAGATGCATGCATAGCTTTAAGGAGAAGGGCCAATATCAGAGACTTGGTGGTTGAGAGGGAGAGTAAGTTACCTCTCAACATGCAATCCTAGAAGAAGTCTTAAACAATTGTGGAGGAGCCACAATTTGAGATGTTGAGAGGAGACCGAGTGGAGGCATCTATTCATGGAGTGATAGTCCCATGAAGGCTGAAATAGGGGAAGGATCCTTGAGGTACCCAGCCTCTTTGATTAGACCTTGCTACGGGAGCCTCAGCGGGGAGTAGCAGGACTAGCTGAGTGGGTAGAGATAGATGTGGATGGAGTGACAGAGGGATCTTCAATATCAGAGGGTGCTTCTAACCCAATAGGGAGGTTAGTTGGGAGATTAGTTACTTACTTCTCAGTAACTAAGTTGCAGTGCAACATTGGGCAGCATGATGCAACATGATGAGAGGAGGTGCAGTGTGGATGCAGTGCCGAGAGATAGGACCAGCATCAACATAGATGCAGTAGGAGGAATTAGTGTGATTGATGTAGTCAGAGATCAAAGTGACAGAGGCTAGAGCAGTCAGATACTGAAGAGAATAGAGGTGCAGAGTTTTTCAGTTGAAAGAGGCAATATTAGTCAAAGACTTTGATGACAGAGGCATCATTTTGACTCAGGTTGGACATTTTTTTTGTTTCTAGAGTTGCTGGAGAAATAAAACTTGAGAGAAGTGTTTCATGTAGAACATTCCAAAGGTTTAGGATTGGGATTGAGCTGAATTCCTTTCTTGTTGAGAGGGAGTGTTGAAAATAGCAACAAGAAATGCTAAAAATAACATTGCTATAGATAGCATTTTGGGATATATTCCAATTTTAATTTGTCCTTGAATGAAAATTGAGAATTAAAATTCAAATTTAGTCTCACCAGTTGTTTGAAAAATAATTAATTAATTCATCTTTAGTTAGTTAGTTGGAGAAATTCAAACATGAATTCTTTGTGAAGACAAGAACAGTTATCCATTTGATTGAGGAAGTTATCGCTTAATTAAGGAGATAAGGATGAGTTTTATTTGAGTTGTAATTAGTTAGCTCAACTAACTGAGTTAAGTCCAGTTAAATTAGTTCCAAACAGTTGGAGGAACTAATTGTGAGTTCAATCAGTTAATGCATACATGCATGCAACTAGTGTACTCCATATAACTGGATATTCTCTCATAAATAACTCATGCATTTTAGTTCAAACAAAGCCCCAACTGAGATTAAAGATAGGGACATTGTACTATCAGTTGGAGGAATTCTCCTATAAAGGAAACTCATCCATGCAGAAGGAACAAGGTTCTTTGAGGATTGTGCAGTTTTACAGGGTGTGAGATCAGTGTGAGTGATCAATGTTACACTTGGTAACAGTAGGATCACCTGGGAGAAACATCACAAGGAAATAGGAGCTTGGAGGGCAAAGGAGAAGGCTTGTGAGAAGCTTTAAATGCCGGTGAGCATCCATGAGGATTGTACTGAGAGCTAGTTAGCTATGACAGCTAAAGATTTGTGTAATCTTGATGTATTTCCACCTTCTATGGTAATAAAAATAGTGGGGTTTTTAGCTGAGGCTTTCCCTAGAGTATTCTTATGTGTTTCATGTGTGATTGAATCTTCTTCTCTATTATATGTGTTATGTGTGATCTTTCTCAAAATAGACTAAGATTCCACAAGTTTGATTGTAGAAGTATATAGAGTATTTTGCTTTAGTACATTGCATAATCAGTTTAATCTACAATGAGAATTTCTACATATACTTCTAAAGAAAAATTAAAATATATTTCGGTTTTTTATCAATTTTAATTCGTAAATAATAATGCAACAAACCCAAAGTTGTCATGTAAAAAAAAAATTATAATTCTCTTTCAACAAACACTATATTATCATCATTATTTCCTATGATCATCAAATCATCTACATATACAACTTGATATACCATTGATTTTCCAATAGTCTTAACAAAAATAGTTGTATCATAGAAATCAAATAACCTGTAATTCAGTAGGAGAAGGTGTTCAATTAATTTTTCATACCATGTGCGAGATGCTTGTTTTAGCCAATACAAAGCCTTCACAAACTTATAGAGTTTTTTATCTTTTCCTTTCATAGAAAAACCTTCCAACTGAAATATATAAACATCCTCCAAATCGTCATTCAAAAAAGTTGTTTTTACATCCATATTATGTATCTTCCAACTATTTTGAGCTGTAAGAGAAAGTAAATTTCTAATTCTGCCCCGTTTTGTTGTAGTAGTAAATGTCTCTATGTAGTCAGCACCTTCCTTCTGAGCATATCATTTTTCTACAATCCTTGTGTTGCATATATCAAGAAAATTGCATGCTTTGTACTTGATCTTATACACCAATTTACAACCCATAGATTTGACGCCAACAAGATGATTCACTAACCTCCAAGTTCAATTCTTAATAAGTGTATCATACCACTTTTCATTGAATCCTTTCATTCATCACAGTTAACAACTTCTTCAAAATAACTTGGTTCAATAATTGTAGAATAATTAAACTCACAATCATGAGAGATGGTACCTGAACTTGAAGTAACATCACCTATAGAGGAATTTCTTATTTCAAAGTCATCATACTTTCTTTGAAATCTGAACATCTATGGATATTCATAATGGTTGTTGAAATGACCGTCATGATTGCTCATATTGAAAAATAGGCTCAAGTACAGGATCTTCAAGAGCAATTTCTAACCCTGTAGAAATAACACTATCTGGCAAATTTTCTTTAGTAGTGACATTCTCATCGTTCTCATGAGTTAAAGATGGAAAAATCATAGACTCATCTAGAATGGGAACCCCTCCTTCAGTATGTGGAACATCATTATCAGATTCAAAATAAAAGTTTTTGGACGCAAATTTCTCCAAATCAGTCTATCAAGAGTGGAATTATCTCTACATATATATATTATATATGTAATTTTTAATCATTTAAATTATATTTTTGGATATTTAAATGGATAAAATGTAATTTTAACAGGCATTGGTTAATTTCAGCTAAATTTGACCAAAATCTATACCTGGAAATAGGTGGAAACTTAAAATTGTAAAATTACGTGAAATGTTTGAATTATACATATATGAATAGTTGGCATTTAAATATTTTATCTATGAGTCACATTGTCTATATTAATTTTTATTCTTTTATTGATAATTTTTTGAATATAGGTTTAATTTTACTTAGCGAAATATTTTATTGATGATCCAGAATGATTTCTTTAGTCAATACTTTTACTTATCACATATCAATTTTATATTAAAATTGAATGAATTACACATTTTCGTCTTCTTAGAAAGTAGCTAAATTATCTTACTTTTAATTACTTCATATTTCTTAACATTGGAATATTTTAATATGGTATAGCATATGTGTCTATTTATTTATTTATTTTCTCTCTTCACATACAGATATAGGAATTTGATATTGAATATGTTCATGAAAACAATGTTACTTAACATAGACATTGAAATATTTTATTTATGGCTCTCGGAGTCAAAGTGATTTTTTTTAATATCTCCTTCATAGTATGTTTCAATATTAGTAACCAACCCAAATATAACAAGCTCAATGAGAGTTATCTTACTGATATTTTATAGAGTATATTTTTTTAAAGTTGATCATGGATGGAATCACACATCACCCTCATATTGGGCTATAGAATACCCTCATCCCTCTTGGTGCATAGATCCATCTTAAATACGGATCAAATATCTTAATATAGAAACCTCTTTTAAAGTGCAAAATTTGAAGAAAGATTAATAAATTTAATCTATGATTTATAAATTTATGGTTTATATATATATATATATATATATATATATATATATATATATATATATATATATATATATTAAATTTGAATACTTGGATACAAAGTAATTCTAACAAATATTTGCTAATTTAAATAAAAAATGACAAAAAAAATATATTTGCAAGTAGGTGGAAACTTAAAAGACTAAGAGTATATGAAATGCATGAAAATGTTTTAACTATATGATTTTATTTGTATAATTTCTTTACATAATATAACATCTATGAATATTTGGCATCTAAATAGTTTATTTAACATGGGAATTAAAATATTTCATTGATGGCTCATTATCTATGTTATTTTTTACTATGATATAGGATATGTATATGCTTATTTATTTATTTTCTATCTTTATATACATATGTACTAAATTAATATTGAAATATATTGATGAAAATGATATGATTTATCATAGACATTGAAATATTTTATTTATGGCTTCCAAAGTATTATAACTAACCTAATATGTCTATCCATTTCTATTTTTTTTTGTAGCGGATACTATTATATTTTATTTTAATCAGGGATATGCCAAGCAACCAAAGATCAAATATCTATAATGGAATATATGCATCTCAATAAATTTAATCTATGATATATCAATCCATGGTTGAAATAGAAATATATATCTATATATATATGTATATCTATATATGTGTGTGTGTGTATATATATATATATATATATATATATATATATATATATATATATATATATATATATATACATATACATATATGAATGTTTCAATGGATACAATGCAATTTCAACAAATATTTGCTACTTTCAGTCAAAAGTTACCAAAAAAAAATATACTTGAGTAGGTGGGAACATAAAATAGTAAGATTACTTGAAATGATTTAAAATATTTTTTGCATAAAAAATTATGTTTTAATTGCTTTATATAATATACACATTTATGAATTGTTAGTATTGAAATATTTTATTTGTGACCCACATTATCTACAGTTAAAATTTCTTTTTGTCACTGATATATTTTTAAATACATGTTTAATTTTCTTTAATAGAAATTTAATTATTTTAATTAGTATTTTTAAATGTCATGTATAAATTTTATATTAAGAATCAAATGAATTACACATCTTTTTCTTATTAGAAGGTAGTTAAATTTTCTTACTTTAAATGAGTTGTTTTTTCTTAGCATTGAAATATTTTACTATGGCCTAACATATACGTGTGTATCTATTAATTTATTCTCTCTCTTTATATACTTATACAAACAAGTTCACATTGAAATATATTAGTGAAATTGAAATATTTTAATGAAAATAATGTTACTTAATATAGCATTGAAATATTTTATTTATAACGAGTGAAAGTGAATTTTGTTTATAAAGTCTTCTTCTTACTAGGTTTTAATATTAGCAAGAATCCCAATTAGAACAAACACATAGAATGTGGAATTATTAATGTTTTATAATGTTGTTAACTATCACTAATCAAATATGTCTATTCATTTCTATTTTTATTATAGCATATATTGGTTTTTTTAATCTAAAATATACGTTATTTTTACTTTTGAGAGCTGTAATAATTATTTTTTAAAAATATAATAATATTCTTCCATTTAAAATATATAATAACTAAAAGTTCGACAAAGGGTGGAATTACACATGACCGTAATACTAAACGGTAAAATGTGTCTCTCAATACAACTAAAGTGTCATGAGATATCTTTATCCTTATCCAAGGATAAAAATGGTAATCTTTAGATTAAGGAAACAACATTTACTTCGTAAATTCTGAAAAGATTTCCACGACAAAGATAGTAAAGATTTGTTTATATTGTTCTATATTATTGATAATGGCCGAAAACGATCTCTTATTTTGGAGACAAGACGGTTTTCTATTTATAAGTTAATTCTCTTACTTTCGGTTGTCATACTCTCATAAGATTGAAAATGAGGTAAGGTGTTTATTTTCAACATAAGCTTTTTTGTTTTTGTTTTTCATATTCCCCAAAGCGTGAGTAGCTTTGGAGGTAGGTTGTTTATTTTTAAGGGGTTTTTTTGTTAACTAATTTTTTGGATTATGTTTGTAAAATAGTAATTAGTTGATAGTTTTTATTTTCTATTAATAAGTTATTGACATAGTTTTATCTCGAAATGTACAAGTTTCATGAAATAGAAAAATTTTAAAAATAATAGAAAAAATGTCAAATTTTATAGATGTGGAAAAGCAGGACATGTATTAATTGTGGACCTCCTTGGGATAATATCAGTGAAAGGAGAGAGTAGTTTAACGAAAGGAAAGAACAACCACCATTAGATAAAGTAAAATCATCTGAAACTACTCCGTATATTGTTACCCATTGCAATTTTAATATTAATAATGTTTTAGTACAAAACTTTCTTCTTGGAAAGAGAGTCGGATTTTGGATTGAGGTGACACATGCAATATGAATTTTAAGAGATATTTTCTTTATACATTAAGTGACTAAGTTGATCAAGTAGTATATATTGCTGACAAATCTCAAATTAAGCCTTCAAGAATTGTATCCATTTGTTTGAAGATATAAAATCCTATAGATTATGTTCTATAGGATCTCCTGTACATTCCACATTTTCAAATAAATATAACCTCTCATACATATTCAAGAACAAGGGGATTCCATACATATCTTTGATGGCATCATTGAGATAACTAAAGCATAGGTACACTTTTAAAACTAAATGGTACATCATTTACTATAAATCCTCATGATAGTTCTACTCTTTTAGCACAACGAAGTTGTTAGAAAATTATATATTATGGAGCAATGGAACACATAAAATATTGCAGAAATATAAACACAGAGAGCACATAAAACACGAGAGACACAAATATACGTGGTTCACCCTGTTTGGGCTACGTCCACCCTGAACAGCCAGTCCTTCCTTTCTATTATCCAACAAAATGAAGAGACACAACCTACAGAAGATCCGCTGTAATATCCTTTGTTTTTTCTCACAGTCTCACCTCTCTATTTCCTGCTCACGGAATACACATCTATCACACAGCGTCAAATACAATGCCCTCATACAAAGAGAGGGGTTGCCTTCTAGGGCAAAAAACCCTAAACTAAACATAAATTCTACCGTCAGATCACCCGCCTAATGAACGACCCAGATTGACTAGAAATTACTATACTTTTACAAGGCAATTTTACAGTTGTTTTTAGCTTCGGAGGCGCTTCCCCCGAAACCCCTCGCCAGGGGGGGGGCTCCCAAAGGTCGCAACTGCCCCCCCTGGACCCCCCCTACAGCGAATATTTTACGGGCGGCGTTGCCGCCCCCATTTCGAACTGGGGTCCAATGTGGCAATACCTTTGAATATAGAAGATAATCAGGCTCCACACCCAATAGAAGTGATACACTATCTTCTAGTTTAAAGTGGCATGCTTGTTTTGGCCATATTAACTATGAAAATATCTTAATTATGAGACAACAAGGTATAAAAGGATTTCCTACAATTTCAAGAAATCTTACACAATGTGATGTTTGCATTTTAGGGAAATATTCAAAGAGACATTTTCATAATTCTTCTTCTAGAGCTTCAAGAAAAATAGGTATCATACATTCATACTTATATAGTCCTATGCATGTTGCATTTGCCAATGGTAATAAATATATGGTCATATTTATTGATGATTATTCGAGAATATGTTGGGTGTATTTGTTGAAACATAAGTCAGAAGTATTTGAAAATTTTGAAACTTTTCATTCGATAATAAAAAATCAAACTCAATTGAACATTGACATTCTCAGGAATGATAATGGTGGTGAATATACTTCTAATGATTTTTAACAATATTCGAAGGACAATGGCATCAAACATCGGACTGCAATACTTTACAATCCACAACAGAATGGTGTTGCATAATGTATGAATATGACATTGCTTAATATGGTTAGATCCATGATGTTTTTAAATAATGCTAAGTTTATGTTTTAGGGAGAAGTATTTCTTTGTGCATCTTATATTTGCAATCATTTTTCTTCCTTGGTTATCAATAATAAGTCTCCTTATGAAGTTTTGTATAATTGTATCCCTTTTGTCCAAAGTTTTAAAGTTTTTGGTTCTGTATGCTACACATTGATTCCTAAACATCAACACAACAATGTAGGTGCTAGAAGTTGAAAATGTATTTTCTTGAGATACTTTACTACTTCCAAAGCTTACAAGTTGCATAATGACGAGAACAAGAAATTTATTATTTCCAAAAATGTTACTTTTATTGAACTATATATATATATATATATATATATATATATATATATATATATATATATATAATTCTCCAATTAAATTTATTAAAGTATAAAATTTGAAAATGTATTAATTTTACTTTACTCTTTCTATATAAAATAAATTGTGGCTATATAATCGTATGGACATAAAATCTAAAAAACAACCTTAAAAGTTTAGAATTTCAATAAAATTATATTTAAAAACAACCTTTAACAGTTTAAAAGTTTAATATGGCTTTGTATTTATTTGGAGTATAGAATGTTTCTATAAACGGAATCGGTTCAACATTAATTCGAAATATGCTTTAGAGGATATAAAGTCGTTGATCGAGGATGAAGCGTCTTTTAACTTGGCTCTCCTAGGAGGATTATCTTGCTAAAAATTATTCATTTAGAATGTGATCCCATTTTGGTTGATAGTTTAGTGGTATCTATGTTTTGATCTGCTCGTTCTGCATGCTATCATATTTTTTTGATCGCAATTTACTGAAGAGATTATACATAAATTTCCAATCATCCTTAGGAAATATGTGCAAGGAGAAATAAGCACCATATTTCAAGGTATATAACGTAAGTCAATTTATCCTTCGGTGCATTTTTTTGGGTCCCTATAATACTAGTGATTACCCCATTACTATTGTAGTTATACCCCTTATTTATATTGTTGTGCCCCTATTACCCCCATATTGTTATTTCTGTGCCCCATAGAATCCCTCTATTGTTATTTTTGTGGCTTTATATTATTATTGTTAGGTCGGCTGGATTATATTGTGACTGCTTAGACTCGTATATATAGAAAGGAGGTTTTTTCATTTGTATCATCCAAGAGTTGTTCATTTATGTAATGTAAAGGAGGTTTCCCCCTTGAAGAGGCTGAATTCTAAGGCGTTGATCTTTCTTTTCTATCTTTTCTTGAGCTGGTTTCATAACATTTGGTATCAGAGCTTTGGATTCTAGGGTTTCGCTGCTCCAAACAGGTCATCGTGGAATTTTCGCTATAACTTTTTTCTGTGACGTTTCAGAAGTCACAACAAAAACCCATTTGAGAAGCAATCGCGCTGAACCTTGGGTCCAAATTTCAAATCTTTGCATGCGATATTTGCGGAGATATGCTCTGATGAAGTTGGTATTTTTGCAGACTCTTGAATTACATTCAAAACAGGTGACCTAGGGAAAATCGTCATAAATCTCTCTCTAGGGATCGGATTGAAATTTCGTCAGAAGGTACAGAAAGAGGACGAACTTTAGTTTCTTGTATATCTGTTTCATAACCAAAGGTCAAAAATTGTACACGTGGCACTTCATAGAAGTGCACTCTTCTGGAAAGGTCTATAATCAGGTCATCTTGGGAGATTGTGCATAACTCTTTCTTGGAGAATCGAATTTGGATCAGACTTGTGGCATTGGAAAGAGGACACAAAGAGCTACTACAGGTCACAATTTCAGAACTAGATGATTGGAAAGTACATAGATACATCAGAGGCAATATCAAGCTCCTATCAAAATGAAAAAATGTGTGTAGATTTTTTTAAATTTTTTCTTAAACTTGGTTTGAAAATTTATTTTGAAGGAATTCAAATGGCATAGTAGAGCATTATTATTGGTAATTGATGCCTCGAGGAAAGAAAATGAAAACACCTTGTAAGGAACCTGAAAGCTCTAGCATGACTCATGAAGAAGAGGAAGAAATGCAACATGATATATCAAAATTACAAGACCAAGTGCAACAACTGTCCCTTGCACAAAAAGGAACAGAATCTAAGATGGATGGTTTAAAGAAAGATGTAGAAGCTAATACGGATGGTTTAAAGAAAGGTGTAGAAGCTAAGATGGACTGTTTAAAGAAAGGCGTAGAAGCTAATATGGATGGCATGGAAGCTAATGTGAATGGCATTGACGCTAAAATTCATGGCATGGATGATAAGATGGAAGAATTGAAGATAAATATGAATAAGTTGCTACAAGAAATGGTTACTAAGGGTGAAAGAGTACTAAAGGAAACTCATGATGAGAACAAAAGAAATGTTAATCATGATTCCATAGACTCTAATGTTGGATCGAAGACTCACCATGTTCAAAAAATCGATATGAGGAAGTTTGATGGCAAGGATCCCGCCACATGGATATTACAGATGGAGCAATTCTTCGATCTCAATAATGTGCAAAACACACAAAAGGTACGTATGGCAACTTTATATTTGGAACCAAATCAGTTTGTATGGTATCAATGGCTTTTTTCTCGTAAACAATTTATCACTTGGGCAATTTTTACGGAAGAATTGATAGCACATTATGAGGATACAAAAAGCAACACTTTTTTTAGCCAATTGATAAGTCTCAAACAAAAGGGTTCAATAATGGAGCACATTGAGGAGTTCCAAAAATTGAACATAAGGGTAAAAGATATTCCAGAGGAGCATAGGATTGATGTGTTCATAGGGTCTTTAAAGGATAATATCCAACATGATGTGCACCTTTGGGAACCTGATTCATTAGAGAAGGCATTCAGGTTAGCAAGAAAAATGGAAAGCAAAATTATGGCAACTAGGAAGCATACCATTCACAACTATAAAGACGGAAGTGTTGTTGCCCATAGTCTTCCACAACCTACAAGGTTGACACCACAACAATTGGAAGAAAAAAGAGCAAAAGGGCTTTGTTACATTGTGATAGCAAATACACAAAAGGTCATAAGTGTGCTGAGAAGAAATTATTCTACATAGATTGTGAAGAGGAAGAAGAAAAGGAGCAAGAAAGGTCAAAAGAAGAGGATATATTCCAGGAACAAAGCCTAGATGAAGAACAAATAAATCCGACCATATCTTGTAATGCATTGGCTGGAATTACCACTCCTCAAACCATCAAGATAGAAGGACAAATCAAGAAGAAAAAGGTAATAGTGTTGATTGATTCAGGAAGCACCCACAATTTTATTCATTGTAGGGTAGCAAAAGAATTGAATTGCTTCCTATATCCAGCACCAGAGTGTCAAGTGATGATTGCAAATGGAGGAACAATAAATTGTTCTGGAAAGTGCCATAATATCAAGCTATCCATGGGAGAATATGTATTGACTAGCCCAATGCTTTCCATTCCAATGGGAGGTGCTGATGTTGTACTAGGAGTCCAATGGCTACAATCCTTGGGTACAATAGCTTTTAATTTTCAAGAACTTTTCATGAAATTTTCTGTGGAAGGAAAGGAAGTTGAATTAAGGGGTATTGCAGGGAAACCAGGAAAGATAATCAGCTCTAATGGCATGACAAAGCTTCTAAAAAAGGAGCAAAGAGGTGTAATTGCACAATTATTTTCGCTAGATGTTTCCACATTGGAATCATCTATTTCTCCAGATCTCCAAAAAGTCCTGGACAATCATTCCAAGGTATTTGAGACTCCCAAAGGTCTCCCACCTATGCGTGATCATGATCATGCTATTCATCTGATTCCAGGAAGTGTTCCTCCAAACATCAGGCCGTACAGATATCCCTATGTCCAAAAAAGTGAAATTGAACGTATGGTTGCAGAAATGCTAGAGGCTGGTATAATTCAACCGAGTCAAAGTTCTTTCTCAGCTCCAGTAGTATTGGTGCACAAGAAGGATGGATCATGGCGCATGTGTCCAGATTATAGGGAGCTCAACAAGCTCACTATTAAAGATAAGTTCCCCATTCCTGTCATTGATGAATTATTGGATGAATTGCATGGATCAATTTACTTCACCAAGTTGGATCTTCGTTCGGGATATCATCAAATCAGAATGAAGATTGAAGACATTCCGAAAATAGCATTTAGAACTCATGAGGGTCATTATGAATTTTTGGTCATGCCTTTTGGCCTTACCAATGCACCTTCAACATTTCAAGGTTTGATGAATTCAATTTTCAAACCATTCCTTAGAAAATTTGTGTTAGTATTTTTTGATGATATACTAATCTACAACAAGTCTTGGAAGGATCATGTTGAACATGTTGACAGGGTGCTACAACTATTGGAGGAGAAACAATTATATGCAAAAAGATCCAAATGTTTCTTTGGAGTCCAGGAGGTGGAATATTTGGGTCATATTGTATCTCATGAAGGAGTTAAGGTAGACCCTAAAAAAATTAAAGCCATTAAGGAATGGAAAATCCCCACATCCATAAAGCATCTGCGAGGATTTCTTGGGTTGACAGGGTATTATCGCAAGTTTGTTAAGAATTATGGGAGAATAGCAGCACCTCTAACAACATTATTGAAGAAAGATTCATTTTCATGGACTCCGGAAGCAACAAAGGCCTTTAAACATCTTAAAGAGGCAATGTGCCAAGCACCGGTCTTAGCTACACCGGACTTCACAAAAACCTTTATTGTGGAATGTGATGCTTCAGGAAATGGAATTGGTGCTGTTCTAATGCAAGATGAAAGACCCATTGCTTTTGAAAGTCGTCCAATCAAGGGAAAGTTTTTAAGCAAAGCTATTTATGAGAAGGAAATGTTGGCAATACTCCATGCACTTAAGAAATGGCGACCCTACCTAATGGGAAGACACTTCAAGGTAAAAACAGATCATGATAGCCTTAAATACTTTTTAGAACAAAGATTATCCTCTGAAGAGCAACAAAAGTGGGTCACAAAGATGTTGGGTTATGACTTTGAAATCATCTACAAAAAAGGGAAGCAAAATGTGGTGGCAGATGCACTCTCAAGAAAGGATGAGGATATGGAAGCATTGTTGTGTGCCATTTCTATTATCCAACCAGATTGGATAAACGAAGGAAAGGAGGAATGGAAGAATGACGAAGAAGTGTGGGCACTTATTCGAAATCTACAACAATATTCCAGTACTTCTGATACATTTAGCTGGCAAAATGATTCGTTATGGTACAAATATCACTTATACCTCTGTAATAACTCCCAGCTAAAACAAAAGATTCTTATGGAATTGCACACTTCTCCCTTAGGAGGGCACTCAGGATTTTTAAAAACTTACCACAGGGTTAAGAAGGAATTTTTTTGGGATGGCCTTAAATCAGATATTCAAAAGTTTGTGGCAGAATGTTTGGTTTGCCAACAAAATAAAGTTGAAACAATTAAGACACCAGGTCTATTACAACCTTTATCCATTCCAAGCCAACGTTGGGAGGAGGTTTCAATGGATTTTATCATAGGTTTACCCAAGTCTGAGGGAAAGAGTGTCATCATGGTGGTAGCTGACAGACTTACCAAGTATGCACACTTTTGTGCATTATCACATCCATTTAATGTTGGCATTTTGGCACAGATGTGGCGCTTTGGTACAGGTGTTGTCCTTGATGGCAACTCGGCATTTTGGCACAGATGTGGCGCTTTGGTACAGGTGTTGTCCTTGATGGCAACTCACTTTGGTGACAGATCTCAGTTCAACTGCTCAGAATGAAGGAAATCTTGTATACGCAGGTACACCTTGCCGAAGTCGCGTATACACGCGGTTTATACGTTCCGAAGTCGCGTATGCATATACACGCACTTTTATGCACATAAAAGCGCGTACATGATGGTAAACTTATTTTTGGTCCGTGGTTGTTAGTCCTTGGAATTTGAACCTTTGGTTGTGGACCATGGTATCTCGGCAGAAGAGTTGAACCCAGGTTTTTGGCCTTTGGTATTGGATTATAATGGTTTTGGCCTGTGGTATTGTGCAAGGCCTATAACTATAAAAGAGGAAGGAGATCATGTGAAAAGAAATCATCTGAATTATTGAATATCTGATATTGTGATAGATCTGGAATACGGGAGATTGGGTTATGGTGCAGATCTAGATCTGAATGAAGGTGGAACCTGAGTGCAAGAAGGATA
The DNA here is from genome assembly GCA_031772625.1 of Pinus tabuliformis. NCBI lineage: Eukaryota > Viridiplantae > Streptophyta > Pinopsida > Pinales > Pinaceae > Pinus > Pinus tabuliformis. Next base: position 1,521,775,343 of record CM062820.1, on the reverse strand, counting down.
AGGACTATTAACGGATCTAAATCTCAAGGCTTGAACATTGATCTGTACGCAGGTTCAGTGAATTGAAGGTGCGTATATACGCGTTTTCTGTGAATGAAAGACATGTATACGCAGGTTGGTTGTGGTACAGAAGCGTCTACTCGCAAGTTGATGAACAGTGAAGTAGCGTATATGTCTTGATTTATGTTCTAGCTGCTTCTCTTTTATTGCTGCAGTGTTTTGGGTTCAAGATTGGTGTTTGATTACAGTTACTGTGTTCTAGGTTCAGTGGTCAGAGGAGTGCTTAGTTGTTTCAGCTTTTGGTTGGTGAAAAGGAGTTTGGGTTATGCAGAAATTCTTGATGTTTGATTGATGTTACTTGTGGATCCAGTCTGAAAATTAATGAAACGAGGTCCCTGAAAGCAAAGAGAAGGTTGCAACCTTCTGCAGGTAGAAGCTTGCGTACTAGTATCTCAAGCTAGTACGAGAACTAAGGGGGTTGGAGCTCCCTTCCAGGGAAGCTGGAAAATGAGAGAGAGTTGTAGCTCTCTGCAGGTTGTAGCCTGCGTACTGGTAAAGTCTGCTCCAGTACAGGACATTGTAAAGAGAAGTTTCTAATTAAAAAGAAGATAGAGACGAATTGCAGCAGGGGGTTTTCACCCACATTGGGTTTCCTCCTTATATCTTGTGTTCTTGTGTGTGACTGTCTTCTGCTCCGTTTCACTGTTTCTGGTACTGTTTATGTGCATCTGAGTCACAGATTAATAACTGACATCTAAACGATAATTCATACTATAAGTCTGATTTATATACGCGGGTTTCTTTATCAGTAGTTGCGTATATACGCTGGTTGTATTAACTGAAGTAGCGTATATCATCTGGAATTTAAAAAAGGAAAATATTTGGCTTGATAATACTAATTCACCCCCGCTCTCAGTATTATTTCCAACAATTCGTATCAGAGCAGGTCCTTCAGAGAAGCTTGATCGCTTGAAGGAAGATCATTCATCATGAGCAACTACGAGAGGGAAGCATCAATCAGGCCTCCAATTTTTGATGGGACAAACTTCAGTTATTGGAAGGTAAGAGTTACTGCCTATCTTCAATCTCTTGGTACAGAAGTTTGGGATATAATATATACAGGGTACACTTTTCCTTCAGCTACTCCTACAGATGCGGTCGAGAAGAAGAAATATGAAATAAATGCTAAAGCAGTCAATACTCTGCTAGGATGCTTATCTCAAACAGAATTTGTGAAGGTTATGCAGTATAAATCTGCAAAAGAAATATGGGACAAGATTGTCTTGAGCTACGAAGGAGATGAACAGGTAAAGCGTGCTAAACGTCAAACCTTCAAAATTCAATATGAGAATCTCAGAATGTATAATGATGAAAGTGTGGCTAACTATTTCCTTCGGGTAGATGAGATTGTTAATTTCATGAAAAACTTGGGTGAAGAAATAAAAGAGGCTATTGTGGTTGAAAAAGTTCTAAGATCATTGTCCCCCAAGTTTGAATCTAAAGTGTCTGCAATAGAAGAAAAGGAAAATCTACGAATTCTTACTATGTCTCAGCTACACGAATTATAACTGCTTATGAAATGAGAAAGGGAGGTCCATCAGACAGAAGAGAAGCTGCTTTGAAGGCTTCAGGCAAATGAGATTATTATGAAGCAAGTCACGTGCCAGAAGAAGAAGAAGAAGAATCAAATTTTGTCAGAAATCTTCAAAGGGGTTCTGGAAGGTTCAGAGGTAAGTTACCTTTTAAATGCTTTGCTTGTGGAAGAGTAGGTCATTATGCTGCAAAATGTCCTTATAAGGATAAAGGAAAGGAACCTGCTAGGTGGAACAAGAAACAGAGTGCAAATAAGAAAAGCTACTACACTCATGAAGATAGTGATGGTCTATCAAATAGTGATGAAGATGAACGAGGTAATGACTATAAACTGTTAATGGCATTTGAAGATGATGATTATATGGATGCTGTAGATGTGGATAGCCTTTATGAAGAAATTACTAGACTCAAGAGATGTATAGAAGAAAATAATATGATCATTGATACTCTACAATTTCAAATTGATGAAAAGGAAAAACATCTTGAAAAATTAGAAGGTGAAATTGTTGGTCTTAGAAAAGAGATTGAGAAAACAAAAGCTATTAATCTTAAGTTTGTCAAAGGACCAGAAACTTTGGATGAGATTATCAATGTACAGCGTTCTCCACTAAACAAGACAGGTCTGGGCTATAATGGAGAAACTTCTCAAGCATCCACATCAAAAGTTATCTTGATGCAGCAAGAAGGAATGAGCAAAAGCACAATGGAGACCATCAGGTAAAGCAGGGACGAATTGCAAACATAGACTATCAGGGGAAATCCATCTTAAGAGTGAAAAAAAGCTACAACCAGCCACAGGTTAAATCTTCTCAATTTGGTTCAAGAATGGATGCCAATAGAAATTACAATCATTTGGCCAATAGATTTGATAACCGCAAAAGTTTCTTCAATGGACAATGTTTCTCTTGCCATAACTTTGGTCACAAAGCAGCTCAATGTGTTGCATATAAAACAATCATGACTAGAGAAGCTCAAAAACAAAGAAGTATGATCGGGATTACAAAAAGGACCTATAACAACTTTTCATCTCTTGAAAATGAAGTTGAATGTTATATTTGCAATAACTTTGGTCATGAAGATTCTGAATGCAGGAGTAGGTTTCAGCAGACAAAGGAACAAGCCTCAAGCACCAAAACATGGAGAATAAAGGAACCACAAACAGAAAGATGTGGGATAGAATTTTATGCAGAGGGACAGGAAAATCTATGGTACATTGACAGTGGATGTTCGAAGCATACGACAGGTGATAAAGAAAAACTTGAGTCATATTCTGCTCTAGAAAAGAGAAAGAAAGTTTCTTTTGGAAATGATACTCCTGCAACTATAAAAGGAAAAGGCATTGCTCAGTTAAAAGAAAAGGTCAAGGCTGGAAATGTTTTGTATGTTGATGGATTGAAACATAATCTTCTAAGTGTCAGCCGGATGTGTGATCAAGGAACCGAGGTGATATTTAGAACAAATGGATGTCTTGTTCATGATCTTGATACAGGTAAAACGGTGATCAAAGGTAAAAGAACTCCAAATAATCTATACATATTTGAAGAGGGACAACAACAATTCTATCTAAGCAAGGAAGATGAACACTGGTTATGGCATCGGAGGTTGGGGCATCTAAGCTTTTCACAAATAAGGAAAGCATGTAGATATCAGGCAGTTCGCGATCTTCCAGATATCAAAATTCCAGACAACACCATATGCAAATCATGTCATTTTGGAAATCAAACTAGAACTAACTTTTCAGAGAAGGAAGGATCAGCTAGCATGCCTCTTGAGCTAGTTCATACAGATACATGTGGTACATTCAGGAAAAGGACAACTCGAGGAGAAGAATACTTGATATTATTCATTGAAGATTTCTCCAGGTTTGTCTAGTTAGGACTTATGAAGCACAAAGATGACGCATTCGAAAAATTCAAATCCTTCAAAGCCTTGGTTGAAAATGAATGAGGATACAAAATTAAGTGCCTCAGATCTGACAGAGGTGGGGAGTTTACCTCAAGTGAATTTTTCGATTTCTGTGAAGAACATGGGATAAAAAGAGAATTCTCTACAGCTAGAACTCCTCAGCAAAATGGAGTTGTGGAAAGAATGAACAGAACAATCCAACAAATGGATCGTGCTATGCTTGATGAGTTGGGAACTCCCACAACTTTCTGGGGTGAAGCTGCACATGTTGCGGTTGTTATTCTCAACAAAACAAATGTTTGGGTGAACAGCACTCAAACCCCACATGAGCTCTGGTGTGGTGAGACTCCTTGGGTAAAGCACTTCAAAATCTTTGGGAGCAAATGTTATATTAAGAATACTGATGAGCAACTTGGCAAACTTGAACCTAGAGGAGATGAAGGCATTCTTCTTGGTTATTCTCCACATAGCAAAGCATACAAATGCTATAATAAAAGACTTGGCAGAATTGTTGACAACATTAATGTAGTGGTTGATGAGAAGGGATACATTCCTAGGCAAGTACATCATGAAGACATTGAAGAAGATGAAGGCTACCCTCAAAGACAGAATGATGAAGAAGAAGAACCTCAAGAAGAACCAGAGGAGCAGACAAGAATAGAAGAGAAGACTCCATCTAGATATGTTTAGAAGAATCATCCAGAATCTCAGATTGTGGGGCAGAAAGAAGCAGGTGTACAAACAAGAAGAACAGTTGCAGAAGCTTCAAGATATTTTGCATTTCTCTCTTCCACTGAACCGCAAAATGTAAAAGAAGCATGCAAGGATGAGTATTGGGTCAAGGCAATGGATGAAGAGCTTGAGCAGATCGAAAAGAACAACACTTGGGAGTTGGTTCCTAGACCAAAAGACAAGAATGTCATATGAACAAAATGTATCTTCAAGAAGAAGTTGAATGAAAATGGGGAAGTTATTAGAAACAAGGCCAGGCTTGTTTGCAAAGGATATGCTCAACAGGAAGGAATAGACTTTGAAGAAACTTTTTCTCCTGTTGCTAGACTTGAGGCCATCAAAATGTTCCTTGCCCTCTCTAACTTTCAAAAATTCAAAGTATTTCAAATGGACGTGAAGTCAGCCTTTTTGAATGGAGACTTAGAAGAAGAAGTGTACATTGAGCAACCAGATGGCTTTATCCTTGGAAATGATCCAAATCTTGTATCAAAACTTAAAAAGGCTCTCTATGGGCTTAAACAAGCTCCAAGGGCTTGGTACTATCGGTTGGACAAATACCTTCATCAACAAGGATTTTCAAAAGGATCAGCAGATAGCAATCTATATATAAAAATTGAAAATAACAAATTGCTAATACTTGTTGTGTATGTAGATGATATTATCTTTGGGAGCAATGAAGAAGCTATGAGTCAAAGTTTTGCTTTGATAATGCAGAAAGAATTCGAAATGCCATTACTTGGAGAATTGACATATTTTCTTGGATTGCAAATCCAACAAAATGAAGGCGGTATTTTCTTGTCTCAAACCAAGTACCTCAAGCAGATCTTGAAGAAGTATGGCATGGAAGATTCGAAACCAGTATGTACCCCCATGGTTACGGGATGCAGCCTTAGAGCAAATGATGAATCAGCAGCAGTGCATCAACCAACCTATAGATCCATGATTGGGAGCTTGCTTTATTTAACAGGTAAACGACCAGATATTATGCATGCAGTGGGAATAGTTGGAAGGTTTCAAGCCAACCCAAAGGAAACGCATCTTCAGGCAGTCAAAATAATCTTCAAATACCTTCAAGGAACTCAAAACTATGGCCTATGGTATCCTAGAGATACAGATCTCACTCTTCATGCTTACACAGATGCAGATTGGGCCGGAAGCGTGGATGACAGGAAGAGCACAAGTGGCGGTGCATTCTTTATGGGTTCCAGATTAGTATCTTGGTTCAGCAAGAAATAGAGTTCGATTGCTTTATCTACAGCTGAAGCGGAATATGTGGCTACTGCATCCTGTTGCACACAACTCCTTTGGATGAAGCAAACCTTGCAGGACTTTCAAATTACTTGTAATCCACCTATCTCTATCTTATGTGATAATACAAGTGCAATAAGCATTTCAAAGAACCCATTCATGCATTCAAAAACCAAGCACATACCGATCAAGTATCATTTTCTCCGGGAACAAGTGTTGGAACAAAAGGTCAAATTGGAGTATGTTCCTTCTAAGGAACAAGTTGCTGATATATTCACCAAACCACTGCCCAGGGAAACTTTTGAATATCTCAGACAGAAGCTGGGAGTTGTTGATGCTTCATCTTGCTGTTGAAGCTTGTCTGTTCCAAGAAAAGTTGGTATACGCGAGTTGGATGAGGGGTATCCACGTACATACGTCGATTTATTCAAGTGCAGTTGCGTATGTGGAGTTCTGAAGCAAATCAGCAAGGGTAGACTCTGGTTGGAGAGAGTCTGAGATGGGTCTGTTAGAGACCATCAGGCACAGATTCAGGGGGAGCAGATAATCTTCTAATAATACATTGTTGGCATTACCTTAGAAGCTCTTCGACCTAGTAGTTAAGTTGTTTTTAACTCAGGTGGATCAGCTGCAGAAAGAAGGTCAGAAGGTGAACATGATTGTTGATATGTACAGTGATTGTCAGATGCTGCTAACAGTAGTTATTGGTCATAAGTATTGATATTTCGTCTCTATGTCATGTATATTTGCTTATCAAGGTCATGTAACGGCCTATTTTGGTTTCCCCACTATGCCTGGGATGATTGTGATCTGTTGTCATGTGTAAATTTCTGATGTATCCCCACTTGGTTGGGTGATGGTTGTATGTATCGAGTCTTTTTGGATAGGAAGGTCTTTTATGATGTAAAATCCATGGTTCTTCTTGAAGAACATCTTTTTGCAGATCTTGTCTACAGTCAGGGGGAGCATGTTCATCACAGTAGAGCAGAGATATCAGCATGTATATACGCGTTTTCTGTGAATGAAAGACGTGTATACGCAGGTTGGTTGTGGTACAGAAGCGTATACTCACAGGTTGATGAACAGTGAAGTAGCGTATATGTCTTGATTTATGTTCTAGCTGCTTCTGTTTTATTGCTGCAGTGTTCTGGGTTCAGGATTGGTGTTTGATTATAGTTACTGTGTTCTGGGTTCAGTGGTCAAAGGAGTGCTTAGTTGTTTCAGCTTTTGGTTGGTGAAAAGGAGTTTGGGTTATGCAGAAATTCTTGATGTTTGATTGATGTTACTTCTGGATCCAGTCTGAAAGTTAATGAAACGAGGTCCCTGAAATCAAAGAGAAGGTTGCAGCCTTCTGCAGGTAAAAGCCTGCGTACTAGTATCTCAAGCTAGTACAAGAACTAAGGGGGTTGGAGCTCCCTTCCAGGGAAGCAAGAAAACAAGAGAGAGTTGTAGCTCTCTGCAAGTTGCAGCCTGCGTACTGGTAAATTCTGCTCCAGTACAGGACATTGTAAAGAGAAGTTTCTAATTAAAAAGAAGATAGAGACGAATTACAGCAGGGGGTTTTCACCCACATTGGGTTTCATCCTTATATCTTATGTTCTTGTGTGTGACTGTCTTCTGCTCTGTTTCACTGTTTCTGGTACTGTTTATGTGCATCTGAGTCACAGATTAATAACTGACATCTGAAAGATAATTCATATTATCAGTCTGATTTGTATACGCGGGTTTCTTTATCAGTAGTTGCGTATATACGCAGGTTGTATTAACTGAAGTAGCGTATATCATCTGGAATTTAAAAAAGGGAAATATTTGGCTTGATAATAGTGATTCACCCCCCCCCTCTCAGTATTATTTCCAACATTTAAAGCCAATACAGTTTCTACTGCATTTATGGAAACAGTTCAAAAGCTACATGGAAACCTAAAGATTATTGTAAGTGACAGAGATCCCATCTTCACTGGAAATTTTTGGACAAATTTATTTTCTTGTCTTGGTACTCAGTTAGCTCATAGCTCATCTTATCATCCTCAATCTGATGGGAAAACTGAGATAGTAAACAAATGTTTGGAAGGATATCTTCGTTGCTTTGTATCTGATAAATAGATAAAATGGGTCAAATGGTTGCCTCTGGCTGAATGGTGGTATAACACTTGCTTCCATACAACAAAAAAAATGACCCCATTTATGGCACTTTATGGGTACCAACCACCATCCATCACATCATATTTAAGAGAAAATTCTAAGGTTCATGTAGTGGAACATCACATCGAACATCCACAACAAGTCCTCCAACTCTTAAAGGATAACCTCGTGTTGGCACAAAACAGAATGAAGCAACAAGCAGATCAACATCGCATTGAAAGAACTTTTGATGTAGGTGATTGGGTATTCCTACGGCTACAACCATATAAGCAAATTTCCCTAAAGCAAGCTAAGAAGGATAATAAATTATCACCAAAGTATTATGGTCCATACCAGGTGTTGCAAAAGATTGGTACTATGGCATACAAATTGGAGCTTCCTGCAGCTTCTCGATTGCACCCAGTTTTCCATGATTCATTTTTAAAGAAGGTTATAGGCGACAAGCTCCCAATTCAAACAATATTGCCAGAACTTGACGAGGAAGGAAAAATTATATTGGAAACGGAAGCAGTCACAGAAACAAGAACTCGACAGCTACGAAATCGATCAATTTCAAAGTATCTTATCAAGTGGAAGAACTTATCTGCTGAAGATTCCACATGGGAGGATGAAAATTTTCTACAGAAGTATCCTGAACTACTCAAGCGTTGAGGACAACACTTTTTTGAAGGAGAGGGGCATGTTGGGTCCCTATAATACTAGTGATTACCCCATTACTATTGTAGTTATACCCCTTATTTATATTGTTGTGCCCATATTACCCCCATATTGTTATTTCTGTGCCCCATAGAATCCCTCTATTGTTATTTTTGTGGCTTTATATTATTATTGTTAGGTTGGCTGGATTATATTGTGACTCCTTAGACTCCTATATATAGAAAGGAGGTTTTGTCATTTGTATCATCCAAGAATTGTTCATTTATGTAATGTAAAGGAGGTTGCCCCCTCGAAGAGGCTGAATTCTAAGGCGTTGATCTTTCTTTTCTATCTTTTCTTGAGCTAGTTTCATAGCTTTTAAATTTTTTGAGTATACATGAAACTTTTCAAGTTTTCCATATAAAATGAAACTCATTGTTGCGTAGGGGACATAATTTTTGAATCACAACGTTGTGGTGCATGAAGAAGTGTTTGAGTTTAAGGTACAGTTTAAAACAGAGGACTAAGGAAAAGTGCAGCAAAGTGGATTGCCTTCACACATTCCCATGGAATTCACTAAAAAGGAGTGTGTGTCGGTGATCAGTTCAAACTTGTCCATGATGACAGATTCAATTATAGGACTTTTTTTATTAGCAATGACCCTTCTCGAATGGCACAGATCTGGCCTTATTAAGAAGTTGATGTTGGCTTTAAGTGTCTCTATGATACTCATTCCTATCATGATGACAATGTTACCACTTGGCTATCTTTCTCTCCATCAACTTCTCTAGCGTTCTTGAAGACCAATCTATTATATGCAGCCAAAGTCGTTCTTCCCAATATTAATAATTATGAGATTACATATTTTGTGAGAAATGTTGTTCGTCAGGACTTCCATTTGGTAGCCGAAAGTTATTTAACTCAAATAGAGATTTATATCTAATAAATAAGAATATTTCTTTCAATATAAATGTAAAAGAAATTTGATTGGTTTATGTACAATTAAATTTCCATATAATCAAGAATAATCTTCATTATGTTCATGTGTATATGCGATAAAATTTCCATATAATATGAAATATTTCGAAACTTAGCTCGGGCCCATATAAACCAGACCCTGTTGTTGGGGAATAGGGAGTTTCGTGGTAGTTTGAGCTATTGTAATTAGTATCTCTATAATCTTGAGCATTCTGTAATTAACATTTTTGTAATTGAATGATTGTAAGAAATTTGTTGTTATATTGTGATGGTATAATTTTTTATAGGTTCCTCTTTATTCCCTTTGACCACTCCTTGCAACATTGTATGCATAAAGCTTTTGCAACAATTTTGTCATGTCAATCTCATATGTTGGGAAAGGAATTGTAAAATAAGAAATAATGTGGACACACATTAATACAGAACATGCTATAGTATTTTAGTTTTCAAAGATGGAGTGGTCAGATCCATGTGTAAATATGATTGTAAGATTCAAATAATGTATAACAAATTAAAGTCTTGATTGAATCTTTATAATACATTTGATACCTTTCCTATTAAATCTATTTCAACCCCATGTGCATGTTTAAGCAACACCATCTTTCCACATATTTAATGCATTAGAACTTTGCTTTGAGACGTAGTTTAATACAAGTAATTTTTATTCAGGGATCTCCTATCAAAAATGATTAATAATCCATAATATTTTTATATAAAACAATATTTTGAATCTCTCTACACTAGCTTATGTCAATAATCCTTAATCAATATATATAAAATAATAATATGGATCTCTATACATAGAGGAATAAATAGCTCAATTATAGTCACTCTGATGATAGAATTCCGTCTAAATTAATCTAGAAAAAATGTATAATGGAAAATACAACCATTGATGGAGTAAAGATAAGATGTATTGTATTGTAAAAAATTTCGGAGACCTCCTCATCAAGTGTTGTAGCGGCTGCAACACCCTCCAAAATTTTGGCTTGCATCCAATTTCAAAGCCTTCCTTTGGTTTTTGCTTAATGTTTGCAAACACTCGAGCTCATGCCATGAGCTCATGTTGAATATTTGCACCCTCCTCATTTGACCATTCATTGGACATATTTTAGTATTTTTGTCACAATGTCATCATTGTCGTCATTTTCTATCTATGTTCATGGTCCGTCTTCATGTGTACTAGTTGTATTCACTATGTAAATATATTTCTCACTCACACACGAATTTGTATGCAATGTTGTTCAAGTGTCATCACAGTCGTTCAATGATCTATCTCAAGTGTTGCACTTGTCGCTTGCACCCGTTGGTCAGTCACACTGAGCGTATGTTGTCTTGTTAGTTCGATTTATCTTGTCATCGAGTCATGTTGAGTGTGTGTTCGCAAGGTAATGCATGCAAAAGTTCACTTACTCACACATTTAGACATTTTACTGAAGATTTGCTGACTGGGCCACCCCCAAACAATCGGACTTCTGTTGAGCTGCACTATGTAGTCTCATCCCTCAGTGATCATTTACTGCTACCCATAATTTCCAAGATCCTGAGGTTACCTCCCAGGTACTCTGCATTGCTCAATCATGGAATCAACCTAACTAATTGTCACCTAGAATAGTGAAAAGGTTGCCTAAGAAGTGATCTTAATCTACGCTGCCCACAAGCCAATCAATCTACTAGAGAGTTTGACCAAGCAGTGACCCGAGCTTCAATCCAAAAAATTGGAGAAGCTATCAGCATGCCCACCTTTGTTAATTGAAGAAATTGTGCAAACATGAAGGATAGGCACCTGGTGCTTGACACTACACTATCCCCTAAATTTGTGCAATTCGATCATCCATTCATCTTGTCAGTCAGCCTGTTGGTCCTCTTGAAAACTCTATAATTTTCTTAGACTTTCCTCCAACTACCTGACACCCCTCTCAACCCAAAAATTGTGTAGACATGTCCTGCAGGCTAGCCTCCCAGTTTTGCGTGGTTTTAGCGAGAAATCTCCTACAGACCACCCCCATCCTCCTTGGAGAATCTGCACAGTTTTCACTTCAGTTTTCTCGTTGTTGCCTGGAATTGTTATAGTGTTTTCTCTTTAAAGGTGTATAGAAATAAATCACTTAAGTGTGGATGACAAACGATATCTACAATATAAATGGCTTCTAAGCATTGTAGATCTGCAGCAACTGACTGAAACCAAACCTTCCAAATTCATGATCTATGCCACAATCATAGTTAAATAGAAAAATGAAAGAGTAATAATAACTCCAATAATCCAATGGAAACCAGATATGGAAAGAATAGATTTTATTATAACACCTGTGAAGGGAACAAATAAATGTTACCAGTCCCCATCTATGGAATGGGTTCTTGGCTATCCTCAAACGTCTTTAGCTTCCGTAGAGTCTCTCTCCTCTATAATGAGTAAACCAAATAAATTAGATGTTTGAGCTCAATGGGAACTCAAATGGAAGAAAAATGGTGTGTGGTGATGATAATAATCAGAGTTACAGTAGGGAGTGTGACAATGAAAATAATCAAAAGTGAATAATGAATGGAAAACCATTCTATTTACAACAAAATATTGAGTTATCCTCGAATAATGAGCAATAATAAAATATTTTTAACCCCATTCTTGGAATAACCTCTTGGAATATTTTATTATATTAGGTTAGGAGGGAAATAGTATTTAAACTTTTATTTAGAAATAATAAAAAATAAAAAAATAAAAAAATTTATTTATCATCTCAAGAAATATGGTTAAGGAATAATAAACAAATAATGATTTATTTCATTATTCCGAAGGGATTTAGTCAAACATGTCAAGGAATAATAATTAATTAGTGATTCATGAATAATTCCTAGAGAAAATTAAGATAATTAATGATTTATCTGTTCATTTTTCATAACTGGGTCAAATATGACAAGGAATATTAATTAATCAATGATTTAACTAATTATTTATAGAAGAAAGTTAAATAAATAGTGATTTATTTAATTATTGTTCATGGGTTTAATTATAAATTACTTAGCACCGGGATGTTGGTGACAACTATGATAGTTATGACGATTAGATGGACCAGCGGTGAGGGGACATGACACATGGCTGCATGCATTCTCTCTCATGCTAACTTGCGACAAATTCATGGTGGCCTGCAAATTGCATTAAATGGGTACTCTGGACGAGAACTACCCATTATTCACATAGCTATGGATGCCACAGAACATATTCATGCTTCTCCCCCCTGCTCCCTAGCATATGCCCACCTTAAGTAGCGCAACCCTGTTCTTGAATTGTTACTAGAAGCCGGTGATGGTTGCTTAGTTGTGTAGACCTTGGTAATGGGAATCATTTCTCCCAAACAAGGCTCTGCAATTTGAATCTAGCTCAGAACTCCCTCTCTCATCCTTTACCCAACCATTCAGCTAATTTCTCCACTGATAGATCTACTTCGAACATTTCGATGGCTTGCATCCATCACCGAATGTGTAGTAGAAGAGGAGGCAGTCGTGGTGGTGGCGTCTGCCCTCCTACAATGCCCAGCTTAGACTCTGCCTCCCCCTCCCCTTACCTTGACATCCATAATCCTTCTAGCACCTTCCCTGGTAGGTACTCTGATACCCGAAGTGGCCAAGGATGCACTATGCTCTAGGGGGCTAGCTGGAGAAACGTTGTTGTCCATACAACCTCTTTTCCCCTCCCCCATCACCCTGTTCCTCACTCAACTCAATTTCACTTCCGCAGCACCCCGAATCGAACCATAATCACAACCACTATCACCATCATTTTCTCTGAGGAAATTGAACCTCAGGATGCTTCTCTGGAGAGAAATGAGGCACAGCACTGGGATGCCCACAGGTTCAGAAGCGTCCGCGACCCTGGTAAGCAATCGCTGGACGAGGGGGTTACCACCCTGCTTGGCAAGGAGACGGGTGGTAGTCGACATGCTGTGGAATGGAGGTTTGAAGACACGTAGACTCTAGGAAGCCTAATGGGAGACACGTTCCACCTACATGTAGCTACTGGCAGCTCTGCTGGCCTTCAACCCGATCATGGACCTTAGGTTGGCATGTCAATGGAGGAAGATGACTGGTACCAATATGAATGTTGCATCGAGGAGGAGCTTGCCCCAGAAAACTTATAGAAGTGACACTTGGCAGCCAGGTGTCACCTTCTCCTAGCTGGGTGTTTATTCTAATCCTTGGTTAGTTTTTGAAATTTTTTGTTCTGTTTGAATTTTCCTAGTCATCTTCTGCCATGATTGATATTTTTTGGTTTAAAACTGATAAACCATGTGTGGGTTCTTTTTGCCTTAACGAACTGGTTTCCCCACCGATGGGGCAGTCGGGTTCTTTTTGATAATGGATGTTCGATACTACTGAGGTCCGAGCCTCATTGTAATCATATTTTTGTTTCATATTAATAGAATAGCTTCTTAGAAAAAAATATTATAAATTACTTAACAAATGTGATTTATTAAGTAATTTATCAGAGTGAAAGAAATTTTACTATGGTAAAATTGGCCTTATATGGTGTACTTCGATCCATGTAGTAAATTAGGCTAGATGAACACTTTTTTGGTGAAAATGGATTTTCCCCGAACGTACGAGTGTTAGGAGAAAAAGGTATGACCAAAGTACATTGTAAAGACACAATCACTAGACAATAAAGTGGAGAGAGAGAAAGAGAGAGAGAGATAGCAATAGAACTAAAACAAAAGAGGATAGGGTCAGAGGGGGCAAGAATAATGCAAATCTCCTTTTATGTTGTGGTACCAAATCTCAGTGAGGTGGGGGAGGCATATCTATACCCACTGATATAACTTAATAGAAAAATAAATATGCACCCAGAAACATAAAATTAAGCAATGAAGTACATGTTCAATGGTACATGACACGCTGGCGTAACTGAGCCATAAAATAATACAATGTGTCCCATATACATAATGCACCTAGAAAAAACATGAGCCAAGACTCAATACAATATCATTTGAGTACATGAGATATAATGGTCCTTCCCTCAAAAAATGGGTGGGAGGGATGGTAGAACAATGGAAGAATCCTTGCTGAACAGGGAAGGGCTCTACAATACTAAATGGATCATATAAAGGAGATGTGCATACATGTTATGAACACTGAGATGGGTAGGAACCGAACCCATCAAATCTGTAGAAATGCATCTAAGGTTGTAGCATAATATGAAGTCATTCGGGCATGTGGGGGGCTACCTGAAGGGACAACCCATCATGAGGTCTGAAACATATCACACACACCTCGGAGTCATTGGTACAATCTGCTGCATCACTAGATCACCAAGTGTATCAATCACGAACATGAAACAACCAAGTCAAAGGGAAATGATGAGTCCCTTTGCTTGATCCAAGGCACCGAACAAGAGCTGAAGCTGGAACCAAGATAAACCGCCCTCTAGGCCGTTCTTCTGGAATAAATGTGCAAATATTGATAGAATAGGGCCCGTGATAGGCGAGGAAATGAGGATCCTCAACTAAGGAATGAGTGGAAATAGTAATGTGACTGATGGACTGACACTAGGGATAATGTAAAATGATGGGACTGACGGACAAACATACAACTTCCCTTGTTAGAGCATAAAGTGCATGGTTGACCTAACAGCGACTGACTTGACTCCAGAGGGGATGAGGGTATTATGACTGGAGGCAAAAATGGGAAACACGGGATGAATGGTATGCAAATATGGATGGAATATTGTGACATGATATAATGGGACGTGAAAAATACTCCATGGATGCAGTGGTGACTCATCGTCATTGCTCTGAGCAAGGGTGACTTGATGACGCTGCCACACAGAATAGGCCCGGTCAGGACCATGAAGGCATGAGTAAATGATGGTTAATCATGATGAAAATTGACATGTGAGACAAAAAGGTAGTAAGAGGAGGTGGACCTCAAAGTACAAGTGTTGGTTTCTGAAGAAATTCATTTTGAGAGGCATTGAAGTGACATTTCTTGGAAACATGACTTCCTAGTGAAGCATCAAATCATCCAAAACAGAGAAAGACCCATTATAATACTCGATGAGATATTTCCAATGGTGCTAATGTTTTTCAAACTAAGCTATAGTTTGGTCTTAATGGGCGACAAAAAAATTATGGATTTTTTTATGAAAGGAGGTTTCCCCTCCAATTTGAATTCATTTCCTAAGTGAGCTGTGGTGAATTTGGAGATGAGGAAGAGGCCATAAAACTTGTGGAGATCGTAGTGGAAAATCCAACTGTTAGAATCAGGATCTGCGAATTTCAGATAGGTGGCCTTACTCATCTGTTTAATTTCAGTGGTCTATTTCTTGATTTTTGGCACCCTGCAGCTCCTTGGGAGACCCCTACTCCTCTTCATGGTTGCATCACACATTTTGGGCCCAAAAATACGATCTGGCTTCTATGAAATAGGTGAAAACCTATGAGCTCACACTTTCTGGGAAGAAAAATGTGATTTGGTGCTAGAAAGAGGGGTGGTATGTTGGCCTGCTGGGGGATTTAGGTTGATCAGTGTAGGCTAGTGTTTTCTTTTCTGAACCAAAAATACATGTGGTGTTCTGCAGGCATGGCAGAGCTAAAAATCAATAGGCATGAGCGAGAATTGGATACCCTTCAGTCGCAGATTCAGAGGGATGAGGGGGTCCTTGGGGCATTAGCTCGCTATGGGGTTCTCAACTTGGTCGAGAAACCATTGATGAGGGTAGGTGAGCCCTTTCTTTCGAGGATTGTCAGTTAATTGGATCTAGAACAGGAGGTATTTGTAGTGCAGGGGCACAAGATTGAACTCAAATTACAGGATATTTATTTCTTTACCAAACTCCCTCCCCCAGGGGTGGTGGAGGATATACATCCAGTGCTGCCTCATGGGAGGAACATTATAGAGTTTGTGGAGCACCATTGTCAACAGGATATGTGTTTAAAGGGCATGACCATCCCAATTGGTGATTTAGACCAGCTAGAGATAGGGGTTGTTGCTGTAGTAGTGCTATGGGTCTTGGGAAGCGAGGCATTCCACTACATCACTAGTGGGTAGATGATGCTGGTTGGAAGTGTTTTAGCCAGGACCTATTATGGGTGGTCCCAGATGGTGTTGTCATTAGTGAAATGATAGTTAACTATATGTAAGAGGTAGGTGAACCGTGACAGTGCTTTTGGTAGAGTGTTGAGTGCATTCTTCTTTGAGAAGATACCCACCATCCGTCCACATGTACAGATCCGAGATGGGGACCATAGGAACCCAAGATGCACCATTAGGGGCAACTCCTAGAGAGAGGAGGAGGACGGGTACTTGGACAGGTGTTCCCACCCTATTGTTTTGCACATTGGGATCAGATGCCCCTCTACATTGATGATTATCCTTATAGCGGGATGAACTATTAGGGTGATCCTGACTTACCACTTCCACCTAGGCAAGCATGGGGACCAAACTGTAAGTGTTAAGTTATTGAATTGAGGCTTCTGTGATCCATAACATTTATAAGAAGAGTTTCAACATAAATCACATGTGGAAAACCTTTGTTGATGCGTTTCGAACCAACTACTGTGGTTCATCATCAGGACAAGTTGAGGATTCAGATCATGGCTACAAAATAAATAGGGAGAGCAGATCTTCAAAATGGCTAGGTTGACTAGGGTGACCATCAACAGCTATATAACGGCTAGATTATATAATGTTAATAAGTCAAAGGTAAAACCTTCTTATAATAATCTAATTATAGTGAATAATAACTAATTGTAATATATAATATATTAAAATGTTATATTTATTTAATTAAAATATTTCCATTAGGTTATTAAATTAAATTATTTAAGTGCTTTTTTTAAATTTATTTAATCTTATAAATACTAGGGATACGTGAAACCCCAAACCCCATTCACGCATCCCTCGTATTTATATGATTAAATAAATTAAAAAAAAGGAATTAAATAATTTAATTTAATAACCTAATGAAAATATTTTAATTAAATAAATATAACATTTTAATATATAATATATTACAATTATTTATTATTTAGTAAAAATAGAATATTATTATTAGAATTTTTTTCCTTTGACTTATTAACATTATATAATCTAGCCATTATATAGCCGTTGATGGTCAACCTAGCTGTTTGGAAGATCTACTCTCCCTATTTATTTTGCAGCCATGATCTGACTCCTCAACTTGTCCTGACGATGAACCACACTAGTTGGTTCGAAACGTGTCGACAATGGTTTTCCACATGTGATTTACGTTGAAACATGTATATGGTACTGTGTGTAAAATATGTGGTATGCAGACATAGCACTGACAAAACTGACATGATACCAAAGACAAGCCACAACGACTGGTGTTGCAGATCGGAGAACACCATCATCACGTAAGGGCCCAGAGGATAGTGCACTACTCACTAGTCTACACCATAGGTGTGAGGTACTCTTGACTAGAGTTTCCTAGAGAGGATGACATGAGTTAGAAGATCGATACACAGATGAGTGCAACGACCTTCCCTCTGAGTGACGAGGTATCATGTGGCGCATGGAGATGGCAAGTTAGGAAGTATGTGATCCACATGTAGGTGGAGCAGAGCCTTTGGAGCGGGATCCACCAAAAAATGACTAGATATGGGGACATGTGGATCCCTCTTGTTTTGATTTTTGGAACATGCTATGGGCATGCCTGATGTATTTAGAGCTATGGGCTCAGAACACTTGTATGTTTTATGTGATATATAATATGATTATTCGTTTTATATGATGATGATGGTTCACCATGTGTTGTGTTTATGGTTTTCCTCTGGTATAGATGTGATAAATTCCAATCTAGAATGTTATTTAGAATGGTGTCTACAAAGATATTTTGGGCTCTAATAGCATAACTGAAAGTAATGGTTTCAAATTCACGTACCAAAATCTTAACTCGTAGATATTTTCTAAATAGGACATGGTTATGCACACGATACACACCATTGTAGCAAGGAATCTAAATGAACATGAAGATGAAGGATGTGATGAGTGAGGGCATCGACTAACAAACCTATCACTACATATTCATGATGATTATTAGTGGAAGAACCAATGCACATGCCATATGAAAAGACTAACATATGAAAGGGATAAAAATGGGCTAGGCTATCGAGGCTAGATTCCCGGAGAAGTGACTCGCACTATCAGCATGACCGATATATGGTGTGGATGATGGATGCATCTAAAAGGTGAAAAAGACAATAGCTCAGAAGATGCAACCTACCTAACTTCATGACAAAAATAAAAACACACAAATCAAAGGGATATTCGCTGCGAAAAATTTGTTGAGGTAGAGTGCACACAAAGAATTAGGAAGGAAATGGCCTTTAAAATCCTCCAAACAATATGTCCCCTTGCCTAAGTGCAAGGGTAATCAGGGGTAGACATGGCTTCCATGATTTCCTCATCATAATGGAATATGGATGAATGGGAGAAAGATTGACTACATGATGCAGCGGTGGTACCTGGTGCATCAACCTGAGAAAGAAGCTTCACATACGCATTAGCTTGAATGGTAGATGATGAGCTAGTAGATGGGGGAACTACGGATGTCGAGACCTGGGATTCTATCGAGAGAGGTTTGATAGAAGCACGCAAAGAATCCTTGGAAAGATTTTCCCATGAGAAAGTCAAGGATGATGATAGGTAAAGGATATGGCTTGTGGAGTTCATAATCTTGACATCAGGGGGACGGATGACGATGGTGGGACCAAAGTCCCCCTATTCTAGTTTACTAGTGGTATGAGAATCCACGAGTAAAGGAGTAGGTGATCAACTATGAGTGGTCTTGTATTCTCGAAGCACCTCAAGGAAATCGTTAAATTTGTCGAGCCGATGGTAGTAATGCGAATAGTAACCACGATGATCGTACAAGGCATAAGGGTGATTTTTGCGCAACGTTCTAATTTTCATGGCTACACTCGGTAAGTTAACATGGACATCAGGGATATTTGACTTACGGAACATTTCATGAACCAAAGGTTTAGGATGAGGTAGTTCAGGACATTTATTGGTGGCATGCCCAACAACTTAACACAAAGTGCATGGAGGTGAAGGATTTTGGGCCTTAGGGGCTGGAGGAGCTTGGGGAGCCTTTTCCTCAAGTTCTTTCCTTTTGGCTTTGCCCCCTTGTCTAGATGCTTTCACCATAGGAGTGGGTTCCTATTCAGGCTTTGATGGAACTCGAGAAGTGGCAGGGTCGTGAGGGACCGGTTGAACAGGGGTCAAATAATGATAAGGTCTTAGCTAACCAGGGGGATCCCCAAAGTAATGTTAGGGAGGAATAATGAAGAATTGATAGGGACATAAAATATTCCCAGAGGAGGAAACAAGAAAGCTATTTGGTCTATAGGGTAATATCCTGGCAGAATAGCTCTTGGATGGTTGAGACCTGGAGAAATAGTTCGTAGTTGGAAAATAGGGGAGGCACCCACAAATGGAGGAAGTCCTAGTGGGGTGGATCCAGATGGCTCAGTTGAGAGGGTAACATCAAGGTGCTGAGGAGCAGGTTATTGATGAGATGTACCATACTACTTGAGAGTAGCCCGTTACACTTATAACATGAAAATACTCAAAGAGTTAGGTTTTGAGATGAGAGGGGGAGGACCAAGGAAAGCACCCAACAATGAGAAATCTTTGTAGACTCTGAGTGAAACACTGGTGAGAGGAGTTGAAGACTTCTTATTTGACATTGACGAGATAATGGACTTGGGGGAGGTCATGGATGTCGGCTCGTAGTATGTCAACTAATTGATTGTAATGATCTTCCGTTCATGGGGGAAGCACATCTTGCGGAAAATTGCAGATGCGATGATTGACATGGAATATGTCTAACTATGACCTAAGAGAATGATTTAATCTAAAGGGGCACCAATAACGTCAATGTCTACATGGAAAGTCTTTCTCATAAGAGTTATGGGACAATTGTGATACACGCCAAGAGGTTGGGAGGAGTGCTTGTCCCAAGCCCGTAAAGTGATGGTGGATGGGGATAGCTCAGGTGAGTTAAGCTATTTCCAAATGGCAGTGGACATGCCACAGATGGATGCACCTTTGTCAATAATATATTGGGAGATGGTGGACTTACGGACTCGGACTAGTATCTAGAAAGCAACAAATGAAGATAATGGGGGATGTTCTAATGTATCAATTGATAATACAATCCAATGATCATAAAAAGGATCTACTACACTCAAAGCAGTTAGTATAGCTTTCTTTTGATATGGACACGACTGGAGTACCTCTAGCATCGACATGGAAGCAGGTGATTGCATCAAGTCGTCTACTATATTGTATATATGGACTACTTGGTAAGAAGTCATGTTATGACATAATGGACCCTTGGCGATATTAGGAATTGCCTCAACTTTAGGCTGAGGGATTTATAGCAAGCCATTTTGTGTTGTAAGAGGCTCAATAAATGCTTTGGTTTTGGAATCAGTGATGGGCAAAGTCGATGGCTTGTCATAATGACGTGACCGAGTATGCAGGTTGATATTGGAGGGATTGGCCTCATCATAATGATCTGGTAGTTACCAGGACCAGAAGGTTGGGGGGATGGGCTACCTAACCTAGTTGAGGTTGAGCAACAACAAATCCTTGGTAGGAGAAAGGATTTGTAAGCATTGCTGGTTGAGATGGCGCATAATTTTGAGGTGATTGTTCACCTCTAGAAGCTTCTTGAGCTTTCCAAATTTCACAGATTTGGGGTAAGAGAGGACAGTCATGTGTATAATGGCCATGTACACCACAACATGCACAAGGCTTTTTCATATGAATAGACTTGTTCTACTTGTGCTCGCTACGCTATTGCTGGTTGTTGGTGTTACACTGGTTCCCCTAGGCTTCATTAGGTTGATTACCTTTGTTACCATTATTACCTTTCCCTTATTCTTTTTCTTCGAATTTTGGGGATTGGTCACACTCAATTGTGCAAACACTTGACCTTGAGGTGGTGGTGGTTGATGGGGCTAAGAATGCATGGGATGCTACGATGCTAATGCTTGAGGGGCAGGAGAGATAGGAGGTGCATAAGTATAATATGGTGAAGGGGAAATAGTCTCATAGACAGGTTGAGCACTAGCTGGCACTAACATTTGCTGATTTGGATGGGTAAACACATAAGGGGTGCTTTGCCCAGAATACACGTTGTTGGTAGGAGGGGCATAAGTGTTGAAGGAACTGGTGTACCCCTACGGATAGCCATAACTTTGTAGAGTATATGGCGAAGGATGTGAAAGGGTTCCAACCATATCATCGGTGGCATGAGATGCCCTCAGTGCATTATCACCTCCATGATAGGGGAGGTCTAGAATGACGGTATAGACATAACCGGATTGTGCATAAATAAGGTCATATCTTAGAGCGGTTGGGAGAACTTCTTGCTCTATCTGAGGAAAATGGGATGTGACACCTTTTCCAATGGGTGATAGAAGTCTCCTAAGAAACCAATATAGGTATACATGGTCTTTGAAGGGTGGGGCATAACATGTGCTCCTCATTCTATGCCATTCCTAAACATGATTGGAAAGAAGAGTGGTAGAGGACCAACAGAATGAGGTGAAGAGATCTGTACCAATATTATATATGAGAGGTGACTGAAAATATGAGAGGAACTCTTAAGTGTCGTTAAAATGGAATGAGATGTGGTGGGTTGGTCTACATACCATTTTTTAGCATCTCTAGTAAGTGTGTGTTAGAACAACTGAAGACGAATGGAGTCATTGGTAATGGAGTTGGATGAACACCACATGTGGAAGGAGTGGATGTGATTGGTAGGGTCCTCTCCATAATTACCCTCAAACTTTGGGATGTTAGTGGGAAGCTTAGTCAGCATAGTAGGGCAACTAGCATCGTGGTGTATTGGGTCATTTATCAACTGGCTAAAATCCAAGAGACTTAACCCAACCATAAAAGGGAGAATGGGGGATGTCGAGATGGTTCTGCTAGATGTGACCACCAGGGTAGAACTGGAGCCAACACCATGTTGGTTTCCTAAATCAGCTGTGGATATAGACATGGTGATGATATGGGGTGCAGGAGGCTCATAATCAGATGAGGAATTAGATTATCCAGAATAAGAGTCTGTATTGGGACTCGAGGGACTATGAACTTGAATCTTGCGGGCAGGAGTAATATGATTAAGCGGAAACTGGGGACGAAGGCCTAAGAGTCTCCGCGACAAACACCTTGGTGGCACAATGGTGGTAAGATGGCACAATGGTGGTAAGACACAAGTGAAATGGAAATGGAAAAGGGATATATGCCTTTGTCTTTGTGTGGGGAGATAAATTTATTATCATTAGTCTTGGCTTGGCGGTGTAAACCAACTGCCCTTCTCTTAACATGTGCTTGTGTGTGCAAGTGTGTTTACTAATTAAGCCCAATGTGTGTTTGAAAAAATAAAAAATATTTTTTTTGAAAATAAACTGAAACTAAAAACAAAAAATGAGCAACAAATCAATTCACTAAACCTCACCCAAACTAGGTTTTCTAACACTGTCCTGGTTGGTGACGAAATCAATTGAAAACACACTAAAAATGCCAGTAAGTCTAAATTTCAGTGTAACTAGGATTAAATGACAATAGGCACCTAGAAAGTCATGCAGAAACAACAAAAAAACTGACAGGAAGATCTCTGCAAAAAGATAGGGAGATGGGTGTAAAACCTAGGGCAATCGATGGGACCCTAAGGCAAACTACCAAACAAGGATTAAAATGAAACTTTGGATGGAAACAACCTATCTTTGAAGATATAAAACATAAGGGTATAGATCTGGAAAATATGGCTGAAAGTGTTGCAGAAGCTCAGACTTCTTACTCAGATAAACTCCTCCTATAAAGGTGGAATTGTATTGAAAGCCCTAAGGCTCTAAATTCCACTTCAACGAGTAAATCTAAGTAGATCAAGGTCTAAGTGGGAAAGGGTAGTGGTCAACCAACCCAATAGACAACTCTTGGAAAAACCTAGAAACATATCTGAAAAATTCTAGAAACCCTAAAAGTTGTAGGTACTGACTTGATTTTAGGGGGATCACACTTTTTGGGAAGAAAAGTGCAATTTATGCTCCTTTATTCCTGATCGAAATGTCTCGGAAAAAATGTCATCTCTTTCGTGGATGGTTCCAGTAACCCTTGGAAAAGAAAAGAAAACTTCCAAAAGTTATAAATTTGACAGATCTCGAGTTAAAAATCTAGTAAACAACATTAAGAGACTAAAAAAAGAAACCCTAAGCTGAAAGCTGAAGGTCACCCAGGATTCTGGATTTGAGGTAAAAACACTAGTGGAGTTGTCAATTTTGTTATAGTGTTTTCTTCTCAAATGTGTACGAAAAGAAATCACCTAAGATTGTGGGTGAAAAGCAGTCTCAATAATATAAATGGCTACTAAAAATTGTAGATCCGCAGCAACTGATAGAAACAAAACCTGCCAAAGTCCTGATCTATGCCACAACCATAGTTAAACAAAAAAATGAATGAGTAATAATAACAACAATAATCCAATGGAAACTAGAATAGAAAGAATAGATTTTATTATAACACATGTGAAGGGAAAAAATAAATGTGACCAGTCCCCCTCTATGGG
Source organism: Pinus tabuliformis (assembly GCA_031772625.1). NCBI lineage: Eukaryota > Viridiplantae > Streptophyta > Pinopsida > Pinales > Pinaceae > Pinus > Pinus tabuliformis. The sequence continues at coordinate 1,521,751,513 of CM062820.1, read as the reverse complement.
ATGGGTTATTGGATATCATCAAATATCTTCAACTTGTGTAGAGTCTCTCTCCTATATAATGTGCAAACTCGACAAATAAATGTTTTAGCTCAATGGGAACTTAAATGGAAGAAAACTGGTGTGCGACAATGAAAATAATCAGAGTTAAATAGTGAGTGCAATAATGAAAATAATCAAAAGTGAATAATGAATTGAAAACCCCTCTATTTATAACAAAATATTGAGTTATACTTGAATAATGAGAAATAATAAAATATTATTAACCCCATTCTTGGAATAAACACTTGGAATATTTTATTATATTTGGTTAGGAGGGAAAACATATTTAAACTATTATTTAGAAATAATAAATAAATAAATGATTTATTTATCATCTCAAGAAATATGGTTAAGGAATAACAAACAAATAATGATTTATTTAACTATTCCTAAGGTATTTAGTCAAACTTGACAAGGAATAATAATTAATTAGTGATTAATTAAGTATTCCTAGATAAAAGTAAGATAATTAATGATTTATCTTTTTATTTTTCATAACTGGGTCAAATATGAGAAGGAATATTAATTAATCAATGGTTTAATTAATTATTCCGAGAAGAAAATTAAATAAATAGTGATTTATTTAATTATTGTTCATGGGTTTAACTATAAATTACTTAACAAATGTGGTTTACTAAGTGATTTCTCATAGTAAATTACGCTAGATGATCATTTTTTTGGTGATAATAATAATGCCTCCTTGAAAAATTATTTAGTTCTACCCTCCAGCTGAGCTAGATTCCCCAGATGGTCACTACTGTTCTAGACTACTCATCTCAGCCTCTTAGTGACCTCTCTCTTGGTCACCTGCACCCAAAAATGAAAGATGGTGCATCATTATAAACAAGGATATTTTTGGATTTGATGTCGTCTTGTCATGAGTGATTGCAAATACAGGTACATGGATGCGACATGGCATGGTGACGAACGTGATAAACAAGGGGCGCACACTAGGATACTTTCTCGTGAATGAATGAACACTTTAAACATGCCAAGTACCAACGAAGGGGATACATGCACATGAAAAATAAAGTGAACACCAATACCATCAATGACTCTGCACAACTTTCCATGTGGAGGTTATGTTATGATACACCAAGAACACACTCATCACTCATCAGCACTGCAGCTTGACATTGACACCACCATCAGCATGAACATATCAACATTGTTATGTCGAGTCATGTCATGAGTCATCTCGGCAACATCACTACTGTGGGCCATACTGTTGTAATCAATGTAATGTAATGTTGAATTCAAAGAGACCCACATGTAAAGTTAAAGAGCCATGTAAAGTTGAAGACTAATGTATGTTAAATATTCCTGAGGGAAGTCGAAGGGTCATAAGAGTCAGTTTCACCCTTGGCTATATATATCCCTCATTTGTACATGTATAATATTTTTCACCTTGGCTCCTCCCACATAGCCTTGAGAGTCTGTAATCTTTTCTTTGAGGAGCAAGTAGTGGCTCCAACACTCAATTATCAGGGTTAATGATGTAATGGTGTACAATTGTATCTTGGAACTATCACTTAATTCATAATTCTGCTAACAGTCGAGCATATTTTCAAACATGTATTTTATTCATTTGTAAGACCATTCTTTACACACTTGTAATGCCTGATGCTTTAACCTATATTAAGATAGTTGAACTATTTCGATTGTTTTAGTACATATGCTATTGGAAATGTCTTGTATCAGTTGTTAACGCTATCTTGCCAGTCTCGACTATTCTACCAGACAGTTGATGAACTCATTCTTGTAAACTTGTTATATCAACTGTCGCACTCATGTGGGCTATTCCGTTGGGTGTTGTACATGCTATATGTTCACTTTGTGTTTGTGGTTTTGGCATCCGTGTGGATTACTCCATAGGAATCTATTCATGTCTTGTTATCTAGTGTGTCTCTGATAGTGTTGGGACTATTCCCTTTTGACTTGAGACTCATTCTCACCCTATCCCTCTACAATGAAAGAACCTTGACACAAGTGACACTAAGCACTCACCAGGCATGCGAACCTCGTTTTTCGAAGACTAAGTAAACCAGTCTCAAGTGCTAACAAGCAAGAACTATGTCATATCTTTAAGATAATGGAAACACGGCCATCGAACCAGATGGAACTCTTACACCAAACGATGTGAGGTCTAGTTGGGACTTCATATCGGAGAGATCCCCTAAATGTTGTTGGGTCTAGCACTGTCAACATTTCAGGGGCTAGAAGGAAGGCCAAATGACAAGTTGAGCTCATTACTTCTAGTTTGAATCTCTTACTGAATGGATTAGAAAACAATTGTCCTGTCGGGGTGTTTATCTCATTCATTGCTTAATCAACTACCAATCCCCAATGATCTTCTCGATCACTTGTCGTTGTTAAAGTTTGATAGTGAGGACATAATGCCCATAACCAAGCATATTTAAGATTTTCTTCATTTATGTGAATCTCACGAAATCGATAGTGAAGAGCTTGCTTAAGTACTTTTCTTCCTCACCCTTGAACATCATTCTAATTGGTGCAGTCATACCCTGCCACCTACTTCCATCCATTCCCTTTTGACTCTTCTCAAGGAGCTCCATCAAGCCTTTGATAGGTATAACCACCAATATTTCCCTGAAAGAATCTCTCGTTTGAGAATGAATCCTGGAAAATCAGTTGAGGACTTTGCTACCCATTTTCTTCACCTCTGTAATGAAATTCATGAATAGTTTTTGGACCTTGACTTCATGAACCAAGGGTTCAAATGCTTGGTTAATGCAGAGGAGTAGCCAAACACCCCATTTGTTCCTTTTCCTCCTCCCTTTCCAGTCTCGAAGATGGTGCCCTCTCGTATAGGTCGAAAAGATGAGAAATCTACACAGAGGGTGCCCCTTCACAGCAATCACAAAAATGAAAAATATGCACAGAAGGTGCCCCCTCACAGTTGCTATAAAGCTGAGAATTCTACATAGTATGTTCCCAATCCATATCCTTAGCCATCTCCTGCACCAACGGAGGAAATTACAAAATGGCTCAGAAATCCTATGGCAAAGATTCATTCCTCCATTCCACAAGAGGACATCATTGTCTGTAACCCAAGTCGCAAGTCTGATTTGCATATTTTCCATCCTCCATAATCTAAAAGCCATAATGCCTTGTACCATGACTCGCTTGATCTATCCGCTTCACTAGCCAGTTGTGCTCATTCACTTGATTCTCAAGTTGCTGGCTCAAATTATGGTCATGTACAACGTAGTTTCATTTCATAGGCGTAGGAGCAGAAAGGTGAAGACATAATCAATTCATCTTCTATGCTTCAAAATGTTTCACATCAAGACAATGAGTTTGCATTCTTGAATGATTCTCAACCTGCTAATCTTTGTGAAACATCATGCACAATTAATTCTTTCAATCAACCTCTAGTCTTGGGTTATCATCACTCCCATGCTTTTGTATGTTGTGATGAACACCCAAGCACGCCATGTGATCTGCTTTTATCTCATGTACACTTTAACTTAGATCTAAAATGTGTAGTGGTCAAAGTAGGCGTCCATATCAAAACTTCATTTGCACCTCACTTGTGTGTCCCACCATTCATAGGGCATCTACATGCCACAAAGATACTCCCTGTTTGATTGCTTCTTCATCTAATGAGTTATCTCCTAGATTGATAGAAGGCAGTGAGGTTGTCCAAGATGAAAATTGTCTCCATGCATAGGACTCTTCTCACTCATCATCATCTTGTGTGTTGTATGAAGGCAACTCATAAATTGAGGTTTTTGAAGCTGAAAAATTTGAAGAATCATGTGACAGAGATTGTTGGCATCCTAAAAGTAGTTTTGAAATTAGCAACAATAACAATCCTGAAGGCATGGATTATCTGGTTCACATCTCAAAATGTAATTTTTCAATTCTGGAAAGTTTCAATACGTGCTAGGGAGTCAGGTCACTTCAATGTCCATTGATGGTTATGTTTGGAGCTTGTGACACTGGTAAGCCCCTCAAACCAAATCAAATCTCATTTCTCATGCACAATTTATCTATCTATTAGAGAATTATATATTAGAGAGCAATGGATCACATAAAATATTGCAGAAATATAAACATAGAAAACGCATAAAACAAGAGAGACAGATATACGTGGTTCACCCAATTTGGGCAATGTCCATGGAGAAACAACCAATCCTTCCTTTTATATTATCCAGCAAACTAAAGAGATATAACATATAAATGATCTGTTGTAATTCCCTCTTCGCTCTCAATCTCCTCACTCTTCCTTACTTAGAATACAAATATACATAGACACAATACAATTCCCTCATATATAGCAAGGGGTTACCTTCTAGGGAAAAAACCCTAAGTTAAACATAACTTCTACTATCAGAACTCTGCCTAATTAATGGCGCATATTGACTACGAAATTACAACATTTTACAAGGCAATTTTACATCTATTCTTAGCTTCGGGGCACTGCCCCCGATCCCCCCGCCAGGAAGGGGCTCCCAAAGGTCGCAGTCGCCCCCCGTGGACCCCCCTTATAGCGAATATTTTGTGGGTGGCGTTGCCGCCCCATTACAAACTAGGGTCCAATGTGGTGATACCTTTGAATACAGAAGATAATCAAGCTCCACACCCAACAATCTCCCACTTAGAGACTAATTATAACAACTCCACCACTGCTTCATTTGCTGGATAGTGACTCCACTTTGGACCTAGTTGTTTCTCATATTCTTCATCATACTTGAAGACCAATTGAAACTGAGTAGATTCTCAGTTTCTCCATGGTTACAACTTTTGTTAACATATCTGTAGGATTCTAGCTAGTGTGTATCTTTTCCAGCTTCAATTGTCCATCTTCCAATGCTAACCGTATGAAATGGTACTTGAGTTGTATATGTTTAGTCTTGGAATGAAATGCAGAGTTCTTTGTAAGATGTATGGCACTTTGGCTGTCACTATATAACTTGCCCAACTCCTTCTTCTTACCCAATTCATCTAGAAACCTTTGTAACCAAATCATTTCTTTACTAGCCTCTGTAGTAGCAACGTACTCTTCTTCTGTTTTTGAGAGTGCAACAACACTTTGCAATTTTGAGACCTAGCTGACAGTTGTTCCACCTACAATAAACATATACCCTGTTGTGCTCCTCTTGTTATCTCTATCTCCTGCCATATCTCCATCAACATATCGCTGTAGAGAAATTTTTAAACCACCAAAGCATAATTCTTGATTTGTGATACCTATCAAATACCTGAGAATCCACTTCACTACCGTCCAATGTTCTTTTCCTAGATTGTTCATGTACCTCCTTACAACTCCCACTGCATGTGCAATATTAGGCCTTGTGTAGACCATTGCATACATTAAGCTTCCAACTACTGATGCATATGGAACTTTAGACATATAAGCCATTTCTTCTTGAGTCTTGGGACATTCCTCATTAATTAGAAATGGCTAGCCAAAGGTCTACTGACTCATTTTGCATTCTGCATATTAAACCTTTTCAACACCTTTTTTATGTACTAACTTTGATACAATGTTAGCTTGTGATTCTTCCCGTCTCTAGTTATTCTCATACCAAGGATTTGTTTTGTAGCACCCAAATCCTTCATTGCAAATGAGTTTGCCAATTTTATTTTGAGCACATTTATTTCCTGCATGTTAGAACCTGCAACAAGCATGTCATCTACATACAATAACAATATAATATAGATTCCATCATTTTGCCTTTTGAGATAAACAATATGATCAGAGTGACATCTAGTATAACCTTTTTCAGACATAAAGCTATCAAATTTTAGATACCACTACCTTAGAGCCAGTTTTAATCCATACAAGCTCTTCGTCAACCTGCACACTAGTTTCTCCTTCCCTTTTACCTCATATCCTTGTGGCTACTGCATATATATCTCTTCCTCCAAATCCTCATGGAGAAAGGTTATCTTTACATCTAACTGCTCAAGATGCAAACCTTTAGGTGCTATTAGACTTAAAATAGTTCTGATTGAAGTCATTTTAACAACAAGAGAAAATATCTCATCAAAGTCTATACCCTTCTTTTGTGCAAAACCTTTCACCACAAGCCTAGCTTTATACCTTTTTCTACCTCCGTCTTCTTCCTTCAACTTGTAAACCCATTTATTATACAATGTTGTTTTACCTGCAGGCAACTTGACTAAGTCACAAGTTTAGTTATGTGCTAAGGAGTCCATCTCTTATTTCATGGCTTGCTCCCACTTCTTCCTGGTTTCTACCTACACTACTTCTTAATAACATTCTAGGTCACTAGAATCAGTCAACAATACATAATATAATGAAGGAGAGTATCGTTCATGGGTTCTACTTATCCTGGTAGATCTTCTAACACCACTTTCAGGTGTTTGAGGTGCTTTTTTTTGTTGTGGTTGTTGTTTTGGCTGTTGATCATTATGATTTTCAGGCATCATCACTTTTCCTGTTATCTCGTCAAGCATTGTGTATTCTCTATTTTCTTTTTCCTGCAACTAATCCTTCTACAAAACCTTTTAATTGAATATGACATCTCTAATCCTAATGATTTAGTGCTTTTCACAATCATAAAAGTGATAACAAAAATCATTAACACCATATCCAATAAAGGTACATTTCTTTGATTTTTCCTCAAGCTTTGTTCTATTTTCTTTATTAATATGGACAAAGGCTTCACAACCAAAAGTCTTTAAAAAGAGTATTTTACCTTTTTACCTATCCATGCTTCCTCTAGAATACCACCATCCAAGGAACTTGAAGGCCCTCTATTTATTAGATAAACAACAGTATCTACAACATCTATCCAAAATTGTAAAGGAAATCCTGCATGCAATCTCATGTACCTTGCATGCTCCATGATTGTCCTATTCATCCCTTCTGACACACCATTTTATTGTGGTGTTCCTGGAACTATCTTCTCTATGCGAATTCCATTCTTTGAATAGTACCTATCAAACTCTTTGCTACAATATTCACCTCCATTGTCTAATCTGAGGCAATTCAACCTTTTTCCTGTCTCATTTTCAACCAAAGCTTTCCATTTCTTGAAACTATCAAATACATCCGATTTATTTTGAACACAATAAATCTAGGTTTTTCTAGTTGCATCACCAATTAAATTAACATAAAACAAGAGCCACCAAGACATGATACCTGAGAAGGTCCCCATACATCTGTATGCACAAGTTCTAATTTTTTTCTCTTCTTTTCTTTCCCAACTCTAAGGAATCTGACTCTCTTCTGTTTTCCATAAACATAATTCTCATAGAATTTTAAATCAACATGCTTCAAAATTGGCAACATATTTCTTGAGCGAAGAATCTGCATCCCCTTCTCATTTGTGTGCCTGAGCCTACGATGCCACAATTCCGTATCTTCTCCTGTAGAGGTTCAAGCATTATACCATTGCATAAATACAATGTACCAACCTTTCCTCTTTTCGCTATTACTAGGGATCCTTTAGTGACCTTCCAGGTTTGATCTGTGAAAGTAGTTACACAACCTTCACCTCCCAACTGCCCTGTTGAAATCATATTTTTCTTCAGATCTGGAGCATGCCTTACCTCCTTCAATAGCCATTGGTTTCCATTTTGCTATTTTATGAAAACTATACCCATTCCAATGATTTTACAGGGTTTATCATCACCCAATCGAACTTGTCCAAAATATCCTTGAACATAATCATAAAAATGTTTCCTATCAGGTGTGGCATGGAATGAGGCCCCTGAATCTACCACCTAGGCATCAATAGTATCTTCTAATGAAATAATCAAAGCATCTTGCAACACATCACCTGTTATATTCGCTTCATGATTAGTTTCTTACTGCACGTCTCCTTCTTTTCCCTTTCGAGACTTGTAGTCTTTATTTAGGTGTCCTTTCTTCCCACATTTCTAGCACACTATCCCTGATCAGGACTTGGATCTACCTTCTCTTGACTTACTGTGATACCTAGGGCTCTTTCTTCTTTCCATTTTTCTTCCCCTAGTCTCTGCAGTCATAGCATTACCTGATGTCTCACCGAAGCTTTTCTGTCGCATTTCCTCGCCAAGGATTGCATAGACAACATCATCAAACTTTAAAGTACTAGATCCATAGATAGAGTTACTAATGGCCATAACTAAACCATTCCAAATTTCTGGCAATGAGCACAAAAGTAACAAAGCCCTAACTTCATCATCAAAAGCTACTCCTACATAACTTAACTGACTGGTAACTATATTAAACTCATTTAAATGATCAACAACAGATCCACCTTCTCACATCTTCATATTAAATAAGAAATACCTTATTTGAGGCCGAGGGTTTCTCATATAGTTTGGCCAATGTCGACATTAAACCCTCTGTTGTCATTTCCTTTGAAATATTAAATGCTACTGATGCCGCTAGGCACAACCGTATCGTTCCAATTGATTTTCTATCTAGAATATCCCATTCTGTGTCTATCATACTCGTTGGCTTCTGTATCTTTTCGCTCAATGGTTGGTACAGATCTCTCTTGTATAAATAATCTTCCATCTGCATCTTCCACAATTGTTAGTTTTGGCCGTTAAATTTTTCGACCATAAACCTACCATCTTCTGCCATTTCTCCCACTCGAACTAGGAACCCTTCTCTCCTCCGAGCTTATCAGCCAAATAGACCTTCGGCTCTGATACCAGTTGTTAGAGAATTATGTATTATATAGCAATGGATCACATAAAATATTACAGACATATAAACACAGAAAACGCATAAAACAAGAGAGACATATATACGTGGTTCACCCAGTTTGGGCTACGTCCATGGAGAAATAACTAGTCATTCTTATTTTATTATCCAGCAAACTGAAGAGATACAATCTATAGTAGATCCACTGTAATTCCCTCTTCGTTCTCAATCTCCTCACTCTTCCTTACTCAGAATACATATATACATAGATGCAATACAATTCCCTCATATATAGCAAGGGGTTACCTTCTAGGGAAAAAAACCCTAAGTTAAACATTAGTTCTATTGTCAGATCTCTGCCTAATGAAAGACCTAGATTGGCTAAAAAATTACAACATTTTACAAGGTAAGTTTACATCTATTCTTAGCTTCGGGGGTGTTTGACGTCGATCCGCATGTAAAAAATATTTACTATTCTGGGTGTGATATTTCAAAATTTCAAATTTTGACCAATGACCGAATGCATGAGTCTATTACAACATGTCTGCCTTCATGCACTTCTCTAACATCTAATTTGGGTTGGGAGTATCTGTCTCTCATGCAATCATGGAACTATGAAGTTGATCATCCCAAAGACCATCTTTGGTCGAAATCATACTTATCATATGTTCTCTGTCGTGATCATCTCCTTAGCCTTCTCATGAATCCTGCATGTCAAATCTACTGACTCATCACACCAGCAATATCCTTGTGTGATGACAAGCACTCAAGCTACAAGTGAATAAAGTTTTTCTCATTCACCATACCCCAACTGGCTTCACATTTTCATAGTGTTGGCATCCTTATTACATTTATGTGATGCGCATGATGCCTGTGCATTTTTTCACCAGTTACAAGTGGGTGTTCTCACATATCTAGCACACAACTAACTTGGTTCCATCATTCAAAGAATTCAAAATATTGTTAAAAAAAAAATTCGTTCATGAAAAACTAGGAAAATGACATCTTGACCAAGTGGTCTAATATTTCTTCTATCTTTGGTGGTTTTTGTGCAGCTTATCATTTTCCCAATAGTACATCCAATGACAGTCACTTTTTGCACCATCATCTTCACTGTGTAACATCTTTATCCTTAGACTTCTTTCAAGCAAGTGAGGTGCTTCATCTTGTGCTGATGGATATGGAAGTTTCTCACTATCTTGACATGACCGATGAGAATGATAAGACATATCTATCCATACTAGATTTATATCATGATCCCCTCTCTTGAATCGGGAATCCATATTTTCAAAGATCAAAAGTCTTTCAAAACAACCATCATGAATTTTATGATCCAATCGTTGAATGGTTGGAACAATCTTACTTGGTGATTCATGCTATAGGTATCAAGCTTCAGTCCTTCCTCGCACTTGCTAAGAAACTTGCTGCAAATGGACACACACTCGCAAGAGGCTTCCAAGGTTTGTTGAAAAACGGTAGTCGTCGAAGAGGTAAGCATGTGTGTTGGGTGGGTGTGACACATATGTCTGCCCACACGCAAGACCTTCTCTCTCGTGTGCAAGATTATCGAGTTTTTTTATTTCCTATTGCACACTATTTTTCATTTGTCTTAATCGCTTGTTTATTTGTGGTTTCAGGTTGAGTACGTCTACAGTTGCCTCACTAGAAATTTCATTCGCGTAACCTCAAATTTTTAGCGTAGGAGGACTAGAGTTTTCTCTATTTCTTTTCTTTGTTTTCGCGTTTGCATGTTTGTTTTCTCGCTAACTTGGTTTGGTTTGTTTGCTTGCTCACTTTGCTTGCTTGTTTTTTTCACTTTACTTTGTTACTTTTGCTTTTCTTAAACTAGTTTGCTTAATATCATGATATTTTTGTTTTTTTTCAATAAGTGTTGCCCTATACTAAGTTGTGACATTTGAATGGGTATGTGGTTGAGATACAAAGAGCCTTATGACACTACAAAACTTGGATAGTCATACATCCGTCTTCTATATGCTTGGTTATAACTTCCGGCTGATGAAGTCTTGATAGAAAGTATGAGCCATATGTAAGGGAAGCTCTGGTCGAACCATGAACCTGTGCCCACACTGGGAATCCCCATGCCTGTAATCAGTTTTCTGCTATGTGTGTTCAAGCTCATCCAACTAGTATAAATGGAGAAGGGGAAATTTAAATGAGCAAACCTATATCAAAGGACTTACATGCTTCTCTAAAGGAACAACCTCTTCTGCTATCAACAAGTCGAGATCCCTCTTCTTCCCCAAAAAATAAATGAGTGCCTATGCACAATCCTCTTTTAAAAATACAAAGGCAAAAGAAGAGAAAGGGTTCTTGCGCAGAGAGGTGAAGTATGCAACTCCACTAGGGTAATTACCATGCTCGCTGGCAGTGGAGTAATGTGTGTGCTCCAATGTGACTCTGTCACAGTACTGACCAGGCTCGTTGGTAGTGGAGAAATGTGTGTGTTCTAGTGTGACTTCGTCGAGGTAGTGTGTAGGTACATTGGTAGCCAAGAAACTCTATAGATGAAAATTTATACTCTGAAAATTTTAAACTCACAATCCAAACTACCATTCCCTATTTTGAAACACTGTGATCAAGCTCAAACTTGTTGTTGTGTTTGAGTAAGTTGGCAAAAAGTGAACCATGTCTATCCATGGGGTAAGTGGGAAAGATGAAGTAACCCACAAAATGATTCAATAATCCCTGATGGACCAATGCCATGTGTTTTCAATGGACCAAAACAGAGAGGCTGGTATTCAAGTAGTGTGTCGCCAAGTGTTGTAACAGCTGCAACACCCTCCAAAATTTTGGCCTGCATCTAATTTCGAAGCCTTCCTTTGGTTTTCCCTTGATGTTTGCAAACACTTAGGCTCATCCCATGAGCTCGTGTTGAGTCTTTTCACTCTCCTCGCTTGACTGTTCACCAGATATCTTTTAGTATGTTGGTCACAATGTCATGATTGATGTCTGTCTTCATGTGTACAAGTGGTATTCGCTACGTAAACATCTATCACACTCTCACACGAAGTTATATGAAATGTCAGGCAAGTGTCAACGTGATTGTTCAACGATCTATCTCAAGTGTCACACTTGGTGCTTGCACCCATTGGTCAGTCACAATAAGTGTATGTTGCCTTGTTGGTTTGATGTGTATTGTCATCTAGTATTGCTAAGTGTGTGTTCACAACATCATGCATGCACAAGTTCACTCACTCACACACTTACTCATTTTGTTGAAGTTTTGTCGACCCAATCACCCCCAAACAACTAAACCTCTATTGAGCTTCACTACGCAGTCTTAGCCCTTAGTGATCGTGTACTACTTCCCAAAATTTCCTAGAGCTTGAGGCTTGCTCCCAACTAGTCTACACTATGAAATCCTGAAATTAACCTGCTTAACTATCACCGAGAACAACGCAGAAGTTGCCGAAGAAGCCATCTAAATTTGCATTATTTGCAACGCAATCTATCAAGCTCCCCCCTGGTCAACCAAAGAGTTTGATCGAGCAGTGACCCTGGGCTTCACTGCTCCAAAAAATTGCACAGAAGCTACCAGCTTGCTCGCCTCCAATGATTGAAGAAATTGCCCGGACATGAAGGAAAGGAACTTCATGCCTGCCACTACATTATCCCCAAAATTTTTGTAGTTCTGTTAGCCAGTCCCATTTTCAGCCAACATCGTGCTCCTCCTGAAAACTACGCAGTTTTCTTAGACCTTCCTATAGCTGCCCGACACCCTACTCAGCCGAGAAACAACACAGGCATGTCCTGCAGGCCAGCCTCCCAGTTCTGTTCAGTTTTTACCAGCAAGATCCCATAGCCCACTGCCAACCTCCCCAGAGAATCTACACAGTTTTCACTACCATTATTCTCCTTATTTCCTGCACTGCTTCCCTGAAAAAATTATGCAGTTATGCCCTCTAGTCGAGCCAAATCCTGCAGATGGTCACTATTGTTCCAGACGAGTCGTTGAACCCTCCCAGTGACCTCTACAAAATTATCATTGACAGTGCTCCGGAGCCTGGATCTCTGCCTAAAATGTACTTTGCACAATTTCAAAGCCTTTTCCTCTCTCTCGGTCGCTTGCACCTGAAAACGAAAGATGATGCATCATGATAGTCTAGGATATTTATGTATTGGATGTTGTCTCATCATGAGTGATGGCAGATACAAGTACATGTGTTAGGCCCCTATACTACTAGTGTAACCCCTTATTGTTATTAGTAAAACCCCCTTATTATATTGATGTACCCATGTGGTGCCCATATTGTTACTATTGTGCCCCATAGAAGCCCACTATTGTTATTATTGTGCCCTTACATTATTATCGTTATGTCGGGTCTGATTATATTATGACCCCTTAGACTCCTATATATAGAAAGGAGGTCTTTTAATTTGTATCATCGAAGAATTTTTCATCTATGTAATGTAAAGGAGGTTTCCCACTCGAAGAGGCTGAATTCTAAGGTGTTTATCTCTCTTTTCTATCTTTTTGTGAGCTGGTTTCATAACATTTGGTTTCAGAGCTTTGGATTCTAGGGTTTCACTGCTCCAAATAGGTCATCGTGGCATTTTCGCTTTAACTTTGTTTCTGTGATGTTTCAGAAGCTAAAAAAAAGCCATTTGAGACAAAATCATGCCAAAACTCGGGTCCAAATTTCAGAGCTTTTCGAGCTATATTTGCGGAGATATGATCTGAGGAAGTCGGTCTTTTTGCAGACCCCTGAATTACATTCCAAACAGGTGACCTAGGGAAAATCATCATAACTTTTGTTTTGAGCATTAGATTGAAATTTCGTAAGAATTTACAAAAGGAGAACAGGCTGTAGTTTTCTGTGTATATTTTTCAGATCCTAAGGTTAACACAGTAACACGTGGCTCTTCATACAAGTTCGATCTTCTAAAAAGGTATATAATCAGGTCATATTAGGAGATTGTTCATAACTCTTTCTTGGCGAATCTAAATTTGATCATACTAGTGGCATTGGAAAGAGGACACAGAGGGCTACTGCAGGTCTCAATTTCAGAACTGGAAGAACCAAAATTACAGAGTTATAGTCATTTCAAGATCAAGCTCCTAAAATCAAGAAAAGGAAAAATGAGGAAGTTTGATGGCAAGGATCCGGTAAATTGGATACTTAATATGGAGCAATATTTTGATCTACATGGTGTACCACTGTTACAAAAGGTATGTATTGCATCTTCATTGAACTGGATCAATTTTTTTGATATAAATGGCTTTGTTATCATAAACAACTTGTTACGTGGTCAATTTTCATGGAGGAAATGATAGCACATTATGAGGATACAAAGAGCAACACGACAACAATTGGAAAGAGTAAAAGGGCTTTGTTACATAGCGGAAAGTAAAATTATGGCAACAAGAAAGTGTACCCCTCACAACTATAAATATGGAAGTGTTGTTTCTCCTAGCCTTCCACACCCTAAAAGGGCTACACCACAACAATTGGAAGAAAAAATAGAAAAAGGGCTTTATTACAATTGTGATGGCAAATGCACTAAAGGTCGTAAGTGTGCTGAGAAGAAACTATTTTACATAGAGTATGAAGAGGAGGAAGGAAAGGATCAAGAAACATCAAAAGAAGAGGATATATGCCAAGACCTAACCCCAAACAAAGAAGAAATGAATCAGACCATATCTTGTAAAGCATTGGCAAGAATTACCACTCCTCAAACTCTCAAGATAGAACGAGATATCAAGAAGAAAAAGGTGCAAGAAGTGAAAGATCACATCGAGAAGGAAGAAATGAATCCAACCATATCTTGTAATTCATTGGACATATCAAGAAGAAAAATGTTCAAGAAGTGACAGATTACATCGAGAATCACGAAATGAATCCGACCATACCTTGTAAAGGATTGGAAGAAATTACCACTCCTCAAAATCTAAAGATAGAAGGACATATCGAGAAGAAAAAGGTTCAAGCAGTGAAATATCACATCGAGCATCAACAACAAGTTCTCCAACTTTTAAAGGATAATGCCACTTTGGTGCAAAATCAAATGAAACGATAGGTAGATCAACATTGTAGTGAAAAATATTTTGATGTAGGTGATTAGGTATTTTTACTGCTACATCTCAAGCAAGCTATTTATGAGAAGGAAATTTTGGTAATACTACATGCACTTAAGAAATGGCGACCTTACCAAATGGGAAGACACTTCAAGGTAAAAATGGATTATGATAGTCTTAAAGACATTTTAGAACAACTATTATCTTAGAAGAATAGAAAAAATGTGTCACAAATATGTTGGCTTATGACTTTGACATCATCTATAGAAAATGGAAGCAAAATTTTGTTGCAAATGCTCTCTCAAGAAAGGATGAGGATGTGGAAGCATTATTTTGTGCTATTTATATTATCCAACAAGATTGGATAAACGAAGCAAGGGATGAATGGAAGAAGGACAAAGAAGTATGGCTACTTATTCAAAAGTTGCAAAAGATCCCAGTTCAAACAATATTTCTAGAAATTGAAGAGGAAGGAAAAATCATATTGGAACCTGGAGCAATCACAGAAACAAGAACTTGACAGCTACGAAATCAATCAATTTCAGAGTATCTCATCAAGTGGAAGAACTTACTCGGTGAAGATTCCACATGGGAGGACAAGAATTTTATACAGAAGAATCAAGAACTATTGAAGCATTGAGGACAACACCTTTTGAAGGAGAGGGGAATGTTAGGCCCCTATACTACTAGTATAACCACTTATTGTTATTAGTACAACCCCCTTGTTATATTGATGTACCCATGTAGTGCCCATATTGTTACTATTGTGCCCCATAGAAACCCACTATTGTTATTATTGTGCCCTTACATTATTATTGTTATGTCGGATCTGATTATATTATGATCCCTTAGACTCCTATATATAGAAAGGAGGTCTTTTCATTTGTATCATCGAAGAATTTTTCATTTATGTAATGTAAAGGAGGTTTCCCCCTCGAAGAGGTTGAATTCTAAGGCGTTTATCTCTCTTTTCTATCTTTTTGTGAGTTGGTTTCATAACAACATGGATGAGACATAGTGCAACGATGAATGATACAAACAAGCAGTGCATGTTAGGAGATTTTTTCACGAACTAATGAACCCATGAAGCATGCCAAGTACTGGCGAAGGGAATACATTCATGCGAAACACCAAGACCATCAAAGAATTTTCACACCCTTCCATGTATAGGTGTTTCTATGATACCCTAAGAGCACATGCATCACTCAGCAACACTATAGCTTGACATGGACACCACCATCAACATGAATATACTAGAAATGTTGTGTTGCTTCCTATCACAAGCCATCTCGCCACATCGCTACTATGAGCCATACTGTTGCAATCAATGTAATGTAACGTGGAATTCAAAGAGACCCATATGTAAAGTTAAAGAGTCATGTAAGTTTGAAGATTCATGTATATCAAACATTCATGAGGGAAGTTGAATAGTCACAAGGGTTACTTTCACCGTTGGCTATATACCCCTCATTTGTACATTCAAAATATTTTTCACCTTGGCTCCTACCACATAGCCTTGAGAATCTGTAATATTTTCTTTGAGGAATAAGCAGAGGCTCCAACACTCCGCTATCGAGGTTAGTGATGTAATGTTGTACTTATGTGTCTTGGAACTTTCACTTAATTCATAATCCTGTTAACATGCCATCACATTTTCACGCATGTATTGTATTCATTTGTAAGACTATTTTGTGGATTCTTGTATGCATCTTGCTTTAACTTGTATTAATATAGTTGAACTATTTTGGTTGTTTTAGTACATATGCTATTGGAAATGTGTTGTATCAGTTGTTAATGTTGTCTTGCCGATGTGGACTATTTCACTGGACACTTGAGTGGCTCATTCTCATAAAATTTTTATAGAGACCTTCACACTCAGGTGGACTATTTCACTACGTGTTGTATGTGTTATCCATTCACTTTGTGTTAGTGTCTTTCACATCCATGTGGACTACTCTGCCGGAAGCTACACATATCCTGCTATGTTCTGTGTCTCTAATAAAGTTGGGACTCTTCCGTTTCTCTTTGAGACTCACTCTCACCTTCTCCCTCTGCACCAAAAGAACCTTGACACAAGCGATAATAAGCACTCACCATGAACACAAACCTCGTTGTTCGAAGACTAAGTAAACCACTCTCAGGTGCAACACGCAAGAACTAAGGCATATCTTTAAGATAATGGCAATTGGGCCATCATACCAGATGGGATTCTTGCACTAAACAGTGTGAGTTCTAGTTGGGATTTCATATCAAGGAGATCCCCTGAATGTTGGTGGGTCCATCACCCTTAACGTCAAGGAAATTCATGTTGAAAGAAGTCAATCTAGAATCCTTTTTACATTGCTTGGGTAGCTGATTTTCACTCTAGGTTCTCTAGTGTGTGAACATAATGAAAATGCCACAAATTTGCAATAGGTGATATCCATACCATTAGTATTTGATATTGTGATATTATAAGTCAGACTCAATTTATCATTACATGCATTTGTGTTTATATGAAAGTATACGTTCAAAATCACAATCCTGTATTTCTGTGCATTCAACATTTTCGAGTATAAATTAAAATTCCCTATAGAAACATAATTTTATGTACTGCAGAAATGATTGAAGTTAGGGACACATAATAATAAATTGAAATTAATGAATAATGCTAATCAAATTTATGAATTAAGAACCATCATAGATATATCTTAAATATGGTTCTAACATGAGTCAAGAGGGATCTAATTTATTCATGTGCAATTTTTTTATGAACTGACATTATTTAAATATTATGTATAGTTATTTAATTTTTTTTATTTTTAAATTTTTTAAATTTTTTATTTCAGCTAACATGAGAAAAATTTCACTTTGATGATGCACAGATAGGGTTACACATCATACTAGGTTGTAGAATGAACCTCTCAGTTCAACCATGTTAATTAGGTTTATTTTGAATGGTGGGGAGCAATGTCCTCACTTCAATTATAAAAACTTAATGATTAGTTGTATACTTTATTATAGTAGTTTCAAGTCTTATTGAATCTTAATAATCCCTTAATGACTAAGTCTTATTCATTCTAAGTAATAATCAATGACAAAAACATATGTATTTATTTTAAATGACTTTTCATGAAAAGGAAAACAAAAGAAGACTAATAAAAACTGAGGAAAGAAAAATGCCTAAACTATGGGACATTCTCATTGAGTTCAATGAAATACACAACAGGATGTTGATGGTAGGCTCAAATCTGGTGTGGATGATTATGATGCTCATTTTAATTTGAAGACATTTTCCTCAGGGATTTGGCTATCCCGTTTACTTGGTCATGTTGTTTTATTAGAGAGTCAGAGAGGGAATGAGTAAAAATTGTTTGACTCATTGCTCATTTTGTTTACCTTGAATCACTAATTTAAGACAGATAGATGAATATAATCTTTATTCCTCAGGTGGGGAACCCTTGAGGCTGCCATAAAACTGGTTATCTCATTAACTCATCAAACAATCAACACAAGCATATAAAGATGCATTCGAATAGGGAGGCTAAAACACATTCCAGAAAAATTGGATCTAAGCCTAATATAGGACACAATCAAGGCATCCTAACATTCATTTCTCCATTATTTTCAAGTTCCCGCCTTAATGGAGAAATTATTGATTTCCACACCTAACATCTCCATAAACAATTCAAATTTTATCTTCCCAAGGGGCTTTGTGAAAATATCAACAACATTTTAACAAGTATTATGGTATTCAAGAAAAACATCTTTTGACTATCTTCTCTATAATAAAATCAAACTGAGCATCAACATGTTTTTTCCTTACATGAAGGATTGGATTATTTTCCCACTTGATCGAGCTCTAATTGTCACATTTCATCATTGTAGTCTTCTTTTGTTCTTCTCCAATACCTTGAAGAACTTGCATCGACTAAACAACTTCACAAGTAGTTGCACATAAATATTTATATTTTACCTCTATAGATGATAAAGATACAGTAAGATGCTTCTTTTTGCTCCATGAAATAATCCAAGATCCAATAATGAATGCATAACTTGTAGTAGATCTTCTATCATCCAGATTAGTAGCCTAATTTGAAGCTGAGTATCCTTTCAGCTCAACAACCAATCAATCAATGTACTTAAGACCAAAATCAATTGTTCCTTTAAGATACTTGATTACTCCTTTTTCTACTTTCCAATGGTTCTCTAGAGGTCTCACCATAACATGACTTAACACACTAACATAGTATGCTAAATTAGGTATGGTTGTAGTAACATAATTCAAAATTCCCACCAATTGTCTATGCAATGTACCATATACCTCCTTTGAGCCATCATCAAAATGCAGTTTCACATTCTACAGCATTGGAACAAAAGAAACTTTGCATTGATCCATATTAAACCTTACTTTTCTGACATACTTACATTGAGTAACAAAATTTTGACCAACATCTCTCCACAGTTCAAGAGCTATACAGTAATGTAACTCACCAAGATCTTTCATTTCAAATAATTGTGACATCTTATTCTTAATTCCATCAACTAATTTGAATTAATTTCTTGTAATAATTAAATCATCAACATACAAAGAAACCAATACTACATGCCCCTTTGCATCAAATTTTCTATACATATTTGGATCACTTTGAATTCTCATAAAACCCTACACAAGAAACAAGGAATCTATCTTTTTATACTGTGACCTAGGTGTGTGCCTCAACCCATACAAAAATTTCTTTAATTTGCTAACTAAATGTTCCTACCTGTTTTCCACAAACCCTTCAGGTTGTGTCAAATACACATCCTCTTTTGAATCACCATTCAAAAAAGAAAATTTACATATAATTGGTGCAGATTCTAATCGTACCTTGTAGTTAATGAAATTAAAAATCTAATAGTATTCAATTTAGCTATAGGTGAAAATGTTTCTACATAATCAATGCCCTCATTTGGTGAACACCTTTCTCGACCAATCTAGCTTTATATTTATCTATACTGCCATTTGCTTTAAACTTGGATTTGTAGAACAAGTTGCATCCTACATGCTCTTTTCCTTTAGGTATTTTAGCTAATTCCAAGGCGTTGAGGCCTCGAAAATTGGGTCGACAACAAGGGGGATACCCACCCGGTCCGGACCTTGGTTGGCAGCTCCTTATCCGTTTGGTATAGTGGGTCCGACTGGGGATAATGGGACCAGTTTCCCAATCTAAGGGTTTGTGTGTGTGTGCAGAGTTGGATGTTGCTGATCTAAGAATACTTAAAGCTAATCTAATTCAAACTTTTAAATTAACTCTATGCTATTGTAATCTAATGAAAAACAACACATCTAATCTATGCTAACCCGGGGTGTATTTCTTCTATTATGAAATCTAAAAAGATTTCAAACAATAACTAGTAGTAAAGATCATTCAGCTATCATAAGAATGGAAATCAATTAAGATAAACCACTTTGCATAAAAAGTTAGGCAAAACAGTTGTGAAGAGTATATCGCATAATAAGTTATTCATATATCAAACATAAATAAATGGCTCCACCGTACAAAAGTGCAAAATGGTAACTCACACATTCATGCAATAACATATAAACAACAAAAAACTGTATATCACTTTAAGAATATAAGCATAAATAGTCAAGAGATAAAAGTACCATTAATGACTGGTTCTACTCATAAGCTTCAAGCAACAATGATCTATCTCTCCTTGCTCTAACATCTACTAAGATTAGAGAAGTGCAACATCAGTAGCAGATGTCAAATGCAAACATTAATAAACCTTGATCCATCCATTCATCAAAACCCCCTCCGAGGGTGCAAAGGTGCATGTTCTGAGGACAAGTTTTTTGATAAATTTCTGGACCCTTCTCCAAATGCATGAGAAGAGTTTAAATACTACTAACTAATTAACTTAATTACATAAATTTAGGATACGGTTTAAATGACCGCCCTTCTTCTAAAGCAAACTTATTTCTAAAAATTGAATCTAATTCCTAACTACTTCTGTATTTGCTCCTTAGTGCTGCGAGCATGCAACATTTGCCTGGGAAGAGTCGGCTGGTTGCCTTCTGCTTTTGTTTGAGTTACGAAAATAGAAATGGCAAGCGCTGGCACCACCTTTTAGTACACTAGAAGAGATTTTTGAGAATCATCTTCTGGTTGGGCGAATTTACTGTGTGTGTACTTGGTAATAACCCAAATTTCTCTCAAACTACTTCTGCTTTTGCTATTTCGGTTTCCAGCCTTGCGAATGACTAAGCAAGTTAGGGACTTTGCTTTCTGAACAATTTTCTTAGTGATGCGCGATTAGCGCTAGGCACTAATCGTGCATTGAAAACTACCTCTGTTCTTTGTTCCGGTCTTTTCTGGTGCGTTTTCCTTCTTTAGCGCCTTTTTTCCTTTATCGGGCATAAGCTCCAGGATATTTCATAAACATGCTCCTTTTGTGAGCTTTTG
The DNA here is from genome assembly GCA_031772625.1 of Pinus tabuliformis. Lineage (NCBI taxonomy): Eukaryota > Viridiplantae > Streptophyta > Pinopsida > Pinales > Pinaceae > Pinus > Pinus tabuliformis. The sequence goes on along the minus strand of CM062820.1, from coordinate 1,521,730,371 downwards.
ACTCTGAGTGTTGAATGGCCTATTGATATCAGCATCTATTCAGTGATACTCTGGAATTTGTGTTTCTCATGCATGCGACATCCGTTTATGAAGGCATGTCTTCTCCGTTCTCCGAGCATTGACGCTTTCTCCTTTTCCTTAGATGTTTCCTGCTCATTGCTTCATATTGTTTCATGTTTTTCATTCCTGCAGTTCACGCAAAGGAAAAGAGTAATGATAATAAATACTGATACGAAAGCTCGAAGCTCTAGAAATGTATGAAATTATGACACCCATAGTGAACTGACTCTTCGAAAAACCCAAAACTGTCCTTCTTGAATACTTTTACGTACATTCATTAATTTCTTTTAAGGCACGCACCCAATTTTTGGTTTACGGACAACTTTCCTTGAATACTGCGCTGAGGAAAATTTGCTGGGTGATTTCTGCGACTCGCATCGCAGCATCGCGGATCGCGTTATCAAGATGTGTCATCGCAGAGCTTCATGATTAGCTTAGCGCAGATCACATTTATCACAAATCGCAGATCGCAGTATCGCATATCGCATTTATTGCAAATCACAGCATCGCGTTTAGTCATTCAATCATTGTGTGCTGCTTATGCGACGTTGCAATATGCAACGTCGCACATCAGCCGTGGGAGATTTCCTAAGATTTTCATTTAAGAGCGCTTCATAATGTATGCGATGCGATGAATTTCGCGTTGCTTCTTTGCAGCTTATTATGCTCATAAGGAAATGCTTTATTCTCTTCTCGCGATGCGATATAGTTCTGAGGAGTATAATACAAAAAGTTTTATAAAATGTTTTTTTGAATTTTTATTAAGGGTCCCCATTTGCTTAGTGTTATTGCTAATACTAAACAAAGAGGGGGGTTGTTGGTAGCCACAAAAATGGCAATTCACATGGAAGAACCAATTATCTCTATTTTTTCCATTGAATTTTAACTTCCAAAAAAGAAAAATTTTCATAAGTCTAAATTTCGTTATTGACATATAGAGTACATTATGCCTTATCCTATTAATGATATTTTGTTTCAACCTTTTTCTATTCTAATTGCTTGCTTCCTCAGGCTTTGTCCTTGTATTTACATTAGCCATTACTTGGGCTTGTAAAGGTAAAGTAAAGTCTTCTCTGTGTGTCGGCTTTAAAATATGCTCATTTGTCGTAGGTAGAGCCTCTGCTGCCAGCAGGCATCCATAGCCTCGACAGGGTTACCTATTACACAGCAATGATCCTTTATCCTGCTTAAGGCTATCTACAACGTTCGAAGAAAAATCCACATTGACACTTTTTCCTTTTTTCTTCTCAAAGAACAATGTCTTGGTTTGGTAGCCAAGTTATGACACCGTCATTCACTTGATTTACACTTTCACTGAACAAGCTGGCTCGTGATGAGACCCCTTGCCTTTTGATTTCAACGATCTTGAGTCATTGCCCTGTTTTGATGGACAGTGTTTGGCAAAGTCAACGAGTTATAATATCTATGATCATGATAAGCCGGCTCGTGATGAGACCTCTTATTCTTTGAGATATAGTGCTTCTTGGATTGTTCCTCTAAATGCTGCGATTTTCTTTAACAGGGAGGAAATCATTGTTTTCGTTAAGAAAGCTCTGGACGACAATAATAGAGTTTGAAAATAACAGTTTTGCAGAGAATCTTTATTTTATTATTGATACCTTTCATTGTGCTGATATAAAACAATTTTTCGCCAAAGGTTGCTTTCATCAAATTTTTTGAAGTTGAAACTAGTATCATATCTAGGCCAAAGTTTTTTAACTCTATCTGTCTATAATAAAGATCAGATTTATGAAAAATTTTGTTATTTATACAAGCGAAAAGCTCAAAATCTGAAAGAGAATTGGTGTCTTTTTCGTGAATACCTGTAGTAACCATTTACAACTGGTTTTATTATGAAAAACAAAAGAAAAACTAAAACTATTCTAGAAAATGGAAGAATAATCTTCTATGGAAAATATATTTTGAGAATTTGTCCATTAACGGGTAAAGAATCCCTTCTACCTCCTAAATCCTGCAACACAAACGTTGATGGACCTACGACTTCAACAATCTGAAAAGGACCAAGCCACATCTTTTGAAATTTCGTATGTTTTCCCTTTTCTTCATGAGCCTTATCCCATTTCAAAACTAAATCTCCCATCTGAAAAAAAAATCTGGTCATTATGCTTGAATGAAAAGAGGATTTTATTAGCGCTTGGTGATGAGCATGGGTTTTCTTAGCTTGTTCTCATTGTTCTTCTAATTTAATTATTTCCATTTGTCTTAGCTGTATGGAGGAAGTAGATACTTCATCGATGTATTGTACTAAAGACAAACAGGGGACGACTAAGTGAGTTGGAAAAATCACTTCTTTCCCGTAAACTAAATTAAAGGGAGAAGTGCCAATTGAAGCTTTTTTCGTTATTCTATCTTCCCATAAAGCATTTACCAATGCCTTGTGCCAATTCTTTTGGTTCTGGTCAACTGTTCCTTTAATAATCCTGATTAGGTTTTTATTTGTTGACTCAGCTAACCCATTACCTTGCGGATAGTAATTGGCCGAATATTTTAGTTCGAATCCTCTTTTAAGTTCAAACTCAGTCATTGCATTTCCAGAAAAGTATGATGCATTATCAAACATTAAAGCCATTGGCAATACAAACCTAGTGATTATAAATTGATCTATGAATTCAATAATATTTTCAGATTTAGCTATCTTGAGAGGAACTGCTTCTACCCATTTATTAAAATAATCTGTTGCCATGAGGATGTATCTATGCTGCTTAGAAGAGTGAGGAACGATCTCACCTATTATGTCCAAGCCCCACTGACTAAATGGTTGCTCGATGTTTACCGGCTGTAGTGGCATGGACAGTTTCTTTTGTCTTCCAGCAGTTGTTTGGTAGACTTGACATTTCCTCACGTAACTGTGTGAGTCTTTGAATAGCGTAGGCCAGTAATATCCTACACGTAAGATCTTATGTGCAGTAGCATCTCCAGCATAATGTCCGCCTGCTAGTCCGTTGTGGAGTTCCTGCAAAACTTTTTCAGTTTCAGTTTTCTGAAGACATCTAAGAAGAACAGAATCATAATTCTTTCTAAAAAGAACATCATTTATGAGCTGATATTGTTTAGCTTTCAATCTCAGAGCTCTTTTCTTAGTGTGATCCAGGTGTGATGGAGCATACCTGTTCTTAAGATAATAAATGATATCAACGTATAATGATTCTGCATCGTTTAGGCTTACCTCATACATTTGTACCTCTTCAGATGGGACTTCAGGAATTTGCGATGCTCCAACCAACATTTTGCAGAAGCCATGACCTCTTACAATGTTTGCTGGTTTGATCTCAAGGTCGTATTCTTGTAAAGCAGTGATCCAATTTGCTATTTTCTCACCCACATCCTTCTGTACTAAAAGATTTCTTACTGCTGGAAATGGTACTATGATCTTAGTATGGGTTTTAAGTAAGAAAGCTCTGAAATATTTGACCGCTTTGAAAATAGCATAGGCCTATTTCTCCACGTCTGAATAACGGAGTTCAACACCTTGTAAATTCGAGCTAAAAAACGCAATTGGAGCTTTCGCTTTTTCTCTATTTGCTTAGGTTAGAATTGCAGCATATGATTTCTCTGAGGAAAATGTGTATAATATAAAAGATTCTGAGAAATTCGGGGTTGATAAAGATGGAGCATTAATAATAGCTTGTTTGATCAAGTTGCATGCTTCATGTTCATTTTGACCCCATTTAAAATTTGAATTCTTTTTAATCATGGTTTGCAAAGGAGACACAATTCGTGAAAAATCTGGGACAAATCTCTTTACAAAATTGATTTGACCAAGTAAAGATTGCATGGCTTTTTTATTATGAGGTAGGGATATTTCAGAAATTTCTTTGATTCTATCAGGCTCTGTGAATACCAGATTTTGACACTATGAATCCTAGAAGTTTTCCTTCACTTAATGCGAAAAAAGATTTCTTTGGGCTAAGTGAAATCCCATACCTTAAACATCGTTGAAAGATCTGTTTTAAGTCTCTGAGATGGTCGCTTCACTTCTTGGAGTACACTGTTATATCATCCAAATAAATTACTACAGATTTATTGACTAAACCCTTGAATGCGATGTCCATGGCTCTCTGAAATGTAGCACCGGCATTGATCAATCCAAATGGAATCTTCTGATATGCATATGTGCCCCATTTAGTTCTCAATGTGGTTTTCAACTGATCATCGGGATGCACCAGACTTGATTATATCCTGAAAATCCATCCAAGAAAGACATCAGTTCTGAGCTTGCTACTGCCTATAATATCTATTCCATAGGTGGGAGAGGAAAATTGTCTTTTTGACAGGCTTTGTTGAAATTCCGAAAATCGATACAGATTCTAATATCTCCGTTTTTCTTTGTAACGGGCACCATATTGGAAACCCATTTGGAATGTCTGACGGGGAAAATTATTCTGCCTTTTAATAACTTGTTTAGCTCAGTTTTTATCTGATCTTCTAAATTGGGGTGGATCTTTCTCAATTTCTGTTGGACAGGTTTTTCGTTGTCAATCATAGGAATAGTGTGTTGAATGATAGAAGTGTCGTACGTCTTCAACTCATCGTAATTCCAGGCAAGGACATTTTTATATTGTCTCAAAAGACAAATATACGCTAGTTTTTCTTCCAGGGCCAGGCCTATGCCTAGAGTAACGTTTTTTGGTTTATCATCGGTCCCTAGGTTTACTAATTCGTAGTTCAAAGTTGAACTGTAGAGCTTTGAATTGGCAGACCTTTTAAACCGATTTTTCAAATCGTATAAGTCTTCTAACCTAACCATCGATTTAGGTATAGCATTATCAGTGCCATTTTGTTGTATTTGTCGATCGTGATGGTCTTCGTCAATTATCTGATTGGAGTAGGATCCTTTAGAAGTGAGAAAATTTACAATATCAGGATCGTCATTGGGTACTCTCCAATTTGTAATGTTGTCAGGGATGGATGGTCTAAAGATTAATTCTATTGAGAATATATCTGGACTAAACTCTTCGGATGGAATAAGCCTAGAGGCTACGTTAGCCAAAAGGTTTGCACTTGCGTTTTGGAGTCTTGGGATTGACAAAATATTGAATGCTATGAAATGCTCAGTCAGATCTTGTACTAAAGATTGATAGTGTTTTAAATGACTTGGTAGGCAATGAATAGTGTTATGTACCTGCTTGACGACAATCTCAGAGTCTCCGAAGACTTGAAGATACTTGACATTCAACCTGATTGCTTTGTATAGGCCTTGCACCAAGGCCTCATATTCTGCTGTATTGTTTGTGCAATCGAATTCGAGTCTGCACGTAAGCCTGGTCTTATTTCCTTCTGGACTAATCAGAACGCATCCTGCTCCTGCTCCTTCGTTAGATTTAGAGCCATCAAAATATAATTTCCAAAACAAAGATGTATTTACAGGTTTATCTACAAAATTAACACACTCTGAATTATCAGTTTGGGAAAAATTTTCGACTTGGGATAAAACTGAATTTTCTAAGTAAGGTGATGTATGAGCATTGAAATTGCCGAGAAAAGAATCTACCGAGTAATTGCCTATGATACTGTTGTTATACGCTTTTGCTTCATTTTCTCCCTCCAATTCCGTTACTATGTACTTCTGGTGCAATCCTCGTTCAATCTTTATTTGATTCGGTTTGCCATTATAGAGTAACCGCATGTGTGACCAGTCGGCTGAAAAGTATCCATGGAGTTTCTCGGACCAATCCCTGCTAAGAATCAAGCCATAGAATTATGGGATATTAGCCACTAGAATGTCAATAACCTGACATACCTTCGGGTTGGATGACAATCTTATGGTTACTTGATTAAGTTCACCAATCACTTCGACTTGAAATCGATCAAGCTGAACTATGCACACTGCGGATTTTTGTGGTTGAACATTTAACTTGGCACATATTGATCTGGGTAAAATATTCGTTGAAGCACCAGAATCTATCAAACAATTGTGCACATTTTTATTGAAAATTTCATAAGTGAGAAGAAAAGGGGGAGTGTGAGACCTTGATCTTCCTCCAATCAAGGCGATGTCATTTGGATCAATCTTATTGATCTTGTTGGTTGGAGGTCTTCCCATGTTGTGGGAAGCTACAGCTGTCGGCAAAGATGTAATAGGCACGGCATGTAATTCTTTCATCATATCTTCTGTTGATGTTTCAATTTGCTCAATTCGTAAAGGGTAATATTAGCCCTAGTATTTTTCATGTCGTCAATAATATTGTATTCCATTTCATTTGACACTATTAGTGTTTTTGATGGAGTAGTTTGATCTGATTGGACCGGGCTAGGTTGAGTCGCTTTAGTGGTCTTTTTTTTTGTTGCGACTTTATCTTTTATTGCAGAGCTTGTGTTCTTCTGCTTAGGGGTAGTTTGGGGAGGATCAAGTTGATTTTTTCTTCGTGTGCTAACCGGAAATGCTTCTTGATCTTCTTCTTGTGGGAGGATGAAATCCCACATTCCTTGTAATTCCGCAACTTCTGCGTCATCAGTCTATCCTTCAGTGGTACTTTCTTCTTCTTCCTCTTCTTTGGATTCGACATTTGAAATAGCGTTGGGTGGTTTCACATCCATTGAAGGACCTCTTTTAAAAGCTCTGTAGGGCTTTTTTGAAGAAGTTTATGCTACTTGTTTTTTTATGTCAATCATCTCATTGGACATGGTCTTTAATACCTTCTACAATCCTTCCAAGTCGAAAGGGTCTTTCATTTGTTTCTTCTTGGAGTCTTCCTTGAAGGTGACTTTTTTATACTTGCGTTCCTCTATCGCAGATCTCTTTTCCAGGGCTATTACGCGTTTCTCTACTGCTATCGCCTCTGTCAAGTTTTCAACTAAGGTTGTTTTATTTGCCCTATCCACGAAGATTGCTAAGTTTGATGGTAAGGCCGTAATATACCATTCACATCGCACTTCTTCGCTGGGTTGGGAAGCAGTGGGAATTTTGTTGAGGATCTTATTGAACCGTAAATTGAAATCTTTGATGGGTTCTCTAGCCTCAGCTTTAAGATTGGATAGGTCATTGATTAACGTTGCCGTTTATTTTTCATCACTAAACTTGGTAAGGAATTGACTTTGGAAAATGTCCCAACTTGTGATAGACCCAGAGGGTAATGAAAAGTACCATGACCCGGCTGTTCCTTGCATTGTATAGGGAAAAAGCCCAACAACAGCATCTTCGTTAATAACTCCGTTGAGATTGACAGAAAGGATGAAATTGTTTATGTGTTCTTCTGCTAGCATGCCTCCTTCTGGATTGAATTTGGGTAGCCATTTCTCAGGATGGGCCGGTATTTGACTCAAGGGTGGAGGCATTAGAACTGCGCCAGGATTGTTCCATGGAGACTGGGCCATCGATGAGCTCCTAGTGAATGAAAGTGCAGAAGATGATCCCTATGGCTGGGAAGATGAGGATACTACGATCTTAGATGATTGAAGAATGGTTGTGGGAGTTCCGGTAAGCGGATGAATGATGGTTTGAAATAAAGATGTGGGTGGCTGACTTCGCGGTGAGGGAGTTGAAATGGACGATGTAGATGAAAGAGTCTCACCATCAGACTCTTGTGGTGTTTTCCTTACTCTTTTCCTGGTTGGGAGAGGGAATTCAATTGGATGGATGCCAAATTTTCACTCTTTAATCTGGTCAGGGGATGAGCAGGATTGTACTGCGAAGTCACGCTGCTTTGAGATTTATCAGACCTCTAAGTAGAAATGGAAAATCCCTCGAGTTTGTGAGTCAGAGTTTTAACTTCAGGGGGTTCAATGGTAGATTGCTCTGAAATATTAGGGTGTGTAGCAGCGGTTAATGCTCGAGCGACTTCTGACTCTGGATTTAAGCGTAGTGGGGAAGTTGGGGGAGTTGGTGAGGGTGATTTACTCTCAGAATGGTATTTAGATTTTGATTTAGGTGCCATTCATAGTTCGGGCCCTCCTTCTAGCGCCAAATATGTTGAAGCCCTGAAAATCAGGTTGACAACAAGGGGGATACCCACCCCGTCCGGACCTTGGTTGGCAGCTCCTTATCCGTTTGGTATAGCGGGTCCGACTGGGGATAATGGGACCAGTTTCCCAATCTAAGGGTGTGTGTGTGTGTGCAGAGTTGGATGCTGCTGATCTAAGAATACTTAAAGCTAATCTAATTCAAACTTATAAATTAACTCTATCCTATTGAAATCTAATGAAAAACAACACATCTAATCTATGCTAACCCGGGGTGTATTTCTTCTATTATGCGATCTAAAAAGATTTCAAACAATAACTGGTAATAAAGATCATTCAGCTATCATAAGAATGGAAATCAATTAAGATAAACCACTTTGCATAAAAAGTTAGGCAAAACAGTTGTGAACAGTATATCGCATAATAAGTTATTCATATATTAGACATAAATAAATGGCTCCACTGTACAAAAGTGCCAAATGGTAACTCACACATTCATGCAATAACATATAAACAACAAAAAACTGTATATCACTTTAAGAATATAAGCAGAAATGGTCAAGAGATAAAAGTACCATTTATGACTGGTTCTACTCGTAAGCTTCAAGCAACAATGATCTATCTCTCCTTGCTCTAACATCTACTAAGAGTACAGAAGTGCAACATCAGTAGCAGATATCAAATGCAAAAATTAATAAACCTTGATCCATCCATTCATCAAAACCCCCTCCAAGGCTGCAAAAGCGCATGTTCTGAGGACAAGTTTTTTGACAAATTTCTGGACCCTTCTCCAAATGCATGAGAAGGGTTTAAATACTACTAACTAATTAACTTAATTACATAAATTTAGGATACAGTTTAAATGACCGCCCTTCTTCTAAAGTAAACTTATTTCTAAAAATTGAATCTAATCACTAACTACTTCTGTATTTGCTCCTTAGTGCTGCGAGCATGCAACATTTGCCTGGGAAGAGTCGGCTGGTTGCCTTCTGCTTTTGTTTGAGTTACAAAAATAGAAATGGCAAGCGCTGGCACCACTTTTTAGTACACTAGAAGATATTTTTGAGAATCATCTTCTGGTTGGGCGAATTTACTGCGTGTATACTTGGTAATAACCCAAATTTCTCTCAAACTGCTTCTGCTTTTTCTATTTCGGTTTCCGGCCTTGCGAATGACTAAGCAAGTTAGGGACATTTCTTTCTGAACGATTTTCTTAGCGATGCGCGATTAGTGCTAGGCGCTAATCGCGCATTGAAAACTGCCTCTGTTCTTTGTTCCCGACTTTTCTGGTGCGTTTTCCTTCTTTAGCGCCTTTTTTCCTTTACCGGGCATAAGCTCCAAGATCTTTCATAAACATGCTACTTTTGTGAGCTTTTGACTCTGAGTGTTGAATGGCCTATTGATATCAGCATCTGTTCAGTGATACTTTGGAATCTGCGTTTCTCATGCATGCAGCATTCGTTTATGAAGGCATGTCTTCTCCGTTCTCCGAGCATTGACGCTTTCTCCTTTTCCTTAGATGTTTCCTACTCATTGCTTCATATTGTTTCCTGTTTTTCATTCCTGCAGTTCACGCAAAGGAAAAGAGTAATGATAATAAATACTGATACGAAAGCTCTAAGCTTTAGAAATGTATGAAATTATGACACCCATAGCGAACTGACTCTTCGAAAAACCCAAAATTGTCCTTCTTGAATACTTTGGCGTACATTCATTAATTTCTTTTAAGGCACGCGCCCAATTTTTGGTTTACAGACAGCTTTCCTTGAATACTGCGCCGAGGAAAATTTGCGATGGGTGATTTCTGCGACTGACATTGCAGCATCGCGGATCGCGTTATCAAGATGTTTCATTGCAGATCTTCATGATTATCTTAGCGCAGATCGCATTTATCGCAAATTGCAGATCGCAGTATCGCATATCGCATTTATAGCAAATCGCAGCATCACGTTTAGTCATTCAATCATTGTATGCTGCTTATGCAACGTTGCGATATGCGACGTCGCACATCGGCCATCGGAGATTTCCTAAGATTTTCGTTTAAGAGCGCTTCATAATGTATGTGATGCGATGAATTTCGCGTCGCTTCTTTGCAGCTTATTATGCTCATAAGGAAATGCTTTATTCTCTTCTCGCGATGCGATATAGTTCTGAGGAGTATAATACAAAAAGTTTTATAAAATGTTTTTTTGAATTTTTATTAAGGGTCCCCATTTGCTTAGTGTTATTGCTAATACTAAACAAAGAGGGGGGTTGTTGGTAGCCACAACACAAGGTTTTGTTTTTAATTATAGATTCATAGTCCTCCTCCATTGATTTTCTCCACTCTTCATGTTCATGACCTTCATTAAAACTCATGGGTTCTATGACATTAAAAACACTACTCATTAGAGCATAGTCCTTATACCTTTAAGGTCGTTGAATTTTTCGAGTAGATCTCCTTCGCACTTCACTATTTTCACCTGTATATGAAGTTACTTCTCTACTTCTAGTGGGGATTTAACCACTAGTGATGTCCAAGTTAGTGAATTCCTCCTCAATTTTTTGCTGCTCACTATTTTCTACTCCTACTTCTACATTATTGTCTTCAACTTCAGAAATAATGTACCAGTTTTCCTAATTGTTGTCCTTATTGTCCTCTTCTACATGTTCATGGAAAATTACATCTCTACTCGCAAATACTTCGTGAGTAGATGGATCAAATTTTTTATATCATTTAAATTATGAACAATATCCTTCAAAAATACATTTGATACCTTTAGCATAAAGTTTCCTTCTATTCTCCTACGGAATATGTTCAAAGGCCTTACACCGAGATACCCTCAAATGGTAAACTACTGGTTTAAAACCATACAAGGCTTCGAATCTAGTCTTGAGATCAAGATACCTTATTGGGCTTATATTCCTTAAATAAATAATAGTACTAATGCCTTCTGGCCAAGAATTATTTGAGAGGTTCTTACCTTTGATCATACTCCATGCACAATCTACCAATGTTTCGTTTTCTCCTTTCTGCAACATCGTTCCATTGTGGAGTGTAGGGTACTATAAATTGTTGCACTATTCCTTGATCCTTGCAGTAATTGACGAAGTTCCACAATCTATATGCCCCCCCTTGATCTCAACGAAGGATGTTTATGAACTTCCATGTTTTCTTCACTGCCATATTTTTGAATTCTTCGAAATACTAAAAAACATCACTCTTTTTCCTAAGAAGGTACACCCAAGTGTACCTTGTGCAATCATCAATAAACAACATAAAATAATAGGAACCTCCTAGCGATCTAGAATTCTTTGGTCCATAAACATAATAATGCACAAGTTCTAATACATCTCTTCTCCTCCTATTAAAATTAGAGGGGAATTCATCTCTGTGAATTTTTCCTAATGTGCAACCTTCAAAGGGAGCATACTCATTATTTAACATAGGGAGTCCTTCAACCATTCTTTGTTTTTGCAATAACAAGAAATCATGATAATTGATATGATCATACCTCTGATGCCAAATAATTTCTATTGACATAGTTGTAGAATTCAGTGCTTGATGAATTTTGCTAGTGACATCAAGTTTATACAAAACTTTGACTCCTGAAGCAACAGGTTTGTAGTGATCTAGAAAATATTTCTCCATGCAGTGTGTTTTGAAGAATTCAACCTTCAAATTCTGATATGTAATTGTAGAAATAGAGATCAAAGTTTTCTTGACACCAGGTACATAGATAACATTATGAATGTGCTTGACATTCCATTTGGAAATGTTATAGTAATATCCCCACATCCCTTAATCTGTTGTGGGTGATCATCTCCAAGATAGATGTTAGCACCAGTGCATAACTCCTTGAAATTATCATACCAACTCTTCTTACACGTCATACGAATCATAGCTCTAGATTCCACAAACCATGTATTGGCATCATCCATTTCATCAGGTAGTGTGACATTAGAAAAAAAAAACTTAATATTTTTGACCTTAGAATTGAAGGATTCTCCTGCAAAATGTCCTAATTGTCTTGTATGTTTGTGCCTAGATTCATCACTTTTCTTCTTATAATAGTCTTTGGTAAGATGCCCACTTTTACCACAATAATTCTATTTTATTCCAGAATCATTTATGACAGATGAAATACCTTGATTTGATTTTTGAAATGCGAATTATGATATTAGCATACACCTTTACTTGCTCCTCCTTCTTTGCCTTTCAAGAATTTGTTTTTTGCCACAAGTGCTAAATCTAGATTGTCAAGCTTCAAATTCTTGAGCCTCTCTTCTACCTACAACATTATACTTGTCAATTCCTGAAAACTTGGAACTTCATCTCATAGTCCTCTAACATTCCATTTAAGGTGATTATCACAAGATCAGTAGTAGGCACTGATTCTCCTATATCTCCCAGCTTATCCTTCAAAGCCTACAATAGGTTTTTCTTCTTCTCCCTTCGTGATGTTCCAACAGCGAAAACCTTCCAATAATGTTTGCAACTTGAATTTTCAGTTGACATAGTTCATGCCTTCCAATTTATTAGCTTCATTCTACAAGTGGATTCACCGTCTTCAACCAATGCATTTCAAGAGAACTTCTAATAGCTCCAAATAACTCAAATTATGTATTTGTAAATGTAAATAGATTCTTAAAAAAAACAAAACCAAATCACTTTCCAATAAATTTCAAGTGGGTGCTCCCTTTTTGAAAACAATATAAAATCATTTTTACAAATAAAATCCCCTTTCGATGACTACACATGGGTGCTACAAAAAAAACAAGGCCCGCTTTTTTTAAATACTAAAACCCTTTTAAAACAAAACTTCAAGAAAACTCACGTGTTCCAAAAATGCCTTTATGACTATATATAAGTCAATTATTTCTCTCCAATGCATTTTTCAACAGAGCTGGGCAACATTGTAGTGAAAGATATTGGAAAATGGTAAGTTTACTATTGCTAGCAGAACTTTCACACAAAAGTAGAATGAGTTGATCTAGAGAACGAAAAATTCCATGTTGTCACCTCCTTTTTCACTTGTTCTTCCTTGTTTCAACAACCCGAGGTTTGGCAAAGTCACACTACGCAAAAAAGGCCGCACAAACTCAATGCTTCATGGCATGCTAAAAAAAAAAATCCAACGAGTATTTTTCAACAAATATCCAACATACTCAATGACTTATTCTCACAAAAACATATTCCCACAATAGAGATACGTACCACCTTCTAATTAGCATTGAATTTTTTTATCGAATATAAAATAAGAGTCTTATGATTTTTGTAGGCAACTCCACACATTGACATCCGACTTGGCTCCTCAACACCTTTACACAACTGGACGGTGTGAGTCCCACATCACGGGGACATCACTGGGGGAGAAATATCGTAACACGTGGGTTCATATTGGGGGATGTGTATTGAGGAAAAAATGACATAATATATTGGGGGATATATAGGGGGTAAAGGGTTTTCATATTGTAAAATATAAAAAATGGAGCTTAAAGTTAATGAAAAAATATAAAGGGGTATAAAAAATGTTAACAAAAAAATGGATACCTACAATATCTAGTGAAAGTAGGGGTTTTTTAAATTGGGAAGTTGTATTGGGTTCATATTTGTAGGGGGTTAAATAATGTGATTTTTAGAGGCATTTTCCAATATGTAGTCAAAGGAAGGGTATTGTTTAATATGTTCACTTAGTGAATCCGCCGTGTCCCACATCCTCTACATCTACGCCTTCAATGCAAATCTCATACACAAAATCAAGGCATACACACCAGTAAAATGAATCTCAAGAAAATATATTGTTCTCATCCTCTAGATCATGGCTAATCGAACTCTCCAAAGCTTGTTGTCAGGCCACAACTTAATCGCCTGTATTTTCATCAATAAGACCATATGAATTCTCGATTATGATATCTCTTGCACTGTAATCTGAAGCAAGCATTGTCATGTTTGTGAATCATATGTACCACCGCTTGATTCCACTGTGATGTAATGCTCCTGCTCATGTAAATAAAAAACGCAAAGGTGACAGGTGAAAAAATGATGTCTACTCTATCTAAATTGTAATTTCAATATCCCACAGTTTGAAGACTCACACTACTGATCACCTATGAAACCCCTCACAGTTTTCAGACACACACTACTGATCCCTTATGAAACCTCTTGCAATTTTAAATTTACCACACCCTAGATTCAATTACAATCTCAAATCATCTAATATTCTGTTGCTCTCATTCTAACTAAAAAAAATAGAACGACAAATAGATAAATATAATTTTCAGTCCTCAAGTGAGGATCCCTTGAGGCTGCCACGATGCTAGTTATCTCATTAATTCATAAACAAAGCAATATAAGAATACAAATATGCATTTGAAAAGGGAGGTTAAAACAGATCCATAAAAATAGGATCTAAGCCTAATCTAGGTCATAATGAAAAAAACCTAACATCCATTTTGTCACATCTCCCAAATTACTAAGACAATATTTTTTTTTTTTTTTTTTTAATTATTTAGCTTCTTTTTTAATTTGAGTTGTTGCATCTGGCTATAGTACCCAAGACTATAACTATTGTGCACCCTTTCACAATATTTATTTCATATTGTGTATATGGCTTCACATTCGTATTTATCAACATTCCAAGGTATGCTTAGCAAATACATATATATTTGGTTGCTACTATGTAATGTATGTATTATGGTTGTAAGGCAAATACATGTATGCTTAATTGCTACTATGTAATTATAAGCCTCTGAATTATTTATGAACACCATTGTTCTTTTCCTAGCGCAATGCTAACATTGTTTTGGTGGTAAGGTAACCCATAGCAAGGCTTTTACACCTTGTGGAACCATACCATCATGACTTATGTTTAATTGGTGAATTAATGGTTGGACGTGGCTTTGGCCTCCTTACGCTATCAGGTATGGTCACCTATACAAGACCCATGTGATATTCACCTTCCTTGTCCGTACCTTTAGCATGGAAAGTTAAGATATGGTCCAAGCAAATCGATGGAAAATCTCAACCAATCTAAACCATGACCGTATACCCCCTTTCGACCCATCTCTCGTTCCTTCATTTCTGCGTTTGCTAGGTAACTCCATCTATGAAGGGTTTGTTCAGTCCCCTCTCCATCTGGCCACATAGTTATAGAAGCCTGGCAGCTAGATGAGACTTTGAATTTGAGCCATTGATCGTCACCACATTTAACAAGTATCCCTGTTTTACCTCCAGTATAGTTACCTCCTAATTCATTATGAATCCACCCGTCACATACTCTATTCTTAACATATTTTATGTCATGGCCTTAAAGAGGTGACTGTAGCTTCTTTCTGAGTTCACAAAGACAATATCTTGGGAAATGATGTGGGGTTATGTATTTCACCCATCTGGGTTGCAGATTCAAGGGCACATTAAAAATATTGGGTGTTTTTGAGACCCATTACCCAAATTCTTCGAGGTTATCGACATCAACATCCACACTTTACCTCATGCACTTACAGGTTTGTTTTATTTTGTAGGTTTACTAAGATGTTGAGGAGAAAAACTTCATATATCTCTTATATTTATTAAGTTTGACCAATATATTTGGCTTATTCATTTTTAATATAAATTTTTTCTCTGATTTATTGTAGTGCTCCCCCAGAGGACAAGGACTTCATCCATGGTGGAGAAGGATTTACGTTAATGATAATAGTGAACCTAGTTTTATGGTTATGCGTAGGAGTAATCAGTCATATTTTCTAGCTCTTACACTGAATTTAATTCCTCTTACAAGTGAGACATTTTCGTTCCTGGGTACTTATCTACCTCGTTTCATTTTCATACACTCTTGCTACCCATTTATATCTTGGATTAGTATAGGTATTGGGCGTTTGGGTCTTTACAACCCTCTCAAGGAGTAACAACACCTGCCCCGAAATATTTCCTTCCCAGAAACTAAAGGCAAATACAATTGATTCCTCATAATTCCATGAGATATTTATGTTTTGTGTATCAAATTGTTTTAAGTCGAAACTAATTACTCTTTTCTCCTTTTCTATTAGTTCTTACAGGTAATAACCCTATCCTCCTCTCTAATAAGCTAAAGTTTTTTTTATCGATGTTAATTGCAAAACGGCCGTTTTTCTAGGTCAGTCTTTTTCCTATTTTCTTACCGCGTGATTTTCTATTATCAGAAGTAGTCTAGAGCTCATTGTCGAGCAAAATTTTCCTAGATAGGGTATGGAAACCATTTATAGTTATTGATATTTCTTAAGGGATAACTTCTAGGCTGAGTCCCTCAATTATGTGAACTTGATTCACCTGTATTGTAATATACTTCTATTATGTAATTATTATTGGTACTTGTAATTTGAATTGTATTTTCACTTCCAACATACATTGCATATGTTTTGTTTCTACTTCATCATGTTGTTAAAGTGTACATTTCTCAACATCGGTTGCTGATTTTCAATACTAAAGTTTTTGATGCATGATTATAGTATATTAATTATAAATAAGATTAAATGTCTAATATTATTTGGTATATTTCTTCTCGCTCTTGTCATACATTTTAATATACTTATTGGGTGCAATATGTATGCTTTTCCCTTTCGATTTGTTCTTATATTCACAGTGTTTTTTGCCATTCTTGGTTCTATGGCATGTATACATATTTAAATTAATTTCTAAGTTGTGTACTTATAACTTAAAGTTTGGTTGAATTCTCTTTGTCGTTGGAGTGTATCTAAGGCATATTTTCAAACTTATATGATATACCATATAGACTTATCCTTTCCAAGAATCTACCCATTCATAAATGCATCACAACTATTGCGAATTACCCAATTACCAATTTTGATGTAGAGTTCGCTGATCTATAGATTGAGCATAAATATCTTCTTATTGATTATATTATTCTCAACTAAATATGATTAAATATCTTATTTTTTAAGTGTGTTTCATGCGCCATCTTGAGTGGCTCTTCCCCTTATATTATACCATGGAGAATTTCTCTTTTCTATAGAGCTTCCTTACTACTACTGAGTAAGCCGTGACCATAAAGGCTAGAAAGTTATAGGCTTCTCTTTGTTGAGGTTAATGGTTTTTTTTTCTTTAAGAAATGTTGATGCCTCACCTAACACATTTACATTTTTGTTTCCTTATTTTTGATTAATAGGTTTTTCCTTATGATAATCCTTAAAATTCATGAGGTTGGTTTCTTTTCTATTAATTACCAAGTTCCTTACATTTGTAGGTTAACATCATATACTATTTGTTTTTCCATGGAATAACTTGGTATTTCAAAGAACAATAACCGTTTTTTATATGATATAATGCAACTTCACATGAGATTCATTTCACCCTTGGCCACAATCTATCATTAAACTTTTTTTGTTCCACACTCCAGCATCCCTAATATATATCTATATCTATATCTATATATATATATATATATATATATATATATATATATATATATATATATATATATATATATATATATAATTAGTATTCATAGATCGAGTTAATAGTTTCTCTTCATCAATGATATTTATAATAACATGATTATCATAACATAATTATAATTTGCCTATTTTATTCCCTCATCCTATATTTCTCACTGTAAAACAAGAAATACTGCAATATATACATATTTACCACTTCCATCACAAAGTCCTATTCATTTACTTAACATTGATCCTAACATATTATCATTCGCAAGATCATTGGAGTACAACATAATATACATATTATTTTTCTCCTTGGTAATAAAGTCCTACTCCTTTCCCTAATTAAAGAACCTATCACCTTATATATTTAACAAACTATCTCCAATATTTATAAACTAGATCACATACCATTCATACACATATTTCATAGCCAACCACTTATAAACATTTATAGGATTATTTCAATTTCACACTAAAATAATCAGAAAGAAAATTATTCACATATATTCTAACCAATTAATTTTCACAAATAATACTTAGTTAGCCTACTATCCACCCAACCATGAATTGCACCTTCAGTTCCCTCCGAGCTTAGAGAATTTGCCTAGAAATCAACAACCTTTATGGATCCCTTCGTCCAGTATCTAATACTTGTCTTTCATGATAAAATTTCCCTTTAGCGACATCCTTCTTTTGTGGACCTTTTTATCCACTTTCCTAGGTTTTTCCATAAAATCTAGCCTTTCTCTCTCGTGGTGTTATTATGTTTTTTTTCCAAGCTTAACATCTTTCTCCCGCTAAGCAAATTAATGGATCTTTCTCTCCCATCCATTAAGCTTATCTAGAATTTTATCTAGATTCCTTATCATGAAAGAATTACCCAATCTCATTTATCTATGAGATTATATTCTTTTTTTTTTAGTGAGACTCTTTTTTCTAGGTGTATCATTCCCAAGTACATATACTTTGTGTATTTATTTATTAAAAATTATTCACTTACATATTTTTTCCCATATTTTCCATGACTTTCTCACCATTCTGTCCAAAACAAGATTACAGTAATAAAGGGATATCACATTATCCTCCCCTTTTATTAACAATGTCCTCGATGTTTGTTATCCAGTTTCTCTTTTCCCTGAAATCTTGCTAGATAGCATTCCACAACTTCCCTTCACATTCCAAGGTAGCTTCTCTAGGAATATAATGTTTATTTTGTACTTCATCTTAGATCAGATCTCTTCCAGATCTAGGTACAAAGGCATTCGGTCCACGAGTCTCCTTCTAGTGCTACCTATAACATTTTCTTAAAGGACTAGTGTGATAGTTTTAACTTGCACATTTCTGAAGCACTTCTACACAAAAATACAAAATTATGAGCTTTAGTTTAACTATTTTTCTTTTTGGTTCCGTAATTTGACCAAGGTTTCCCATTTTGACTTCCCTGGGTTTGTAATATTAGAAAAGAAAATGCCCCTTTTTCTAGTATGTGTGTATTCATGCTCAATGCTTGCTTCTTGTGGATCCTCTATAGTCATCATCTCAATTCACATGCATTCCAAGAATCATATTGTCAGTAACTTTAATATATTATCATAACGCTACCATAATTCCTTTTCATTCTTCTTATTCAAAACTATATCCAATGTCATGCATATGATCTATCATAAAACTCAAAATAGAAACTTTTTGTATTACTTCCACGAAAGTCATAGTAATTACTCGACTATTTGTTTCAGTTCATTTATCAATATGAATCTAGTATGCATTTTTGAGTGCATGATATCTTAATTCTATTAATTGTATGCTTCAAGTAGACTTAGTCAAGTCCAATGAAGTTATTTTGTTACATATTTCCATGCCCTTCTAGAAATCATTGAAGGTATAAGGCTACTAACAATCTAGATACTTAAGGAGTATATTAATATATTTGATCTTCATGGTTAACTATAATGATTGGTTGCCTTATGTATACCATGAAGCCTTTAACCTATTGATATATGCTTCAACACATAGTACGTTCATATCATTGCTTTGATCTATTCCATACTTTGGCCTTCTTATGTGTGTCTATTTCCATTTTCTAATTAAGTTTAAAAGATTTCTTCCTTTATCTGGGTTGTACCCTTTTACTTATTTTTATTTAACTATTCCACCATTTTATTAGGATATTCAGTTGATCTGATGGAATCAATATTACCATTTCCAGTGATTTAGGAACATTTTTAATCACATTGTCACATACGTGGTTATCCACATTTCTTTAGTGCATCTTTTAGTCAACCATTTTTTTTGGGGTTAGGAATTCAAGGTATGAGCTTCTACATATATATTTGGAAGAAAACTTGGTATCGTACTTTCTCAAACCAAATGGGACTCATTTTCTCTATTCATATGAAAGGTTTCTTTAGGACATATTTCCAACCAACTTCTCCTCTCTTCTTGTAATCCCAATATTTAACATTTGTTCATCATTACTGAAGAGTATCATTACTACATTTTACAACCCAAAATGACAACACATATCTAGAGATGTGTAGGTTACAACATTTTTGTAATAAATATAATTTATATTATGTTCATAAATTGAAATTCAGCATGACTAAACCCTACTTATTACACAATTATGTATCCAAAATTGGCTAACAACTTCGATTCTCTCCTTTGAAAATGGGTCTGATGGTATACTATATGCTATGTGCATTTCATATGTACCCAACAACTATTAATACACAACTGAAAAATATCATTAAAAATATAACAATACCATATATGATGTTCGTATAATCATTCACCTAGTTTTATGACCATTGTTATATGTGACACTCAAAATAATGAATGGCATTTTCACCTTGCTCATATAAGGGTAACCATCATCAATGTACTATCTTTAGCATGCTATAAGGTACATACTATTGCATTAATTACGCCTTTTATGGTTTAAGAAAATTTTGTGGTTATTACCTTATCACGAAAGCGAATTTTAATGGTACTTAGTTGTGTTCACCATTGATTTTTTTTTTATTTTATATTTTTGGTAGTTTCAAAATACAAGTTCCCCAATCTAAACTTTTGATATTGTTTCATTCATATTACTACAAATTTAAAGTTTCTTATCTTCTTATTAGGATCTAATGTACTTTACAACTCTTACTCACATATCAACCATGCAGATGGCCTGCACCTTTAGGTGTATTACTCACCATTCTCATATCTTGTTGGTTGCATCCCAAGGTGACTTAATCAAATCAATTCCTATAGGTTGCCATTATTTCCTTATGTATACCCTTGTTCTTATCTTGATGATTCATGTATCTGCTTGAATTATTATGCATTCAAGGCAATTTCTAGTCTTCATTTTCCTTACAGAAGCATTTTTAACCCCCTTTTCTCCTTAGAATGTGGATTTTCCACAGAACATGTTACTGATTTAGGTGACTTTGTCCCTCGTTTAGCCTTATGTATATCACACCACCTATCCTAAGTTGATCTTATCAATACTACTTAGGATTGCAGGTAATAATAACCCTAGCATGTATACATGCTTTTGGGTCAATTTAGACCAAAACTCTGCAATCTATCACAGGGACACACATTTTCCTTAGTTGTAGTGATCGAAAATGATGTTTTAATCATTGCATAATTTAACCTTTATTAGCATAAAAAGTGAATCATATCATCAGATTAGACATACCCTTAGTTGGGTTGGAAAATAATTCTTATTACCTATAGGTTTTGTATCACAAGGACAAGAAATTGTTTTTGCATCATGCCCCAAACCACTTCTATAATTTGGAAC
Source organism: Pinus tabuliformis (assembly GCA_031772625.1). Lineage (NCBI taxonomy): Eukaryota > Viridiplantae > Streptophyta > Pinopsida > Pinales > Pinaceae > Pinus > Pinus tabuliformis. The sequence goes on along the minus strand of CM062820.1, from coordinate 1,521,709,178 downwards.
ATGTGTGAATTCTTCTTTTGCTCTAATCCCACTTATATCTCTCTTTTTCTATTTGTTTCTTTTAATACTGAGATGGAAAAACTAATTATTGATGAGGAGATAAATCCATTGTACCTATCCAGATGAGTATTGTCAACTAAGATTTGGTGGGAAGGATTTCCACCTTATCTCTCCAATAATACTAATATATTCTAGAGTAGGGATTTTCATATTGAATGTAAACCTGTCAGCATAAGGACAATTCAGATGAGACTACACAGCTAGAAAGGGAAGTTTGGGAATTTTATTCAGGTTGATGTTCCCCTTTAATCATAAATACACATAACTACCATCAATTTGCATTATCAATTTCCAAATAAGATAGTCAGCAAGATGGTAGAGTATATAACTCCATCTATAACTGCCTCAACTACATAAGGACATGTTGGTGATACAATAGGCATTACTTGGAAATTTATATTCTTTTTTGTGTCTTCCATTTCCTTAGAATACATGTTATGTTTATATTAAATTTAATATTTTGATTCATCATGAATTTTATATAAACAATCATTATATAACAATTTGCTAGAAGATTTGTATAGCACACCTGATCTTGAGCATTTCCATCACTGTTAATAATTTTTGTCTTGCAGTTGCGGGTTGGCCATTGACTTCAACATTGAACGTGTAGCCTTATTATTCAATTTTATGGTAGTTTTAAGACATTAGATGGTTTGGCTAATTTTAGATGTATAGCGACATCTATGATGTGTTGTTAAATTGATACACTCTACATATCTAGTTCAATGACTTGTAACCATGCTCTTTTCTGCCCATTAGGTCCAAGGGTTGAACCTAGGCTCTAATACCATTTGTCACATCTCCCAAATAATTAATGTTAACACCATAAAATCATGCACATTTTAGTATAATCCATAAGACACTAAATGATGTCCAGTAGAATGCACAAGTGAACATTTTCTAGCTAAATACATCATAAAGTTTAAAAAATCAAAGTTATCCTAACGTTCAAGTTTATAAAGAAAAAATAATTGAGGTTGCGTACATATTTCTTAGATAAACACGTGCATGGGAAATATCCTTTGAAAGTCACACGGTTGTATAAAATGATGACTCAGTGATCCATGATGACTCTACACACTTGGGTTTGATTCTCTGACATGAGCTCAGTCCAATATAGTCAGATTCGAGTCACCTTGAAGATTTGAAAGCCTAAATGGAATCATCTTGTACTAATAATGTGTCATTATCATGCATGAACCAAGAGGGGGAAGATGGATTCAATTTTGTTTATATAAATAGGCCATTGGAGAGCCAAAATATGAGACATTGTTACGCTGACAAAATTGTTATCTCAACAAACCACCATTGCATTGTTAAAGCCAAAGAAGTGAAGATCACTAGCATGTTTGCCATATTGCTTCTAATGTCTCCATCATCCTAGTGAGAAAAGATGAATCCACCATTGCAGAGTTTTCATACTTCTTTGAGAGAGAGGAGAAACTTATAAAGAGATTGATGAAAAGAAACCCCCTCGATGAGGATTTCTTAGCACCATAGCTCAAAGAATTCTTTTCAAGTGTATAAGATTCATCTATTGTATTCAACCTCTACTACCAATAGCCAATAAAGGGATATTTTTCCATTGTCTTTGTGGTTTTCTTCCTCCGTTTGAGCATTTTTTGTGTATTTACCTATTTGTTTAGTTTATGTTTATGTATGCATTGTTTCCATTATTTACAATGTTATGTGTATTTAATTTTTTCCACTAACAACACCAATTATTCCTGTGATCCTTTCCAAGGAGGAATCCATTGTTAAGGAGGTGTCTTTTGGTACACCGTTGCCACGAAAATACTATCACAGGAATTGAAAACATACAGTTGTAGTTTCATTAAACTAAATATTCTTTTTGTAGGACCTTCTCTCTGCACAACCATCTTACAAGGTGCTTAACACCTCTCTGGAATTTTTACAGACCACACGGACCTGATCTGAGGATGTAGAAGTGAAAAATGTCATCTTCTTTCTCACCTACATGACATTTTCTTTGATAAATGTATGTGTGCATCTATGTGTGGCTAAACCTTCGTGGTCAACAAAAATAAAAAAGAGCCTTCTATTTTTCTCTTTTATCATGTGATTGGAAGCCTTTAGTGAATTACCTTCACCTCTACATTATGTATTTTTTTTTAGTACCCCTAGTTGCTTTACTAACCTCAATTCATGGACCAATTAAAGTATTTTTCATTTTTCATTTGAAAATACACACATAGCTTAATTAAGGAGAAAAGCAAGTGGGCAAATTTCACATATGTTTTTCAAACTATTTTGCTCAAATTTTCTACAAATCACATGCTTCCCTTGCATCTCTTAGACGAACATGGGCTTGCACATGAAAACTTTCTCGAAATCATTTGAATATCCATCTCCCTTATTAAAATCCACATAGTTTAATAGGAAAAGAGTAAGTGGCCCATTCTCCACAATATATTTATTTTTTCCATGCAAGGAACAATCAACAATTAGTGTAATTAGAAGGACATTGTAAACGACAACCACATATTCGCATATTATCACACTTTGTATGCTTACTTGCATCACACACTAAGGTTCCATACGCTTTGTACTCAAGGGAATCTAGTTTGTGGATATTTGTTGTACTTAGTCTATTTTGGCTTATAAAATCACTCCATAAGTGAATTAAGACTCCTTAAAAACAACCACAAATTGAAGCAACTAGGTTTCACCATAGGGGCCACCAAACAATTTATAGTTCAGGTTAAGACTATTGGGGGTAGGGATCCCAGAATCCACCATGGACATTTTACACATTTGAAATATGGTTGTTGACCTTTTAAGGAGCTTAAAATCCTTTAATCCTCCCACGGAAAATAATACCTGAGCATGGAAGAGACTTGATTGATAGGGGGTTCAGTTTAGGTCCAGTGCTTGCAGTACTCTTTGGGGCTACCTGACCCATCTAGTGCTCTGTATTGGTAACTGAATACCTAGAAGCTAAATAATTGAATGATCATGTGGGATGAAGGTAATTTAGTAGCCAAAATCTAGGGCATCATTTCCCTAGAGGTGATGGTGCAGAAAGCACTTGAGACTTATTACCATTACCTTGGTTAATTCTTCGCCTACTGGAATGCATCTCCATTCCTTTCGAGACATTGACATAGGACCGATCAGAAGATATCTTCAAAAGGCCCAATTACTTTGAGAGTGGAAAGGACGATTAAGTCTACATAGGATATTTTATCAAACACAAAAAAAACATTTTCTTGTTTGCTTGATCACATAGTTTAATTATAAAAGGAAAATGAGCTATTTATATTTTCGGTTTATTTTATGTATGTGATCATATTGCATTGATACATATTTCCTTCCCTCACGATATAAAAAGTAGCACACACTCTAATCGAGACCATAGAGGACCCTACGACTCCCCATCGATCTAGATGTTTTTAAAACCTCCTCCCATTATCGTGAGGTGTGCCAGGACTCCCACCATTTAGGTGTAGAGGATGTTATGTAACCACCCTTATTCGATCTTCCTCTATTATTGCATCTCTTCTCGGAACCCATCCATAGAACGGTACACCATTCATAACTCCAGAAGGGTCCCCACATGCTACGCCCTTTGGGAGTGCATACGATGCTCTTTCGAACAGTCCCTGAGACACCCATCGAGATATTTCTCCTGAGACTTCCCCATAGATGACCCCTTTGCATATAGTTGTCCAAAATTGTTTTAGAATGGAAGGTAATGCACAGATCCCATTCTTAGCTTCGCTAAACCTACTAGATTTAAGAAAGCTAACTAATGAGTGGATCACCCATGACCAAAATTGGTTGGATATGCCCACCAATCTCCCTTTAGATATTCCAAAGTTGGAAGAAAAACAGGTTGAATACCTAGGGAACCGTGTCATGAATTTTTAGTTGCGGTGTTTGTATAATAGTATCACCAATGATACTATTATATTACGACTATTTCAGTGCACCCTAATGGGGCCTGTATTGAAATGGTATGTTGACCAGCCTTCTTCGTCACACAAAAACTTTAGCTCATTACCTACAACTTTCCTCAACTTCTTCTAGCTCCCAGTCTGCCATGATTTGGGTCTAGAACACGTCACCCACTTCAAATAAACACCCGCTACCCACATCTCAGATCATATCCATGAATGACGAAAATGTCGTAGCCTGTGTAGAACCCTATTTGAAGATAAATTCCTCTTGGACATGTTCATGAGATCCCTCGCATCTAAAATCTCTAAGGATGTAGAAAATGCATCCATCAAGACCGAGGAAGAATCCATTAGTAAAGCTCAACAGTTGGAGTTTATCTATACATAGTTTGAATACATTTATCATGTGCTTCCATATGCCCCACACCTACAAACTTATAAAGAGATCCCATGTGCATCCAATGTTGCCGATGGATTAATTGGGTCCATATCCCAAAATTAACACAACAATAACTACCAATAGCCTAGATATTCATTTAATGGCCAAACATGTGATGCCACGCAAAATGAACTACCATGGCAACACACATGCTATTATCATTATCAACCCACACTTATGTAGAATACAGTAATAGGGTTAACCAATATCATCCCCCTCAAAGAGGCTCATATCATACACCACAAGGAAACCAATACTCCTCTAGAAATAGAGACGTGATGTCCTCTTCCCAGAATCAATACATTAACCAAGGATAAGGAAACTAGTATTGTACTTTCCCAGCACAACCAAAGAATAACCCACCAACAAAAAACAATTCAAGGGTGAATCTATTGCAACCTTCTCTTGGTTCACAAGAGTAGTCATAGGAACAACTAAATTCACTAATCCTTCAAATGTTGATAAGAAAAAAAGCCAAAAGTAAGCCGAAGGGAGAACCTGAGTAGGGGGACAACAAACAATAGCAACCCCTACAGGCACCGGGAAGGGGCAACTCCAACTAAAATCAAAACTAGGGAATGATCAACAATAAACAATACAAACAAGGCAAGAATACAAGTCTACATAATAATTATTCATGTGATATATGTGGGGAATACGATCATTATACCCACCACTATCCTCAACTTCCTGGATTAAAATTGATACAAGACAGTAAGGGCCAAGGAGGTCAACAAACTGTAGTAATGTAGGACCCCTTCCCCCATCAGGGAGTAGTTAACACTCCACAACAAACTCCCCACCCTCACCCATATAGGGGGAACCCCCATAACAATAATAATCATGATATTTTCATGACATGATAGGATATCCTAGTGAAAACTTAGAACTAAAGTTATGAAGCTCCCCTAGATCCCAATCCATTCATCTCAGCTATGGAAATACCTACACAATCATTGACCATTACTCGAACTTCCAAAGAATCTATTCCTAAAATTGTGAAAGGACGTTTACGGTGTGAAGGACACAACTTGAAAGTTGGTCATAGATACAACATAATCGATGACTTAGCATAATGACCATCAATAATTTCAGCATTAGAAGTCCTGCAAACATGCCCAACCTAACAGAAACCCTTATTTTAAGCTCTGGGCACAATTGACCCATCTAATTCTCACCTAATGGCATCTGACTTGGATAAATCTACTCCACAACTACCATCAACCATTGCATTCCAAATCCCAGTCTTATTCGAAAACATAAACATTCATTGTTGCATCATCGACGAAGAGTTTTCCACGTGTATCATGTCCAAATCCATTTGGAAAAAACTAGGATCCCCCGAGCTCAAGCCTTCTAACATTACACTTAGAGCATATGACAAGTGCCCTTCTGCTCGTGTGTGTGTATACCCTAGCATGCTAATTAAGCTAGATGGAAAAACTATGTTAATAAAAATCAAAGTACTAGATGCCCAGTTGGATAATAATATCTTGCTAGGCCAAAGATATATGTATGAGATGCTCATAGTTACCTCATTGGTTTTCAGAACAATGATGTTCCCCCACTATGGAAAGATCATCATTATCTATCAAATCACATATTTCGAGAAGTGAACCTTACCCACACTAGATGATGTGCTGCCCTTAGTCTCATCCTCCCTTGAGTTGATCACTACTTACACTGAGCTAAGCCTCAATCAGTTTAAGCCATCAACACTCCTAGGGACATTCCCAGGGGACCATCTAGTAATACAAGAACTTTTTCCACACATTGCAGTAGCGGTATGCATGATTACTTCATCCATCACCATCGAAACACAGGAACTAGTTCCAAACACCACACATCTGAAAACTATTGATTCCATGTATCTACGTCACACTATTACACAAACACCTTTTTTATATCCCCCACATGACTTTGTCTCGCACCAAGTCATGGAAACCCTTACATTACTAAATATGGCTCTCATGATACCGATTTGGTATCTAGTCCAAATGATCATGTCAACTGATCTAGGACATATCCTGGTAGGTATTATCCCAGTCCCTCCATATCAGGAAACTATCCCTATTCAAAGATATCCTACACTGCCACCAACCAGGGCTAGTAAGAAGGTCGAGAAAAGCAAGAAAAGAGCATAATCCCAAACTCCTCTAGGGCCCTACAACCCTGTGCATTATGTGAAGAAATCGATCACCCAAACCACATATGCCCCAAGTTAGATGAGTTGAAAACTCTCATGCATGCCTCCAAAACATCGTTAACCTTTGCTCCAACAAAAAGAGTGAAATTTGTGCCTATACATAATAAATAATTACACACCAATCATGCATGCGCTATATGTCAAAAACATGGGAAATACACTAATCATTGTCATCATATGCCTCAATACCGAGAAACATTATACACACTTGTTCAAGCCAACATTAATGAGATGATAACACCATCCCACCCTCAAATGGACGATGGATGTAAGAAAATCTTGTACATTAAAGAAGAACCAAATTCATCCTCTAAAAAATGTTCCTACAACACATGAATGCTACATGAACAACCAATCCCCTCCTCGGCATTACCATGTGCTCTAGATGATGACCCTACTCATCTGGTAAACCTATGCCCATAACTATGGACACATTACCTAAACACCCTAATCACCCATGCTGCTTAGAGAAGCAAACCTAGATGCCAACAACATACATGAACTATATGTGTAGTAAAGCATCATAAGAGAAAGCGCTCCCACCTTCCCAAATTATGAAAATCATTGAGCTTTGTATGTCGATTCATGAACGAAAACTCATATCTACTAGACTCAGATACTGAGTCCAAAGAACCGATTCCCCACTAGAGGAAGAAAGACCCCTAGATGTCTTATGTGTGTTTGAGGAGAAACAAGATCAAACAACAAAGAAGCCCCCCTCTCATTACACCTACCATCATCACCATCAATCCAGATTGGACAAAAATGATCTAAAATCACCTAGAAAAGAATATCGTCCATCACATGCACCGTATGTTATAAACCAAACCATTTGATCAATGAATTTCATGAACTAAGTAGGTTCAGTGACATGTTCAACTTCGTGGCCGAAATCCCACACAAGCATCTCTCCAACCAAGATAAAATCACATGTTTTTATTGTCGGATATGCTCTCAATTACACCACACAAGGAATTGTCAGTATCTTCCATGTATCTACACAACAAGAGAAACACTAAAACCAACCCATATAAGGAGGCCATGTCACACCAATACCATGACCCGAAGATGGATAACACCACATGATATCTTGTCTGGTGATGTCAATGAGGCATCAACATCCCATACTATGAGTAATACCGCCTCCCATATAATCCAATCGGTTAGTTCTAGACCAATATGTGAAAATTCTACCAAAACCTCTCATAGCACTAAAGATGACCCTATATCACATGCATTTCCGGCGTGATATTCCCTCCAAAATAATCATGTGTGCATCGTATGTACTATGGCTAACCACAATGACAACAAATATCTCTAGGAACTTGCTCTAACCTCTATAGCTCAGGAGTGAAAATGAGTGATATTTGATGCCCTTATCCCTATCTATTTCCCTCTTCACCATATTTTGGGGTCCATTACAGAATTTTGGGATATCCATTGACAAAAATGGAAGCAACGCTAGGATCAGTACAACGCCATCTTCATAATGGAACTCTGTATTTTGGTAAATGTGAAAATTCAATTTTTTGGGCCTCACACACACTCAAAAAATCATGTCAGGTACACCTCTAGTCCTTGAATTCATAACATTCAATCAGTCACAGTTATATGCATGTTTTACATGATTCTTTCAATTGGGGTATTAGTTGCTTCCATTGCAGGAACATTGCATACGATCCCCTTCAACCAACACCCTTACAAGTAAATAAAAAAGCAGGTATCATTCTCCAATTACTATGACATTCTTCCTCTTAATATTTTCCAATCCTAACATTATTTCTAAAAAATTTCATAATAAGGTCCCTCATCTCGACCATGTTTATCACCAGCTTGCCTCCGTATATGATAAACATATGTGCTCTTCGATAGAACTCCCACCCAACCCGTGATGGCTCACTTCATCTTTGTAGACCCCTCTTCGCTAATAGGAGCCATGAACCCTCACTCCTTCCTAGGAACCATCCCACTTACATGCCTTGACGTTCGGTCTCATTATGCTACACTCATTCCAAATGCATACCATTTCTTCGGCCTTCTCTAGTACTCTAAGGTAGATCTAGACAGATGCACCTCTGCATCCTACATTTGGCCTATCACTCACTCGTATTGCATAGCCCATCTATGTGACTTCATCCACCTAACCAACCCAACATAGAGACCAACCAATGGGGACCCCTCCCTCAAAAAACAACAACACACCTCCATATATGTCACCATCATTCTTGGGCACTCGTCTTCGTCGTTGTACATCCAAATCACACTCATATTCTTTTGGAAAGTTTACAAATATTTTTTTTAGGGAAAAGACTCGCAACCACATTTTCTTCCATTCATGTCTCTTATCTGGCTACAATTTATACTCATTGTTGATCAGAGCACACCAATTTCACGCTCATCAAAACACAATTACACCCATCCTAGAAATCCTACCAGGACCATCACCCTTAGTGAACATGTTTTTTCCGCTGACATTTTCACAAACAAACTTTGAACCCAGGCTAGTTGTCCATATGAATGTTTATCATCAGTTCTTGCTATCATGCCTTATCTGAGCCAATTTGTTACAATATATTTACATCTCATATTGATTCCTCAACTGAACATGTTGGGTGGTTAACACTCCTCTATTGTTGACTTCACCATTTGTATTCCAAGAAAGGAGAAGTACCTAAGATACTCCCCCCTCAAAGGCATATCCCGGTGTTGCACAATGGGAATCATTATTGGCCATTGATGTCATCGGTCTCCTTGAAATTCGACACCAACACAAACTTTCATGTCAAGCTGATTTCATACTTAGTTAATGTCGCAATCCTTTCATCTATTTGAAGACCCCCAAATCACGAAGCACCGCATCGAATAGTGCTTACACTATGATATGGAGAAGGTACCTAAAGTCAAATACATATGCATAACACAACACCGCAGTCAAAAGTGCTTCACCTTTCTTATGCATAGGGGAACCATATTAAGTCTATTTGACCAAGAAGCGCCCTTGAGGGCATCAACAATTATCATCATCAACTATGAGTATGTCAACTACCACCATGTTGACTGGACAAATCCATCCTTTGCCTAATTGTAATCAGTTTTGATTAGTCATCATAATGAGCATGGGACATGCTGACCTCATATAGACACATTTTTATTTTTACTCTGTAGGTTTTCACCTGAGCATGGTTACCATTTATACTCAGTCAAGGGATTTTTCTCTATTCATATCCACAAAAAATTATCATCTATCTTGAAAGATTGATTAAAATCTCCATCAGAAAATAAAACATGATGTATTTCATCTATACGGTTCGGGCAACTGTTAACACTATAAAATCATACACATGCTAGTGCAATCTAGAAGACACTAAACGATGTCCATCAAAATGCACAAGTCAACACTTTCCAGCTAAATACTTCATAAAGTTCAAAAGGTCAAAGTTCTCCTAAGGTCCAAAGTTTATAAACACAAAAAACATTGAGGTCTCACGACTATTTATTTGATAAATGTGCATGCACAAAATATCCTTCAAAAGTTATGTGGTTGCAGAAGAGAATGACTCGATGATCCAAGACCACTCTACACACTTGGGGTCAATTCTCTGACATGAGCTCAGTTGAGTAAAACTGAATTCGAGTCACCTTGATGATACACAACCCTCAATGGAATCATCTTATCCTCCCCATGTGTCATTATCATGCATGAACCAAGAGGGGAAATATGGATTAAAAAAAATCCATATAAATAGGCCACGGGAGAGCAAAAATATGAGGCAATGTTATGCTAGCCAAATTTCTATTTGAGAAAACCACCATTGTATTTTGAATCCAAAGAAGTGAACAACACTAGCATGTTCTCCATATTTCTTTTAATCAATCCATCATCCTAGTGAGAAAAGAGGAATCCACCATTGGAGAGTCTTCATAATTCTTTGAGAGAGAGGAGAAACATGCAAAGAGATTGAGGAAAAGAAACCCCCTTGCTGAGAATTTTTGAGCACCATAGCTCAAAGAATTCCCCTCAAGTGTCCAAGATTCATCTATTATATTGAACCACTACTACCAGCAGTCAATAAAGGGAGATGTTTCAATTGTCTTATTGATTTGTTTTCTCCATTTGAGAATTGTTCGTGTATTTACCTCTTTTTTTAGTTTATGTTTATGTACACATTCTTTCAACTATTTACAATGTTGTGTGTATCTAAGTTTGTCCACAAACAACACCAATTCTGCTTGTGATCATTTTCAGGGAACAATCAACTGTTAAGGAGGTGTCTTTTGGTACGTCGTTGCCACAAAAACACTACCAAAACTAAGACGATATAATTTTTTTTCAATTATTTAGTTTTTATTTTAATTTGACTTGTTTCATGTGGGTATAGTACCCAAGACTATAACTATTGTGCACCCTCTCGTAATCTTTATTTCATATTTTGTATATGACTTCACATTCATATTTATCAAGATTCCAAGGTATGCTTAGTGAATACATATATGTTTGGTCGCTAGTATGTAATGTATGTAGTATGGTTTCTTATAGTAAGTCTTTGAATTATCTATGAACACCTTGGTTATTCTGCTAGCATATTGCTAACATTGTTTTGGTGGTATGGTAACCCATACCAAGGCTTTTACACCTTTTGTAACCATACCCTCATGACTTATGTTTAATTGGTGAATTAATGGATGTGTGTGGATTTTTCCTCCTTACATTATCTGGTATGGACACCGGTACAAGACCCATGTGATATTCACCTACCTTGTTAGTACCTTTAGCATGGATAATGGAGATATGGTCAAGGAGAGCCGATGCAAAATCTCAGTCGATCTAAACCCTGACCATGTACCTCCTTCGACCTATCACTCATTGCTAGCTTGAATTTTAATAAAGCTTTGAATGGGGTCGCAAAATAAAGGTTTCTTACTGGACTCCTATTATTTAAATATATTGCGGTATATATTGCTTCTGCCCAAAAACCATTAGACATATTCTTCCTCTTAACATGTTGGATGCACACTCCATAAGGGTTTTGTTCTTCCTCTCTACAACCTCATTTTGTTGATGAGTGCAGGGTACTATGAACTATTCAATTATCATCCTTCAACTCCTTCAACTCCTTCTTCAACTTTCTCAGAAATGAAAAGTAGCTACAGTAGTCCACTATGTCGGTATCCAGCTTGTACAACCTTAGGCTGGTTTTCATTCACTAGATACTGCAACCTCCCCTCACAGTTGCAGTCATCGATGGTGAAATTCCCAAATATCGATTTATTAAATTTGCAGTCATTCGTGCCTAGATTCTCCCATCCTCAATGAATCTAGTGCATGGCTTCGAATTGAAAATTGTAGACGAAATCAATGAATTGACCTAGTGATTCCGAGGCACATATCTAAGGTCCAAACAATCCCATCACGCCCACTGGGCTTGACTATCACTACAACAATATGCCTCAACAATCCAATGACCGAGACACATAGTTAATGCAGATGCTCACCACCAGACAAACTTGTTGGTCGGTACTCACAATCTCTCCTCCATTGATTAGATGGTTAGTGGCCTGCCCAATCTCTAGATTAAGGTTTTCAACACTAGTTTTTCCATTAGAGTCAACCGTTCTCCATGCTGGGCCATCGATCAGCCTTCAAAAATGCACTTTTTGTTGTGTTCGGATCCACAAGGCACACCACCTCTATTATAGCATGGCTGGCATCGATGTTTCTACAGATCCTAGGTCAACAAACCTTGCAGAGAATTCACCTCAGTAATCCACGACATCATTCCCAATCCAAGATGATCCATTGGACTCGATCCACCATCATTGGTCATGCTTGTTTGGGAAAATTATAGACTTATAATTTGATAGACATAAATTATCGACGAGAGGTAGGTAAGCTTGTGAGATGTTGCGCAAAATATATGTAGGCTAATACTGTAGGTGTTGTTTTAGGTAAAATCACGCACACACGACTTCAATAACTATTTTCCTCCTCAACACTAGGCAACGAAGGCTATGGAGTAGATAATTCATCTCTCTACAACACCTAGAATTTTTTATGCAGATCAAGAAAAGATATAAAGCTAAACAACAAAAATTAACTCAATCCACACTTTGGATAACAGAAATCAAAGACTATTCAACAATTTCAAATCATTCATCAAATAAGCTCACATTAAACCATCACTCACAAGTTGTTACAAATTAGAAAAGATAACTGTAAATTGTGAACTAATTCTATTGATGCATGACAAGGATAAATGGAAATAAAAAAAATCTATAGCTACAAGGAGTTACTCACAACCCCTTAAACCATGAAAGTAGTTACTCGATGAAATTCAACATAACATCAAGTATTATATTAATATGGAAAATATATAGTAATACAAGGCCTAATATATTCAATTGTCCAAGCACTCACTCTGTCCTCATTTCCTCCCTCCCCCCAATAAACATAAAGGTATTTTATACAAATATATGGGCACAAATTGCCTCAAATTAGAAAATATGACACCCTACAATCGCCAACTAACAATAGTTGATAAAGATAATAGAAATAGGCATGACGAGTTCGATCCATGACTGAAAGCATGGATTGAACAGATTTCGTGAAGCTGCTGGAACTGCCTCTCAATATGGCCATCTAAAAAAGGAGTCATGTTTTGGGTGGTTTCATTGGTAGTTCTAAGGTGACCAATAGGAAAGCATCCATATTAGTGGCTTCCTCAACAAAACCTGTGTCTTCGTTCTCCTCGAGGCTAACCGGAACATTCTCAACCATGCATATTGTTGTAGAAAATCAGGGTGGTTAGAGGAAATATCCACATCTATAGGAAATCAATGAACTTTGCAGGCAATTGTGGAGTAGCTATAGGAAATCGGGGCAGTTATAGGAAATCTCTGTGTCTACAGGAAATTGACGAACTTGTACGAAATTGCGGAGTAGCACCAGGAATCTCGGAAATGCTTCAGAAAATTGTTAATCTACGTAAGATGTGGTCAACTCCTTTTACATTGTAGGTGATTCAATTAGATAGCATTTTAACTTTGAAAATACTTGGGAATCAAAGTAAAATGATACATTTTAAAATAATTTTCATTCTTTCAAGTTCACAACACCCTCTTGGTCAAAACACACAAAATATAATAAAAGACGGTTTTTAAAGATAAGGGGGGTTCAAAATAAGGGGGTCAAGGCCACATAAATATTATAAAAAATGAGAAAATTGGGACTCAACATCTCACCCACACCAATATTCTTTCATGTCGCTTATGCAAGAAAAAGTGTTCCTCGAGGAAGAAAATGTAGTCCTTGTTCTGTGCCGAAGCTACTACAACAAGATGGTCTAGGTGTGCCCTGCTGGATTCTTCTTTCTATACCTTGTTCTCATACTCTTCATTATTCTTCTACAAATTACCAATCTGAACTTCATGTTTCTTCATAATACGTCGAGCCTTATGATGTTTTCTCTTTCCATTCTTACACCTCTTTCTGCAATCACAAGCTATTCTCCTTCAAGTTTTTACTGTTTTTTCTGGAGCTCCTGTTCACACACGTTGAGCTCATTAATTCCTTAGAGGTCCCCTCATCGTCACGCTATCCTTAGGACAACTACGGTAGACTTGGTTCCTTAGTCTTGACGGTCTATTCCCTTTCATCTGTAGGTTCGTTAATCACTATATTTGCAACATGGATCCTTGTAAAGCGTTTAGCAAGCATGAGGGTGCCATTTTGGCTTCAAGTTTCACCCAATAGCTTCCCATGTTACTAAAACTAGGTCGAAATATTTTGAACCCAATGAAAACAAGAAGTTTTAATTAGGAAAGACTACGGAGTAATGGGAAACTTTGAGTTATGGGGGACCATGATTACGATTATCATCATGATCTATTATGCCATATAAACACTTGTAAGATAATGTCATGCAAGTTGGAATAATAGGCGGGAATGGGAATTTGCATAAGATACCAATGGCTCACGGCCATGTTTTCCGCAAAGGTATCCATGACTTAAGTTCATGAAAATTTTAAATTTTTAGCATCATTACTTTTCTTACCCTAAGTATTCTAAAGTCAAAATGTACCTTTGATCTTACGTTACAATGATCAACACCTTTGATGATGCCTGTACTTACTTTGAAATTATGAACCACTTTGAAATCATATTAGATGAAAGATCATATAGCTATATGGCCTCAAACAATAATGATGATGGTTGATACTTTCCAGATTATATAGAATATGCTCTACTTGAAATTTATTCTTCAAGAAATGATTGTTTTTGTTGTGGAAAATTTGCTGCTGGAATGTTCTGCAGGAAGTCCATCTATAGGAAACCATATTCTCCCCTTCTTCTACATTTCACTACACATGAATAAATGTGTTGAGTTTGAATGTAGAGTGGGCTCCCTGGATTACCAGCCATTAAGGTCAGATGTTAACTAATGTGGGACCCAATACTAGTGATGAGAGCAAGGAACAAGGTACATCTGATGCATCCTTTCAAGTGTGAATGTATGAGCTATTTTCGAACCCCTTGTAGGATCCAACAATCAAGAATCCATATTGAATCCTCATTGCTAATGACAAGATAGTTGGTCGTTAAGGTATACATGCTTCAAGGCATCACCAGTCTCTAATATTGAAACCCAAATAATTTGTTGATATCGATGAGCCATGATCATTAGAAGGAGGGTGTTAAGAAATCCCACATCAGTCCAACATGAGAAAACCAAAAATTTTCTTGAAAAACGAAATTTATTTTAAGGATCCAAAAGGATCTATTGCGTATTATTTTAATGAGCCCAGGACAGTCCATGCTCATTAGATTTCAATTTTATCGAGTCTGAAATTCTGAAAAAGAAGACTCCAAGGGTGGATCCTTTTATGTAATCAGTCCACTGGGCCCAGAAAAAGTAAGAAACATGTACCCAATAGACATTCCTCTCATGGTTTAATGAGAACACGAAGGAACAAAGTAATCTCAATTTATTTCAACAGAAAATCAAGAAGAGGTAGTGAAAGGAATGACCCCATTTTCCACTAGTTCCAACTCTTTCTTTCTCAAAATCACTTCTATTTTTGTCAGGTCAACTTTAATTCCTACAATAGAAACATGATGATCCAAGACAATTCCTTCAGCCATGATTATAAAAAAATTTCACTACTTAATGAAATATTAGTCTCTCTACATCTTTGCAAAACCTTCTTAAGGTTAAGTAAAGCCTCTTCAATGTTGGAAATAATACTGAGAGGGGGGGTGAATCAGTATTATCAGAACTATAAACCTTTTTCAATGCTTAGAAACATATACGCTACTTTCGTTAAGAGAACCAGCGTGTACACGCAACTGTGAATAAAGAAAACAGCGTATAACTAGAAATCTTATAATTCAGTCAGTTTATCTTCAGTTAAGTGCATGAGGACATTATTCACCATATTAAGAGTAAGCAGATGCAGTAGAACAGATCACACAGAAACCATACACATGAACACCAAGATATAAGGTGGAAACCCAATGTGGGTGAAAACCACCTGCTGCAAGTTGTCTCTATCTTTCTTTAATATGAAACTTCAGTTTACAATCTTTTTGTACTGGTGCAGCCTTATACCAGTACGCAGGCTACAACCTGCAGAAGGCTACAACCTTCTCTCGTTCTCCAAACTTCCTTGGAAGGGAGCTCCAACCCCCCTTTGCTCTTGTACTAGCTAAGATACTAGTACGTAGGTGCTGACCTACAATCTTCTTTCTTTCAGGTACCACCTTTCATACATTTTCAGACTGGATATTCCTGAAGCACAAGATTACAATCTGTAGACCACAATTCATTCAACTTTCACAACAGATCATTGAAGCATAAAACAACCAATACTAGCATCATCAAACTTTGAATCACTGAACCACTGAACCTTGTCAATCACCAGATACCATAACACAGAGCAGTCTACAGAACTCTGCAATAACAGTCAGATCCAACTGCAAGCCCAAAAATAAGCTTCAAGAGATATACGCTACTTCAATGAGCGAAACCCGCATATACACGCGCTTTTACCTATGCCAACCTGCGTACAGATCTAAAAATAAATTCTCTCAACTTGCAGCTGTACCAGACATCAGTTAGACCCAGAACATAATATTGCGACAGTATGCAGATCTAGAAATATGCATAATCAACCATATCATAATAGTGCATTTCAAACCATTAGATCCCGATTTATCCTTAGATCTAGTCTTCCATCAACCGATGTGATTTCTCCTTAGCTCAGATCAAGCAACCCAGACCCTGCATATCAGATCTCTTTCTCTTTCAGATATTCAAGCCTTGTCAAAAGATGATCTTGCCTAATGATCTTCTTCTCCTTATATAGCCTATAGGCCTTGCTCAATACCAAGAGCCAAAACCATAGTAACATAATACCATCAACTTCAAAACTAGGGATTGACACGCCCGTCGAGACACAATGGTCCGAAACCATAGGCACAACTTCCAAGGACTAACCGCCATGGACCAAAGGTACTTTTCCACATACACGCGCTTTTGTTGAAGCCAACCTGCGTGTACACGCGACTTGGGCTTAACGAACCTGCGTGTATGAACTTCCTTGGCATGCTGTACTAGGATCTGTCTTCTGATTAAGTTGCCATCACTTGTACCAACCTCTGAGCACCTGTACCAACCTCTGAGTGAGTTGCCATCAAGGACAACACTTGAATCATAATGCCAACAATCTCCCCCTTTGGACTTGATGGCAACCACCACACCAAGTCACTCTCCCCCTTTGACATCAAGGGCAAAGGGTTGTGCTCCCCCTGAGGACATGCTGATACCTCTGCTTGGCTGTGCTAACTCATGCTCCCCCTGACAGTAGGCCAGATCTGCAAAAGATATTCTTCAACAAGAACCAAGACTTATACACCATAAGGGACCTTCCTATCACCAAAAGACTCAATACATACATCCATACTCCCTACCAAGAGGGGACATATCAGAAACAACCAATTATATTACATCATTCATCCCAGGCATAGTGGGAAAACCAACATAGGCCGTTACATGACCTTGACACCATAAAAGAAATATCACAAAAGAGAGGCATGACATAGAGACAACAGATCTAGACCAAGACTTATGAAAGTCACCAGCAGCATCTGATAAACATCTTTTAGATCAGCAACCAGGATTTCTTTCTGAGAAACCAATAACCAAAACATCGAAATGCCAGCAATGCTTTATGAGACTTTTAAGCTTCTCCCCCTGAACCTGTGCCTGCTGCACCCCTTGAAACTATGTATGAAGAATTCTGACATACCCATCTCAGATCTTTTAAACCAGAGTTTGCACTTGCTGTTCAGAACTCCATATACGCGATTTCTCCTGCATAGACCAGCGTATGTACGCGGATATACTCCCTGAAACATGCGTACAACATACACGCGACTTACCCCCCATAAATCTGCGTATATACGCGGATATCCCTTACGTAACTTGCGTATACCAACTTTTCTGTAGAACAGACAAGATTTAACAGTAGGATGAAGCATCAACTACTCCCATCTTTTGTCTGAGATATTCAAAAGTTTCCCTGGGCAGTGGTTTTGTGAGAATATCAGCAACTTGTTCCTTAGAAGGAACATACACCAACTTGACCTTCTTCTCAAGCACTTGCTCCCAAAGAAAATGGTACTTGATTGGTATGTGCTTGGTCTTTGAGTGCATGACTGGATTCTTTGAAATGCTGATTGCACTTGTATTATCACATAAGATAGAGACTGGTGGAGTGCAAGTGATTTGAAAGTCCTGCAAGGTTTGCATCATCCAAAGAAGTTGTGTACAACAAGATGCCGCAGCCACATATTCTGCTTCAGCTGTAGATAAGGCAATCAAACTCTGTTTCTTGCTGAACCAAGATACTAGTCTGGAACCCATGAAGAAAGCACCACCACTTGTGCTTTTCCTATCATCCACACTTCCAGCCCAATCTGCATCTGTGTAAGCATGAAGAGTGAGATCTGTATTTCTAGGATACCATAAGCCATAGTTTTGTGTCCCTTGAAGATACTTGAAGATTCTTTTGACTGCCTGAAGATGAGTTTCCTTTGGGTTGGCTTGAAATCTTCCAACAATTCCTACTGCATGTGTAATATCTGGTCGGGTACCTGTCAAATAAAGCAAGCTCCCAATCATGGATCTATAAGTGGGTTGATGAACTGCTGCTGATCCATCATTTGCACTGAGGCTGCATCCTGTAACCATGGGTGTACATACAGGCTTTGACTCTTCCATGCCATACTTCTTCAATATCTGCTTGAGGTATTTGGTTTGAGACAAGAAGATACCTCCTTCATTTTGTTGGATTTGCAATCCAAGAAAGTATGTCAATTCTCCAAGTAGTGACATTTCGAATTCTTTCTGCATAACCAAGGCAAAGTTTTGACTCATAGTCTCTTCATTGCTGCCAAAGATAATATCATCTACATAAACAACAAGAATTAGTAATTTGTTATTTTCAACTTTTATATAGAGATTGCTATCTGCTGATCCTTTTGAAAAGCCTTGTTGGTGAAGATATTTGTCCAACCGATAGTACCAAGCCCTTGGAGCTTGTTTGAGTCCATAGAGAGCCTTTTTCAATCTGCATACAAGGTTTGGATAATTCCCAAGAATGAAACCATCTGGCTGTTCAATATATACTTCTTCTTCTAAGTCCCCATTCAGAAAGGCTGATTTCACGTCCATTTGAAATACCTTGAAGTTTTGAAAGCTTGAGAGAGCAAGGAACATTCGGATGGCCTCAAGTCTTGCCACAGGAGCAAAGGTCTCTTCAAAATCTATTCCTTCTTGCTGCGCATACCCTTTACAAACAAGTCTGGCCTTGTTTCTAATTACTTCTCCATTTTCATTTAATTTGTTCTTGAAGACCCATTTTGTTCCTATTACATTCTTATCTTTTGGTCTAGGAACTAATTCCCAAGTGTTGTTCTTTTCGATCTGCTCAAGTTCTTCATCCATTGCTTTGACCCAACATTCATCTTTGCAAGCCTCTTTAACATTTTGTGGTTCAGTGGAGGAGAGTAATGCCAAATAGCTTGAAGCTTCTGCAAGTGTCCTTCTTGTTTGTACTCCTGCTTCTTTCTGCCCCACAATCTGAGATTCTGGATGATTCTTTTGAACATATCTGGATGGAGTCTCCTCTTCTATTCTTGTCTGCTCCTCTGGTTCTTCCTGAGGTTCTTCTTCTTCTTGAGGTTCTTCTTCTTCATCATTCTGCCTTTGGGGGTAACCTTCATCTTCTTCAATGTCTTCATGATGAACTTGCCTAGGAATATATCCCTTCTCGTCAACCACTACATCAATGCTGTCAACAATTATGCCCAGTCTTTTATTGTAGCACTTGTATGCTTTGCTATGTGGAGAATAACCAAGAAGAATGCCCTCATCTGCTCTTGGTTCAAGTTTGCCAAGTTGCTCATCAGTATTCTTGATATAACATTTGCTTCCAAAGATTTTGAAGTGCTTCACCGAAGGAGTCTTACCACTCCAGAGCTCATGAGGTGTTTGAGTGCTGTTTACTCGGACATTTGTTTTGTTAAGAATAATAACAGCAGCATGTTCAGCTTCACCCCAGAAGGTTGCGGGAGTACCTGATTCAACGAGCATAGCACGAGCCATTTGTTGGATAGTTCTGTTCATTCTTTCCACAACCCCATTTTGCTGAGGAGTTCTAGCTGTAGAGAATTCTCTTCTTATCCCATGTTCGTCACAGAAATCGAAAAATTCATTTGAGGTGAACTCCCCACCTCTGTCAGATCTGAGGCACTTAATTTTGTGTCCTGATTCATTTTCAGCCAAGGCTTTGAAGGATTTGAATTTTTCGAATGCTTCATCTTTGTGCTTCATGAGCCCTAACCAAACAAATCTGGAGAAATCATCAATGAATAATATCAGATATTCTTCTCCTCGAGGTGTCCTCTTCCTAAATGGACCACATACATCTGTATGGACTAGCTCGAGAGGCATGCTAGCTGATCCTTCCTTCTCTGGAAAGTTAGTTCTGGTTTGCTTTCCAAACTGACAAGATTTGCATATGGTATTGTCTGGAATTTTGATATCTGGAAGACCACGAACTGCCTGATATTTGCATGCTTTCCTTATTTGTGAAAAGCTTAGATGTCCCAACCTTCGATGCCATAACCAGTGCTCTTCATCCTTGCTTAGATAGCATTGTTGTTGTCCTTCTTCAAATATGTACAGATTATTTGGAGTTCTTTTGCCTTTGAGTATTGTTTTACCTGTATCAAGATCACGAACAAGACATCCATTCGATCTGAAAATAACCTCGGTTCTTTGATCACACATCTGGCTGACACTTAGAAGATTATGCTTCAATCCATCAACATACAAAACATTTCCAGCTTTGACCTTTCCTTTTAACTGAACAATGCCTTTTCCTTTTATAGTTGCAGGAGTATCGTTTCCAAAAGAGACTTTCTTTCCTTTTTCTAGAACAGAATAAGATTCAAGTTTTTCTTTATCACCTGTCATATGCTTCGAACATCCACTGTCAATGTACCATAGATTTTCCTGTCCCTCTGCATAAAATGCTATTCCACATCTTTCTGTTTGAGGTTCCTTTATTCTCCATGTTTTGGTGCTTGAGGCTTGCTCCTTTTTCTGCTGAAACCTGCTCCTGCATTCAGATTCTTCATGACCAAAGTTATTGCAAATAGAACATTCGACTTCATTTTCAAGAACCGAAAAGTTGTTATAGGTCCTTTTTGTCATCCCTGTCATACTTCTTTGTTTTTGAGCTTCCCTAGTCATGATTGTTTTATATCCAACACATTGAGCTGCTTTGTGACCAAAGTTATGGCAAGAAAAGCATTGTCCATTGAAGAAGCTTCTGCGGTTATTGAATCTACCTGCCAACTGATTGTAATTTCTATTTTCATCTTTTCTTGAACCAAACTGAGAAGATTTTACCTGTGGCTGGTTGTAGCTTTTGTTCACCCTTAAGATGGATTGCCCCTGATAGTTTCTGTTAGTATTTTGTCCCTGCTTTACCTGATTATCTTCATTGTTCTTCTGCTCATTTCTTCTTGCCGCATCAAGATAACTTTTTGAGGTGGATGCTTGAGAGGTTTCTCCATTGTAACCCAAACCTGTCTTGTTTAGAGGAGACCGCTGCACATTGATAATCTCATCCAAAGTTTCAGATCCTTTGACAAACTTAAGATTAATAGCTTTTGTTTTCTCAATTTCTTTTCTGAGACCAACAATTTCACCTTCTAGTTTTTCAAGATGTTTTTCTTTTTCATCAATTTGAAATTGTAGAGTATCAATGATCACATTCTTTTCTTCTATACATCTCTTGAGTCTAGTAATTTCATCGTAGAGGGTATTCACATCTACAGCATCCTCATAATCATCATCTTCAAATGCCATTAACAACTTATATTTATTACCTTGTTCATCTTCATCACTGTTTGATAAACCATCACTATCTTCATGGGTGTAGTAGCTTTTCTTATTTGCACTTTGTTTCTTGTTCCATCTAGCAGCTTCCTTTTCTTTATCCTTATAAGGACATTTTGCAGCATAATGACCTACTCTTCCACAAGCAAAGCATTTGAAAGGTAGCTTACCTCTGAACCTTCCAGAACCCCTTTGAAGATTTCTGACAAAATTTGATTCTTCTTCCTCTTCTTCTGGAACATGGCTTGCTTCATAGTAATCTTCTTTGCCTGATGCCTTAAAAGCAGCTTCCCTTTTGTCTGATGGACCTCCCTTTCTCATTTCATAAGCAGTTAGAATTCCATGTAGCTGAGACATAGTGAGAACACGGAGATTTTCCTTTTCTTCTATTGCAGATACTTTAGATTCAAACTTGGGGGATAATGATCTTAGAATCTTTTGAACTACTATAGCCTCTTTTATTTCTTCACCCAAATTTTTCATACAATTAACAATCTCATCTACCCGAAGAAAATAATTAGCCACACTTTCATCATTATACATCTTGAGAGTCTCATATTGAATCCTGAGAGTTTGAAGTTTAGCTTGTTTTACCTGTTCATCTCCTTCATAGCTCGTGACCATTTTGTCCCATATCTCCTTTGCTGATTTGAAGTGCATTACCTTCATGAATTCTGTTTGGGATATACTTCCTAATAGAGTACTGACTGCTTTTGCATTTGTTTCATACTTCTTTTTCTCAGCTGGATCTGTAGGAGTAGCTGAAGGAAAAGCATAGCCTGTTTCTACAATGTCCCAAACTTCTGTACCAAGAGATTGAAGATATGCAGTAACTCTTACCTTCCAATAATTGAAGTTTGTCCCATCAAAAACGGGTGGCCTGATTGATGCTTCTCTCTCGTAGTTGCTCATGATGAACGATCTACCTTCAAGCGATCAAGCTTCTCTGAAGGACCGGCTCTGATACCAATTGTTGGAAATAATACTGAGAGGGGGGGTGAATCAGTATTATCAGAACTATAAAACTTTTTCAATGCTTAGAAACATATACGCTACTTTCGTTAAGAGAACCAGCGTGTACACGCAACTGTGAATAAAGAAAACAACGTATAACTAGAAATCTTATAATTCAGTCAGTTTATCTTCAGTTAAGTGCATGAGGACATTATTCACCATATTAAGAGTAAGCAGATGCAGTAGAACAGATCACACAGAAACCATACACATGAACACCAAGATATAAGGTGGAAACCCAATGTGGGTGAAAACCACCTGCTGCAAGTTGTCTCTATCTTTCTTTAATATGAAACTTCAGTTTAAAATCTTTTTTTACTGGTGCAGCCTTATACCAGTACACAGGCTACAACCTCCAGAAGGCTACAACCTTCTCTCGTTCTCCAAACTTCCTTGGAAGGGAGCTCCAACCCCCCTTTGCTCTTGTACTAGCTAAGATACTAGTACGTAGGTGCTGACCTACAATCTTCTTTCTTTCAGGTACCACCTTTCATACATTTTCAGACTGGATATTCCTGAAGCACAAGATTACAATCTGTAGACCACAATTCATTCAACTTTCACAACAGATCATTGAAGCATAAAACAACCAATACTAGCATCATCAAACTTTGAATCACTGAACCACTGAACCCTGTCAATCACCAGATACCAGAACACAGAGCAGTCTACAGAACTCTGCAATAACAGTCAGATCCAACTGCAAGCCCAAAAATCAAGCTTCAAGAGATATACGCTACTTCAATGAGCGAAACCCGTGTATACACGCGCTTTTACCTAAGCCAACCTGCGTACAGATCTAAAAATAAATTCTCTCAACTTGCAGCTGTACCAGACATCAGTTAGACCCAGAACATAATATTGCAACAGTATGCAGATCTAGAAATACGCATAATCAACCATATCATAATAGTGCATTTCAAACCATTAGATCCCGATTTATCCTTAGATCTAGTCTTCCATCAACCGATGTGATTTCTCCTTAGCTCAGATCAAGCAACCCAGACCCTGCATATCAGATCTCTTTCTCTTTCAGATATTCAAGCCTTGTCAAAAGATGATCTTGCCTAATGATCTTCTTCTCCTTATATAGCCTATAGGCCTTGCTCAATACCAAGAGCCAAAACCATAGTAACACAATACCATCAACTTCAAAACTAGGGATCGACACGCCCGTCGAGACACAATGGTCCGAAACCATAGGCACAACTTCCAAGGACTAACCGCCATGGACCAAAGGTACTTTTCCACATACATGCGCTTTTGCTGAAGCCAACCTGCATGTACACGCGACTTGGGCTTAACGAACCTGCGTGTATGAACTTCCTTGGCATGCTGTACTAGGATCTGTCTTCTGATTAAGTTGCCATCACTTGTACCAACCTTTGAGCACCTGTACCAACCTCTGAGCACCTGTACCAACCTCTGAGTGAGTTGCCATCAAGGACAACACTTGAATCATAATGCCAACAATCTCCCCCTTTGGACTTGATGGCAACCACCACACCAAGTCACTCTCCCCCTTTGACATCAAGGGCAAAGGGTTGTGCTCCCCCTGAGGACATGCTGATACCTCTGCTTGGCTGTGCTGACTCATGCTCCCCCTGACAGTAGGCCAGATCTGCAAAAGATGTTCTTCAACAAGAACCAAGACTTATACACCATAAGGGACCTTCCTATCACCAAAAGACTCAATACATACATCCATACTCCCTACCAAGAGGGGACATATCAGAAACAACCAATTATATTACATCATTCATCCCAGGCATAGTGGGAAAACCAACATAGGCCGTTACATGACCTTGACACCATAAAAGAAATATCACAAAAGAGAGGCATGACATAGAGACAACATATCTAGACCAAGACTTATGAAAGTCACCAGCAGCATCTGATAAACATCTTTTAGATCAGCAACCAGGATTTCTTTCTGAGAAACCAATAACCAAAACATCGAAATGCCAACAATGCTTTATGAGACTTTTAAGCTGCTCCCCCTGAACCTGTGCCTGCTGCACCCCTTGAAACTGTGTCTGAAGAATTCTGACATACCCATCTTAGATCTTTTAAACCATAGTTTGCACTTGCTGTTCAGAACTCCATATACGTGATTTCTCTTGCATAGACCAGCGTATGTACGTGGATATACTCCCTGAAACATGCGTACAACATACACGCGACTTACCCCCCATAAATCTGCGTATATACGCGGATATCCCTTACGTAACTTGCGTATACCAACTTTTCTATAGAACAGAAAAGATTTAACAGTAGGATGAAGCATCAACTACTCCCAGCTTTTGTCTGAGATATTCAAAAGTTTCCCTAGGCAGTGGTTTTGTGAGAATATCAGCAACTTGTTCCTTAGAAGGAACATACTCCAACTTGACCTTCTGCTCAAGCACTTGCTCCCGAAGAAAATGGTACTTGATTGGTATGTGCTTGGTCTTTGAGTGCATGACTGGATTCTTTGAAATACTGATTGCACTTGTATTATCACATAAGATAGAGACTGGTGGAGTGCAAGTGATTTGAAAGTCCTGCAAGGTTTGCATCATCCAAAGAAGTTGTGTACAACAAGATGCCGCAGCCACATATTCTGCTTCAGCTGTAGATAAGGCAATCGAACTCTGTTTCTTGCTGAACCAAGATACTAGTCTGGAACCCATGAAGAAAGCACCACCACTTGTGCTTTTCCTATCATCCACACTTCCAGCCCAATCTGCATCTGTGTAAGCATGAAGAGTGAGATCTGTATTTCTAGGATACCATAAGCCATAGTTTTGTGTCCCTTGAAGACACTTGAAGATTCTTTTGACTGCCTGAAGATGAGTTTCCTTTGGGTTGGTTTGAAATCTTCCAACAATTCCTACTGCATGTGTAATATCTGGTCGGGTACCTATCAAATAAAGCAAGCTCCCAATCATGGATCTATAAGTGGGTTGATGAACTGCTGCTGATCCATCATTTGCACTGAGGCTGCATCCTATAACCATGGGTGTACATACAGGCTTTGACTCTTCCATGCCATACTTCTTCAAGATCTGCTTGAGGTATTTGGTTTGAGACAAGAAGATACCTCCTTCATTTTGTTGGATTTGCAATCCAAGAAAGTATGTCAATTCTCCAAGTGGTGACATTTCGAATTCTTTCTGCATAACCAAGGCAAAGTTTTGACTCATAGTCTCTTCATTGCTACCAAAGATAATATCATCTACATAAACAACAAGAATTAGTAATTTGTTATTTTCAACTTTTATATAGAGATTGCTATCTGCTGATCCTTTTGAAAAGCCTTGTTGGTGAAGATATTTGTCCAACCGATAGTACCAAGCCCTTGGAGCTTGTTTGAGTCCATAGAGAGCCTTTTTCAATCTGCATACAAGGTTTGGATCATTCCCAAGAATGAAACCATCTGGCTGTTCAATATATACTTCTTCTTCTAAGTCCCCATTCAGAAAGACTGATTTCACGTCCATTTGAAATACCTTGAAGTTTTGAAAGCTTGAGAGAGCAAGGAACATTCGGATGGCCTCAAGTCTTGCCACAGGAGCAGAGGTCTCTTCAAAATCTATTCCTTCTTGCTGCGCATACCCTTTATAAACAAGTCTGGCCTTGTTTCTAATTACTTCTCCATTTTCATTTAATTTGTTCTTGAAGACCCATTTTGTTCCTATTACATTCTTATCTTTTGGTCTAGGAACTAATTCCCAAGTGTTGTTCTTTTCGATCTGCTCAAGTTCTTCATCCATTGCTTTGACCCAACATTCATCTTTGCAAGCCTCTTTAACATTTTGTGGATCAGTGGAGGAGAGTAATGCCAAATAGCTTGAAGCTTCTGCAAGTGTCCTTCTTGTTTGTACTCCTGCTTCTTTCTGCCCCACAATCTGAGATTCTGGATGATTCTTTTGAACATATCTGGATGGGGTCTTCTCTTTTATTCTTGTCTGCTCCTCTGGTTCTTCCTGAGGTTCTTCTTCTTCTTGAGGTTCTTCTTCTTCATCATTCCGCCTTTGTGGGTAACCTTCATCTTCTTCAATGTCTTCATGATGAACTTGCCTAGGAATATATCCCTTCTCGTCAACCACTACATCAATGCTGTCAACAATTCTGCCGAGTCTTTTATTGTAGCACTTGTATGCTTTGCTATGTGGAGAATAACCAAGAAGAATGCCCTCATCTGCTCTTGGTTCAAGTTTGCCAAGTTGCTCATCAGTATTCTTGATATAACATTTGCTTCCAAAGATTTTGAAGTGCTTCACTGAAGGAGTCTTACCACTCCAGAGCTCATGAGGTGTTTGAGTGCTGTTTACTCGGACATTTGTTTTGTTAAGAATAATAACAGCAGCATGGGAAGCTTCACCCCAGAAGGTTGCGGGAGTACCTGATTCATCGAGCATAGCACGAGCCATTTGTTGGATAGCTCTGTTCATTCTTTCCACAACCCCATTTTGCTGAGGAGTTCTAGCTGTAGAGAATTCTCTTCTTATCCCATGTTCGTCACAGAAATTGAAAAATTCATTTGAGGTGAACTCCCCACCTCTGTCAGATCTGAGGCACTTAATTTTGTGTCCTGATTCATTTTCAACCAAGGCTTTGAAGGATTTGAATTTTTCGAATGCTTCATCTTTGTGCTTCATGAGCCCTAACCAAACAAATCTGGAGAAATCATCAATGAATAATATCAGATATTCTTCTCCTCGAGGTGTCCTCTTCCTAAATGGACCACATACATCTGTATGGACTAGCTCGAGAGGCATGCTAGCTGATCCTTCCTTCTCTGGAAATTTAGTTCTGGTTTGCTTTCCAAACTGACAAGATTTGCATATGGTATTGTCTGGAATTTTGATATCTGGAAGACCACGAACTGCCTGATATTTGCATGCTTTCCTTATTTGTGAAAAGCTTAGATGTCCCAACCTTCGATGCCATAACCAATGCTCTTCATCCTTGCTTAGATAGCATTGTTTTTGTCCTTCTTCAAATATGTACAGTTTATTTGGAGTTCTTTTGCCTTTGAGTACTGTTTTACCTGTATCAAGATCATGAACAAGACATCCATTCGATCTGAAAATAACCTCGGTTCTTTGATCACACATCTGGCTGACACTTAGAAGATTATGCTTCAATCCATCAACATAAAAAACATTTCCAGCTTTGACCTTTCCTTTTAACTGAGCAATGCCTTTTCCTTTTATAGTTGCAGGAGTATCGTTTCCAAAAGAGACTTTCTTTCCTTTTTCTAGAACAGAATAAGATTCAAGTTTTTCTTTATCACCTGTCATATGCTTCGAACATCCACTGTCAATGTACCATAGATTTTCCTGTCCCTCTGCATAAAATGCTATTCCACATCTTTCTGTTTGAGGTTCCTTTATTCTCCATGTTTTGGTGCTTGAGGCTTGCTCCTTTTTCTGCTGAAACCTGCTCCTGCATTCAGATTCTTCATGACCAAAGTTATTGCAAATAGAACATTCGACTTCATTTTCAAGAACCGAAAAGTTGTTATAGGTCCTTTTTGTCATCCCTGTCATACTTCTTTGTTTTTGAGCTTTCCTAGTCATGATTGTTTTATATGCAACACATTGAGCTGCTTTGTGACCAAAATTATGGCAAGAAAAGCATTGTCCATTGAAGAAGCTTCTGCGGTTATTGAATCTACCTGCCAACTGATTGTAATTTCTGTTTTCATCTTTTCTTGAACCAAACTGAGAAGATTTTACCTGTGGCTGGTTGTAGCTTTTGTTCACCCTTAAGATGGATTGCCCCTGATAGTTTCTGTTTGTATTTTGTCCCTGCTTTACCTGATTATCTTCATTGTTCTTCTGCTCATTTCTTCTTGCCGCATCAAGATAACTTTTTGAGGTGGATGCTTGAGAGGTTTCTCCATTGTAACCCAAACCTGTCTTGTTTAGAGGAGACCGCTGCACATTGATAATCTCATCCAAAGTTTCAAATCCTTTGACAAACTTAAGATTAATAGCTTTTGTTTTCTGAATTTCTTTTCTGAGACCAACAATTTCACCTTCTAGCTTTTCAAGATGTTTTTCTTTTTCATCAATTTGAAATTGTAGAGTATCAATGATCACATTCTTTTCTTCTATACATCTCTTGAGTCTAGTAATTTCATCATAGAGGGTATTCACATCTACAGCATCCTCATAATCATCATCTTCAAATGCCATTAACAACTTATATTTATTACCTTGTTCATCTTCATCACTGTTTGATAAACCATCACTATCTTCATGGGTGTAGTAGCTTTTCTTATTTGCACTTTGTTTCTTGTTCCATCTAGCAGCTTCCTTTTCTTTATCCTTATAAGGACATTTTGCAGCATAATGACCTACTCTTCCACAAGCAAAGCATTTGAAAGGTAGCTTACCTCTGAACCTTCCAGAACCCCTTTGAAGATTTCTGACAAAATTTGATTCTTCTTCCTCTTCTTCTGGAACATGGCTTGCTTCATAGTAATCTTCTTTGCCTGATGCCTTAAAAGTAGCTTCCCTTCTGTCTGATGGACCTCCCTTTCTCATTTCATAAGCAGTTAGAATTCCATGTAGCTGAGACATAGTGAGAACACGGAGATTTTCCTTTTCTTCTATTGCAGATACTTTAGATTCAAACTTGGGGGATAATGATCTTAGAATCTTTTGAACTACTATAGCCTCTTTTATTTCTTCACCCAAATTTTTCATACAATTAACAATCTCATCTACCCGAAGAAAATAATTAGCCACACTTTCATCATTATACATCTTGAGAGTCTCATATTGAATCCTAAGAGTTTGAAGTTTAGCTTGTTTTACCTGTTCATCTCCTTCATAGCTCGTGACCATTTTGTCCCATATCTCCTTTGCTGATTTGAAGTGCATTACCTTCATGAATTCTGTTTGGGATATACTTCCTAATAGAGTACTGAGTGCTTTTGCATTTGTTTCATACTTCTTTTTCTCAGCTGGATCTGTAGGAGTAGCTGAAGGAAAAGCACAACCTGTTTCTACAATGTCCCAAACTTCTGTACCAAGAGATTGAAGATATGCAGTAACTCTTACCTTCCAATAATTGAAGTTTGTCCCATCAAAAACGGGTGGCCTGATCAGGCTTCTCTGAAGGATCGGCTCTGATACCAATTGTTGGAAATAATACTGAGAGGGGGGGTGAATCAGTATTATCAGAACTATAAAGCTTTTTCAATGTTTAGAAACATATACGCTACTTTCATTAAGAGAAATAGCGTGTACACGCAACTGTGAATAAAGAAAACAACGTATAACTAGAAATCTTATAATTCAGTCAGTTTATCTTCAGTTAAGTGCATGAGGACATTATTCACCATATTAAGAGTAAGCAGATGCAGTAGAAGAGATCACACAGAAACCATACACATGAACACCAAGATATAAGGTGGAAACCCAATGTGGGTGAAAACCACCTGCTGCAAGTTGTCTCTATCTTTCTTTAATATGAAACTTCAGTTTACAATCTTTTTGTACTGGTGCAGCCTTATACCAGTACACAGGCTACAACCTGCAGAAGGCTACAACCTTCTCTCGTTCTCTAAACTTCCTTGGAAGGGAGCTCCAACCCCCTTTGCTCTTGTACTAGCTAAGATACTAGTACGTAGGTGCTGACCTACAATCTTCTTTCTTTCAGGTACCACCTTTCATACATTTTCAGACTGGATATTCCTGAAGCACAACATTACAATCTGTAGACCACAATTCATTCAACTTTCACAACAGATCATTGAAGCATAAAACAACCAATACTAGCATCATCAAACTTTGAATCACTGAACCACTGAACCCTGTCAATCACTAGATACCAGAACACAGAGCAGTCTATAGAACTCTGCAATAACAGTCAGATCCAACTGCAAGCCCAAAAATCAAGCTTCAAGAGATATACGCTACTTCAATGAGCGAAACCCGCGTATACACGCACTTTTACCTAAGCCAACCTGCGTACAGATCTACAAATAAATTCTCTCAACTTGCAGCTGTACCAGACATCAGTTAGACCCAGAACATAATATTGCGACAGTATGCAGATCTAGAAATACGCATAATCAACCATATCATAATAGTGCATTTCAAACCATTAGATCCTGATTTATCCTTAGATCTAGTCTTCCATCAACCGATGTGATTTCTCCTTAGCTCAGATCAAGCAACCCAGACCCTGCATATCAGATCTCTTTCTCTTTCAGATATTCAAGCCTTGTCAAAAGATGATCTTGCCTAATGATCTTCTTCTCCTTATATAGCCTATAGGCCTTGCTCAATACCAAGAGCCAAAACCATAGTAACACAATACCATCAACTTCAAAACTAGGGATCGACACGCCCGTCGAGACACAATGGTCCGAAACCATAGGCACAACTTCCAAGGACTAACCGCCATGGACCAAAGGTACTTTTCCACATACACACGCTTTTGCTGACGCCAACCTGCGTGTACACGCGACTTGGGCTTAACAAACCTGCGTGTATGAACTTCCTTGGCATGCTGTACTAGGATCTGTCTTCTGATTAAGTTGCCATCACTTGTACCAACCTCTGAGCACCTGTACCAACCTCTGAGTGAGTTGCCATCAAGGACAACACTTGAATCATAATGCCAACATTCAAAAGTATCACCCACCACCGTAAAATCATTCATATAAACCTCGATGCAATCATATAAAAGATTAGAGAAGATACCAAGTATCATATCCGTATCTGCATATTGCCAAGAAAATGTGTCTGATTTTTTTTCAATATCTGAATTAATCAATTTTCCTATTCATAAGTTAGGGAAGGATTGATAATTAAAGTATTTTCAGGAAAAATATCAATTACTTTTCTTCCACCTTCACTCGTTGATTCTGCAGGAAATACAAATAGGATGGATGAATCTAATTCAGTTGTTTTACTATGGTCTTGGAAGTTATGCTTAATAATGAAATCTACCTCATGACCTAACTACCCCTCTAAGTGCTGGGAAAAATCAGGGTTTGAAATAGACAAACTAATTAAATTATCCTCAGTGTTTTCTTTAAGGCCCATAGATTGGTCTATTGTCAAAACTGGTTGAGTAATTTCTGAATTAAGTTATTCCTCAGCCCAATAGATCTTTTCTGAATTCAAAAGGGTTTTATCAGGCGGATATAGATTGATGTGCTTAATTTTAGCCTCGTTAGTGATGGTCATGTTCCCTGACCTATACCTAATGATGGCATGCATTATGGCCAACCAAGATCTCCCTAAGATCAAAGGGTGCCTCCCTATATTAGTCTTAGGCTGAAGAACATAAAAATTTAAAGGATATTCCTAGGAATCTAATGAAATGAAAATGTCTTCCAAAACACCCTTTGGTTTGACCATAGATCTAATGCTAATTCTGACACAATAGGGGTAGGAGGTAAATCAAAGGATCCTTTATCAGCCAACGTTTCCATTGTCATTATCTTAATGGTAGCACCTAAATTAATTAAATTATTTTTTATTGGATATCCACTGATGAAGGTGGTAACCAAAAGAATTCCAGGGTCTGCATATTTTTCAGTGGCAAATTCGGTAGACATAACGCTTGCAATTTTCCCACCTACTTGAATTGTAGAGGGTTCTTTCTTTTATCTCCCCATCTTTTTGATACATAGTTCCCTAACTATTTTAGCATAGATTGGGATATCCCTAATCACTTGCAGTAAAGGAAACTTGATGCATAAATTTATTAACTTGGATACTAGATCAAATTCAGGTTGTTTTGTCATTTCTTCCACCCTCAACCTCTTAGGAAAAGGAGACTGGACAGTTTGATATGAAGAATTTTCTTGTGAACTTATAATGTTTTGTTCTCCTATTTCTTCTACATTTCTTATTTCAGGTGTATCATGGCTTTCTTCCTCTATAATATCTTCAATATTTTCTGGTTGGGTCACCACTTTTCATAACCTTAGTTTAATATCTTGCAAAGATGCAGGAAACTCCTACAATAAAGGTACAAAAATTTCCTACAAAGGTTGGGGTGCAAGGTAATATGTAGGATAAGTGGGATAAATGGCCATTCCAAATTTGTGAGTAGATTGGACGCATTTATTATTGAGATTGGATATTGGCTGGGCATGAAGTTGTTGTTGTACCAATTGTTGTAAATAAAAATTTTGAGGGGAATAATTTGATGCACCAAGGTAAGGGAAATTCCAATACCGAGGCTAGGGCTGACAAGGAATTAGAATGTTCCACATCTGATTCAGGGCATAAGGAAATTGAATATGTTGTTGTAAGATACTTGGAAGACATGGTTTCCATGGCCTTTCAGGTGCCATTGAAACTTTTGAGTGAGAATCAACATAGCATTTTCTGGTAGAAGAAGTTGTTGTGGGAGTATTAGTTCGCTTAGGATCAACTAGCAAACCCTACTCATAGTTGTAAACCCCCTATTGGATTCCTTAGTCTCCTTTGCATTATTCTTTACAAACTTCATTTTCCTTACCAATTTATTAGTGGACAAAGTGGTGCTCACACCACCACTAAAAATATTTGTAAATACTGGACCTATTCATATATTATGTAGAAAATTTAAAAACTTCTACTTACCAAACAATTAGGACATGGCTTTTTCGAATTATGATCTCCACGAGTGCATAGGCCTTACCCCACATCTTACCACTTCAACTCCCCCAACCCTGAAAAATTCGAATAAATGAAATCATACTAAAACACTTTCATTATCATCCCTTATCACCTCCCCGAAAATGACGCCAAAATATTTGGGAAACTTATACACTTATAATTTGAAAGACATTAATTATCGATGAGGGGTAGGTAAGCTTGTGATATGTTGCGCAAAATATATGAATGCTAATATTATAAGTGTTTTTCTAAATAAAGCACACACACAACTTCAAGAACTCTTTTCCTCCTCAACACTTGGTAGCAAAGGCTATGGAGTAGATAATTCATCTCTCTACATCACCTAGAATTGTTGATGCAGATCAAGAAGAGATACAAATCCAAACATCAACAATTAATTGAATTCACACTTTGCATAACATAAATGAAATCCTATTAAACAATTTCAAATCATTCATCAAATAAGATCACATTAAACCATCATTCACAGGTTGTTACAAATTAGAAAAGAGAACTACAAACTGTGTGCTAATTCTCTTGATGCATGACAAGAATAAATGGAAATAAAACAAATTTACAACTACAAGAGTTGTGAGTAAAGGGGGGCATCCCTTACTCACAACCCCTTCAACTACGAAAGGAGTTACTCAAGGAATTGAACAGAACATTAAGTATTATATTAATATGGAAAATATACAATAATACAAGATCTGATATATTCAATCTTTCCAACCACTACATGGGCATAACTTGCCTCGAATTAGAAAATCCAACGTCCTACAACTGCTGACTAACAATAACTGATAAAGATAATAGAAATATGCATGACAAGTTTGATCCATGACTAACCGCATGGATCGAATATAATTCGTGAAGCCGCTGGAACTGCCTCTTAATATGGCCATCTGAAAAAGGCAAGAAGGTTTGGGCAGTTTTAATGGTAGTTCTAAGTCAACCAATAGGACATCATCCATATTAATGACTTCCTCACCAAAACCCATGTCTTAGTTCTCCTCAAGGCTGATCGGAACATGCTCAAACATGGATATCACTGTAGGAAATCGGGGTGGTTACAAGAAATCTCCAAATCTACAAGAAATTGGCAAAATTTGCAAGAAATTGCGAAGTAGCTGCAGGGAATTAGGGCGTTTATAGGAAATATATGTGTCTACAGGAAATTAGCAAACATGCTGCAAATTGTGGAGTATTTGCAAGAGTATAGGAACCACTTCAGAAAATGGTTGATCTGTGCAAGATGTCGTCATATCCTTTGACATTGTAGGTGATTCGATTAGATAACATTTTAAATTTGAAAATACTTGGGAATTAAACTAAAATGATGCATTTTAAAATAATTTTCATCCTGTCAAGTTCACACCACCCTCTTGGTCAAAACACATAAAATATAATAAAAGAGGGTTTTTAAAGATAAGAAGGGTTTAAAATAAGGGGGTTAAGGCCTCATAAATATTATAAAAAAATGAGAAAAATTAGGCTTGACAATGCTCACATTGATTCTCCCAACTATTGGCCATGGAAGATACACCACACACCATGCAGATCCAGCAAAGATCTCCACGATAGGCATGCCAGTTGCAGCAACTCGGAATGGTGATGTGGGATCTGCACTTACTGATAGCTTTGAGGAGAATCTGTAGGAGAAAAGGTCCAAAAATGCATAATTGAACACCAGACCCGCGCTGACTCCTCACCAAACTTTTATTTGCCAGCTCGAAATATATACCAGAATCCTACAGTACATGCTTCATAAATTCCTGTACTTTTCCTCAATAGTCGACCTCCTCACTAGGCCTTCTTCACAACAATCACTAGAGGAAACAATACTGCCACTTAGGCACTCTCACAACCGCTAAAAAATCACCAGCTCCAACACCATGTTAAAAATGGAAGAAAAAAACGTATATTCAGAAATTGTGTTGCTCACAAGTGAGGAGCTTCACCTGGAGACTGCCTCTAGTAGAAAGCTCTACACCTTCATCACTAATCATCAAGAATATATATAGTTTACATGCAAATAGGAGAGTTAGAACGACCACCTAGAATGTAGGAAATAATTCCTCAACTAATACTTACGCATAACAAATGAATCGACTCTCTCAAATAATACATTCTTCATTAATTTCAACATATAGTTGACATGGGTAGATAAGTCTATTATGTCATAAATAGTTTAAGTCATGATTCGCTCCAAGTTAATTAAATTATTATGGTTGTTTAGAGACTATACTTTATACGGGAAAATAATGTTGTTTTGCAATAAATAGTTTAAATCTTTATCATGGTTAATGGGTTCACCATAGAACAATTTTTTAAAAGAAAAGACAGAGTTCTTCGATGCCTATTTTATATACAACACGAGACCACATAATCCTCTTCTTGCTCCACCAGACCGCCAACAATGATCATATATTGTGCAAGTATTTATCACTTAATACTTCCTTCATTCCTCCTTTGGTGATGGCTCTTCCTACATCTGAATATACTTATAGTTACTCCATTCAAGGTGGTGGTCATTTGCAGTTAGTTTTACCATTCTCTGTGATGTCAATTGATTATGAATAAGAAAATTGATTTGCTCAAACTCGCAAATACTAGTAATAAATTCAAATAATAATAATAATAATAATAGCCATGAATCTTTATGTGATAAAGTCCCAACAAATATTCTTTTGGCAAATTATTTTTTTATTCATCCTATCACTGTGTTGTATGTTCTAAAATGTCTAAAATTAACAATGGCAAAAGTTTATATGCCCTGAGATATTAATCTCATTGTTAGCTAGGTGTCATCACATTTACTTCAATTTCTACTAGGTGTTATAGTGAGTTCATACTTACTTCTGTTTACTTCAGTTTCACTCCAATCATTTATTGTTGATGCATTCTATGTAATCTATTTAACTCTTTTGAATATTGAGAAGAGTAATCTTTGCTCCATGATTTCTCTCCATTCTTTGTCATTAAGATATTAATATCATTGTTTCCTAGGTGTCATCACATTTATTCCATTGTTGCTAGGTGTCATTGTCAGTTCATATTTACTTCAGTTTAGTCAAGTCTCACTCCAGTCATTTACTATCGATTCTTTCTAAGTAATATATTTAAATATTTTGAATATTTAGATGAAAAAAATCTACTATGGGATTTCTCTTCATCTCTTTTCATGGTACCAAAGCCCCAAGTCACATAAGACTCCATATAGATCAGCATCTCAATGTTTTGTAGCATGTTTCATCATAAGTCGTGCACAAGAGTCCGAGGAGAAAGTGCAAAAGCCACTTGAATTTCACACCTATGAAGAAAAACAAATGCATCGTTTTTGCACATGTGAAGAGATCCAAGTGTCTTAGTTTCACACCCCAACAAAAAGAAGAGTGCACAAAAACCGTGTTAACCATCTCTCAAAAGCTTCACAAATCGTGATCTTTTTTTTAAACAAAAAAATATCGTAAATTGTTTATCAAGGGCTCCATGAATTTGTTTTGTACGGAGGTCAAACGAAGGAATCCATGAAGTTGAAATGAAGGAATCTGTGAAGTTTCGTGGTATTTTCTTAAAAACATAAAGGAGGTTGTCGTATTTTTTTAAATAAGTTCTCGTTTTTTTAACGAGTTAAAGGGTTCATGTTAAAAAGAGTTTTTTTAATAAAATAAGGGGATTAAAAAAAAAAATTATGTATAAAGGAATATTCAAAAGGGCTCATGAAATGTTTTGAGTGCTTTATTTTTTTGAAAAGGCATCCACATGAGTTTTCTTATAAAACAAAAAAGGCTTCATTATTTTTTTTTGGAATTTTTTTTTAAAGATATTTTTTTAAGAATATTTTTTTTAAATTCTTGGAAAGGAATTCATAAAAAAAAAAGGTGTGTATCCAAATCTCAAGGATGGCTTCCTCCAGTCCCTTTCCACATACCCTGACTCTTCTTGGCAAAAATTACAAGTTTTGGTATGCAAGGATGAAGACTTTTGTTCAAGCACAAGAATGTTGGCATATCATGCTGAACAATTATGTAGAGTTGACCCAAGGACAATTAGTATCCATGAAAAATAATAAGAGGAATGTTGTTGTAAATATAATAAATAAAGAGAACATAGCAAAGTGTTGGATACAAAATTTAGTGGATAACTCTATCTGCGACACACATCAACAAAAAAGGAAGCGTGGGATATTTTGAAACTTGTGTACCATGGTAATGATACAGTGAAGACTTTTAAATTCTAGAGATTAAGAGAGCAATACGAAATCCTAAATTTAATTGATGCAATGAATGTGGACTAGTTCATGACTAGAGTCATGGGAATAGTCAATCAGGTCAAAATCATTTGTTAAACCATTATAATTGTAGAGTTGAGGCTTCTGTGATCCATAACAAGTTTATGATAGATTTTTCAGCGAAAATCACATGAGAAACCATTTGTCGACGCGTTTCGAACCAACCAGTGTGGTTAATCGTCAGGACAAGTTGAAGAACAGATCCAGTTTAGCCTGTTTAAATAGCTAGAGCAGAGACACCAACGGTTACCTGGGCAAAAGGTTGACTTAAGGAGCAAGGTCAAATTTAGTTATATTAGGTAAAAAATAAATAAATAAATATCTAAATATATAAATGATAAATTATAATATAATAATAAAAATAAATAAAAATATATAAATTTATATATAAAAATATAAATTTAGTTATATTAGGTGTAAGATCAATACATAAATATAAATATATAAATGAAGAATTATAAAATAATAATAAATTATTTATTTATTAATAAATATATAAATGGAGAATAATAATAAACTATTTATTTATTTATTAAATAAAAAATATAAATTAATAAATATAATAGCAAAAATAAATTATTTATTTAATTTATATAAATGAAAAATAAAAATAAATGGTATCATTAGTAAGGTAAATACATTCATATATAAATTTAGTTATATTAGGTGTAAGGTAAATAAACAATTGAAGAATTATAAAACTAATAATAAATTATTTATTTATTAAATAAATAAAAATATAAATGAAGAATTAAAAATAATAATAAATTATTTATTTATTTATTAAATAAAGGAATAAATATATAAATAAATGAAAAATGAAAAAATATAAATTAATAAATATAATAGTAAATAAATTATTTATTTAATTTTTATAAATGAAAAAATAGAAATGGTATCATTAGTAAGGTAAAATTAAAGGGAAGAAGTTACGCACCGGGTTAATTAGTTAGAATTAAATAATCCAATAAATAAATAGGAAGAGGAAATAAGGATTAGAAAAAGAAAATAGATTAACTATAGTTAGTTATAGGTATTATAGGTATTAAACCATTATAAATTAGATGATTGTTGAAAAATTCCTACGAAGCCTCCTAGGAAATATGACATGATTGTAATAACCATTTTGGAATCCAAATATTTTACAACTTTTTGAGTAGAACAATTGATTGGATCACTTCTGGAACATGAAACAAGGCTTAACTTGGCAAAAGATTCCATGGAATAAGCTTTCAAAGAACAACTCTCTCTTCGTAGATGCAATTGTATAGGATATAGAGGAGGTAACAAGCAAGGCAGAGGCTAAGGCTGAGACATATATGAATATCATCATGTAGTAGAGTAATGGAGTCCTCAACAGAACCAAACACGGAAAAGTAGAAGATGGATAAAATCTAATGTTCAATGTTATTACTGCAAGAAATTTGGGCATTATGAACATGAATGTAGAAAGAAGAATCAGATCAATAAAGGGACAATTTCCACCTCTCCAATAATGAAGGAGAATCCTCTAAAACAATGTTTTTTTCTTTCCATGTTTCTGAAGACACTCACAGCGAGGAATTTTGGTCGCTAGATGGTTGCTGGAGAAATCATATGATAGGAAAAAAATCTGTTTTCTCATCTTGATGCTTCCATAACATCAAAAAAGTTAATTCCTGTGTTAAAGCTAAAGGGAAAGGTATTTTCCCTTTTATTACTAAAAAAAATCAACAAAAATACCTTATGTTTATTATGTTCCACATTTGAATCATAACCTCAATAGTGTAGGCTATTTAATGGAACATGGTTATGATGTAATATTCCAGACATGATATATCTATAACAAACTTCCCAATAGAATACTAATAGAAAAGGTTGATAAAACCAAAAATAGGATGTTTCGTTTGACTCTTAAAATTCAAAATATCTCACAATATTTTTCCCACAATGTGTGAAGAATAGATGAGACTGAACTAT
The DNA here is from genome assembly GCA_031772625.1 of Pinus tabuliformis. Lineage (NCBI taxonomy): Eukaryota > Viridiplantae > Streptophyta > Pinopsida > Pinales > Pinaceae > Pinus > Pinus tabuliformis. The sequence goes on along the minus strand of CM062820.1, from coordinate 1,521,669,194 downwards.
GACATTCTAGGTATGGGCATATCCCATTGAAGAGTCTAAGTCTACTTCAGAAAGATTCAATGGTCATTGGTCTCCTTGTTATGAATGAAAAATATTGTAACTGTGAAATCTATATTCTATAAAAGCATAAAAGAGATAGCTTTCCCTCTAGAGAAAAAGAGCCTTTATATCTAGTCCATACAAATCTATCTGGCCCAGTGCGAATGCAATCCATTGGTGGGAGTCTTTATTTTCTGACATTCATTGATTATTATAGAAGGAAGAAATGCATGTATTTTCTCAAAAATAAACTAGATACATTCTCAAGATTCAATGAATTCAAAGAAGAAGAAAAAAATCATAGTGGAAAACATTTAAAATTACTCCAGTCAGACAGAGGAGGAGAATACACTTCCAATGACTTCAAAATGTTTCTTCATCAAAAAGGAATCATAACGCATAACACAACAAGATATACTCCCCAACAAAAAGGAAAAATCAGTCAGTCATGAACATGAACAAATGTATGCTTCATGAGAAGAAATTGTCAAATGACTATTGGGTTGAAACAATTTTAACAATAGTGTATTTTCTCAACAGATCTCCAACAACTAGTCTCCAAGATAGAATACCTCAAGAAGAATGGGATGGTAGAAATGTAAATGTATCTCACTTTAGAATTTTTGAATCAATAACATTTGCACATGTTCCTGAGAAGCTAAGAAAGAAGCTTGATGGTAGGAGTGAAATATGTATTTTAGTATGATATACTAAGTAGTCAAAGGCTTATAGACTTTACAATCCAATTACCAAGAAGTTTGTTTTAAGCAAAAATATCAAATTTTTTGAAAATAAATCTTGGTTAGATCATGTTGATGAAGCTTCAAATCAGTATTTTTATCCATCGCAACTACCATGATTGCAGGTTCAAGAAGATCCATACCATTTAAAAATTGTACATATTCAAGTACTGAATCCAAAAGATCTTCAACATCTTCAGAAGACAATCAGAAAAAAAGTATGAGAGCAGGAACATGAGTTTGACTAGTAAAATATGTTTGCATTTCTTTCGTCTTAGCCAACCCATTTTGAAGAAGTAGTTAAACAAAGGAATTTGGATGATGCAATGAACAAAGAAATTGTTGCCATAGAGAGGAACCAGACTTGGGAATTAGCTGATCTCCGAATGGAAAAAACCAAAATTGGTGTAAAATGTGTATATAATACCAAGATGGATGAAAAAGGAAAATTTGAGAAACATAAGGCAAGGCTAGTTTCCAAAGGATTCACACAACATATTTCTATTGAATATGGTTAAAACTTTATTCCGGTAGCAAGGTTAGACACCGTCACAACTATTTTATCCACAACAACTCAAGACAAATGGAAGGCCTATCAACCTGATGTAAAATCATATTTCTTAAATGGTATATTGCAGGAAGAATTTTATATAGAGCAACCTCCTAGCTTCAAATTACGACAGGAGCATAAGGTATACATATCAAAGAAATCTTTGTATAATTTGAAACAAGCTCCAAGATCTTAGAACAGTGGCATCGACACCTATGCCACAAAAATTGGTTTTTGCAAAAGAAACCATGAGCCAACTTTGTATTCCAAAACTCATAAAGGTAAAATTATTATTGTATGCCTTTACATAGATGAACGTCATTATATAGACAATATGATGTTAGAATAATTCAAAGTAGCAACGAAAAAAAGGTTGATATGACTGTTCCAAGGGTCATGAAATACTACTTAGCCATTTAAATTCAACAATTTTCTAATTGAATTTTTGTTGGTCAACAAAGATATGTCACAAATATCATCCAAAAGTTCAAAATAACTAATTACAAACTAGTTGATACACCAATTCCTCAAGGAACTAACTTGAGAAAAGAAGATTTAGCACCACCATTTAATCCCACACTGTATAAAAGTATAATTGGTAGTTTGGTCTATCTCACTGCAACTAGACCTGGTATCATGTTAGTTGCGAGTTCTGTCTCCAGGTTTATGAAATCACCTAAGATTTCTCATTAGAAGGTTGCAAAAAGGATATTAAGATATATTGCAAGGACCTTAGACTATGTTTTGTTCAACCCAAATTCTGAAAATTATTCACTTCCAAGTTATATATACAATGATTATGAAGGGAGTCTTGATGATAGCAAAAGAAACTCAAGTTATGTTTTTCACTTTGGAACCAATTAGATCTCATGGGAATCCAAGAAACAATAAATCATTTCAATATATTATGCAGAGGTAGAATATGTAGTAGAAAATTCAGTAGCTTGTCAAGTAGTGTGGTTGAGAAGATTATTGCAATATCTACCAAATGTTGAAATGCAACAACTCTTATTTAGTGCGATAATAGCTCAAGAATTTATTTGTCTTTAATAAAAAGAGCAAGAACATTGACACATTTTTTCATTTAATCCATGAGATTGTCAAGGATGGGGACATAATACTTGCTTTTTGTGGTTCCAAAGATAAAGTTACAGATATTTTCAAAAAGCCATTGGGAAAACATGTATTTGAATTTCAAACAGAGAAAGTAGACAATGTAAGTGCCTCTACTTGTAACAATTGATATTAGGAAGGGATTTTGAGATACTAATCTCACTATCTGCTAGGTGTCATAACATTTATTTCCATTCCTGCTAGGTATCATAGTCGGTTCAAATTTACTTCAGTTTAGTCGAGTTTCACTCGAGTCATTTATTGTTTGATTCTTTCTATGTAACCTATTTTATTATTTTGAATATTGAGAGCAAAAATATCTCCTCCACGATTTCTCATCATTCATTATCAATATGTTTGTAATAAATGGAAAATCACACCTTCCATATATATCAATCACATTTAATAATATGGTTGTGCTAGCATACACATCTAAAATATTATTCAAATTTTCATATTATTAATTATCTTTAGGTTGATTTTTAGATATTTCCATCTGAAAAGGATTCATAATCCAATGGTAGTCAATATTTATTTTGGCTCGCATCTACCACATTAACTCAGGGTTTATTTTAGTGTCCATATCTCAAAATCTAGTGTCGAAGTTTCATATGTTTAGGATTCTCTACCTTCATGGTTATGTGGAAAAGCTTTGATATTTCATTTCATAATTTAACAAATCCATGAATAAAACAATGTAAAATGTTCATATAATTAGGATGATTTGCAATATGATGTGATATAATAAATGCAGGAAACATTGTCGTTATATTCTAATACTCCTATCAATCTGTCTTGCCATAAAACCAAATGTCCCAGTAATTTAGTTTTAATTTACTATCACAACATCTAGTATTAAATAGAATTTGCCTACAAATAATATACTCTTTCCTAGTGTAGAAATACATTAATGTTGATTATAGTCTTAGTGACATTATTATTTTGGTGAAAAAAATGGTTTAAAATTAAATAAATTCAATAAAGGACACAACACAATTTCCCCCCATTAATTATATGAATGATAGAATGCCAGTGCTTACCTTCTTATTACCTTGGACCTCTAGTAATTACCTCATAGCTCGAAGCTGCTATGTAATTATAAATGTGTGGGAAGTTTGCAATTTGTGTTTCTATCAATCTCCGCTTAGGATATAGTTATTTTATGGTGACGATTTTATTTAAGCACCCAATCGTTATATGCAGTTGATTATCCAAAGGTTGAGAATATTAAGGGTGGTAGCTATTAGTATATGATACTTATAATTTTATTAAAAAGAAAAAAATGAAAAATTTCATAATAGGTTAGTGACAATGTAAAAATGAATAAAGAGAAATTCATTAAGTTGGATTGATATTTCAAAATATTTAATGAAATGAAATGAAATTTTAATGTCCATGAGACTAGATATAGTCTATGGGACAACTAGCTTCCCTAAATTTTTCTTGTTGCAATTCAATCCTCTTATTATTCAAATTAATGATGAGCTGACCCAGCCTTCTAACAGTCCCCTTACTGAAAAGACAATGCCAAGGAACTAATGTTAACATACTGATGTAACTGTCTCTGATGTCTCTGAAAGCATCACACTCCAAAATGAAATGTTTTTTTGATTCCACTTTAGCATAGGTGCAAAATTATACACCCATTCTTTCCAAGCTTCATTAAGTTTTTTCCACTGACCTGTTTCGCATCATAGTTGATGTGGGTTAGTTCTTACTTGGGAAATAAGAATCTTTGCTCTCCATGGAATCCTAGCTCCAATGTACACATTTTTTTTGAGATCACAAATTGGGTTGAATTCTTGAACATAGTACTTCTTCTTTCTACCCAAATCTTTTCCCCATTTACACTTACGAAACATCGCCATAACAAAACTATTTAAATCCTTGCTATTTGTGGGACATGCATTCAAGTAAATATTATAGTTTTACATCCATTTGTTGTTTTGTCTCATCCATGATTTATTTCTTTCAATCATTCCTTAATTGAAGATAACTTTAGGTCCTATACCTTCTCCCATTTTCTCAATTATTTCTAGATACCTTATGAGACGTACCATAGCAATTACTTTGATGGAATTTTCTCCTGTTTCACTCAACATTACCTCATAAGAAACTGAACTTTTATTTTAAGCTTGCTCGTGATCAAGCATTTTTGGATTTTCTCAACTTGCTTCCATTTTGAGATAAGGATGCTGCTAGACCACACTTCACATGCATACAATATCACTGGAAAAAATAGGATCCCAAAAATCACTTTAATTTTTTTCCAATCCCACAACCTGGACTCTATACATTTGTTTTGAAGAGCATATAGTGCTTTCCACCCTCCTAAAATTCTCTTCTTTCTGCAATGCTCCCAATTAAGCTTGTTGTTGAAATCAATCCCAAGGTACTTGTATTCATTTACTTCTTCAAGAATGTTGCCTTCAAAGAAGAACATATGTTGGTTCTTTGTATTTTTATTTGAGAAAATCATTATTTTGGTCTTGCTAATATTGGCTTGCATCATGACTTTTTTAAGAAAATGCTCGAGGGCATATATGTGCATCTGCAATCCCTGGGTTGGTTTAGCAATCAATACAAGGTCATTCGCATATAAAAGAAGCTTTATCAGAAACTCCCCCAACTGAACAACATCCCCACCTTGCAGATTTAGCCACTCTTCCAATTTATCAAGATATAAACAAAAAATAGTAGGGGATGAAGGGAAACCTTGGTTGACTTCGATGTTAATTCTAGAGCTTTCTGAAATTCCTGTTAAAGTTCTAATTTTGACTTTCACCTCCTCATAGAGCCCATGGACAACAACTCTATAATGCAAAGGAATTTCAATTTATTCCATTCTAGTCCAAAACTTATCTCTAGGGACCATGCCAAATTCCTTTTTGAAGTCAACAAAGAAGAAAAATACTTCTTTTTTTCCCTCCCAAACCTTTTCAATAATGTGTCTCGACGTGATACCATGATCTACTATAGATTGCTTCGTCCTAAAACATGCTTTCCTTTTTTCCCTCTTTTCTTTGAGTTCTGCCCACTTATTGATTCTATTTTCTACCATGTCACTAAAGAGTTTTTCAAACAAAGGATTGATCGTAATGATTCTATAGTTGGAAGGATTATTAATACCTCCACCTTTAGAAAGCGATAATGCTAGATTAGTTGTCCAATCTCTTGGGAATCCTTGTCGAATGATGTTGTTGAATATTTCCATGATGCGCGGTGCAAGAATTTTCATCCCCACTTTAGACATTATGCTTGAAGTTTAACCAAGTCCTTTTCCTTTCCTATTTTCAACTTCTTAATTCCTATCTCTACTTCTTGTAATGTGAAAAGCTTTTTAGATGTGTTATGTGGGAGGAGGATCCTCCTTTGTTTTTTTCTCATAAAGTTGTCTTACATAATCAAACCATTGATTGGCCGTAATATTATTTTCAATTTGGTTCTTCCTTTGTTGAATTTACTGCCAAAAAAACATTGGGTTATTCTTTCCTAGATATATCAACTCTTCTAGCATTGTTTGCATGAACTCATCTTTTTTCCCTTTTAAAATTTGCAGATATAAATTTATATTATTCTACTCCTCATCTGCTTTTTTCAAGGTTTTCCTTGCCATTTTACATTCCTCAACAAACCAAGAATTTACAGGAAAGCAATTTGATTCAGATTTCCTATTTTTTCTCTTTTACACTTCTCAAGTGCACTCTGAATTATATTTGTTAACTCATGAATATTGGGGCTTTGGGAACCCCTCTTCCCTTTCTAAAATGATCTCTCCAACAGTGTTTCGAAGATAGTGCAATTTTCTTGTGTTAGAAGATTTTTTCCCTTTGATATCGATTGCAGAGAACATTGGGTTTTCCTTCTATGTTGTATTTCTTCTGACCAAGACAAATTTATATAAATTGGTTTGTGGTTTGATTTTAAGTCCCACATATACTCTCCAATCTTAACTTCATCTGTCCTTTCTATGAAGCTTTGTGAACAAATAACGTACTCAACAACACATGCCCCATTGTATGTGTTTCATGTGAACTTCCCAAACATTTTCCATTTATCTAGACCATTGCAAATAATTAAATTGAAAGCACCACACATCATGAGAAACTCCTCTCCAAAATGATTGCTAACTGTGTCATCTTTTGAACATCCCAACCATTAGGGATCCTCCTATTCAATGAGCCAGATAGGATTGTGATCCTCTTGGCAACAAAACATACTCTCTTGTTGATTTTTTGTTCTAGCATTGAAATCTCCCACTAAAAGAACTTCTCTTGGCTGAGAATATGCAACAATATCCTGCTTTAAAGCTGCATATGGGTCTTTTCTATCTGGCCCCTTATTTTTGTAAATTTTTGAGACTTGAAGTGCAAAATATCATGCTGAAATTCTTATGTGGTTCTAATTCTTTATTATTTTGAACCTTAAATATTGTTTATCTGAATCATCTTTCAAAAACTCTATGTGATGACCTTCCTTTTCTTTCACTAAAACCAGTATTCCTCCATACCCTTTGCCATTTTTTGCTACCTCGTTCCAAACTGCTAATTTTAAGTAACCATCAAACATAGGAGTTTTACAACCATTATGTTCATGAGTTAATGAATTTGAATATAATTTAAAATGATGAAATGTTAGAAATTGATTATTAGTTTTTTAACTATGTAATGTTTATTTACAAAACTTGTATATAATTTTGGGAATTTATGTTTTTAAAAGTGTATGTCAGTTTTCATGTAAATTATAATGAATAT